>OY776662.1:21223219-21823219 GCA_963675795.1 Crossocerus cetratus | reverse complement strand
GCATCCGCGCCGCCTCGAGTCGAGTGCCGGCTGCCTCCTAGTGCATATGCATAGCCCGTGTATGTGCGGCGCAAGGTGTTCCGCCAGTACATAGGGATATTCCGCAACAGGCTACGGCGCGCCGCCTACGGCATTGCAGCTCGATTCAGTCACGAATGCGCCAAAGGCTCGCTGCTCCCGGCGATCCCGTGAATTTTTCAGCCGCCGCCGCCGCGTCGAGCCAGCGAAAGCAGCGGCCCGACATTTCGATGGATCCTTTCGGGACGCTTTGATGAATGCTGGCGCAGCCAGCTGGGCGAGGTTCGAGCCAAACACGAGACACGTCAAAAATCGGAAGAGGGTGATTGGCTGTGTGTCCTCGTTCTCGGGGGCTGCGGGCCAGAGCCATGTAAATTTCAGGAGGCGCGCGGTCAAACGGTATACAACTATACAGTGTGAATTCGGTCAATTGAAGCGCCACGAATACTTTTCAATGTCTGCGGCTGCCGGGCCACTCTGCCCCTTTCTCTTCCCATCGCACTCTTTCTCACTGGCGGCGTTCGAAGCAGCCGTTTAAAGGGCGCTTTAAAGCGGATGCTCTGCGAACTGCCATGGGACACAGAGTCTGACGAAAGTTGCACGCCCGCCCGCCGGCCACCAGAGCCACTAGCAGCAGCTCCGTACTCGAATAAAGAGTCGAGCGGGGGCCCCGCTTTCTCTCTAGGTTTTTCATCGGACTCGGATTACATTGAGAAAAAGGCGTCGTTTCGAGCTGCGAGAGAAATATATCGCCGAGTGTGTTAGCTGCTTGGGTGATAGATCTAGCGACCCGCTTTTCTCTATCGCCGTGTTTGTCGTCGTTTTTCCCATTACTGTCAGAAGCCATCGGGGCACATCGAACTCGCGTTAGTGTGCCGCTCGTTTCTTCTCGTCTTCTCGTTCGATCAGGCGCTGGTCACTAGTTACGAATGCACATGTGTGCGCGGCGGCGTACCTGCACGCTCGCCGCCTATGCTCGTCGCATGAGAATATGCTACTGGTAGTCTGCTCTTACTTGCGCGCCACTTGGGGGAAGATCGCTTCGATCCCCCTGGTACACCTTACTACTCGAATGATTGGAGGTAAATTTCCAACTCCAACTCGAATAGAGGAAATGCAAAGATGTCGAGGGTAAATTTAGAGTCTGACCCGGGATAAATCCACTTGCTACGTCGAGACGTTGTTGTGGGTATGGTATTGATGGGAGTGTCAGAAGAGACTGAAAAGAAACTGCTAAAAAGTGTTGTGCTTCTTGCGAGTATCTCCGGACTGCTTGCGACTGCGAGCTTCTCCCTTGGGCTCGCGAGCCACCACACTTTGTCGCCTTAATATTTCACAGCTCCGAAATAGAGACGCGCGCGCTCTGACGCCCGCCGATATTTCGCCGCGTGCATTATTTAGCGGACGCTTGGGAAGTGGTGAATCGAACGACAAACTCGACCTCCTTCGCCGAGGGAGAGAGCGAGAGATACATAATAACCAAGCACGCCGATGCAACAGGCGCGCCCGAGAACCGTTTACTCTCCTGGCTCTGCCGGTTGGTAACGCGATTTTCACGACTTACTTTTAATCAGATTTCGGCAAGCGGATTACTGCCTCGAATTCACTTGGAGCACCACTCATCTCCACCTTTCATTTACCGCCTTCCATCTTTCATCCTCGTTTTCGCGGACTGGTCAATTTGCTAACCAGCAAATCAGAAATCCGTTTTGATTATCCTCCGCGCGCGCGCGCTTCTCTCAATGGGAGACGAGTAAATCAGCCGACAAGTGCATCTACCCTACTCGTCAGGTGGGTTCTTTCAGGTCCAGGTATCCGGTGTTGCGGCAGCGATTACCCCGATAGATTTCATGAATGGGCCCGCGTCAGTCATTGACTCCACTCACGGGAAGCTTGGCGCCGTGAAAGAAGGCAACAAAAAAAACCCGAGGCTGTGTAGAAAAGCGTGCGCGTATGGTTAGAAACGGTTAGAGCGTGTGCCGGGTACAGCCGGCACCCTCACCTCTCTTCCTCTGGCGCGTCTCTCGAAGCAGCCCTTCCTGCTAAGCTCGGGGTTCCCCAGCGTTCGTGGTGTTCTGCTCGCACACTACTCCCAACACCACACACACACACACACATGTCGCTCGACTCTCAAAGCATAATGCACTTAGCAGTCGGCGCGTACCGTTTCGCGTTACGCTATTGTGAAGGACCCTTATACCCGCGGCACACTTCCCATTGTCAGGAGAAAAGTCGCGCCAGGGATAAGTGTGCCACGTACAAGAACGCACGCATACATCCCAGGAGCCCGTGCGACTTCGCCGACTCTCGCATTGTGCACAGGTAGGCCTTTACTACCTATGCCTCCCCTATTCTTCCACCAGTGCCGGCGCTCGCTTCCGTCGACGCGAGCCTACGTCTATCTCCCATGTACCCGGTGTACGTCATCTTCATCCTGCCTCGAGTCCTCGGCCAACCAATCGCCTGTCACTGTCGAGTGTTTAATGTTTAATTGAAGCCTCTGAGTGAAAGAGGTTGTCCGGGTGGCGGCCTCGTCCGGTGAGCGCTCGCCATTCAAATAGAGTCGCTTCTAGGTTTACGGAAGACCGGTTTACATACGTAGTACATAGTAATCTTGTACCACGGCGCTCGTCTTGTTTTACTGACCTTCTATCACGACGCGCCACGGAGCCGAGTAAGCGCCGTCGGGCTCTCCTCGCAGAATTCTAATTGTCCGATTTGTTTCCCCTGGCCCACTAGAAATAGCGCCAGTGGAATACTTTATTGGATCAGTTAGTATGAAACTCTGCCGTCCTTCTCTCGGGGACACAAGTGCATGTGTGTATTGGGCCCTGGTGGCACGGAGGCAATGAATTAATCTTAAGTGTCGGCAGCATTCTATGCCGCATTCCCGGCATTTAAATGGCAGATCTTTCTACCATGCGCATACTCACAGACGCGCGCGTGCGCGCTTATAGACGCCTCGTAAACGTCTGCCAGGCTGTGCCACTAATAGTTTATTGTTCGGCCGACTTCCCTGGGTGGATAGCGAGCGTTTATTGCCCGGCCTGCCCTCCTCTCGCATGCTAATATCGGCCGATTTATTCTCGCGGGGCTGAAAAAAGTTGGATGTAGGCCACTGGACTGGGATCGGATCGACAGAGGGTGGTCCGCTTCCACCAGGGTGTATCTTTCGGGAACTCGTATGAAAACGGCATTTCCATTTAGCGCCGCTGGCCTCTCCTCTCTATTCAGCCCGCTCTATTCGCCTGAAATCTCGTTTCCGCCGGGAGTACCGAGTTACAAATCATCCCCGGCGTATACACCGGCGCAGAGTAATCGGACACATTTTTCCTTCGCCCGGCAAACACTGCAACTCGCTTGCTCCATCTCCCCCCCTCTCTCTTTCTCTCTCGCTCTCGCTCTCCCGTTCCGGCAGCGGGAAAAAAGCTTCTCTCCCTCCTGTATTTTTCTAAAGGCTTACAGGTCTCAATTTTGGCTGGGGCGGGAGGGGAAAGTTCGATTTGAGGGATAGTGGAGTGCGGGCCCGTCCCTTCTGGGCTAAGAGATTACTCTTGAAACGGGGTTGCCGTACCTACGATTATATCTTGGGTTCTCGTGCAGGGCGAGAGGCTTTTACGTTTTACTGCTCCCTCGGCTGCCGCGCACGGGTAAAGCGTGCCAAGTAGCCACTCGGCTGAATTTTTAATAAATGTCATAGCATAGTCCCCGTGTTTTCTTTTTGAACCGGCAACGACCACTGCGCGACGTATAACTAGGTCAACCTCCCGCTCGCAAGCCGTCGCCCGCTAAATTCACTGAAACAATAGGCTGCCGCTTACTAATAAAACGGGGCCTCTCGCTTTCTTTCCTTGCCGCTGGCGGCCCCGCCGACAAATAGCCGCTTATCAGTTTGCCAACGCGAACACCTCCAGGGACGAGCATCCCGACTAAATGCATCTTTATTTACGACTGGCATCCTAGGCAACACGCACGCCAGACAGATCCTCTCCCATGAGCTCGCATGCGAATGTATAAGAGTAATACGAGAGGATAAATTAAAAAGAAAACTCATTGCGCTGATAGAGTGCATCGTTCCTGGTGCGCTCGGGCGTTTCCTCGAAAGCAGACATCAGTTAAGACTGATTAATCCGAGAGAATGGAGTGCGCGGAGGTTAAAGTCAATAAGAAGACACCGGTCCCTTTCCAGGCCGTGATGATTGTCCCGTCCTGTCCCTTCCTCATCCGCGAGTCTCTCTCACAAGCCGACATGCAATTCGCCCGGCAAATTTCTTGCAATATCGCGCGAGCGTGCTCGTCATCCAGTTACACATGGTGTGTAACCCGAGGCCGTGTTATACCTCAGGGTTGAGGGAGGCGACGGCAGCAGTCACTGCGGCAATGGTAATTCATGCGCTCACTGCGAGGAGAGTTGCGTGCCATAAGATTAATGAACAAATAGCCAGCCCTCCGCGCAACCAAGCATGTACGCAGCATGCGTGTGCGTGTATGGGTGGCTCCGTGTGTACCGTGGAGAGAGGGACATCGGAGGGAAAGTTGAAAGGAGAGAAAGGGAGCGAGAGGGTCGAAGAGTGGATCGGATGAGACGGGGCCAAATATGGCGTGTTGGGCCCCTCGGGTTGCATAAATGATGCAACGGCCTCGGCTCAATTTACAATCGAGTCATTATGCGCGCCGCACAACGAACCATCTGATCGCTTGATATCACCCTGTTCGCCCTTCTCCTTTTCACTGCCCCGAATCACCCAAGTGCATCTTGCTGCACAAAAAATCCCCAGACAATACCAAGCTACTGTTGGGGGAGCGTGTACATATTATACTCGCGCGTTGTCTTCTGCCGAATTTAAAAGTGAGCATCTCGTCTCGATTAGTCGCGAGATTTCTCTTTTAATTACTTGATCTCTGTCAAGTTATCGGTGAATGGAAGACGTGTTCGGGTTAAGCGGCGGCATGGGCCGATAAGGCTGTTTTGATGAAGAGTACAAACTATGCGAAGGTCGTGGTCCTTATTATATCATACTATTAATAATGCCAGCTCTCCTGACAAATTGACTCGGCGAGCCATTCACGATAAAAGACTTTCTCCGTAACAAGCGTCTGTTTCATTGCGATAACTCTTATCAGCCAATGAATTACGTTCTAGATACCGCGCGTCTCTGCCACTTGCTAGAGGTTGCTGGCTACTGTTTTAGGTGTCGAGCTATAACGATTGTTTCGATACAAGTAAGGTATTAATCAAAAAGTGCTTCGCTTATACTCGGCAAGTTTGTATCGACGTGGACGGGAAGGTTTGGAAAAAAGTTGGCGGCGGATACTTGGACGTGAAGTTTCCTCTAACGCATTGTCCGACCGCAGAGTGTATGTGTGCCCCCGAGATAATTGCGTGCGCTCTCCCTCAGTGGAGGCTGGCGCGTTAAATAGAGGCGGCAGTAGCGTTAATCAAAAGCAGGGAATATTTCAGCGCCGGCTTGTTGGAGTCGCGACGCGTGTAGAGGTAGGAGGCGAGCGAGCGCCGGGTTGTTTAGCGTGTAACTTTTAGCCGGGAAGTGCGCCGCGCGCGCAAGCACGCGGCCCGTGAATACAAAGTGACTTATTTGTGCCGTCTGTAACCTATATTACGCTATAAATTACAGGTGCCAGCGAGCACGAACGCGGTTATTTTGCAGGCCGTGCTCACTCTCTACCCGCCGGGCCCCCGGAATCCGAATAGATTGTGTCGCGCAAATGAAACAGCTCTCTACAAATTGCCCTCTTTCCCCATTTCCTGGTAATTCGCGCGTTCTTGAGGGAATCGGGCCGAGTACCTTTATTAAAAATCCGAATTTCGAGCTTTCCCAGCGCCACCGACGCAATTCCGCGCATTAGGCAGACGATAGTTGATGTTTGTATGTACAGGGTGATGCACTTGCCTTTTAATCAGGTGTGTTGGTATTACCGACCGTGAGTCCGTAGTTTTATGGATCAGTGAAAAATGTTTGAAACCAAACATTCTAATCACACGCTTAAATCTTTCTTTAAATTTTGTACTATTCAACCATCAAGTTATGGAGTCACGACCACCGATATGTACCTGACCAAAAGGAAATTGAATCACCCTGTACAGTTTATTTCTAGTCAGAGGCCGGAGGAGATTCGTATTATGCGTATCTCTTTCTGATATCTCGTTACCTGTTGGGAGTATATTAGTGTCCCGAGTATTTAAAAGTGGCGGGATGCATCGGTCGGGCTTTCTTTCGAGCGGAGCGGCTGTGTAGGTATGTAAAGGCGGTTTGGAGAGGGAGAAGGGTGCGTAAGTGAGAATGAGTTCATTCATTTCCCATACAGACGCATGCATTCATCGCGCGGTCGATCGGAGCTAGCGCGCACGACTCGACATATCGTCCGCGCACAAGACAGCATTTACTTCCAAGTGTTCCTGGTCTTCGTTAGCGGTTAGTCGCCTGAGTGAAAGAGGGTTCAGTCCGGTGGAGGCGTCCGCGGTGGCGCGGTAGCACAGCGCCGAGGGGGAGGAGGCGAACGAGCGAGCACCGCGGCAGCCAACTGAGAATCGTGAAACTTTCGCATTGAACACTACCAGTATTGTTTCGCTCGGTGAGAACAAGGCGACGTTGTGGACTTTCAGAGGCCCACACGAGAGCAGTGCTGTGCCCTTTCTTCCTCGCGAGAGAGATAGTCCACATGGAGCGCACCCCCTGGAAACTGTCGAAACCCTAGTGCACTAAAATGCGACCAACAACTGCTCCAATTGAACGAGCGGCGTCCCCGTCGCCGCATCGAGCCGAGCCGCTTCCTAGAAGCCCTTTGAACGTTTGAACCCCCTTCGAGCTGTGTCCTTCTCCGGCGCAGGGCGCTCGCGCGAACCGCGCGCCGAGATAACATTTTTGAGCGTCAGGTCGAATTAGATTTTCCGGCTGGAGTGGCGCCGACGGCATGCACTAGATTTTAGGTCGCCGTTCCATTAGTGGGCATTTTGGAGCTCGTTATTGCAAATGCCAAGAGCTATTTGCATTAAGAGGACTATTAATTAGCGCGCACGGGCCACGATGCTACTGACCCAAATCGCGTTGGAGCAACCGCGGGGAGAAGCACTTATGTTTTATGTCAGATACCAAGGAGACCAGGCCGATATCTAATCGATTTCGCGAAGCGCGTATCGTAAACTTGGAGAGATTCACTCTGCGCTGGCCCTATGCGCGCTGTCTCCTCCTCAATTTCACATGGCCGAACGATAAAGACCTTATCCAATTTTCCACTCTTAATATAGACCAATATCGCTTAAGAGATATTAAATTCCGAGTGGTTTATCGGCTTAAACCAAAGTGGGAAAGAAAAACGGGCGGGGGTGGGAGAGAGTGGAGTGGTGCCGGTGAAGTTGCAGTGTATTTTGTTAGTCAGACTCGAGACTCGAGGGCACGGCCTCTCTCCTCGTGGTAGGTAGAACGGGCAATTTCAAGCAGTTGTAAGCGGGCAGCATTTTTAACATCGGTCTGCTCCGACGAAAGAAGGAGAGAAGAGGTGCCGTGAGCGCGCGGCGAGAGCCAGGCACAAGCCGGGGCCCTCTTGAAAGGACGGACAAGTGTTTGACGGTGATCTTCAGCAGAAGCACAGTCCCAGTGCTACTCCCTGATGTAGGACAGGCCTGTTTCCCGCGAGGTTCTCGTGAGAACACGTGAGCCTTCCAAGTATAAAGCCTCGCGCAGAGAGCGAGCGCTCCGAAACTTGTCCTTTCCTCTCGCGCCCTTCATCCCTTTGTATTATTTATCCACGAGTCAACAGTAATAGCTACTCACGCGGCTTATCAATCCCTGCGATCATCTTCCTCTTTCACCCGAAAATCACCGGCCCTCTCCTGCGATCCCAGCAAACTCTCGCAATCTTACGAAACGCTCGTATCCTGCGCGGGGGAAGATAATACTTGTAGGGGGCGAGGGCAGGTAAAAAAATGTAAATGACAGGAGATTAGGAAGTTCCTCGGGCAACGAGAGTATGGTAAGCGACTCATTATAAAGTGTGCTTACTATACATATCTCGAGATACATTTTTTCCGGGATGGGTGGAGGGGACGCAGTGTTCTGGAGCGAAGTGGTTAGGGAGGGAGGGAGGGGTAGACTCGACGAAACAAAGCAGGCTGGGCAGGTTGTGTTTGGGGCTGCGGCCGAGTGCAGGTGTAGAACTGTAGAGTGTATATCCGGGAGACTCGCACAGAGGCGGAACGGAGGGAGAACGGGCGGACGGACTGGTCGATTATCTGCTCGAGTGGGTAAGAGACGTCGTCTGACTGCGGCAGACAATGTTGCAAATCTCCCTTTGCCAGCGAGTGGTCGTTGGGTGCGTAGCTCCGTCGCTGTGTGCGCGCCTCCTGGTGCATTGCATATGCATTCACAAGTGGCGCACCAGCCGCACACAGATGCGGAACACCAGGAAAGTCGGCCTAGAGACGCCTCGAGACTCGAGAGTTTATCGGTGCAGATGCGGCTCTGGAGCCTGTTGCATCCGCAGCTCACACAGCCAACTGCAACCCCGCGCATACGCTCCCAACCATCCACACACACACACACACACGTGTACCACCCTCTGTCACATTATCGTTTCGTCGCTGTCCTGCCGGCGCGTTTCGACGGATTTGCAATTTAAATTCGCAGCCGATCACGCCTCCAAAAAGACGCTCTCAAGAGTGTGCACGTGAGCCTTGGAGAGCGGGCTTACCAAGGGAGACGCCGAACAGCCAAACTTCACTCCCGGAAGTGACGAACTCCGCATCTTTAACGCGGCGAGTCCTCGACTCCTGGTATAAGTTTGCCGTTAGCCCGAGACGTTCTCGGCGTTCCTTAAATTCTGCGTTAATGACGGCAAGAATTTCGGGAAAATTAGTTAGTGCGTCCGCCTCGTCAACGAATTAGTCGCGATTATACCCAGGCAGCTCCCGTCTCCATTCGACTGAAGAGAATTTAAATTTTAAATGTATATAAATCGCAAGATGAAAGAATGTCAGCGACGCGGAAGGTATTGATCAGATGGAGGTTGCTTTCGTATTAATTAGAGCTTGGCAGTCGCGCAGAGAGATGATCGTCAAGAGCCAATCACGCGCTGGAGAGTTTGTGGCGGATCCTCGAGAGCGGGATACTCCGACAGTTTTCAAGGATAGCGTCTTCCAGTGGGGTAAAAGTGGCCGATATAGAAGTTCAATCCACTTAGCGGACAGTCAAGCTGGAAGGCACTTTGTCATGGAAATTCGCAGGGCGTTATAATCGGCCGCGAGCTGTGTAAATCTTAACTGTGTCTGCTGCTCCGCACACACGAGAACCTCGTGGCCTGACGGAGGGTAAAAAAGCGGGCGGGCGCGCGGGATGCCGCTGGGAGGAATCGATCGCACCAGCGAAAGCGAGCGAGCGACGGCCAAGAAATATACAAGTCGAGGGAGAGAGAACCAACACGTGCTGCTGGCCCGATTGAAAGGGAAAGGAAGCGATAAAAATTTAAATCACGAAAGCGACATTACTGTCCCAGGCAACCCTGCGCGCCCTTTTATTCGCGTGATATTTAGAGCAGCTTTCCAGAAAGTCCATTTCGATTTTGGTTCCTCGTGAGGGTGCAGGGGGCCCAGAGGGCGACCCCCTTCCTCGTTCGTCAGCTGTATTCCAAATTTCAATCATCCCCCAAAATCCATTTACTTAATAATCTCTCACTACGTATAGCTAGTCCCATTAGGGGAGGTTTGCACATTTAATTGTTTTGCTATATTGCTGAAATATATTCAATAGATTGCGGAATTGCATAAATAATTTACACCCTCGATCGATCGCTCGAAGCGTACTTTAGCGCAGGGGATCCCTCGGCGGGAGGCAGGGGTGGCCCGTTTTTCATTTCAAAGGTATACTTGCGTTCTTTTATACTTGCGTAAACTGGCCTCTTTGTAAACGCCGAGGAGTTCTTGTTCCCGAGGAAGAACTCCCGGGGGCGGGGGCCCTTTTAATTGCCTTTTATAAGCGTGTTCAGCCAAACAAGCTGCAGTTTACGAGTGTTCTTGTAGCTGCGTGGGCTGACCAGCATCCCAGGTCTACCAGGCCTCGCTGGAGAGAGCGGCTTTCCAGTATTATCAGCAATTTATAAGGGCTACGTAGATTGCTTGCAGAGGATGGCAAGCACTCAGGCAGCTTTTTGCGGGCATATCGCATCTCTGGTTGATTCGAGCCAATAGAGTTTTCGGTCGGCGCGTAATCCGCCGAGCAGTTTACGCAATCGACGAGTCGCGCGGCGAATATTGTCCGGAGCCGCGCTGCTTTTCTCGGGACCAGTTGTTAATTCGATCTATGCCGACCACATTGGACCGCGAGGAATCCTCGCTTCCAGAGACGCCACAGGTGCTTCCTCGGCGAGTGACCGCGCTCTTTATCGGGAATGAATAATTCCTGGCGAGCGTGATACGGCGTGTAGCGCGGGAGCGAGAGCAAGAAAGGGAAAGGGCGAGGGAGAGAGAGAGAGACGGGGTGGACGCCGCGCCGAGGGATGGGCCGCGAATCGATTGAGCAACTGATTTTCCCAATCCCCAGGAATTTCCTTGGGGAAATTAGCTTCATCGGAAGATTCTCATGGTTCACGGGTCGGTCGGCGTCGGTTGGCGTCGGGCGCGCCTGCCGGATCACGAAGGAAGCTTTACGAAGTCTCACTCGCCTCGAATTCCGTTAGCCGGAAGTTTCCTTCCTACGTACTTTCCGAGAGCTCTCTCGGAGGCTTCCATCCCCCAGCCGTCGATCTCTCTGATCCCTCTGTCTGTCCAAACGTCCAACTGCTCGATCGCAGCTCACTTCACCGTCCGATTGTTTCTCGTTAATTTGCGGCGATAACTGGGAGCGACGGGCTAAAATCGGGATACGTCGCCGTTCGAGCTTGGAAGCATCGCGATCGATATCTGGCATTCGCCGGGCAGGTGGGTTCGCGTCCGCCTCGCATAGTGAAACTCTACTTTTCCGATAATTGCTGTGGGGATATGGCGATTCCTAATGAACAGGATTTTAATTAAACGTCCAGGCACCCGGCACGCCAGCCCACGGCCACGGCACGGACTTCACGAGCGCGCCCTTTCAGTCTCATTTAATTCGAGTCCTTCTGTGGCCAGACCTTGCCATCGGACGCGTGTGGCCGAAAGTGAATTAGCAACGACGCTCAAAGTATTTTCTCATCCATTATGTTCTTTGGTGGCGAAATGGCAATGAAAAGGGAGAATGCACCTTCTCTCCTCTCCCTCTTTCCCCCCCTCCCTTTCGGCGGGCGGGCGGGAGAGCCGATTAGAGAGGCGGGAGCGTGGCACGCCACTTTCAGAAATGAATCGCGAAAAATCGATGTGTAGTGAACGAGGTGTCGGCTCGCGCGCCTGCCAGCGATATTTCGTGCGCCCGGGCGCGCGCGGCATTCAATTAAAACCCACACGCCGCTGCCCCGGCTAATGGAAAGAGTTACATACTGACCATAGCCTCTGCTCTACGGCTCTACGGCTAGCTTTCTATGCACGGGGCGCAGTGATTTCGAATTTGAATGTCTGATTGGACAAGCGAAATTCAATTAAGCGCGGTGCGCTCGCCGTGAAAGGAGACGAACGGGCAGGGAGGAGAGAAGCCCCGAGAGCCCCGAGAGGGAAAGAGCGATTGGCGCGCAAAAGTTCATTTCGGGAAGGTCGAGGCTTGGCGACTTCGGAATTCTTCATTCGAGTGGCAGCGTCAAATCGACACGGGGGACATGGGACACCCGAGATCCGATTAATGGCCGGCGACTGCTTGGCGCATTTCCTATGGCAACTACTCCGAATTCCTGGCCCCCGTGTTCTCGCGCCTGTCGGATATCGCCAAGGGCCAACTTTCTGTCGTCTGTCCTCGCCGGCTCGCCGCTAGGTATCTGTCGCGGACCTACGCCCCAGCGACCCTCGTCGCTCCCGCTCGGGCAAACTTTCGCATTCTGGCCCGCGAGATTTTCAGCCCGGCAATGCGCGCCCCAAAAGTTACGGCCGATGAAAGTCGCCGGGTTAATTCCCGACGCGGCCTCCGCCGTCCCTTCGTCCCTTCGTCCCTGGTGTTGCGCCGGTGATTTCGGTGGAAGCGGCGCGCGGTTCCCCGTCGCAGGAATTAGTCCGGCGGCCTTTTCCACGCTCGAGGAGAGCGACGCCGACGTTCCTGTCGCTGACAACGCGCTCGCTCTCGAAAAATGTCCGAAAGTTAGCCACCCACCCAGCCAGCCAGCCGAGCATTCTCGTCAGGAGGAGGTCATATGTCCTGGAATATTCTGCTTAGTGGCTCCTCGCCTATTATACATCTCTTGCGTACAATCGCCCAGCGGTAGACCCGCCATCTCCTCGATCCCGACTCTTTCTCTTTGAGAAAATAGTGCTGCAGTACGAGAGCAATGGGGATTCTGTGTCAGCGGAATCAAAGCGCTCTCTCAACAATATGTGTATTGCTATCTTCAAAGAACCCCGACACACATTTTCCTTAATGGTGATGCCCCGGCTATTTTTACCCGAGTAGTTTTCCACTAATTGATATACAGTCAGTGTCGCTCAGCAGGAATGAGAAGTAGACGAAGAAGAAGAAGAAGAAGAAGAAGAAGACGGAGCAAGGAGCTCCGTCGCCCGACGAGTGCGACCTTGTTGAGAAACTCGGGCCGCGCTCCCACGTGAATCGATCGAGCGGTCGAGACGTAATCATTAATTAAGCTGACGTGGCGTGCATGCGTGCCGGGCTACGTGCGTGCATGACTCACTGTATCGCCAGGAATCTTGAGTGCGATCGCGAACGGCGAACCTCCCTGGACGGAGAATGGCCGAGAAGTTGAACCTCTCTACCAAATAAACCACCAGACCCAGACAGCCCCATCCGATATAGTACTATACACATGTACAAGATATGTACGTATTAATAGTATTAATAAGCAGCGCCGACTATCACGTCCAGTCAGAAGCAATACTCTTGTAATTTATTGAGCAATGTTGCGTAGAGAAAGGGAGAGAGGAGAGCTGGAATCGGATCACGCATTCGCGTTATAAATCGAAGGGAAGCCCATGAAGAGGGAGCGCACTCGCCCTCCGTAAATGGAAGATCAATGCATGGCGGGCGCTCGCGCGCACGCTAATTGCAGGCTTTTATCGAGAAGAAGCCCCGGCAAAGGGGACATTTTACGGGCTAATTGTCCGCCAGTCATTAGCGGCTCGGCCGTGCGCCCGCCTAAATTGATAACACCGACCATCTAGTTTCAGATCGGTCCTCTCGCGCCGCGTTATTCCGGCCTGGTTCTATAACACATTACGCCGGCCCGTCCCAGTCGTCCCGCCGCCTCGCCGCCTCGCCGCCTCGCCGCCTCGCCGCCCTCCAAATATCGCTCGCTTCCAGTGTATGCCTCTCGTCGACATTGCAATATGTATGAGCAGGCCGAGTGTCTCGAGGATATCGGTGGCAGCCAGCGGCGAGTTTCCTGCGCCGAGTTGACGTGTAGTTAGAGGGCGGTAAATAAGGGAGTCTCGCTCCGACATCTCATTCGATTGCTTGCGCGTTAGTAAAGGCACGCGGGCACAGACTCACGCATCCAAGTGGCTCTACAGGAGGAACGGGGGAGATTTTGATAGAGCAAATCGCGAGAAACGAGCAATATCTGCTCGTCTCGGCCTGGCAGTAGTCGCGTAGCGTTCCAATAAAAATGCAAATTCCGCCTTGCCAGGTGGTGCTCGTCGAGCAACCCGTCGTCGTCGTCGTCGTCGTCGTCTTCCTCCTCGTCCTAGTCGCCATTCTCGTTCTCGTCGGGTCTAACCGGCGTATTTACTCGTCAAGCCAGCCAGTCGAGAGGAGGAAGAACAGAGATGGGGTGGGCGGGATCGTGAGCACGCGAGACAGATTTATGTGGTTATGCATGGGACCTAGCTGTATTACATCATCGAGAGGATCATCCCGTATATCTTTGCATTCTTTAGCCGTTTGACCATGGAGATGATTACCAGCAGCGATATCCGCCCCCCTCGTCCCTATAGATCGCCCTCAGCCACGTGAGAGCGAGATCCTGCCTACGCCCACCTGGGATCCACGCTTCCTAGAAAACGCCATGACTTATCCGCCAGCAGTCTCACTGCTCATGTATTCCGGAATATTTCGCTCACCGCACCACTTGACACGGTGTGATACTCGGACCGCTTGCAACTGACAGTCATTTAAGCATCAAGAGGATTCTCTCCACACTATGCGACAAATAGTAATGACTGTCGGAGCTGTATATGTATGCTTGCGATAAGATACAAGATAGGCGCGCGCGCCGGTGACTATAATTCCGGCTGGAATTGGAAGGATTAAATGGCTAAATGTTCGCTTTCGATAACGTAGCCTTCGCCAGGAGAGCGAGAGTGAGTGGAAGAAAAAGAGAGGTTTCGTGATTCACAGCCGCGTAGAGCCGTAGAACGATGGAAGATAATATAGTGACACACAGAGACGTAACACTTTGTCGCTTTACGAGCCGCGCGCCGTCAGACTTCTCCGTGTCTCTTCCTCTTACATAGTTGTATTTTTCCATGGCCGTCACTAGTATTTGTCTTTGGCAGTGGTTTCTCACTGATTCGCGCTACGAATGGACCGAGTAGGTGGAGGTAGAGCCTCTTCTTTTTAAATGTTAAGAGATTACTTCCAAGCGGATTACAGCACTCGCGGTTGGGATAGCTGGCGTGTAAAAAATATGATGACCGCTGACACACTTCTTCCCTGTAGTGTACCTCCTTCGATTTATATGCTAAGAGACGAGCAGAGATAAAATCTTCACTCGGTGGCTGGTATCTTATCGTTGGGCTAACCAGTTTGCGAACTCACGTCGTTGTATCGCGTTTCTCTCTCTCCCCTCCCCCCCCCCCCCCCACTCTCTCTCGGCTCTTTCGTAATCTAGGCGAGGGAGTACTTGCAATTTTTGCCTTTTACGATGTAACCATTACCCCGCACTTTTTCCAGTCTGCGTCGACGTCACATTTGGTAGCGTAATACAGCCGGAGCGAAATGCATAGTTGGGAAGTTTAGTACGCGATGTGGGTCGTTAGGTTTTTTATCGTGCTTCGCCTCCATTCTTAAGTGGTATTCTTGGCCCAGCTATGCGCATTACTCTTTGGCAAGGGATGCATCGTAAACACACGCGCCCGCCCGTTAACCGAAAATCGCCGCTGGCCAAATAATAGCCGGCTTCCCAGAACTTCTCGAAACTTTACGACCTCGCGGAAACGCACGACTCCCCCCGGCCGAATGATGTCACCGATAGGAATCGTCGATTCCTCGGCATCGGAATGCAGAATTCCGTGACAATTGTCGCGCTCGCTCGAGCATCGATCGGGATGGCGAATGGGTGCCGATCTGGCGATCGCTCGGTCTGGTTCGGTCGACCGTTCGACCGTTGGACGGCTCTCTGTGGGCCGGGAGTCGCAAGTAGAAACGTGCCGCTGGGATGCGAACATTGCGAACGGGGACAGGAGAGCCGCGCAGTTGGACGATCGGGAGCTTTAAAGGCCTTGCGTAACCTTTCCAGCCGTATATTCGCTGGCAGAAGACCTTGGCGGCGCAGCTTCTTCGCCTATTTTAGGATCAAAAGACGCGAAGAGGAGCAACGTGTTTCGCGCGGAGCGAGAGAGAACGCGGCACATCTCTCACACAGATAATGAGGCGAGCCATAAAAAAGGCGGCAGCTGCGATAAACAGCGCTCGAGAAAGAAGAGGCAAGAGCAATTAGATACGGGCCGCTCTTTTGAGCGGATCCTTGATAATCCGCGCTCAAACACCGAGAGGAATTGCCCTCGCGAGACGCGGCCCACGTTTTACGTAAAAGGATCTTGCAATTAGCTCGCCAGATCAAACAGCGACTCCTTTTTTTCCCCCTCCTCGATCTGACGTGAGCGAGATAAGTAAGCCGAGAAAGCGAAGAGGTTGGATTATGCCAGCATTAACATGGCAAGCGGATCGCGATGAAATATTGAACCACCGAATGTCGAGGAACGACACCGGGTATCGGGTTCGATTGGCCGCGATATCGATTGGTGATATGCTCGCTGGATATCGAATGATCCCTGCTACTCCCTGCCGCGCCGTTACGATCCTCAGGCTTCCATTCGGCCACCTCGACTCTCCTCGGTTAACAAGCGATTTCTTCATCCACGGATAACTTTATTTGCCGGTCGCGACCGTCTGTCGCAATGCGTTGCCCGCCGTCTAACTACCACCGGCGGACAAAGAGCGCCGATTTGCCGGTTATAGCCCGTAATTGGCGAATAAGGTCGGGCCATTGTGCGACTGCTCTGCTGACTCGCCCATTTTCTCACGAGGAAAGACCGTACGCGCTCTTGGGAAGAAGTTTGCGAATACCTCGCTCGCGCCTGGACCGGCTCCACTCCAATTGCTTCATTAGCATCAGATTTAGTCCATCGGCGACACCCACCATCCTTCGGGATGCCAGTTGCTCAATAATCTCTCCACTCGAGAAAAGTTGCTCAGTTCATTTTATCCAAAGAATCTTCTGGAGGGCGTACAATAAATAGATTGTGGGGTGTAGTGAAGTTGTTGAGATCAAAGTTTCTCGCAGTGCGTCTCGTTGATTGTCGAGAGGGCAGGAAGGAGCCTGACGAGTGTCCGGTCGAGTCGTACTGTCACTGGTCATAGCTCGCCGCTCGATATTCCTCCGGTGGCACCGATAATTTATGGTTTCGCGTTACGACGGCGAGCAGCTCTCGACAGTGACTGCGACTTCCCCGTCGCGCCGCTACGAATTACTCGTGAACAAGGAAGTTTCGAAATTACTGATGCCGCTCTGCCGGTCCCTCTCCCGGCGCTTTCTCAGCCCTTTAATCAGCGAACGTAACACTCGATTATTCCGGGGCACATCCCCTTAAACTAGCATCCTAAAATATACGAGACTAAAGCGAAAGCACGAGGCGCAGAGTAGATTTCGCCTGGAGAGTCCTGTATAGGCATTCGCGTTTCCTTGAAAGCAAGCCGAGAGGAATGCCGTTGCTTATGTGCCGCGCTTGTTGTTGGAATTATCACGTTTCACCGACAGCCTTCGCAGCGATCCCGCTGCCATCGTATCGCCAGCTGACTCGCGCGAAACCCCGGCGAGAGAGCGTTCGCGTATCAAACAGTTCTCACTGGCGCGCGCGGCTCCGGTTACCTGTATGTATGCATTTTTTCCTCCAATTTGACAAGCAAGCAACAAGCGCTCTCGCTCCTGGCACGTGTGCCAGCGGCGCCGGCCGCGAGCACGGACAACACCCGGCCGCTCGCGTATTTCTCGCTGAATTTCCACCGCGGCAGGCGCGCAACTTTTTCGCCGCGAGCCTTTCCGCGGAAAATAATGCGCTCGCTATAAGTATTCGCGGTACGGCGGCGGCTAGTCCGGCTGGCCGCTCGCTATGCTGGCAATTCGAGCTTGTACATTGAAGCTGCTGCGGGGAGCAACCGGTGCCAGTTGCAGAGTCGCGAGGAGGACGATGACGAGAGCACAAGAGCTACCGAGGAGTGGAGAAATTCAGAGAGCGCCGGGAAAAAGCCGCCCGCTTCGAAGCCCGGCCGAGTTTCATGCCGATGGAACTTTTATGAACTCCGCGCTGTCGTTTCGTAACGAACACTTAAGCCACTGGCGTAGGATCCCGGCTCCCACTGTCCGAGTTCCTTGCATTTTGCATATCGCTATACCCCTTCCTTGGACAAATAACACCAGTTTTTTCTTGCGCTCAACTTGGAAACTTTAATCCCGAACCTTCAGTCACTCTGTTCGCACGGTAATGCAGGAATATGGGCGATATATTGGGTAAAGAGGGGCCGCGAACTTGGTAAGGCCGAGACACGACGTTAAAAGATGGACGTCAAATTGGCTTGGGAAAATCAATTTGCACACCGTATCAAATCTCTCGAGGACGGGCCCATCGCCAAAACCGGGAGTTAAGTGTGCGTGCGCGTGCAGGAGGGAAGGAGCGAGGAACAGACCAACTTTCCAAACTTTCACAACTAGTTAAATTCGAGGCGCGGTGAATTCGCGAGTCTCCCGGGGGACCGAGAGAGCAATGCCAATGGGGGGGGGGGGAGGGGGGCGAGCTTCCTTCCAGACATCACGAACGATCGCCAAAAATTCGTGACGAGCATCGCATTATTCTTCCTCGCCGCTTCTCGATCTCACCGCGGATATACGTACAAGTGCAATTTCGCACCTGAGATGTCAAGATCCTTTAGCAACTTTCATTCATTATCGGCCGCGGCTCTCTCTTCCTTCGGCGAGGTCTGGTGAACGGGATTGTCTGGCAGAGGCAGGGATACTCGGTGCGCACCTTGCATAACCGCTTTATTAAGCGGCCAATTATCGCCGGGCAATAAACAGCACCGGTACGGTTTCTGTCGGTTGCATACCGCACGATATCTGGCGCCGATGTCGATGCGCGCTGGCGTACTATAGTGCTGGTATAGTAGCCAGGGCTAGGAGGGAGTGGGAGAAGGAGAGCCGCTGCCAAAATTTGCGCAACGAGTCGGAGATGAGGTCAAAAGCCTCGCGCTGCGAGGAGTACTGACTTTCGGAGGCAGCCTGGTTGCCTTGGCAAATCCGGTACTCTCGCGCTCGCGTACCCTCTGCACTGCTGCTGCTGCTGGATTTCCCTCGGAGAGGCCAGCTGGACCTTAATGGAGCGAGAACAGCAGCAGCGGCGGCTACGGGGAGTTATCGTGAAGGCGCTCTCTCGCTCGTGAGCGCATCTATTCATAGTATGTTGGAGTATGGCATCAATGAGACGCCGACTCTCTCTCTCTCTCCTACTCTCGTACCCCCCCCCCCCCCTCCCGCCCCCCTCGTTTGCTGCATCTCTTTCAGAGAGCTCTTCTTCATCCAGCATCCCTCTCATTCTCTATCTCTCGTTCGCCGAGCCATTATCCCGACGCCCGACGCCCGGCCACCGCACCGCGTCAAATCGACGTCGTCGATTACGAGCGATGTAACGGGTGGTCTGATAAACTCCCGCGCACGTGATCGTCGTCGGAACGCCGGCTTTATTGCGCGAGGCTCCCCCAACTCTCGCGGGAGCCCCTCTCAATTTCACCAATTCCCTCTTGTTCGCACGTACTTCCCATTCGAAACGGGAGTAGGTATTTCAATAATTGGCCTCGCCGCTCCAAGCGGAGAAAGAGAGAAAGAGAGAAAGAGAGAAAGAGAGAGAGAGAGTTTCCCCGGGAGTAAGCAAAGACAAAGTTGCCGCACATCCGATGCACTTGTTCTTCCGTCCCAGTAGCTTTTCATTGCACAAGTTACATAGTTCCGTCGGAGCATTACAACGGGATTGATTGTGTATCACGATCGGTGTCATCCATCCTCTCGAGACATTCACTCTCGTCCAGTAGAATAGCCGTTAGGTGCTCAGACGTCGCGAGCAGACACGCTAGTGCCGGAAGAGGGACGAACCAACCACGAGCGATCACAGTGACACTAGGTGCGCGCGGAACGCGAGAGAGTGTGGCACCGGTGAGGGAGATGAGGGGGGCTTGGAAAAGCATGTAACCTTGCACGCTGTTGGTTCGGCGGGCGTTACAGCTATCGATTAATTTCTAGAAAAGGGCACTAAGTACTGCGCAACGGAAAACTCCCACGCTGCGCGTATCGATCCCGCCGTCCGCCGCGCCGAGCCGTGCCGGTTGCTCTCTTTCGTTCCCTCGGCTGGCGTCCTCTCTTTCTCGGAATGCCACGTTTTTTCGCCCACCCCAGCGGCTCGGCCGCCTACCCCTACCAGGCCTCACTTTCTCCCTCCTCCATTTCCTCGTTTTCGCCGGTTTTCCACCCGCCGCGCCGCCCTCCCGGCTCCCTTTGCCCTTGTTCCTTCTCCGGCGGCCTCCTTTTCCTTCCCTGTCTCGCGTCCTCACTCGCTCGCTGGCTTACTTCCTTCCCCCTTCGCGTAGGCACTTTCGTTACGCACCACGGGCACGAAATCGTGTCGAGACCTACCGTGAAAGTGGACCAATGGGGTAGAGTGGGTCGAAAGCCCCGGGGTCACGTGAGCTTTGACTAGCGAGCATGACGGGGTTGAGGGTAGCTTCCCTCCGCTCGTAATTATTCTTTCTTTTGATTCCTTTAACGAACCGCCTGCCATCGTCGCGCCGCCGTCAGTGCCACGCGAGGGGGCTCGAGGGGGGCCCGAGGGGGGTGGGGCACGAGGGCGCGCCATGAATGGCAATGGGTCAGGCGTTCGCGTGTCCTTCCACGGGGCCATGCCAAAGGACGACCACTTCTCGCGGGATCAGCGACCCCAAACAGGACGCGGAACTAGAGCAGCGTGGCTACACTCGGCGCATAAAGGCAGGCGCACGCTCCTCCTCCGCGGGAATTTTTATTCGGGCAGGATGTGTGTCAGATTTTTTCCAATAGACTCATCCTACGTTACGGAGCGTGGGAATGGCGAATGCGGAGTGCGCTCGTTTAGAGGCGGCACGGAGGAAGGAGGAGAAGTGGAAAGTGAAGAAGTGAAAAAAGGCCGCGGTCGGCCAGCGAGGAAAAAAGCCAGAGGCGAACTCGGCCGCGCGCAACAGCTGCACGTGTGTAGGTCAGTTTCAGTGGCGCTGGTGCGTGTGCCAAGCCGGCGCGGCGCATCGAGCTCTGCATGTGCACCGGCGGCTCATCCGGTAACCGGAAGAAGAATACACATCCAAGTTCCCCTTAGAGAGGCTGCAACTGATGACGAATCCAGGAACCCTTGCGAATTACGGGGCAGAGACGCGTTCGTTGATACATGCCGGCGAGGTTCTATCTGGCGCGGCGGCCTGGCGTGCTAGCCTGTGCCCTCTACAGTCTACATGGATCGAGGACGTGATCTACGCGAGTGCATGCTGAATCGCTCGAGCGCTGCCCGGCTCGGCTCGGCTCCCTTGTAAAACGTATTCAGCGCGCAGCGGCGGCAGTGATCTATTGCGACAAACATTCCGCAACGGCAGTTTAGTAATGCGCCCGGCCTGCTGCGATAATGTAACGAGCTAGTCATTGCTCGCTTCGATTCGGAACGTTATGGCCGACCACCGAAATGCTTCCTCGCCCTCCCGGCCCGAGCTTTCGTTCAACCGGTTTGAAGGGCGCAGCGCTTTATGGGCCGGCGGGCAGGGTGAAGGGTGAGGGGTGAGGGGGGAGGGGGCGCGTAATTAAATTTGAATGTGGCAACGCACTGGCAGACTTAGTAATTGTGATGTATGACGCCGGGGGTCTCGGCCGCGCCGGCTTCCGCCTGTTCTCCGCTCTCGCCGATCGATCCCGTGCACTATGCTTGTATGGCATCCCATGTGTTTTACGCTCGTCGATCGATAGGATCCCGCCTGCTCTTCCGGCGGAAATAGCGGCAAAAGCTCCGAGCGCGACGCGTCCGATTGGGATTGTGGTTTTCAAACATGGTGTATCGATACTAATGACTCCCTGCTATCCTCGACGCGCTTTATTTTTAAAAGCCGATCCCGTCGCTACTCCTGCATATCCTGCTGAGTGTGTCCGTGCGGCTATGCATGCGCTCGAGAAAGAATCGACCGAAACACATACGCAGGATTTTATCATTTGCCGCTCATGCATATTCAGCATGCGTTGGCTCGCGCGTAATACGAGAGAAAGAGAGAGAGAGAGAGAGAGAGAGAGAGAGGGGGGGGGGTCCCCTGCCCCCGGTGATTCTTCCACAAGCACACGTATGCCTGGCATCCGTGCCTGTCACACGGAGCCGCATCCCACTTCGCAACTGGTGGTGGATATTAACTCGTCTTTTTTCGCCCCCCTCGCGAGGCCCATTCAATGTCGTTGAAATTGCGCGTGAATTTTTCGGCAGGCGAGTAAACAGGATAATGCTCGGAGTAGGGGCTTTAGTTTCTCGGATACGTGTGATCTTGCTCTCGGGGATTCCCGTTGGCAAGGCGGCTCGGCGAGGCGCGAGGCGCTCGGAGCAATTCGCCACTGGGATATCAGCTCTTTGTCATTTTTGATAGCGAGAGATTCGCAGTGCGCTGTCGGCCTGGGATCGTTATTTCGGTCCTTGGGAATGCGACTATCAGGCCGATGAGTTCTCCTGCATTTCAATGGGAGCGGAACATGCGCCGAGGCACCCACCACCATCGGAGATTAAACTTTAGCTGAGGCGCGCGCGCGCGGTATGTGTGCGTGTGTGTGTGTGTGTATGTCTGTGTGAAAATGTGTCGGAGTACGCTCGCCTATTCTTCGCCGGTATATTTCGCACCGGCGAGATCAGCCGCCCGGAAAGTACTCGCGTCGCCGCTCCAATTTATCATGTATTTTGCGTGTATAGTTGTCGGGGTTTATGGGTGCGATCTATGCAAATGCGCAACGCAGCACTGGATAACTTTCGCTCGCTCCGGGGGGAAATTCATTAGAGTGGAGAAAGAGGGGAGCCGACAATGAATAATGGAGTTTGGGATCGACTAGTTCGATCGACTTTTCAATCCCTGATATTACCTCATTAACACAAGATAGTGTTTAAAAAAAAGCCGCGCGCCGCACTAGTGGATTTTTCTTGTAAATGGCGCAACCTCGGCTAGCCGGCGCGGCGCAGCCGGTACTAGCTCGCCTCCTCTTAAAGGTCGCATTAAGGATTCCCGTGGAAAACCGCATTGTGTGCGAGGCCGCTAAACGTTCCCACAAGCCAACACCTCCGCACTAATTCAGCCAGCTTGATCCCAGACTCCCCGCCAACTCCTTATACACGCCGTCCAATCGCTTTCCCATTTAATGTTTCTCTTTCCTGTTTCCTGTACATAGAGTTCGCGTAAGTCATCGGCGCCGGCGACGCGTCTCGCATATTGGGCTTCTTCGGCCCGAGAGAAATCGCGGCTCGGATTTATTCCCGGCAAGTCGAGTGTAGGTACGCGCGCGCGCGCGCTCGCTTTTAATAGGCGATGTTTGCTGTTACGGGAAGAAGCGAGGAAGGAAAGTTGGGCTGGCGGCGCGGAAGATTCCCGACGTAAATAGAATGGGCATGAAAGGTAGTCCTCCTCATTGCTGCGAGCTCATTCACCGGCGGCGGCGGTTGGCGGGCGTGCATATACGCGCTGGGTACTTGTCTCGATGTCTAACCTTGGCTCGGGGAAGCTTTCCATTGCGCAGTAGGACACATTCCTCCGTACGCCAGGCTGGTATGCCGAGGTGAGCAGCGGCATGCAACGGCATCCAATATTCGCCGATAGGTCGCGGTTACGACCCCATGAATTCCGATTCCCCAACGCAACCCCCCCGGCCTCACCGCCCCGCTCTGTCGACCGCCAACTGCACCCGTTACTTTTAAAAGTCCGGATAATCTTGAAATCTTACGAGCTTATCCGCCCGGTGCCATTTTTCAATCGCAGAAATAGAACTCGGGGGTATTCTTGTGCTAGCACTCGCACTTGCGATTGTTTTCGCAAGGACATTCTGAACATAAGATCTGCATTCGACATGGCACAGGATGAACACAATCACCATTCTTTTTCCGCAAGTTCGTAATATTCATCTTCCCGCGCACTACTATAAAATGACATAGCTTTGATTGGAAACGACGTTGTTTAACAGTGGACAGAAATAGAAAGGAGATCGTAGTTGAAGAGGAATCCTAGGGAACGGGGGAACAGATACATGGACGCGACACTTGACCGGTAACAAACTGGCAACAGCTCGTAATTCGTTCAACAAGCACTTACCAGCACACACACGTACGCGATATCGAATGTGTGCACGCATAACAATAGAGGAATCCGCGTGCAGAGCGGCTCGCGGCTATCAATTACGAAATGATTACTGTTTGTTTAGCCCGACATACGGAGGATTGTGCGCTATCGAGGATCCCACCGGATACAATGGGTTCATCCGAGGGCATGTGGATATTTCTTCGAGTCGCTCGAGAGGGCGTTTTGTCCATGCTCGTATCAGGGAGGGAATTCTCCTCATAAACCTCGGCCAGACCGCCCTGCGGTCCGCGGGACAAAAGCCCGGCTGACCGTGGCTGATAATGAAACGGTCTCGCGTTCCGTGGCTGTTGTTAGACAAGACAGAGGCGCGGGCCCGGCTAGAGTAACGAGGAGAGTCCTACGAAAGAGTCGGGATCGGGGGAGCGCGAGAGGGAGAGGGAGAGAGAGAGAGAGAGAGAGTCATACATAAAGAGAGGCTCGCCGGGAGAGTAGGAATTGTGCCTTGGCACAGAGTACTCGAAGCTCCCGGCGTGGAATGGCCGCCGACCACGAGTACGGACAATTAAACCGCTCTGTCGTAAAACTCCCGTTATAACACCCCCGCCGCACTCCCCCCGCAGTCAGCCGGCCGCCTTCTTGCGTCGCTCCTTCTCCCCAAGGCAGTGGAAGCCTGCTTACTACGCTCGGCCGTCTCTTTTTTGCCGCGCGAGAGTACGAGCGAGAGTCACTCGCCTCGATTTTACTCACTGGCTACCTTCCATTCACTGCTATCCCTCTCCCGCTTCTCCATCACGGGCCGCGCGCGCGCGCGCTCTCGCCGAACCCCCTCATCGCCGGTTCCGTTTCTCTTTTTTCCCGGCCGCCACTCACGCCAATGGACGCCGTAATCGATGAATAAAAATCTCTCGAATAACGACGCGCCTTGTCATCTTGGGTTACGCGTGTGCACACAGGCCCCGGGCGCTCGGGATACCAGCAATCTGTGCACGTGAAAGTATTATCGCAGGGAAATCGTGGAGGAGTCTGAATGTGAAGGTCCGTTGCGCAAGGAACAATCATTCGTCTACGCGCGGCGCGTAATGACCGTTTGATTGCGGATCGTCAGGTTAATCCGCGTGACTCGAGCGAAAATCGCCGCACGCATTTAGACGCTGACTCGAGAATCCCCGATGTATCTAGAAGCGTGCTGCGTCGATCGGATTTCCTTTTGCAATCGTAGCGAATCTTATACTTAACTCGCGTGCCGGCCGACATGACGAATGACGAATTTCGTGCCGCTGGCGATCGAGCGAGTGTACCTCCTAAAAGGGACTAGGAAACTGGGACCCTTGGGAATTAGGTTTAGGTATCTCGCGTTCATCGCGCATTCATAGTACACGGGAGCGCGCGTGTGTGCGTGCGATCGTGCTCGGGTACATCTAGAGACACATAGGCATCGAGTTCGGTCCGGCGGCCCACGGGATAGCCGTGGCAACTTTCTCGCGAACAATATTTCCAGGCTTCCAGCCAGATTGCGTTACATGGCGCGGCACGGCTATAGATTACGGAGCAGATCGGATCCGCGGGCTACTAGATTCAATCGAGAAAGGGCATCGCAAACATTCCCGCGCGCTGCCGCAGCGTCGCGTCGTCATATCTTCCGGCTCTGGAAGCGGGTTTCTCTCCTCCGAGTGGAGCAGGAGCCGTAGCAAGAGGCGGGAGGCTGGGAGGCTGGGAGTACGGTACGCCGAGTACCCTGCTCCCCTGTGGATTCTCGTGGCGATCAAACTGCACGTATCTAATCAAGGCCTATAAATAGCCCCGTCGCTTCTAGCCGCGGTCAAGTCGAGATGTGTCTGTAGTAATGCGAACCCGTGGGACGTCCCTACCTCTCTCTCTCTCCCCCTCTGCTTCGCCAATTCCTCCTCATTCCTTCGAGCGAGTGGACACTTCTCTTTTCGGTTCCTCTCCTTCGCCGAGCTGCCATTCGATTCTCCTCACTCTCTCTTTCGACGCGACGCGGCGTAAGGCGTAAGGCGTAAGGCGTAAGGCGTCGTTCACACATGTGCCGAGCGCGCTCTCACGTGGGAGGATCAGCCGGCTGCCGCGGCGCGTCGGCCCACTTGAGGGGTCGTTAACTTAATTAACGTGGCCCGACTTTAAAAGGAGCAGAACAGAGTCGAGTGGCTGCCGCCTCGTTACGCCTCGTCACGAAGATCCGCCGCGGCCTTGATGCCGGCTAGCCGATATACACAGAAGCGCATCGTTTTTATTCCGAGTGTCTACCCCTCCCGCCCTCCCACCCTCCTCCTTCCACCCTCTGGAGGAATGGGAACGACTTGCCAGGGCGCTCGCTGCAACGAGAATTCGGTCAGTGTCTAGAGTCCGCGGGGCGCCTATGTAAGTGCAGGTGAGTAGCTATACATATACTCGAACGGAGGGCGAGCAACTTTTTATCCCCGCTCTACTCTAACTAACGCCACTTTCTTGCGCCCCGGCTTTATTTGTCGGCTGACTCGAATATGAGCGGTCGAGAGAAGTTTAGCTAGCCGCGCAGTGTGACGGGAGCTTGCGGTTGATGGAGGGCGAGCGGGGCGAGCGTTTCGTTAAGCAGCGAAAGTAGTCGCGACGGGTATACATTCGATCGTGAATCCTTGACTACCCTTGCCGCGTGGCTGTATACATAGAAGGCGCGCGTACCACACAGCGGATGTCTTTGACCCTAAAAAGTATCGGTGCGCAGCGTGACTGTGATCGAGGCGCATTCCACTCATTATAAAATCGCCGCCTCGAATTCCTGGGAGCAGCGGTGCTTTTCGCGCTCCCTTGCCGTCTGTCCCACTGTATTATTCAGCATGCTTTTCCCGTACTTTCTCTCTCTGCCTCCCTACCTCCGGCCCTCCCACTCTCTCTTCTTCTTATTTGCGAGAGTAGAGACCGTTCGAAGTAACAGGCCGCAATATTTCTCGAGCACGTGCTTCCGGCGGCTGGGGTTCACTCGCGCGCGCGCCCCCGCGCATACCGGCACACCGGCATTATAGTATGTGTATTTCGCTGGAAGTAGAGTCTACGCACGCTCCAGCGAGAACGAGGGAGAGAGAGAGAGCGAGAGAGAGAGCCGAGTGCGAGAGACAAATCGACCTCGAAATGAAACGGCTGTCGTCGATTTGATTTACACCGTGTGGCGGCGCAGCCCCAGGTTCCCGTTCATTATTTATGCGTCGACGGATCGCGAATTATTGAACCGCAGGCTGAAAAATGCGCGCGACACTTCCAAGAGTGAGGAGAGCACCCACCGAACCCACCAATCCCATATGTATGCGGGATAGACAGGCGAATTGATGAGTTACTCGGCGATCGGTAACGAGACGGGCCCGGCTGGCTGGCTGGCGGCTGGCTGGCCATCGAGTTGCACGATGCGTCGATACGAGATAAAGCAGACTTAACGGTATAAAGTCGCGGGCGACAGAGTGAGGCGAGAGATGCACGTATTCTTGCGTGGGGGCGAAAGAGGAATGGAATACACCTCCTCGGGGGAGAAGAGAGTGATTCGACGATGTCTGGAGTCAGATTGGAATAGAGAAAAGACGCAGTTCGTCTCGGTGAAGCGCGGCGCGACGCAGCAGCATCGATAACCGATACTCGTTATCAAAGGCGAGACCGGAAGCGGAGCGTTCGCCGAAGAAAGAGTACGCCGGCTGGGAGATACTTGCGCGCGAATGCGCACGCATTCAAAGGCGCAGGAGATTCGAAATGTTGGGTGCAGACACACAGAGATAGATAGTACTAGCGTGCGCGGGTGAGAGAGTGAGAGTGAGAGGGGTGTGGGGGGGGGGGGGGGGGGGGCTTACGATGGGGTACCATCTATGGTGGTAACGCGCATACTCGCTATCTCCTCTCGCTTTGTTACTGGCTCTCGAGCGTCAGACATTGCTGCTCCAAGCCGAGGCTCCGGCTCTCACTCCGACTCTGGCGCGCGCTGCTGGCTGCCTCGAGCCCGAGAGCCCGAGACTCGAGAGAGCCGTGAGGTGGAGAGCCGCTTTCTACGAGTTACGCAACCCCGCAAGCCCGTTCGTCCGTTGATTATTTTTCAAAGAGCGCACGGCGGTTCCAGAATTTTTAAATGGCGGTTGAATGAAACCGGTTTCCATGTGGCTCTCTTTAGTTCTCCTGTACCCTTCGAGCCAGCGAGTACGCCGGCCTCGGCTCTTCCTGCCTCCGCCTTCGCCGATATCTCTCTCTCTCACTCTCTCTCCCGCTCCCGCTCTCTCGTACACTCGGCGCTGCTCTCCTGAAAGCGCGGCTTCTCCTAGCGGATCTCGAGGATCTCCACTCGGATCCAGTACGTTGCCACTCACTTTTCTCTCTTTCGCACTTTGTCCGCCTACCTGTCTGCCCGGCCGATTCCCCTTCGCTCTGTTTCCCTGCCGTCTCTTGCGCTGCTTCCTGGCATCCTTTGCCCGCTCGATACAGACCTCGTGTAGCCTAGTGAGAGAGAGAGGCGAAACCTTCGGAATCCCCACGGAGGAATCGTTCTCTTTGCGGATGCTGCGTGACGCGCGGGGTAGCAGGTTCGTCCTTGATGATAATACCTGCGCCACTCGAATGCCAATGCAGTTACGCTCGCTCGGTAATTGCGATATTTCGAGACTTCTCGCCCCACCTCCCGCTCCAAGGAGTTCTTATTTCCCGCCAAGTGAATGAGATCTCCACCGGAACATATACTGCCTTCAATCAAGTGCACCGCTGAGGCATAGGAAAAAGTGTGCGCTTCAGTCGTCAACTTATTAGAACACGCTTACTTCGTGCAACGTCTTCACGGCGACTCGAGAAACGGGGCCAAGATAAATTTCCGAGAAGCTTCCAGCCAAAAGAGCCTTCGCCGTCGTTTTTACTTCGCGACGTTTCCGACAACTTCTCATTTTTGGAAAAGCGACCAGGAGCCTTTGGAGCATACGTGGCCACAGTGGCCATTGTCTACGATGTAGGACATTTTACTGAAAGGAATCTGGTAAAAGGTTGACTGTGTCCAATGACACTTTGCTGGCGCCTCGAAGACATTGTGCTGGTTGCTCCTGCGGGCTTCTTCCACCTGCAATAGTTGGCTGAATCATGCGTGCAGGGGATCTTTGACCGGAAGCGTTGCGTGAAGACGCTCGGAGATTCTTGAGTAAACTACTAATTTCCTCATAAAAGCACGCTCAAAGCAGGTGTCGTTTATGAATTGGTAACTCCCTTGGAAGATAGTGGCAGCGAACAAGTTTCAATTCCGCTTTCGACAAAGGACAAGATATGAGATCGATCTTCTTTTATCAATTTAGAGAATCGGTCGAGGGAAAATGGTTGAGTCGCGACAATCACCCAGCACCAGCGGCAAACTAATTAAGTAGTACTTAGAGGGTGGCGAAGGTGCTAATAAAATCCGGGCAGTCTAGCAGGGGCGCGAAAAATTCGCTCCGATAATTAATCAATCAGCCGGTAGAAACTTTGGGTGACACGGATCGGTCGCCTCACAGGCCGGGCCGCGCCTTTACTGGTCCGGCGCGCTCTTCCGCTCGAGAGGGCCGCAGCTTATTCAATGTGGAAAATGACCGCGGAGGTTGCATAATTAGAGAGAGAATCGCCAAAGTTTAATTGGAAATCCGGAGGAGCCTTTTCGGCTATATGTAGTGGCTGGTGGCTGGCAGTAGCTTATATTCCTTGTCGCGTGCTCCTGTCACACGTGCCCGTCCCGTGATTGGAGTGGGCTCCGCCACAAAATAAACACGCCGATGGTAGTGGCATTCCAGCGGTTTGTTCGCTGCAAACTTTTAATAAGCATGGACCCACGAATAAAACGCCGCCGCTCCGGATACCGCGGGATAATTGGCGGAGAATCATCCGAATAATTGCGGCAATTGCTTGCCCTTAGAATCGGCGGCTGCCGCCGCTTAGAGAGACTATTGGCTGCTGCCGGCGCGTTTCGAGGAGCAGCAGGGGTTGCATACCGCGGGTGATCGGGTACGGTGCGTGCCGCTTGCTTGCAATTCTCCCTGATTGCGGTAGCGGCGTTTCGCATTCAAAGGGATAAAAAGCGCGCGCGGAAGAAAGCGAGAGGGGTCGCTCGCTTTTCTTTGGGAAAGTCGTTATATCGCCGGGCTTGTTTATCCCGCTCGGTGAGCGCCGCCCACGAATTAAGAGCGATCCCCTTAAGTGCTCGTCGTGAATTCAGAGTGCGCTCCTCGATTTCTACCGGCGGGGCTGGTCTGGCCTGGGCTGGGCTGGGCTATGCATCCAAATAAAGTTATTAAAGCAGCCCCGCTTTCCCTATCGAAATTACACGCACAGATGACTCTCGACAGTGCCTTGATGCGCCGCTGCGTTAAAGTCGAGTGGTTTCCTCTGAGTGATCATGTAATGAAACCTGGGATCAACGCATACGAGAGCAATGATTTAGGAAAATGTTGATGCATGTTTGGACAGCTTTGAAACCTAGCATCGAGCATGTTGTTCTGGGTCAGGGGAGGAATCGCCGGTGTCGTCGCGGAGTGGGACGGAATTAATTCGAGGAATTACAGTGACCATAATCGCTTTAACGGGCTGCCGGTGCAAAAAGGACGAGGGCCGCGGGAGCCTGCAAATTAGCGGCGCCTTTTAACGCAGACACCGTCGCTTAATCCTATTGCCTGGGGCCATTTCTTCCTTTCCGATTATCGCCCTTTTCAAACAGGAGCCATAGATTCTCGTGTGATTTACTGAAAGTGACGGATCTCGAATTCCTGAAATTTTCCCATCGATATTTAAATAATCTCGGCATTAGGCTATTGGGCGAATCTGGTGAACGAGTTTACTTTGTTCGGCAGTGAACAAGATCACGTGTCTCTGCAGCTCTAATATGTCCACTGCACATATCTCCATCAAGTGTTGTGGAGGATGATGCTCACATAAGCCGAGGCCACGAGAGGTAGAGAGGATCTTACTGCAAGAGCTATGGCGAAAGGTTGAGTTTGTTGAAACACTGAGGCGTAGAAGCGGGTAGCGAAAGAATTGGAGCGCGAAAAAATTTGAGACCCTCTCGCGGTTCTTTCTACGACGACACATCGCGACTCGACGTCAAGCGAGCGGCGTCTGGCTGCACACTGTCCTTCTCCTGCAGCCCCGATTCCCAGGCCCTCGACGCTTCCCTCTCACTCCCTTCCTCGCTCTCTCCATTTATACATGCCGTCATCTCGTGAATTGCATGCGACCCTATAAATAAGTAAACAAGTGTGCGGTGGAAGACACGTCGAGCGCGAAGCGTATAACAGGATTTCGGGAATTCGGGGATTTCCAGGGCGTCCGATTCCGGGCAGACCTCATGCCGAAAATGCAATGCCATTGCGCGACGGTCGATGGTGCGAACGGTGAGAATGGACAAAAAAACTACTCGTAAATAGTCGACGTTTCTGTTCAGAGAAATGTTCGCGGCTGAGTAGTGAGATTTTCCAATATTCCAGTCGATTCTTTTCCTCTCCGATACCTGTGTCAATACCTAAACCGAGTATGTACCTGTAAACCGAGGCGATGAAATTCAAGGGACATTAGCTGGTGAGCGTCCGAGGATTTGTAGGGAAGGTGGAGTTAGATGGGTGGGGGGTGGTGCTTGACGAAATTCCGTCGTGCCGGTGGAAAATTCCATCGTCATTTCAATAGAGGTAGGAAAGCGTTTGCGCAAATTCGAGTTCCGGGAGAGCCTGGGAGCTCGCACGCGGCGTGGCGGCGCGGCGGCGGCGGGCGAGTGACGCGTCGTCACCCTTTTTCGGAAACAGGCAGGAAATCAGGGATTCCAGCGCGCCACGAGGGCCCCTGCTTGGCGGATGATGGCGGAAGGATTTGCTCGCAACCCGAGAGGAATAGGATTCAGTTTGGTATCTCTTCCCCTACCCCCTAGCCCCGGCTCTCGCTCTCGCTCTCGCTCTCTTCCTCTGCCCGTCTCTCCCTCGAGGCAAAGTCCTCGCTCGCGCTCCGCTTTCCTGTGTAGGTCTCTCTGTCTGTTTGAACCTCGAGACAGTGAACTCGGTAATCGATATACGCGTCTAGCGCACCTCCATCCTGTACCAGCAGCCTCTCTCATTCTCTCTCCCTCCCTCTGTCTGTTAGGAGGCCCCTCTCTTTTTGTTCTAACCTGAGAGCGTGCCGTCACATTTCCCTCTTTGTTTCCTCAGTCGTGTTCCGCGACGGAATCCTCTTCCGAGGAAATAGCCGTAGACCCTTCGAACCTGTCGACCATTCGCCCTCCGGTTCCTTTCTGGCCGGAGCTACCCTCCGGTGAACGTGAACGCTCCCGCCAGCAGCCGCCTTCCTTTCTTCTCCTCGGCGCTGCGATCTCGCAGAGCCAGAGTCTCACGATTGCGATCTCGACTTGACTTCTGCGTCTGAAAGGACAATTTTTCCGGGGGACCCCCTGTACCTTGGTCGCCTTCTATCTTGCCTACGTATCCCGCTACCTCCTCGGAGAACCGACCAACCCACCACTGCACAGCCCTTTGTCTGGCTCCGTAGGCTCGCTCCTACTGGATCACCTGATTGCTTTGTAGTTTGATCCAATACCCCGTCGCACTCGCACACATGACTGTTCGACCTCGCTTTTCTCCAATGTCTGGCCTTTAATCGAGACTGTTGGCCCGCCAGGCATCGGCTTCCTCTGCGCCCTCGTATCAGGAACACACACTGCGAGATGGAATCCCTCGCAAGCGAAATCTGACGGGTGTCCGCCGGTCTTGTCGATCGGCCGCAGATAAACGGGAAAGGACAGCGCGTCGCTTTCCTACCAACAGATTATCATAATAGGCTGCGTCCAAACAGATGCGAGGGCATACGTTTCCACCGCGAAGACTGCTTGCTGCGCCCCGGCCACGCCGCCCCCCTCGCATCAGTCATTTGCCGTTCACGGACTAAGCGAATTTTCGGGCATATTCAGGACAACTTGACGGATCGCCGCTCGACTCGATGCCCTCGCTCAAATTGAGCAACAGCCACCGTCGGGCGACGGGCGACGGGCGATGGGTGAGGGCCCCCTCGCCGGGGGCACTCGCATAAATAGCCGGACGAAATTCCCTTTTCCACTGTTTGGCTACATTCGTCGCCCTCGTCCCCTGACATATGTTGAGCGAGAGAGCTGCAGCCCCGTCCCTTATGCCTCTGCAAAATTGACTACTTACACCCTCCGTTGGAAAGGGGAAGTGAAATGTGGCCGCTATGCGGTAAAGCCGCGATTTGTTATTACAAAGTTGTACAAAGATGCAAGAGTTTCGTATTGGAAGGGGGGGGGGGGGGGGGCTTTGAGGGAGTATCAAGCCACAGAGGATCCTTCAGTCTTCTACCTAGTGGCGCATTAAATGCTATTTATTCCATTATTTTTGGGGCTTGAATCTGTTTCAGCTCTCGCCTTAATAAACGACCCTTCGCCCGTCTCGCGTTTCACGTACCACTTCCACTAGATTGCCTTGGCAATTCTGCCTTCGCCCGGAGTCCTTCTCCCTCGTCATTCGTTTTCTTCTTCTTCGTCTCCTCGACTTTCCTCGTAGATGTCTCCGGGACTCAGGGATATTCCTCTTTGTGCGCGGGGCTCACGCTATATTGCCCTTCTCATATTCGTCCGCAGCGGCAGCAACACTTTTCTTGCGATCTTCGCCCTCGCGAAATACTATTCTGCAGCATTCGCTCGGCACACTTGAGCTAATTGAATTTATAAATTGCGCATTTCTTTAACGCTACGCGTAATTTCCCTGTAATATAAGGGCCGCTGGCCTTTGGTGTCCCTGATGGCTTATTGCTAACGTTCTGCTTTTTGCATTTCAGGTACGTACCTTCTCGAGTGTCATCGCAGCATCGGCCGTTTTTAGGGAAGGAGATGTTGGTGAGCCAGATACAAGTATGGTACATTTTTCGTGCGTCAAAACTACGTAGGAACTGGTTGTAAGTTTTATTCATTATGTAGATACTTAGTTCCGTTGACGAAGTTGGTCGCACGGACTGACGGAGGTTTGGGCTCGAAAAGCGCAGCCACCTCCGAAGCCGCTGGCGTGTCCAGCGGTCTATTCATGTTCTAATCTGAGCCAATGAAGTGAATGAAGTGCTCGTTCCTGGCATGAATGAAGAGAGGGTGCGTGAGAGCGAGAGAAAGAGCGGAAATGGGATGGAGGGAGTAGGTGTGCAGAGAGTACTCGGAGTTACTACAGCCTGGCCAAGAGGTGTGCGAGGCTCGTAAACCGCGTGTGCGACGGTCCCTCACGATGCTACCGAGTGACACGTTTACTCGAAATAGAAGATCACTGCAGGCCCTGTAACGGTACACGGCGCACGTACGTTGACGGCTCTGGCTCGGACAACTCGCATAATCGCTCCAGCGAGTACGTGCCCACTCAGAAATAGTCACTTACGTGCGAGGGCCCCCGGTTTCAGCGCGGTGATCGGCACCGATAAGTGGTTGGCCAGTGGTGCGCCCGTGCACCGGGACTTCTCTATTCAAACTTCCAGCAAACTCGTGACAGAATTGCACAACTGCAAAATTGCTCGCACGAAAATCCCATTCGTTTTCCAATATTTCCTGCGGACTCGATTGTGCTTTAATCCTTTTTTGAACGAAGGGAAGAGTGTTTCGGGGGGTGGGGTGAGGTGGGATGGGGGATCGATTGGTGGTGACGCGATACATCGCCGGGGAAAATGAGAGGCGCGTTCAAGTCATCGACTCCCTGCTCTTACTGTTCTCGTGGGGATGTGGGGATGTGGGGATGTGCGTGTACGGGGTACCAGCTCCGGCTGTGTTTATTGCGCGGAGAATGGTATACCCTGGGGCGAACAAGCACGACCCATATACGTAATACAGCCAGACAATGTCCGTGTAGACTCGTAATCTTGGCGAAGTTCGGGGACGGGGGTATCTAGTAGCGCGGTAACAGTACCACTAGCAGCACCACTAGCACTCTCCTAGTGGTGGCAGCCCGGCGATGAGAAACTCAGCGGGATTGGTTCCCGTCGTGTTTGGTATTCTCCGCGGAGTGCGCCGCGGTTGATTAAGAAATTACAATTCGTCTCGCTCTGCTATTGGTAACGAGCAACTTCGGCGCCCGCCTTTAACGCATTCGCTGTCAGCCATTTAAGCAGCGGGCTCGGCTCGGCGCGACTCCCACCTGCCCAACTTCTGCACTTTGCAAAAGGAGTTGACTAGATATTGCCTCGCGCTCGACGAACCTAGGCGTCCCTCATTAAATGATTCCGTGTCAGTTCGATTCTGCGCTGGAATTGGTTTTCCTTGGCGCGCGCTCTGTGCCACGCGGTAACGGGCGATGATGGGCCAGCAAATTGGAAGATGAAATTTGTCGTTACGCGTGGAGGATGTAATGCCGGGGCTCAAACAGACAGGCGCCGCGGAGAATCGTGCGAGCAATTGCAGCGTATGCCACGCTGAAGTGAAAGGATCGATGAGATTAGATTTAATTGGATGTGCACGCCTATCGGGACATTAATAGCGCGAAAGGCAGTTGACCCCGATGAAATTATTCGATCGCTATTAATTATTTACTCTGGACCGATTAGCCAGGGTATCCTCAGCCGTGCTTCGTAATTGGATATACCACTCATGCGAGCACTTCCATACCCCTACCAACTACCCCCCACCCCCCACCCCTCCCCCTCTATCGCTCTCTCTTACTCTGTCCATCTCACGGCATGCGTCTCTAATACCGTCACGCCAGCAGTAATTATACAGGAATTACCAACGTAAGCATCGATACTTTCTTCCTCCGAGAATGCGAACCTCTCGCACCTTCCTGGTTTCTCCTGGCTTTCGGCGAAACTCGCGCTAGCACAAGATCCATTGGGATTTCATTCTGCATTCCGAATAGCGCGCGAGCGCGCGCGCTTGTAACGCAAGGAACCAATTGGATATTCACATGGAGCGCGCGACGAAGAGTCGAGTCATTCAGGAAGCAAGTGGTCTCGGCGGAGGACAGCGTTGATGGGGGTGAATCCGCGCCGAGGGAGCACGGGAAACAAGCACGAGGTTGCGGCGTCGATCCATGAGGCACTCGCGATTACGAAAATTGGGTCAATTTTAAATGCAGACCGTCGCAGTGCGTCATCATAAATAGTCAAGTGTTTTGCGTGCGTGGGGGTGGAGGTTCGCGAGCGGGCTCTGTCATTCGCCAGTCATCAAGCCTTCTCTCAGCCCTTCATCCATCTTTCTCTCTGCGGCATACGGCATTTACTCTTGTCCCCGACTCGCCAGCCCGTCCAACTTCCGCCGCAGCAGGTTCGAAGCCTCTGCTAGCCAGGATCTCGCATTCACCATAAACCTCCATGCATGGATAGACGCACATGCACCGTTTGCACACGTGCGAGCTGCAAACCAAGCGAAGTGGGCAGTGGGGCCTGGTGGTGGGCCGAGTCGAGCCGAGCCGAGCCGCTCGTGTATATGTAGAGGTCCGTTTATCCTCCCTTCTCTTTGTACGGCCTTCGGCCACACTGTAGCCCTTCTGGACCAACACTGCCAATATAGCGAGTGTCACCGATTTCGCCCTTATTCGCGCGAGACCGGCGCTATGCCGGGAATCCCGTTGCCCGCCGCCATCCGATCATCTCACGGAATCTATTTACGTTCGAACCCGCGTGGCAACCCGAGCCAGGCTTTGCAACGCGTGAAATTTTAAACGATCGACCCTTTGCCACGCGCATAACACCGCCCGCCTAGCTCGCTACCCTCACCTCCTACATATATCACTATAACCATTTTGTATACGCGAGGCTTTTAAAGAGTACTTTTTATGCCGTTGCTTCTTTTTGCAAAAGTTTATAATGACAGGGTTTAAGGTATTTGTTAACTGGTGTCATTAAGAAATAAGTATGAAACGATAATTTTTATTTCGTCGCTCCTATTTGCCCGAGACTTTATAGCGGCAAGCTTGGGGGTATTTCTCAGACGCCTCCCTTAAACAGTGGCGGCGAGAACGCGCGGGCGCGCCGGCCGAGCGTTTCTCCTTAATGGGAAAGCGCAGTCCAGGGGAAAAGACGCGCTCGTCCGTGGTCTCGACGGTGATTGCCAGCCACGAGTGTCTTTTTATGAGTAGCTCCACTCTTTCTCTCCCCTAATTAGTGGAAGTTGGAGCAGCTCCAAGAACGTCAGCCGGCCGACTCGGAGGGTGGACGAATGCTCGGGACGACTAAGCGGGCACGACATTCGGACCGCAAACGTTTCGCATTCCGGGCAGCCGCACAAATCCCGTGGACACGCTAGTGACGTTCGTTTGGGACGTTGACGGGCGGCGCGGCGTGGCGCGGCGTTCTGCTTCTCCTCCAGGAAGTGGACTCTCCGCTTCCGCTGACCTTTGCGGATCACCGACTACATCGGGGATAGTGCTCGATTATCGGCTTTCCTTCACAGTCCCTTGCACCCTGTGTTCCTGGTCTCCTAGCTGGCTTGTAGTCACACCAGGATTTATGGAGGTGAGCATTAGCGACTGGCCGGCTATTCCTCAAACTCGGTACACAGTCCTTTCAGTAGGAGTTGCGGGAATGCGAGAGTGCTGGCAGAACTTGCCCCGGCTGTTTAGCCGCTCTCCTTTTAGCCGGACAAATTTTGATGGCTCAATGGGTAGACGCTTATGTCATTCGACGATCGGATTGACAAGATCTCTCTTATTCAATTGAGCCTGTCGATCAACGGGTGCCACTCCGAAATCTGATGCACGCATATCGAGAGTAATTGAGTTTTCCGGAGGGGTGGAGGGGGGGGGGGAGAGAACGAAGAGGAAACTGGCACCCTTTCTTCGACCGTTTTTAAAGCGGGGGGAGAGCTAGCACAGCCCTCTTGCCGGGAAGGGCGGCAGGCACGCTTAGGCAAGGGCTGCCCGCCGCGGGGTTTACGACCCTCGAAAGGCCCTTGGCTAACGACGTTACGCGTCCACCGACGCGGCCGGTATACTTTAGGAGCTCTCCAATTAATTATTCCGCGGGATTTCGCTCCGATTTAATTACGGTTCTTAGCATTCGGTCCTCCGTTCTTCGCTCAGTTCTCCACCTCCCCCCTACCCCTCCCCCCCCCGCCGTGTCTGCGCCGGTAGATCGCGCACAGCTTCCTTCAAAGGCGTCACTCCACCGACCTTCTCGTCGCATGGCCAATCTTGAAAGGCGAAAATGTGGACGGTTTTCTTAATTAGCCGTCTACTCACCGAGCCCTCTTAAGTTCTTCGCGCCTGCGATTATTATTTCGAATACTGCAACATTTTCCCCAAGTTACCGAGACCCTGAGGGGAAATGGCTTGGCACATAACGCAACATATCTCGTAGAGCCGAATGGGAATGATGACTCGGAGCATTGGCAGGCGATGAAGTCATCAGGAAATCCTGTCTCCTCGTGCGGAAATCGTATAAATATAATTCGTGAGGCTACATTTTCCCCTCCATTTGTCCCAAGTGGTTGTCTGGTTCGTCCTAGTCGATTATCGCTGGCTCGGCTAATTTGCTGCGAATTCTGCCAATGTCGATGATTCGAGGGGATGTCCCCGGGTGCATCTTCTCCCTTGTTCATTCCCGAGGCGGACAATCAGAAAAGCGAGTGTGGAGGTTACGGTTCCATGACTGCTCGCTCTTCCCTTTCCTTTTCTCTAACAAGGTCAGAAACTATTAATAGTAGCGAGTTCTTAAATATTTATAGAAGGGAAGAGTAACCGGGAAGACCGGCGCAACCTCCACGTACAGCATCCCATCAGGGCCCACGGTTTTCTCACTCTCTCAATACGCTCCGTCTCTTTCTCTTCTCTGCTTTCACTCTGGTCTATCAAGTAAATTAAAGACCATTCCGCCGCGCTTTGTACGTCCAGCAGCACTAAAAGCCCTCGAGCGAATAAATATTGAGAGTATTATTGCCAAGTTAAAAGTCGCGCCGGCGAAAAAAAGGAAAGTACAGCTAACAGCTGTTATCGAGTTCGGACTCGTAGATCGAACTCATCATTGCTCGTGCTTGATTCAATCGCCGCCGCGCGACGTCATATTGCGGCTACGGCGGATCAAGTGGAGCCGATTTATTAAAGCGTTTCACTGGCGAACACTTTCGAACCTTTGTATCGGGCGGAGCGAAGTGGAGTTGGAAATTTAGTAAAGGGGGGGTCGGCAGGCTCCCTTTGTGCGAGGAGCTGAAATAGAGAGGTACATAAAAGGGTGATGAGCAGAGCGACGGAAACCTGGCCGCTCCTCCTGCGAAACATTTGCAGAAAGTCAGGCGTCAGCTCGGACAATTTCGTGGCCCTGCTCGCCCCGGCATATACATCTGGTCCATATTAACAGGCTGCGGACAGAAGGATTCGTTTGCTCCGGGGGATGGAGTCCTCCACTGACGCGGCATAAAATTCCTACGATCTCTTTCGCTCCTCTCTCCCCAGAGTAATCTCTCTCATTCTCGCTCGGCCGCTTCCCCGTAAAATGTCTTCTTCCGAGGGTACATAAGCGCTTGGCTCGGCAATGAATTCATGGGCTCGCACCGCGGCTCTCTCCGAGTGTGCGCTCCTCTCTTCGCCCCTTTTTGAAATTTCTCCGCCAGAACAGCGCCATTTCTCCTCGCGAAATTTAATCCGGCGGGTTCTCGCCGCGGCACTCTCGGCCTGCGTGTGTACTCCCGAATTAAAAGGCGCGCCAAGTGGCCATGTAAGCCGACAGAGAGAGGGAGAGAGAGGTCTTCCCCCGGCGGGAGACAGCCGCTCGATTCGTGACCGGAATAACATGCCGCCCTAATAATGCCAGTTCTCGCCCGGTTACTTTATTATATACATGCATAGTTATGCAAGACAACAACCGAGTATGCCCGAGCACCCGCTGCAGCCGGCTAATCAATTTTCGGACGCGCAGATTTCATCATTCATTTATTCGTTCTCCCTACATTCGTCATTCCCTTTCCGTGATTTAGAATCAAATTCCGGCGCGGTTGTGTGCAAGTAAGGACAGGGGTGGGAAAAATGGCGTCGTTCTTTGCAGAGTGAATAGGAAATTCGCGCACACGGACGGGAATATTCATTAGCGTTACTCCATTCTGTAGGATCTTGCTTGGAGCGAGCGGACCGCTCTAGATAGAGAGAGATATAGCTTAGGGAGGGAGACAGAGGAGTCCCGGAAGAAGAGGGATAGCGATGGAGTGGGGGGAGAGAGAAAGAGCCCGCTTGGATTTCATCGGGTGTTTAATATGCCAAGACACGCGACGCCCAGTTCGAAGCACATTAGCGATCATCTCTCGTCGGGATTTTGGATTCTGCAGGAGCGCAGTGAATGCTCCCGAGTTTCTCACTCCCTCCCGAGTTCTCAAGGTGCCAGCCGGTTCAACCTCTCCATTGTCCGCGTCTTTATTCCTTGGGTGGATGGAGGGCCGATGCCGCAATTGGATGATCGCGGCGTAGGAAGAACGGGCGAGAGTAAATGGTGCGCGTGATGCTGGTGATTCGGAAAATTGTGGATCGAAGACCGTATAATCGGGCTAATATCTCAGGCTGAATTTCGTCTGCCGCCCATTGGGAATCGCCATTTCCCCCATTCCTCCCTCCCCACCCCCCAGCAGCCATGATTATTCTCCAGTTCTCTACTCTTTATCTCGGATTCACCTTCCTTAGTTCCTTGTACCACTGTCGTCAGAGTCTCCCTTTGACTTCTCACTGCTTCCTGCTCTTCCGCTCGTCACTAGCCCAGTCATCGGCGATGTCTCGGAGCTCCTCGTGATCGCTTTCTACTTGGTTACTTGCCGGCAGACGCGGCGCTGCAAATTTCAGGGAAATCTCACTAGGAAGCTTCATTTTCCAGCGGATTGGCCGCCCTTAACGCCCGCACCCCTTCGATATCCCCGTTCCCTTTCAGGCAACGTCTTCCCTCGTTAATTCCGATTTCGCATCTTCCCGCCAGCCAGCCTCTTCCTGTCCCGGCATGTATTTCTCTATCCGAGCACCCGTTTCCCCGTGTATAATACACCGTTATACCTCGCCAGGCTGTTTCATTCTTCGCGCGTACCGCTAATAAGATTTCGCGACAGTAACCCTGATTTAAATAATGCAAAGTATGTGTCGGGCACGCGGCCGGCGTCGCTTGCGACTCGGCGATTCCTATTCAAAGCAATCCTGCCCAAAGAATAAAAATCACGTTGGTTTCTTTTAGCGCTGCGTGAAGCAACCGGAGGGTGAGGCGGGAGGGGAGGGAGAGAGAGAGTGTGTGTGTGTGTGTGTAGTGTGGGGGTGCGGCAGTGCGCTGGAGGGAAAGAGACCGAGGCGTACAAAGCTTGACTCATCGGAATTCTCGTTTCCAGAATGAGTCCACGTTTCAGGAAGTTCTCGAATGGAAGATAGGCGGGATCCGCGTGGCGCACTCCCTTCGGATCCCGAGCGACCTATCCTCCCTCTTTTTATAGCCGAAAGTTGTTACGGATTATGGAGATTAATACGGAAGAGTAGGAGATCGCGTGGCTGTTCCACGCCAACACTCATTCGCCTGTGTTCCCTTTATGTCTGCTTCCACGCGAAATTTCAGCCGGCTCGCTCGCCCTCGACCGGCGCCTAATACCGGAGGGTACGGATATATCGCTCTATTCATTCTCCAGGCACCCTCGTGTCGGTATCCGTCTTCCCGTGCTCGTCCCGCTCTCGTCCCGCTCTCGTCCCGCTCTCGTCCCGCTCTCGTCCCGCTCTCCAAGCCGCCGCGCCGCCTTCTCCCTCGCTCCTCTCAGTCATTCGAAATTCACTGGACGACGCTTGGCGTCAGCGTTTCTTGCAGCCCGGTGATTCCTCGCTGTGCCATAGTGGGCCGCACCGTTGGAGCGCGCGCGCGCGCGTCGCAGGACGACAACGAGGATCGCGGTCCTCTCGGCATGCATGTATATCCGGGATATGTCGAGGTGGTGAGGAGAGGATCGGTATATGTAGAAGGAGGTGGTCGGGGTAGGACGTGCTTGACTGTTTTCACCAAGGGCAGCGATTCGCCGGTGTTCGGGAGTGCTGCTGTTACAGCCGGCTGATCATGTCAGCGAGTCACCCCGACCATCATCCCCCTGCAGATCTAGCCTCGTTACCCGTCGTTTCGTGCAGGCCCTCAGATCGATATTCCCCGCTCGCGCGCGCGGTCAGCTTCCGCCCGCGCCACGATTGTATGACTAGCTCGTTCTACGAGGTAATCCTCGAGACACAGCACAAGAGCATAGTGCGCCCTGTTGAACGAGCACGCTCGAGGGAGAGGGAGGCTAGGATCGTGGAGACTGGAGAGAAGGCGAGAGGGTGAAGGGGTGAGGGAGGGTGAGGGAGAGCAAGAGCAGGGAACGTTCGTTGCACTTGCGGCGGCCGCCCCGCAAGAAGGAAGGTATATGTATTCCGGCTATACGCTGCATCTGGACGATGTTCCTGCCATTTGGTAGCCGAGTCTTACCACCCTCTTGGGCGCTATCCATCTCCTCTCGCTCTTACGCCACCCATCCCCCAGGAGTAATTTTCTTGGCACCCTCGCCCCTCAAACCCCTCCAAACCCCGCCACCAGAAGCCTGCACTAGTGCACTGTCCTTTCCCATACCTGCGTCCTGCCTTCGCGTTGCTGTCCTTTCAGTCTTCGACTAGCCATCGAGCTCTCCTCTCTCACATGCCATCGCGAGAAATTCAGAATGCTCTGCCAGTCCCACCACTAGCGACCCCCTTGGGAGCGCAAATTTTCCTGCGGCTCGCAGAAATTTATCTCTTGTCCTTGCTACTTTCCTACAGCGCTGTGTTATCGTTATGCTCGGTCATTACGCTTTTCCCCTTGCGCCTCCCACCGCTGTTTATAGAATGTCCTGGGATAATTAAACGGCGAGGGCGATGGGAAGAATGGCAGTAGAGACCGGGCGCCGGCAATAGGCTTGACCCGCGGCCACTTGATTAATGAAGTGCAGTTTGAATATACATAGAGAGAATGGCGAGTGACAATACGTGATTCACGGGACGGAGCGGAGGTGTGACAGAAGACACAAGTGGCCATAAAGAACCGGCAGCGAGGCGGAGATCGGTCATTGATGGGGGTTCGTGAGTGAGTAAGGGGACCCCTACAACTCCGGCGACCTCCCAGATCAAGATAACGAGCTTACACCCCTAAAGCCGGGTTAATTAAAGGCCATTCCACTGAAATCGTGGGCACCGGAATGGCCACTCGGAAGGCACCGATACTATCGCGCGGTCCGCTGTGCACCTGTCTTACCAACGATCGATCCCACGCTTAGAGGCACACTTATCCCCCGAATGGCACATTCTTTTCGACGCCCAGTGCTTCCCACTGTTTAGACTCGTTTCGACCTCCACATTATAAGGATTGCCTTTTAATTAGCAATAGAATGATTCCAATAAGGAGAATGTCGGCAGGTGTGCAGCGCAAATGTTACTTTTCGCAGGAGCGCAGTGTACTCGGAGAAGTATTCCAACCACCCGTCAAATATGTATATGTTTTTCCCCGTTTAACACGATTCGAGACGCGTCTCTATTCGGCATTTCCGTAATCGTGCGAGTGAGCACAAGCGGCGCGGGGTCGAATTAACGCGCGATTAATTATTCTCTCAGCCGCGGTCGGCCATGAGCCTCGATGCATGTACACAGAAGCCACGGAGTGCACTTCGTCGGATGCCCCTGCGACACAAGCACCAGCGACTTCCCCCATCAACACTCTCTCCGTCTGTCTTCCTCTCTTTCTCCCTCTTTGATGGCTCTATGTAGGCCATACTCGCGGGGTGCTTCGCTCTCGATTTAATTGCGGAAACACGTGACCGATGCCTCGTTAAAAAAGGACCGAGAGGGATTACTTCCAAAGCCATCACTTTGCCCCTCGCCGCCACTTCCTCGTGTTGCAGACCAACTCGCAGCAACTTGCTGTGTTTGTATTTATGTGACAGCAAGTCTTCTTCCAATTTTTCTTTATAATAATTGTTTTCTTGACAAAGTATATCACAAGCCGCGGGAGTTGCTGGATATTTTGTCGAGGTTCGCGACGATTTCAGAGACTGTCACGCGATCGCGAGGGCACGTCGAATCGAAAGATTTCATTATCCCTACATTGCAGCGAGGAGAGAACTGAGGATGGTCGGTCGTTTCTGGAAAATCGGCCCTTCCTCCCTGTCAGTTCACCCTACTTTCTGTCACGAGAAAGGACGCGCGCCGTCGCTCATCGAACTTTCCTGAAAGGCTCGTTTAACTTCCTTCGTTTCAAAAGCAATTATCCAACTTGTAACGCGTCCGGCCGAAAGTGCAAATCACCGAATAATGCGATTTTTGTCCACCTACTGCGATCTAGGATGTGTCAGTCGATCGATCCTTTACCCTGAAAAGAGAAGCTCTACTTCACAAGCTTTCTTTCACCTTCGATTTTTATTTCGAGAATTATTCTCCACCAGACTTGCGGTGGATATGGGAAAGGAAAATGTAGCTAGAAACTGTAGTCAGTTTGAAACACACTATAGCAAGCGAGGGGCGAAGTTACCATGCTCCAGGAAAGACGCAATTACGCGCGGCAATTATTTTCCTTCGCCTTGCAGAAGAAGCCGTGGAGTTAGGGGGGTGTGAGGAGGCTGAGAGGGGAACTCGAAGTTACTAGAAGTTAATTAAACGCGGACGAGGAAGGTTGTAAGTCTGATTCGCGGCTCGTGTACTTCGATTCACGATTCCTCGCTCAAGCGCATGCAAGCATGTGACTCTTTTGTCAGTCGGACTTGAATCACGTTCCGTGGATCGGACTAGTCCCTCTAGTCCATAAAGCAGAAGAAGCTCTTACGTTAATTGGCATTTAACTTCACTTAGAAATTTATGGCCCTTACTCTCCATACTTTTTAGTCTTGTGATTTCTGATGCAGGGGTCATTCCTCTCAGCGTGGTTGCCTTATTAAGCCGTTTCATTAAAAGTGGCGGTAATCTATGTTTCAACACCATAGTGCCTCCTGACCACGATCCCCACATTGTTTGTTTAGGAGCGCGCGAGAATTCCCCCGACATACTCGCTCACGGCTCTTTGCATATGAATTTAATCATCGCCCCCTTAAAGTTGACCCTTTCGCCGGCGCTGACTCACGAGCAATGTATTTTATATTATTCCATGAGCGCGATCCATGCAGCTCTCACTTCTCTTTCTTTATCCTCCCGAGTCGAGCTCCATTTTAATTCGCATGAATCACCCTCGCGCGTCCTAGCGACGACCGGATAGAATTTACTTGAGCATATCGCCGTATTATTCATGCACCGGGACATTAGTCAGTGTTTATATCAGACTTCCTTTTGTAGCGCGATACTTTAATGGCCGGGAAATACTCGGTGTCACTTTAGTTCTCATTGAAATTGGCGCGACTCCAAAGAATTACCTTCCGCCTCGTTTATTCCGGATCCTATAACTCCTCCGGAGTGCCGAATATAATTGAATTTCCTGGCTCTCGCGCCGCCGTCCTACCTTTGTCCCTCCTTCTTCTTCTTATTTTTCTTCTTCTCCTTTCTCAGCACTAGCGTCCGAACACTTCTAGCGACGGAATTCCTCACAACTGCAAGATTCTTCAGCATTTAGTCCTTGAACAAGTACGAGACGCGTCCACCTTTCGTGATCGAAGATTATTTCTGCCGAACAGTTTTGCCTTTCTTAAAGTTTGGCGAGGAGCGTAGTCATGAGTATGCCCACATACGATTTAGGAGATGGTTAATCAGGTAGATTTGCTTTCTTCGATTAATTTAGCTAGATAATCGGAGTGGTGGACTGGGAGGACGACACCGCGGAAGCTAGGATCGTCACCGCGATACTGGATGTGGTTACGAGCCGACAATAACTTCTCGTCAGACACAGCGCGGGCCAAGTTTTAGTCGGGGACAGGCTGAACTTCCAGCCGAACTTTCCGGCACAAGCTGCGAGGTGTCCTCCATGTATCTATGCCTGCGCGCTCGTGGCAGTGTAGCCGGGGTGCTCCCTTGTACAGTTGAACTTGTAGGGCGCGCGTTGCCGCTACACTTAATTGCTATTGTTGTCTCGCCAGGGATCCCGAATGCGGTTTCTTCAGCGGCGCGGCGGCTGCTGTCTGCGATGTAGGTACGCGCCGCGCCGAGCCGCACCGGCCGCCCTCTGCGGCCAAGTGTTTTCGGCGTGGAGTATACCTCGCGACAGACTCCTTTATCCGTAGAGCCTCCTTCCGCCACGCAGCGTACGGCGTAGTTCTTTACAGCTTCATTTACTCCCCGCTTACATCTGGCAAGATGAAGTTCTCAGAAGCTGCGGGCGAAGCCGCTCGGTATCGCCGCGCTGCCACCCCGCCTGTATTAAACGTGTTAATTCTAACTTATGAAAACGCATTCGTTAACGATCTTCCCCTCGCGACCATGTTTCACCGGCTCCCCTACCCCAGCCCATTCGGGAGCATTCGCTTTTAATATCCCCATCGGGTTTTCTCGCGAGCGTTCTCGCCACCCTGGAATGCATTCTCCCCGAGCTTCGAGCTTCGAGGTTCGAGGTTTGAGTGACGGGGTTGCTATAAGGATCCGAAAGTTTACGATGGTGGGGAGCGCGCTTGAAAGAGCAATTCGCGAATCTCGGCTGGCGAGATGACGGCGAAGCAGTGAGGAAAACGATAGGAGAAATAGAAGTGGGTAGCGGGGCGGGAGGGGAGGGGAGGGGAGGGGGTGGAGACAGCGGCCGCCTTTGAGAGGGTTACGAGCGAGCGGGTGGGCGGGCGACAGAAGGATCCTTATATTTCAAATTAAAGGGAAATTCGATATAGCGACCAGTTCTTCAAAGACCTCTTCTCCGGCAATTTGCAGTCCCCTGCACTCTGCCTCAACCCACCCACCCCCTGTCGCCTTTTCTCTTCAGCTCATTCCCCGCGCGCTGCGCATGCATTTACCGCCCGCCTGCGACCATCCCCTCCACGCCGTGGCGCCAAGTATTTAAACTTTTCCAAGCGAAATTCTTTTCGATATTTACGCTGGTACCCCCGAGAAAGAAGGACAAGGCGCATCTCCAGGGAAACCAATAAATTCTCCATCTTTGCGAACCCCGCATTAGCTGCTCCACTTCGAATTAAACCTCGTGTCTTTTCACTTCCGTAACATTTGCTTTGAACGCTTGATTCGCCCGTCTTTTTACTAATTATACATATAGTATTGTTAAGGCTGGTGCTATTGTAACACTTATTATAGGTATTATATCGCCTGCCAATGTCATATCCCTTTCTTAGTCGCGAGCAGCAGGCGTGACAATCGCTTTTACGTGTAGGCATTGTCCAGGGAGCTACAGCTTTGTGGGGCCAGCCAGTGTGGCGGTGGCGGCAGCCACCCCCCGTATATTTTTCAATTGCAGGTCTCTACGTGCGCGCAGCGCGCGTCATTGTGCGCAGGTTGTAGGTTGGCAGGTTCGCGGCAGACACTCTCCATCCAGGAACCGCATAACAAAGTTGCGCAAAACAATGCAGTCGTATCACCCCCCGCCGCCGCCTTCTCCTGGCAACGAGCACCGCTTCTTTTGCGATATTCCCCATTTCCCTGGGAGCGAGGCTTTTCCATGGCTTTTCAGGGCTCGGCCGCCCCACACGGCGTAGCAGCGCGCAGACACAGAGGCCGATCCTCCCCTCTCGCATTGCGCGCTCTGCTCTTCTGAAGAATAGGAAGAGGGGAGGGGGACGGCGGAGGGCGGCGGAGGGCAGACTGCGCGCAAGCAACAATGATATCACGGGGTAATAGCAATAATGCTGCTGCCCCCCTTCGGGCCTTGGAACTACTGAAATTCCAAGGCTCCTGCGAGCGAGCGGCTGCACCCGCCTCTGCCACCACCGCGGTCGCCGACGCCGCCGCCGCTCCCGCCGTCGCTAATAGGGATTATTCGCGGATTTTCATGAGGCCGTAATGCGATAGCGCTGTCTACCCTGTCGCACCGTAATTGAACGCGATTCCGGCTTTTTCGGCCGAGGCGCCATGGGAGTGCCGGTTGCAGGTCTAGGACCCGCCCCGTCCTGCTCCGTTATAATTATTACGTTTACTCTCCCTTCTCCAACAAGAGGCGTCGCGCGCGCGCTCGCACGCCCGCGCCTGCAACCATGTACCCGTAATTACGATTACCAGGATCGCGGTGGGTGTATGCGATTATATCCATCTCGGATACCTCGTGACAGCCTCCACAGCTGCGAAGCTGGCGCATTGTATCCGGATTACACTGTGGAATTACCTCACTCCGGGGCGGATGATTGCGAAAGCTGTCTCGCCGGCTTATCGTTAGTCCCGATATCACACCGCGGGGACCGCCACCCTAACCGCCCACCCTCCGCGCGCCACTCTTTTTCTGCGCCACGTTCGCGTGCATCGTATAAATAAGTAATTTCGAATCCCGCCGTATCGAGAAAACTTTGATCAGTTTCTGGTGCGCGTCTCGAGGAGCCCCGGCTATGAAAGCGGTTCCGGCCAACACTCTCCTCCGCCGTCCTGCACCTCCGCCTCCCCGTCGCCCCTGCTCCTCCTGGCACTCTTCGATCGGGCAGAACTATGCATACTTCACGAGGCCTGTTTACAAAGTTTCGCGACTTAAGAAACAAACTGGCGGCGCCCGGTGCGCTACGTCTCGAAATCATATTGCGCGGGCTTGGTAACCACATTTTTTTTAATGGACTCCCTCGACGACCGTGAGGCCTTCGCTCCGACCAGTAATGCTTGGTAATTTAGTGCGCCACTTAGTCGCGAAACTATGTTAGTACTCATTCTGTCAAGCGCCGAGCCGCGCCGCGCCGGCTGGCCCCTTTCCTTGCGAGGAAGACTAACAGGTTTCGACCGAGTCCGGCGCGACTGTTTGTTCCCCAGGCAGAGCCGTGCGGGGGACGAGGAGAGGAAAGGCTTAATCGGGGCTATCGATTTGTTCGATTTAAATTCAACGCTCGTGCGGGGCTCTCGCGAAAGCGATTCGATTGGACTGGCGCCCCTCGCGCTCCATATCTTCGCCACGTAATGCAGCCTGCCGCCTGGTGCAACCCTACTTACGTATGTGCGCGCACGTCCAAGCACGCCCATGGAGTTACTTAACTTTTGATACGCGACGTTTGGGGACTTCCTTAATTTCCGGGCATACCGGCACTTCCGCCCGCCGTTTTCCTCCGCGGCAGACAAGAGTTCATTAAGGTTTTAAGGGGGAGCGTATATCCCGGCGCGCAGGGAACGAGCCACCGGGGCACCTTAAGCGAGACCCTCTACATCGCCGTCCGATTTAGGAGCCCATTATTCGCGCGCAAGTGCCAAAGCTACCCATACTTCCGGTTATGTGTACACCTCATCATGATATTTGGCTTCATAGCCGCCAATAATTATACAAGAGCAAGAGGTCCATTAACAATACTATCTCTGTGAAGATGCGACGAATAGCAAGTGGCGGCGCAGCATCAAAGACGAAAACCAGTGCTTTGATCAGTGGTGAAAAGTGTGGATCAGCGTTGAAGGGGAGGGGAAGGTAGGCGCGTACTATGCGATTTTCGTGAATCTCCGACTGGTGAAAGAGGTTGGTGCCGGAAGAAGACAGTAGCTCGGGGTACGTGGAGGACACGCCGAGAGAAAGAGCGAGAGTAGTGAGTTGGAGCGGCGGCGCGCGGCTCGAAAAACCGCAGCCTGTGAAATTCGACGCTGAGGTAATTTGAGAGCCGTGAGAGGGTTGCGAGGCTGAGGGATAAGCAGGGAGGATGGGGTTTGATGGTGGTTGGCAGCGTCGACGGCGGTTGGGGGTGGAATTTCGGGTAGACCGGCGGGTTTGCCGCTCGGGTTTCTAAGTTTATTAAGTCCGACCGCGACTCGCCTTATCTAACTCGGCGACTCCGCCACCCAGTGCACCCTGGGTGCCCCTTTCGCGTACTGCACACCCTTTAACCTCTTCTTTCTCGCAGCCTCTTTCTTCGTTCCCCGTTGCGCGCTCGCCCCCACCCCCCTCTTTATCGTGCAGCCGGAGCTCCGCAACCCGCTCTTCTTTCATTCCGCGCCCCTGTGCCGACCGTAAATTCATATCTCGAATAATTTTCACCCGCTCGTAGAGCCCGGGCGACTTGGCTAACGGCCAGGCTTTCTCGTAAACTCTCCTGGCCACCCTGCGCTTGGTCGTCGTCGGCCTCCTCGTCCTCCGCCCGGCCACCCGCCCCTTCCTCCTTGCTCCCGCGCTCCAAACCCGCTCTTTCATCCTCCTCTCTCCCGCTCGCACCAACCCCTTCTGTCCCCCTAGTACCTCTTATTTCTTCCGGTGGAATTGAGAACCCTTATTCTTTCTCTCGCCTCCTACTGATTTTAGCCGGATATCGCGCGCACTCCGACCCCCCACCTCCCATCGTATTTCTCCCGCAGAAGGCACTGGGAGGTCCTCGAGCACTCGGCAAACCATTCTAATGCGAGAGTCTGGCACTCCTTGTACCCGAGCAAGCACTCTCGTCCATCTCACCAATCGAAATGTCCGGCAACGCTCGCGTGCGCACTTTTCAACAATCTCTGCACTCACACGAGGATCAGGTCCTGCGACAATGCTATAAATGGCGTATTACTGCAACAACGATTATTCGCTGTCGGAGTCGAAAAAGCGCAGCGATGGCTAAGCTCCTTAGCGCGCTGCTAACGCGCTAATACCACTGGTTTCCGAGGGGTCGCTAATGAGTTTCGGCCGAATTAATGTGTTGTACGTTGGGCAGATGGGAACCCTGCCATATCATTAACGGTCTAATAGTTTCCCATTATTGATTTGAAAGAAACTATGAAACGAGGGCTGTTTAGGAAATGTGATAATATATGATTGGAAGAGGGCAGGTGGGGATCCGTCGGGGGTGAGATTATCATTTTCGGCCGGGGAGAAGTTTCCGAGGAAGAGAGTTCCGGGCGATCGACGGTATGACGGGAGAATCGCACCACCGGGACCAAGGAGCATTAGTATTCCGCGAAAGCCACATTCGAGCCAGTAGCTGCCAGTGTTTTCTGCTGGCTGCTATCTCTCCGTAGGGTTAGGCGAGAGCATATACGTGTGATTGCAGAGTCCTGGCAGCCCCCAACTCTCCAGGCTGTTGACCAAATATAAAACATTTTACCTCTGCCCCTCACTCTCTCCTCACTCTCTCCTCGCCTCTGTCTCTCTAACAGTCTGGCATGAGCTCCCGACGGCAAATACGCACACAAAGGGAGAGATCGTATAGCTGTCCTTGAAAAAGGAAAGTCGAAAAATATTTATGGCCATATAGCTGACCCATTGTTAGAACGGGCGCGAAGTTGGTGGCCGGGGGTCGAACCCTTTGAAATTCGAGCGGCGCTCATCCTCGAATTCGCTTCACGATCCACGGGGTGGACGCGATAATCTCTTGGAAACTCTTCTTTCTTCCACTTCGATATCATCGTCGAGGGGCCGTTCGCTGAATCTTAAAACATACGTTCTCCACCCCTCTCGACGTCCCTTCACTCTTGATCCCGTGGCACATCGCTCAAGGATTTCTCCCGGCGCACAAATCTTGGCGCGCGGCAGGGGTTAATTGGTTTTTTGGTGGCAGCTCATGCGGAAGGTTAAGTAGTATCGCGGAATTAGGGCCGGCAGGGATAGATAGCCGACGGAAGAAGGACGAGGGCGAGGGCGAGGGCGGAGGGTGGGAGGGAGCGAGGCTGGATTATTGGAGTGAGAGGGTAGGGCGGCGCAGAGGGTAGGGTGTATGAAGCGTATACAGCTCCTAATCCTACTCTGCATATTAAGCGATCCTCGGTGCCACCCCCGTGGAGCCGATATCGAGTATTCCGTGTCCCGGATAGACAGGGCTGGCACGTCACTCATGAACTCCATGCCGTGGCATATGCCGATGATTGGCCGCCGCCGCCACCGCCGTCGACCGTCAAACTCATCCCTCGCATTTCGATCCCTCGTACAGCGTATCGTGGCATACCATACCATACCAGCTAGCTATCCAACCATCCTGCGAGCGTATCTGCATCCTTCCGTATTCTCAGCGGCCATGCTGCCGAATATATGTGGAGGTCTGCACCACGTGGACGTGCACGTTCGCCTCTCGATCCGCGTGTTTGCGTTCGCCCGTCACTGATTCGAACGACCGTTCTCAAACATTTTGATTTCGACCTGCCCGCTTCTCTCCTCTCCCCCCCCCCCGCTTTCCCCCCCTCTCTCTCTCTGTTTTATTCCCATCACAGCCTCACGCTATATCCACCCCAATTGCCAATGCCACAATGATTTCTATCGTCTCGTGAAAATCACGGCGACGGGATATGCGCCGTTATTCTGCCGACGTCCACTTTGAATGGTGATGAAGCATCATGGCAATCTGTTATTATCATATATAATACCTTAAGAGCGGGCTATAATAGTGAAAGTACAAGAACGTGACTCGCATTACGTTCGAGCATAGCGACAGTTGGGAAAATCCGGCACGTCAACCCTTGCTGGTCAAGAATCTAAGGGTTGCTTGTGAACGTATTAGGTATTCGTTTATGCATATGTTTACCATAGAGTTTTTTAGTCCCTCGGCCGCACTCTCGAGTGGTCGATCGACTTAGGAGTTTCATAATAGAGAGCGCAGGCGGTCGCTCGGTATAAACCCGACACGCGTCCTCCAGGCTAATGAACTTGGCATGATAGAGTGCAGCGGCGAAACTGGCGGCGAACTCGAGCGCGGCCGTGTTGGTAGAAAAGAGAAAAAAGACACCGCGTGGAATCAGCGAATTCAAAGGCAAGCGCCCCGGGCGGCCGAGCTACGACGAAGAAGGTGCGACGCGATTGCCGAATAAACGGAGAGGGGGACGAGTGTGCGCCCGAGACACGGGGACACGAAAAATGAAAAGCCGTCGACAGTGATTAATTGCATCGCTGCTCCGTGGGACGTAACGAGCAATTAATTATTATCGGTTAATCAAATTGGCTGCTCCGTTCCCTTTCGCTCGCCTTCTCACCCCGACATTTAAACCTGTCTCTCTCTCCGATGGCTCATCGCCTCCACTTCTTACCGATATTGGCGCACAAAGTTTTTAATTAGCCCTGTACGAGGCGCGTACCGTCAACTCTCTTTTTTCGTAGGACCTCCCCGAAGAACTCGGACGCGACGCCCTCATTGCTCAATCTCGCGTACATCTATGCGGAACCGGGGATGCACAGGTTTTTACATGTCGCCATTCTCTAATCCCCGCAATCAGCATGGGAGTTCCAGGCGAGTGGATTCGTGCGAAAAGGGTGCCCGCCGCCTCGCCAGTGCGTGTGGAAGTTTTGCCCCCGGTGTCGGCGCCGTTCGCTTATCTCTCTCATCTCGACTCGCAATTCGAGTGGCTCCTTCTCGACCTCACCCTCGACCGCGGAGGAGTGGCATCGTGTTTATCAGACGCGATCGCCGATAAATATTATGCAAAGGAGCGATCCCGCGAGGAGCAGCTAAGATTTAACCGTGAAAGCCCTCGACGGCCTGCGGGAACCTCGCTCCCTTCGACGCTTTCTCCGGCGGGCGTGTACTTGCGGACAATCCGAAAGATCTCTCGGTACCGATAGCGCTCGGTTCTTGCCGCGCGCACTCCTAATCAGCCGGCCAATACAAGCAACAGCGTGCGTGCGTGCGTCAACTCCGCGTCCCGCTTTTCCGGCCGACGCACGTGCGCACGTGTGGGAGGCGGTTTACGCGCGTTACACGCGAGCATGCAAACGAGCCGGCCAGCAGCATCGAGCGGGCGAAACGAGCACGAGCAACGCGCCGAGAGTGACTCATAGAGCGGCGTCGAGCAGTTCGCAAGGGTGCACTAGCTACTTACATAAATAATCCATGAAAATGCGCAAACCCCCTCCCTCCCCCCGGCCACCCGGAGCACCGTGCAAAAAAGCCAACGGTAGAGTCCCCGTTGGCGGCGGTGGACACGCATACTTGTCGCCGCCACTCGGAATCGATCGCGTGCGACTCGATTGCGCGCGGCTATCAGAGAACACAGCGAGCGAAAGGCAGAGAGTGCGAGAGGAGAGGGTGAAAGCGAGGGAGAAAGGGTCTAGTGTGCCTCTAATTCTCAGTGGATTCTCGTGCCGCACGAACGGTTCTCTTCCGTACCACCGCCGCGATTTCCACAGTGGCGAGTGTAATTGCGCTCGTTACAGTCCTCGCTCTTTATGCGCTGGATCCAGCGACTCGCTCGGGCGCAGACGTCGCTCGAGAAGTACGCCGCGCCGCCCAACCCCGCGCCGTGTTGCTTAACGAGCTATATGAATTGGCTCGCGGCGAAACGAGATATCCCCGTGACGAGTGCCCTTCCTAGCTAGCTGTTATAATATCTGCCACCTCTGTACTTGGCCCTTTTCGCCAACACTTATTACCGAGGCAATCGTACGTTACCAGAACCGGCGGACAGCTATGATCCTCTCGCCCGGAAAATCCGACAAAACTACGCTCACCATTACCAACGGGATTTTTCACGGCGTGCTTCGCGCACTTGATTCCGCAAGCGCTATTCTTCCAAGCATATTATTTACCATCCCTTTCGCACCGAGCGATTACATCCCCACCAGGCGGGATATTGGTCGGCGGGCGCGTTGCAGTCTGCAAAGGAAGTTAAGTTGAAGGGAGTCGGGAGAGAGGAGGGCCGAGGGCTGCTAACGAATCAGGCTAGCCGGGAGAGTCGCGGAAAGTCCGACGATGCGGCAGCCGCGCATGTGCGCGCTCGTATGCACACACGTGCGGGGGAATTGTCGAAGCGTCTCACTCGGCGGCGTTCGAGGCAAATCCAATTATTCGAAACGAGACCGCAAGCTTTCACAGTCTCGTTCGAGCCCACCTATTTATACGCGGCATGCTCCAAGAGGGATTGGGGTAGGACCGCGCCTTTCTATCAAGGGTTTGGGCCCACCCCCCATTCTACCCCGTCCACGGTGCAGTCCAGCGCCGGTTTTCCTGGGTAGCGAGGTACCCGCTGGAAACATACGTCGAGCCTGCCTGCTTCTCCACCCTCGATTCGCCACTCGTCCTGCCCCCGCCGCCGCCGCCACTGTATGTGGACCGGTTGTACGTGGGTCCTAACCGCATTCGCGTACACACTCGCGGTGTACCGGCACGGTACTGGTACGCTCGTTCGCCGCCACGTGGAATTATTGCAACTGACGGTGTGCATCGGGCATGCTGGGGGGAGAGAGTTGGGTAGGGGGAAAGGAGACAGAAGAGCGAGAAGGAGATGCAAGGGTGTGAGGGCCCCGTGTACTGGCCAACGATAGAGCTCCCGCTCTCTCTCTCTCTCTCTTCCTCCCCCACACTCTCGGCAAGTGTGCAGCCGGGGGCAAATGCACTTAGGCGTAATCGCGGCTGTAGCCGAGCTGCAGGCGGCATGCTAAGCCGACGACGGCCTCAATAGCCCGTTTCCGTGCCGGGCGTCCCGCGCGTTATTGCCGTCCAATGCCCGGCTACCTATGTGTCCGAGAGTCCACTGAGCCGCCGGGGCGACGGGCCACACCACTTTCTCTCTTTCCCTATCCTGCATACACTTTGATCCCCCATTATACTTGCAAAAAGTCTTACGCCCCGGCTTATGGTATTCGCCGACGAGTAGTTAAAGGGCCATCGTGGCATAGGCGAGTTTAGCTGGTAGAGCGAGGGCCCTCGTTACGGCTCGGCTGGTTATTACTTCTCGTCCTTCGAGCAGCTGCAATTGCTGCAAGCACAATGGATGAAACAATCGTGACGAAAGGCTTTTATCAAGCACGCGATGCGCGAGGCTGCTTTACCGTCGGCGGCACTAATTTCATCGTAGCTCTCTCCGGCTCTCCTAGCTCGAAATTTGCTTTTGTATCCGGGTGGACTATCGCGCGCGGCAGCGACTCGAATCGGGCTAACCACGCTCGGCGCGTCGCTCGCGCGCGAGCTTTTCCACACTCGAGATGCAAATGCGCTGGCGGTGGCAGTGCTTTTGCGCGAGATTTATGTCGCGCCCGCACTCATAATACAAGTGCGCCGCACCGTGCAAATAAACAGCGGGCCGAGATCAGAGGCTGACAATGGCGGCCGGTGCTTTTGAGTCGGGGGCTAACAAAAGCGGAGGAAATCGGTCGATGAAAAGCGCAAAGCGCCCACCGGAATCGCCCGGTATCGGGATACAATTGCCCCGCTATCACTGCGCTCCTTCGCCGCGGCGAAAAATTCCCCATCTCCCTTTCCCTCTCTGTTTCTCTCCGTCCGATTGCTGCTTTTCTTTTCGCGCGACACTCTGCCTCAACGGAGAGAAAAACTCCCCCACTCAAGAGTGGATAAGACGTGTCGCAAGCGCTGCGGCGAGCTTTCGTTTCGTCTATCGTGAAAGGCACGTTAAAACATTGGCGCTGCATGCGCTTATCGTAGAGCAGCGCGTTCAAAGCTTGCCCTTGAAAGAATTAAACGTTCGCTCGGCCCCAATTCGTCCCGGGGTCGAGACCCATTTTCCCCTTTGTCTCCGTAGCCGTCTGCATTTGGGGATCGATGGCAAAGTTACCACCTCTGGCGCCAACGCTGGCGGCCGACGATATTAATATTTTACCAGCTTGTTTGCCGCTGCTAAACAATCTCGCGAATTTGGCGAACGCCCCGTTCGTCGTTCCCTTCTCCCGTTTAATAAACCATCAGTGTCCGGAATTTTCCTCATTCCATGACAGCACACTTTTCCGATAGTACAGCATTGATAGTAAGGCGGGTCGAATGAAGGTTCGATCGTGGTAGAAAATAAATGTCCACTTTGGCTGCAAATTGGAGAGGTGAATCGGAGCGGCCTGGGGATGTCCGCGTGAGGATAGGGCGGCCGGGAAAGGGAGAGATAGGGCGAGTGTGTGCGATCGTCTCTAAAAACGTAGCTCGCATTACGTCCCGCTGTTTCAGCCGAGTGAATACTGTGTGGTCCGCTCGGGGTTCCCTGTGGGGGGTGTATCGGTCGCGTCAGGGGGTTAGACCGTAGACACGTATCGCCGAGAGATATAGTAGAAGGCTGAGGAGAGTAGTGCACAGCCAGCGAAGAGGGTAAGATCGAAGGAAAGGCCATGGGGCCTCGCAAGCCGAACGTATGAGCTTGCGTACACACGAGGCATCAGAGACCACCAAGGGAGTTCGCTTCCATTTCGCTCGGCGGGCCGATTGTGTTCGCGTGCCATTATGCGGCGGATAATGTGTCTGGATTTGTGCCTCCCATGGTCACCCTCTCGCCTCCGTTGCTCATATCGGCAATCGTCGTAAACGTAGACCACGAAACAGATCGTACCATTGATCTTGATTTCGGTTAGTGCGCTCCACGCGGAGGCCAATTCTTATTCAAGCAAGCTCCAAACTATTACTTCCATATATTTATGTATCTATGTAGAAGCATATGTGCATGATATGCGTAGTCTCGGTGTTGTGCTGTGAAACCAGTGACAGAACGAGGGAAAAATCGGCTTAATTTGAAGGAAGAAGTTTTTCAATGATAGCCTTTCGCCATCGCCATAGCCGATGTTGGAAAGCACGTGCGGCTGAAGGTCTCCTTTAGTCGAGCTTCAGACATCCGCGCGGCACTCGGATCAAACTTTTCCTGGGGCGCGTGAGAAAGCTCTCTCATTCTAGCCGGCTTCCGGCGGGCGACCCCCTCGGGATTCGGATCGCGTATGTATGCGCGCACACGGCAAAAGGTAGACATAGGAGAGCGACGAACCCTAGTTTCAGGGTTTCTCCCGCGCGCTGCTAGCGGCGCAATGGCCGGCGTGACAAGCCGCGGCACAAAGGAGAAACTTTCATCTACCACCCGCGACGGAAACAGGGTCGCCGACACCGGCAGCGGAAAAGAGCGGAAGGTTTATTTTTCAGGAGGGAGCTCCGCCAAGATTTATGTCTACTCTTACCTGCTGACGTGCCTCTCACCCACGCCACCTCCCCCCTCGACCCCCCCCCCCCTTCCGCCCCTCAGAAGCAGAGTTCCTCTACGTTCGTACAATCAAGGAGCGGAGAAAAAGCCCTGGCCTTCAAGACACACTCGGCTACGGATCTCGCTAGCAACGCGAAGAAAGCTTTACTCACGGAATTTCCAAGCGACACTTTTCCGACACGAATCCCTGAAAAGCGTGTATGGTACTCGGGAAGTTGGATCATTATTTGACGGCCTCTACACGGATTACGGGAAGGAGGATACTCTATTCAAGGCTGGTTTTTCCAAGGCGCACGGGCAAGACACACTCATTAAAGGGCTTAGATCGAAAAGTTGGCGGGCAGGGTTAATGGAGCCTTACCGGTATAATCTTCGTTAACCACGCGTAAGGAGGACGTGAAAGCCGTAAACCTCTTCTCGTTTACGTTTCCTGATTGGCTCGGTCCCACGCTCTACCGCAGCCTTCTCCCGCAACTTCTCCGCCGAGAGTTGGAAAACTTTGCCACGCGTTTTTCGCTGACTCGCGCATTGAACCTTCTCGTTCGCCCACCGCCCCCCGCTCCCCTCAGATATCACTGAACGCCGCTCACTGCTCGCCGCGCGCCAGTTTAAAGTGACAAACATCCCCGTGGTCCGTGGTGGAACGGTTTCCGCATCGCGGCAGCTGCCGTTCGCTTTATGCCGAGTCCACAGGTTGTATATGCCTCATGTATAGAAGAACGGTTTTGCGGTGGTCGAATGGACCTCGATATCTTTTGATGCCCGTTCAAGACTAACCTGCGTCGAAAGAACGGCCAAGCGGATTCTCGAGACGACTTTCCCTGGTATCGACAGCACTAAAAATGGAATTATCGGACTGAGAAGTTTTCTTAAAAGTAGCACGAGGCTCGCTCGGCCGTCGGAGACCCCGGATTTAAGATCCTAAAATACCTGCCCGATTATCTGCTGCGGCGGCGCAATACTTACGTTTCTATACTGCAATCCAGTGACGAGTCTCCCTCTCCCTCTCTGCTGATATGATTATAAAAATTCTCCTCTCTACCAAATATTACGCGATGAATTAAAGAACACGGCCAAGGCGATACGTTTTGATCGGAGCAAGTGACGCAGACTTTAACAGTTAATCTAGCTATGACGCTTTTATTCCAACGGTTCTGACTTCGAGCAAGGGACAAGTGACGAGAGACGCAAATAATAAACACGCTCGATATTGGGATTGTTGGCGGGCAGCGATTGTGCCTGGAGCTGTTCGCGGAAATCTCGTGGAGTAAAGAAGCAGTGTGGGCCAAGATAGCCGTGGGCTGATCTCGACTGGCAATAGGTCGAAGCTTCTAATTAAAGGTAAATAATCACGCGGGCGGGCAGAGCGCGGGCACGAATAGGAGGCAATAGGGAGCTCGTTTGCACTCTGGTAGGAAGGTGGCTAGCTGGCTTGGCTGGCTTGACACCGGCCCCGGGGCCGAGCACACCCCGTGATCGTATTTCGCCGACGGAGACACGCCAAGCGCCATTTCGTCCTCCTCTACACCGTCTACATGCGAGGAGCAGGAGCGCCAGGAAATTTCCTATTCTCTGACATAGGGCTCGTCTGGCGGACGCCGCTTCCTGCAGGACCACCATCCGTGTGAAATCGCTTTGTAGCCATAGCCTCGGGCGAATTACAGGATAATACCCAACAGCGGCCGCGCAAAAATAACCACCTACCCTCTCGTTCAATCGGATAAGCGAAATTCTCTCTCCCATCCTCTCTCCCTCCCTCTCTCTCTCTTCCATTTTGGCTCCTGCTGGTTACGTAAAAACGGGTTTGCCATGCGAGGCCTCCGTTTGACACTCTCCGCTAACGAACGTGATCGATTAACTTAATAGTTTTGTCCCGCACGGTTAATGGAAATACGCGCAACGCTCTCGAATTTCCTGATTTGCCTACAATTGTTTTTCGCCCCGAGTGATTAATATTCTTTTTCTGTCTCTCTTTTTTTCCTTCCTTTTTCGGGGGAATTGCAACCCAAGGAAATGTCTGTCGATCGCGCGCCTATTAAACGCTTACGCGCGTCCGCCGCTATAAAATAGAAGAGTCGAGATGTAGTTAGCGCGGCGAGGGAGAGACTTTTTGAAGGCAGCGGAGTATATCGGATGTTATCGGAGTGAATGCTGGGCGCACCACTTCCGATTCGGGTATTAAAATATTTATTTGGGGGAGCGGCTGCGCCGCGCCGGTTCGTTAGGCGGCGTCCCATAGAATCGCGGGCGCACAGCAACGCGCAGTGTGCATTGACGTGTACCTGTTCGTTATCGTGAATACCTGGCGCTCCCCTTGTCGCCTCGGCTGCGCGCTGTCGGGTTCCGTTCGATTCTGATCAAATATCTGCGCTCTTGATAGCGGCCGGACTCTTCATCGGCAGATATACAGAAACAACAGTATTTATATCGCAATGCGACGCGCCGGATCGTTCGGCTGCTCTCGCCGGATTCTACAATGGATACGCTACCCTCATTGTGCCTCGCTGTCCGAGCGACCGCTGGCTGATTCCACTGATAAAAAAACTCCTACACACTGGCCGCCATCGTGATACACACCTTTTGTTTTAGTACTGGCCGAATATCAGGATGAATAGAATATTTTCTTTAAACAGACAGGAACACGGTATATCCTCGTAGCAGAGTGCAAAAGTACATTTGTATCTCTAGCATATTGAGAGATTGGGATGAGCCGGGTGTATAGCTGACTCGGCAGAAGGTAGAGAGGCGCTGGAAAGGAAAGGGCTTTTTTCGGGAGAGTGGGGTATCGGAGGGTAGTGAGTCTACGAGCGGCGATATCGGTAAGCTGGGGGGCTGTTTCGGTTGTCGGCGACCGGTTTCAATTTGCAGGTCAGGTTGTTCGGTGCTTTCGAAATGGCGAGTAGAGCCGCCGCGCCGGTGGTGTGGCACCGCGGCTGGTCTGCCGCCCTCGCCGGCAATTTGCAATTTCCTGCCAATTCTACTATCTCGAACTACGTGTAGCAGGGCAGCGGCGTATGGCAACGCCATATTTCGTCCACCCTTAATTTAGGAACGCCGAGTGGGCATAGCGCTCGAGCGTTATCCACGTGGGCCCCCGCTCCCGCCGCATTACTGGCCTTCCACGCTATAACCTAATCTCGGTAACGAATTCGGTAAATGCATTTCGCATTGCCGATCCCCTCTCACCCTGACTCACTCGTTTCCTCACACTCACTCTCCCCCGATCCAGCCTGCACGCTAGCGTGGGCCTCGCTACGCTACGCACTGTTTCGCGTAACCAGCTGGTGAATCAGATCTCGCTCGTTCGGACCTCCAAGCAGCCTACTACTACTACTACTGCTACACACGGCTACTTATAACTTCCTCACTTTTAACCCTTTCAGTCTCGACAAGACTCCCACACGTAGCAAATGGAGTTTAGTTGTTGTACAACTCCATCTGAACATATGTTTGTGTTTATGTCGGGTAGACAGACATTTTTAAATACGACCCTCGCGAAGTGCGTTGTGCAGGGAACGGGATGTGAGAGGCTGGGAAACGAGTGAGAGTCCAACATACACATACACACCCGTAGCAAGAAGAATTCTTGCTTTCTTTAGTAACTCAGATACTTTCCATACACCATAGACCATATGTCGCTCGGAAAATCTTGCGTACATAATTTCTTTATTCTGTTCTTACAAGTCTTCATTTCGTGTCAGTTATGGAGGTTTCTCTCGTATAATATGCGCCATTCGCTGAGACAGTTAATTAAGCTTTAACTATCCATTGGGTTGGCTACATCAAAGAGTCGTTATTTCCTGCTCTAACAAATTGGTAGGATTGAGTGCCAGGGGCATAGCCTGGAACGAGGCACCAGCAACCCCCCTATTCTTATTCTCTCTCCAACCAATCAGCGACAGAGTTCACGGCTGGACGATCAAAATATTAATTAATCTACATGTTGTTACTTTCGACACCTCGCTTGTTCCAACGCGCCGCCCATTTGGCGGAAAATCACGCGGACAGTTATCAGAAAGCAGCGCCCCATCGCACTGGAATGCACCTCTTCTCTAATTCGAACAATGTTAATTAGGACGTTTCGCTGAGAGTATTGGTACTCGGTACCTGGAATAGTCACAGTACGTCGAACCCCGATCTTGATTGAGAGGAGTTGCTCAATCGAGAATGTTCACTGTAAATCGTCATAGTTTTCAGATATTTTGAACCGGTTTCGAAACGTAGAATGTTCTCAATATTTGTTTTATTTCTATTTTTCCGTCTTCGAACATTCATTCTAACCATGTACAATTTTCTTGTGTTCCAGGTAAGAGTGGACAGTCCGCAGTGGCTCGAATATTCTCTAGGACCATTGAGCAAACAGAAATGCGCTAGGTAGGGAAGAGGAAGAGGAGTGAGCCTCTGACAGAGGTTAGCCTGAAGTGACCGAGAATCACAGGTACTGGAGGGAAGGGGATCTCCGCAATTTCTAATTTCATGGCGACTTAATGGAATACGGTTAATCGTCCTCGGCGAAATCCTGGAATTCGAGGGCAGTCCGCCCTGGCCAGGAAATAACAGAGCCCATGTCCACTTGCATTTTATGCGGCAAAGGCTCTGCGGACAGAGAGTCTGCGGCCGCAAGTGTCCTCTCTGCTCACCAGTCCACTACGCAAGTGTTATCTTTCCGCACGCACGTATAGCGTAGAATGAGTGCGTTCCCACCCGGAGGGCATTCTCGCAAATTCTGCAAGCATTCGTAACCCCGGCCAGCTTTGCCGCTTTCTCACCCGCTCTGTGCCTTAGTTTCTACCTGTGATGCTATTCCGCGCGGGCTCGTATTATAATAAACACTCGTGGACATTCATACACTGGTGACAGGGTTGTTCGTAATAGTCGTGCTCGTGGCACAATGTTGTTTTCACTTAAATGAAAGCAATTACGCCAAATTGACTGGGCAAGAGACGGAGAGAGGTGGGGAAAGGGGGCGGGGGTGGCGGGAAAGGACAGCGTGGGCTTCGAATTCCAGTGGATGCTCCTACAATAATTCATGCAGCCGAGATTCTAATTAGAAACCACGCTGGCTGGGAAAATGGAGGAGTATGCCACGATAATTAGTGTCCGAATGCTCCCACCCCAATCTGAAGGGCACGTATTCTTTATTTATTTCTCACTTTTTGGGCCAGCCGGGTTATAACGTGGCTCGCTGGAACGTGCGCTGTCCGAACGGGAGCTCCGCCGAGTGTGAAATTAACCGTTACTCCCCAGGCCGCCTCCCACTCTCCAATGTCGCACATGTAATTTACATTTCTCCATTATCCCGTGAACCGTCCCCCTTGTTTGCGAAAGGGAAATGCCGCGGACGTCTTGTTACACTAATTGCTTCCGACGTCCGCGATAAACACACACGAATTCATGCTAACGCAGAATTGACACTGTGCGCTCGCTCGGATTCGTCAAGCCTCGGCTATATCAGTGAACGCCGATGGCCAACTTTTACCCGACTGATTACGGCTTTCGGAGAAAGGATAATGTTTCTGTGAGAGAAACTTCTTTCCCGGGCTGAACCTTTTTCCATGAGGGGGGAGCAACTTTCGACCTAGCGCGAAATTTCTTTGTCCCGCTCCCTCGCGAGTGCCGCGTATTTCATTAGTCACCGAGGAACTCTGGCGCTTTCTCCTTGCGGCGCGCTAGGTCTCACTGGAGCTATTCTGATAGGGGGAGGCGAAAAGGTGTCAACGGCTTCAACTCCGGCCGGAGTACAACTCACAAGCGGGCGGTCGGCCCCGCGTTCAGGGAAGCGGCTTTCCGAAATACTATTAGAAAAACAGCGACATAAATTTCGAGCCTCTCCGCGCGAGAGCCAAGTTTCCGCCGCTTATTTCGCCCTCTTCACCCTCTATCTCCCTTCCGCACTCTTTTTTGCGTCACTCCGTAATTTGTTTTCCCGGGAGCGCGTTAACCTCGTCACCTCGAAAAAAAAGGAAACAGCCAAGAAAACTTTTCTCCTGTTGGCTGCAATGCCGGGGAGAAGAAGTCCCCTTCCGTCCCCTCTGCTTCCCAGCCTGTCGAATATCGGGCGAGTTTATTGTTACTGTTGGAGGTTGAAGTAGCGTTCATCCGATTGAGCCTGGATGCAGCGTCGCTCGAGTGCTTGTATACCGCAAGTGGAAAATTAGCAAGCATCAGGGTTGAATCGTCGGCTGAATTTTCACTTGGTGCCACGAAAGCTCACGGGAACAGGAGGGGGCGGGGAGGTTGGTTATTCGAGGAAGGGGATTCGCGCAGTTTTACAGTGGCAATCTGCGAAATGGTCTCGCCTCTTAGCAGGGAGTATAGCAGGTTGGAAGCTCCTGGGGCGGCTGGGTGCGTGTAAACTTCCGTTCGGTGATTGTATTGCCACTGTAAAACTCATTAGTGCCGTGGAAGCTCGGTGTATTACCCCGTTGGCGCGCGCGTTCGCACACTCGCATGCTTTTCCGCCGTGAACAAACAGGTGCAGGTGCCATCGACGGCGGCAACCTCCTGGAAAAACAAGAACAAATTACTCGCTACTTTCGCTCGAGCGCCGAGACATTCGCTCTCGCTCCAATAGCTCGGGCACCTTTTCGCGCGGCCATTTAGTTAAAAGCTCGCACTCGCCGGCGAGCAGCGCGCAGTCTGAAATCGGACTTAATAGCATTAAGGGTAGGGGGCGCGCGCGCTTTCGATGCAGGCCAAGTCCTTCGGCTCTGTCCTCCCAGTGCACGGTGGTTTTCCATATTCCCATCTAGGTGGGAAGAGCTCCGTCCTCCTACGCGATAAACTGCTAGACGAATTAACGAAGATTCCGAGCGGCCGCGTCGCTGGTTGCGCGCGGACGCGGAGGGTTTTCGCGCTGATGGCAATTGCGTTAACTAAAAGCACGTTTTTCCATAGGCGAAGCGCGTTATATCTGGCGGGGAGCCGGCGTACTCGAGCAGTGTACCTGGTGCGCCGGGTGCGTGGTGCACGGCGGCGAGAGCGTCGCTTTGGCCTGGATTTGATTACGGGAGTTTCCGGTATTCGAGACGCCGGCGGTAATTAGCATGCGTGTTCTCTAATTGAAATAAAACAGAGTCGGCTGCTGGCGGCTGCGGCGGTGCTTGCAGCTGGCAGCAGCCAGGCACAGAGAGACAGACAGAGCCAGAGGAGTAGAGCGGCGAGGCGCGGCGAGGCGGAGGCGCAGCCGAGCAGGCCCCGAGAGATAATCGTCACGCGCGCGTATAATAATGAAAGAGAAACAGCCTTGGGTCGTGCGAGCGCCGCGAAATTCCGGCACTCAGCTTAATAGACTGCCGCCCGCGCACGCCAGCCAGAATTCCCTTAAGAGCTTTCGTCGAAATGCGAAATGAAGGGTGCACAGGGCCACCGGGACCTCGAGGAGAGTGTGGAGCGGACATAAAGTGGCGGAAGGTCGGGCCGGAAGTCCTACGGAAGTGCGGCCTGTCCGGCGTTTTCGTTTTGCGGGAACTGCTATTTTTCGCCAAGTGGGCTCCCCCCTGCCCCCCATCTCCCCCCGCGCGTCCTCGCTTCTCCGCTAAAAAGTCCCGGCCATCTGTGTCGTCGACATTTTTCCGCGAGCCCAACACCTCACGTGATATTGATTCGACTCACTGACTCATTTTCAATTTGCACGACTTCTCCATTCCCTCTCACCGGTTACGAGTGTGTGGGCGAGCATTCGTAAGCCTGCCATGGCGAACCTTTGGCAGGGAAGCCCCCGGAAAAACACTCGTTGGATTTGTTAGGTGAAAAAGAGCCCGGCAAAATTGAGCGTGTCCTGGGTAAAAAGGGGGGAGAGAGGTTTACGGTAATCGATGCTAACGACGCTTTAATCGCCCTGCCGCCGACTAGCGTTTCACCCTTTTCTTGCTGGCGTCGCCAGAGAATTTTGGCACGCCCCAATGAGAGGATTTCCCTTGGCCGAATTACCGGATACGTCAATCCGAGCTGCGCTCCAATTAACCAGAGAAAAGTTACGATTTTATCCCCCTTCTTCCGCTCCCCGCCGCCCCTCTTTTCCTCTACACTCAGTGCCGGTCGACGATAAATTACAATTAGAATCCGCACGCTCTCGGTTCTCGGCTCTCGGCTCTCGGTGTGGAGGGGTCCGACGGTCCGACGGTCCGCCAGCGTCCGATCGAAAAACAGCTGTCGAAGCTTCATTATTTATGCGGCGGACTGTTCGCATCGGCTTGGGTACTTTACACTTCACTATAAATCAGCCGCTGAGATGCTGCACCTTCGCCCTCAGCTTGCTCACAACCCCTCGGCCACTTCCCCCTTCTTCTCCATTCCTTGGAAAAGATCTGCATACGGAAATCGACTTTGCGATTTGTGGGTCGGGTGGAAAGGACGTTAGAGCGCATTAGAAAATTAGCGAGTGGGGGGTCCCACTTCCTCATTTTCTTCTCATTAGGCTTAGCGTAATTGCACCGCGCGGGCGGACGCAATCGCGTAAGCTCGTTTGCCAGGTGAGCTACGGGCGGCGGCGAGGGTGGCGAGGGCGGCTCGTAATAACGCACGCATAATAAGTTTCAACAATTACTGCCTCGAAGCCGGGGCGGAGCGGGGTGGGCCCTCTCAAGTTTTCTCGTATACAGAGATGAGGACTGAGCGCGGATGAGGAAGCTCGCGCGGTTTACCCGCGAGACGTACGAGGTTGCGTACAGTGGTCGGCCGAGAAAGTGTAATCTCGGCGTGTTTCGGCGTGGCTGAAGAACCCGTAAACATGCTCTCGACCCTCGGCTCCATGGGACTCGCGACATAAACCACTGTTGTCTCGGCCGGGGCAACGTAATTTTTCTCACTTTCCAACTTGCGCCGTAAATAATGTCTGCTGCGTGTATGCCTCCGCTACTATTCTTCTTTCTCCTTTTCCTCTCCACCCTGTGCCGTCGTCCTCCGCCCTCTCTCTCTCTTTTTCTCTCTCTCGCTCCCTCGTTGTACGCGCATCCACTTGCGTGGACTTACTTGGCGCACTCGTAGAAACTGCACGGTAATCCCGGCGTAGCCGTAAGTTGGCAGTCTGTGCGGGAAGCCTCGCTCGTGCTACGTTACAATTTGCCTCTGGCCGCATTTCCAACCCCCCAGCATGCACTCTCACTCTCACTCTCTCTCCCTCTCTTCTCTCTCGTTCTCTCTCGTTCTCTCGCACGCGCGCGCTCGAATATCTTGAGACTCGCAGTTATTCATGGTAATTCGAGCCCGGAGACTATCAGTCGCGGTATGTACTCCGCGGAGATCGGGTGACAGGCATGCCGAGGATCTAGGCGAGCCAGAACTTTCGGATATTGGAGACGAGTTTCATCTTTTCGATCTGATCGATATATAGCCGACCACATATTCCCGTTAAACGAAGGCCAACCTCGCCAAGTAACAGAGCGTCGTCTAACATACTTGCCGAACTTAGTCACCTGCAATGTGTGCAGCCCCCGATATATTCTCAACAGCAGTGGCAGAACGAGGCCCACGTGACTCCGGAATCTACCGCACACGTAAACTTCCGGGAATTCCCGATAATAGCGTTCGGGGAATCGAGTGTGTTCATTGCCCCCTCAGTGTGCGGGGGAGTTGCTTGGACACGCAACATTGTCGTAACTGGTTCATGCAATTTCGATCAGCTGTCTGTGCTAGAGCAATAGACAGGCGGCACGCGACGCGACGCGTTCTGTGAGCGTGGAGAGCGTGGAGAGGTGGATTTTTCATAGTGCGGCGAAAGGGGATAGGTAGTATGTACCTAGGTACACGTGGCCGGTATGGTAGAGAGCTGTGGTCCGGGGATTATCCAGTTTGCTCACAGATGAACGCCGCTGGCCAGTTGGCTTGATTGGCGTCGGCCGGGTGTTTGGAGGGGCCGGGGTTTTTTCGCGCGTAAAAAAATATTTTATAAATGCGTGGGTAATTGACGCGCGGGACGGCTGCCTGTCTGGGCTGGGTGGCGGGATGGCGGGCTGGTTCGCCGGGGCGGCCTGCTCTCCTGGATTTGCCCGGATTCCGCACAGGCTTACCGTCGCTTTCGCCACCCCTTTCGCGCCGAATTTTCGCACCGATCGCTCCTCACCCACCGTGCATTTTTTCGCATAGCCCCGCTCACCACTCTCATTCGCGCCATCGGCTCGCACCCCCTCTAGCCCCCACCTCCCCCGTCGGCTGCCGTGTGACGCCATCGATACAGTTTGGTTATGCGATTGTTTCCGGGCGTCTCGTTTTTTTTTCGCCGGTCCGCGCTTATACGCTCTAAACTTTAAACAATGGCTCTGCTGCATCGATCGTTGAATGGCCCTCGTCCACCCCGTTCAACGACGCGACGCACTCTGCTCTATGCGAACCGGCTAGCTCACTCAACGGAGCTGCAGTCGGCCGACATGTCGGTTAATTAATTCAGCGAATAAAGGAAGGGGCGGCATTTCTTGGCCGATAACCGCGCTAAGATAGATTGTGTGACTGGCACGAAACTGTAGCCGCTCAGGGAGCCGCCTGATTCGATTAACCCTCGGTTACACGCAGGAAGAATTTAACGCAACTGCCATTCCGTGCCGGGCCAATCTAGCGGGGAGCGATTCATGCTTACGAAGCAGAGAGTAATCAGCGATCGTTTAATCAACCTGATATACCGCACCGTACTGACGCGCGACTGCCATGGGGCTTTCGTGCGAGACAGCTTTATTGAAATCTCGTTGGCTCGCTCGCTCGCTCGCTAGCTACCTCCGAGGAAGTTGTTTCGGCAGGAGTTACGGGATTGTCTTATTGCTTCTTCGATAGATTCGTCGATGATGGCTGGGGGGACCTTTGCCCGGTCCAGACGGGAACGGTTTTCTGCTATATAGATCTGCGCAGTGCACTTAGGTGCTAGCCGGTGGAGCATTTCTCCGGACAGAAATGTTGCCATTATGTGCATCTGGGTGGATTCGAAGCGGTGGGTACAAGCGGCCGCGTGTCTGGGAATTGACATACGGCTAAACATAGAGGCGAGCCAGCCTCCTGGTACGTGTTGTGTAGACACTCCAACACCTGCATTATAGATCGCGAGATACATTGTTATTCCCCGGCAGCGTACAGTTTTACTCTCGTTTCCTTCGGGTAATGCGAGCACTTCCGCGCGCCCTCTGTATCGCTCGTTTCGATCTACGAGCGGCCGCTTTACGAGCGGCCACCGTCTAAAGATAATGATCGTTATCCGCGATGTGCTTCGAATGATAATACCTTTTTTGGTATTAGCTAATCCCGCCAACTTCGATCCCCCGGATTACAGTTGGGACTCTTTCTTCTTTCTTTTTTCAGCCGCCAACTTTATCGCGCTCGATCTCTCTCTTTCGGCCGCAGTGTGGCAAGCAGCGGGATTAGATTGCTCCGGACACGTATAACTGGCCGAGTGAGGATTGCCGGGATTGCATAGTTTCCAGGGCACTTCCGTATACTTTTAACGGCGCAGGGCCCAATTTCTCCTTGGGCGCGCGATGTGGATCGTGATAGTTGGCGCGTGAAAATGGCCCCGGGGTTACATGGAACCTGTGCTCGCCTTTGTTCCCCGGGCCGATTCCGCTCCTTCCTCGGCGAGGTGCGACGCGAGATTGAAGACCAAGTATCCGCTGCCACGTGACTTCCTTCCACCTTTCGCTCTCGTATCCTCTCGGGCTCTCCGAGCGTCCCGCACGCTGGCTCGGCTGCTATTTCGCCGCTCTGGCGGGATGATGTTGCCAGCGCTCCTCCAAGGATCTCCAAGTCCCGTGGGAACAGGCAAATTTCCGGGTCAAGAGAGCTGGAATCGCTATCGTCTTAGGGAATAGGGACAGAGGGCTTGGGATTATAGGTTCAGCGGATTGGACTTTGAATCCCGATCTTCTACTCGAGTTGAAACTTTCAAGACAAGCCGCGCATCAATAGTACCAACTAATTCCGACTGCGAGCGACTCCTCTTCCGCATTATACACAACTAGTTTTCATTCTCGACATCTAGGACCATTTGTTAGCCCAGCTGACCTCGGCCGCCACGGCAAGTTTTATGTTTCCCTGCCCCCCGAGCGGGAATTACATATTCGTTCTTTCAGCTCGTGGGGCGATGGTTGGTGGTGGTAGCGCAGCCGAACTTCCTGGCAAATTTATTACGTTTCCGGGTCAGAAACCTCGGAATTGTCTTGGGGCTCGGGAGGGTGCGAGATTAGATTTAATAGATCCCAGTAAACTCGCGAGTGAAGTTCTCCAAGTTACCTCGAAATATAATGTAGGCCACTGCACTTTGACTAGATAACCGAGCGAATTCCTTTCTTTATTACGAAAGAACCGAATGTCCTGCGCGAGTTGGTTGATAGTTTGAAAACTTTTCTCTTTTCATCCTTTGAAATTGCGCTTCTACTAAAATGCAACTCTCCTCGCCGTTGGATTTTGATTGGGAGAAATCAGTAATTGGCTGGGTGTCATTGAAATTTCATGGCGAAGACTCTAATCTTGCTCGGCGCACCAGTGATGAGCGAGGGGTCGTCAGGGATAGGAAGGGTTCGGAGCTTGGCGAAATCTCTTCGATCCCATTATGGCCCGGGGCTTATGTAAACAGTTTTGATGGTGAATGTTGAGCATCTAAGTCGCCGGCTGATGCGCCGGCGTTACCGGATGTGACTTTAGCATCCCCTTATACGGCGGTGGGCCCGTGAGAGCCAATGCGAACCAACTTAACCGCAACACCAGCCCCTTGTTCGGGGCATTTAAGCCCCGAAATCCTATCGCGGAACTTGTCAGTTCGGGGGTCCTCTTCATCTTTGGGATCTCGCATCATTCAACTGACATTCACGTACCCCGAGTTTGATTCGCCCTTGTTGATCAATGTTCACAGTTTTTGGCGGGTCGCCATGAAATTGGGGTTGACATGCTTTGCTTCGAAGATTCATCAGCGACTATTGAATTTTTCCCAGAGAAATGCGTGCGTTGGTTCATTAATGTTTTTATCAGTTTAGAATGTACACGCGAGTTAGTTTCCCCTTGGATCGCTGGGACGGAGGTCTGCGAACGGAACGGCCGCATTGACGTGTCTCCGGCGGGGTTATATCTGGCGATGTATAGTTGGTGAGAGGGTAGGATTAAAAAGTCAGAGCCACTGCGAGACGGCTTGAAAAGAATCCTTCCATCGGAATTCCTTGAGACGAGCCCTCCGGCCAGGGCTCCCATCGACCCACCGCCACCTTATTCTCCCTCTTCCCAATTCTTCAACGTCACTATCGACCGATAAACATTCGGGCTCGATTCTCCAATCGCATTGAGCGTAAGAAATGGAAAGTCATAAGTCTGTGGACGATCGATTGCGTGGCGTCTGTCCCGCTCATTCGAGCCGGGAGCGAGGGAGCGCCGGCGAGCAAGAGTTAAGTTCCTGTCACGGCTCAGACGGACGCGCAGCCGGTTCGACTTTTCGGGACAATCGACTCTTAAGCGCAAGATGAATTGCAGCAATTTCGCCGGAGCCACGAGCGACGTGCCCTTACCGCCAGATGAAAGAATCCACTGGATGTCAGTGCGCACCGGCCAGTAGCGAAACGGAAGTTATTGCTCGCCCGAATTTTATACGCAGGCTAGAGTATACGGGTCGCTAAAATTTGTTACGGTTCTTAGCAGCTAACACCCATCGAACACAGGACCTTACCTTATATCCTCCACGGCAATTTGCCGAGTTTAGACTAGATTGCTTTCCCGTAACGCACCACGGTAGAACGCGTCTAATGCATTGGCTCTAATAAGGGCAGGCAACGGTCGTGCAAATTTTCGGCGAGCTTATTAACGCTTGTATCGTTGAAGCCATTACCCGGCTGGTTAGTGTATGTACAGTAGGTCTTAATTACGGATCGCGGCTAGATCGATCGAGACAGTGAACGGGGTATGTGTTATGACCGTTATGGCACGAGGTACAGCTCGTTGCGGCAGGTCGTGTGCAGTTGCACACACCTACGAGAGGCCACTCGAGCACTTTGCATCGTAATGTTGGTGCGTTCCAGGCGAGCGTGCACGATGATCTAATTCACATGCAGATGAGCTGGCCTTAGAGGGACAAGCCCGGCCCCACCGAAAGAATCCTCGGCTCCCGCTCGGCTCGGTTCCCTTCGCTCTCGAAACGCTGATTACCGGTACCTCGGGAACAATCGCTCCACTCGTAACACCATCGCCCGCTTCCTAACGAGGCATCGGTAACTCTAGTAGCAGCGAAAAAGTGAAGTGTCGGGGGGCGTCGGTGAGATGATGATACTTGCCGCGCTGACATAGGAGCGCGCTAGTGTCGGACCCTATCATTTTTCAACCGAGGGCGGAAAGAGAATGTGAGCGCGAGAGGAAGCAAGTTTATTATCCGATTAGCGGAAGCGAGCGCGAGCGAGCGAGACAGGGGCTTTAATTCGCAGCGTGAAATTTTCACTGGGAGAATCCTGTTAATGGAAGCACCGTTGGTCGCTCGCAAAGCGTCCCGCTACTCGCCTGCTACTAGCTATCGTTTACGAGTTCCAGTATACTTCAGCATGAAAGAGCACAAGAGAGAAAGAGAGAGAGAGAGAGAGAGAGAGGGTGGGGGGAGGAGCTGGGGGTATCGCGACGCTACTTAAAAGTTTTTAAAATGTTCCTCAAGTGGTGTTACAGACCAATTATTTACGTTTCTCTGACGAAAGCGTTTCTCGAGCGGAACTGGCGAATGCCCTCTCTCCACTTGGGGACTTGGCTCTCGATGGCTTTCTTGTTTACTCGCATTTGTCCGCGGCAATTTCATCCCTCGAGTGACGCTCCCCCTTGACTCGCCCGAGCGATCCCACCTCTTTCGTGTTCAATCAGATCGCGGTGTCTTCGCGTTCCTCTCGGGCATATCTTCGAAAAAGCTCGGCACCTGATTACTCGCGTATTTATTCGGGCATCTTCAAGACGAGAGGCCTCTGGAAAGTTGTAGGAAAAAGGGGAATGGGGGAGTTGGCCAAGTGGGAAGTAAATGCAGCGGCGAGTAGTCAGACATGGCAAAGAAATCTTGGTGAATTGCTCGGGCGCGGGGCGGCTCGGCTCGGTTTCACTCGGCGATCGGCCGAAAATTCGAAAGGGACGAGACACCGAGAGGCGCGACGCGACGTCTGCGAAGAAAGTTTCTTCTCCCTGGGAAACTTTTACGACTGGCATCGTCACGTTCGCCTCAGTTTCCTGGTGGGCTTGCTCGGCCGCTCGTCGCTCGTCGCTCGTCGCTCGAGCGAACCGCATAAATGCGAGGGGAACAACTCCGAGGAGCCTCGCAATGGAATCGCGTGTTAGGCGCGAGGCTTTCGCGTAAACCGTGCTGGAGATTCGATTAGAAGAGCTCGCGGGAAGGAAAAAGCCTGGCTTCCTGGGTAAAATAACAGCGGGGTATTTGTGGCTCGACCCTCTTATCCGATGCAACATTCTATTCTCCTGCTTTCGTTTCATCGCGACACGCAAACGGGCACACGTGCTCTATTGAGTCCCTCGCATTCCTTTGAATTTCTAGATTAAACATACTGTACATTTCTACACAGACGTTAATTCTCAAACCAAAGTATGATCCTTTGAAAAAAAGTAGTTTTAACCTTTTACTTTTAAAGATAAAAGGGACAATTCACAGGAGATTCCCTAGTGAAATTGGAGTAGAAGGTATTCCTGGCTCTCCCACGGAACGGATGTAAAGCGCGCGTCCTCGTTTTAGCGAAATTTTCTTGTCAAACAGATCGGCCCGATCCCTCGTGAGTGGCGACTCTTCGAAGATGGATGCGATTACTGACAGGTACAAATGTCCCGTGCTCCCATCGCGTTCAGCCAGCGCACATATGGCTCCGCCGATATTTTTTGTACAGTCGACAGAGTGCATCGCGCGTGGACGCACGTACGCGCGCGGGAGAGCCCTCTCTACCCGCCCTCTCATCAAATGTAATTCTGTGGCGAAAATAATTTATCGCCGGCACCTCGTCACCTTTTAATCACCATTTATTTTACATTACGCCTTTATGCCCCGCGCGCGCGCTTTCGGACGTACGCGATGCGTGCTGCTCCAATTAAAATCGGAAACAATGTTGGCCTCTGCGACGGCCGCCCGCCACCTCTAAAAAATAATAGACTTTCCAGATTTCACGCCGCTCACACTACCCTCCCAACCCCCCTTCTGCCCCGCGTGTCACCCTCTGTCTTTCTCATCTATTTATGTCTCTCTCCCTTTTGTTACTTTATACGCGTGTTAATTCGGTCGGGCAATTTTTCGAGCCGTCGCGTCGCACGAGCTTTGTCGTGTGTAAGGGGACAAGTGCCTGTGGCGTATTATGCTTGCTGCGCTTTTCAATGTGATATAGAACAATTGACTCGCCAAGTTCCGAAAAAGTTGGCCTGTATACGAGTCAAGCGGCTTGAGTTATGATTACAAAAATAGCTTTATTATTACCAATTAATTCGATGGAGCGGAAACAAGTGTATGATTTAAATTTCGTGTCATTTGAATATGATATGTGACGCACCGAATCATGGGGAGCAATTTGTACGGGGTTCGAACCCTTTGGTAACTATGGAGCGCCTTGGACCTGAAAAGAATGGGCGTTTGGTGTGGAAGCACTTTCCAAACACAAGGATTCGCCTACGACTAAAGTACAAATCTTTGTCACAATTTGTAATTACTTTCGCTTCTAAAATGTCGCGTAACACACTCAGTGTGTATGAATCATAGTCTCCAAAAATGGTGGCCAGCAAATACTGGCTGTTTTTTCGTCTAATGCTTTGTGTCAATCAAAGGCTTTGAACTTCCCACGAAATGGGTCTATGAGTCAGCGCGTCACCTACCACGATGTTCTACCACTAACAAACTGGCTGGCTGATGGGTAGGATTAGGGGGGTGATTCGTGCAGACTTTTACTTTCCGGAGAGTTGGTCTTGTTCTCATCAACACATCGCGTTAGGGTGAATGCCGTGGTGGGCATTGTGTTGTTGGCGCAATCGATGGGATCGCATGTGCACGCGCTGTTCCTCCACCTGCCACGGGGCCAGAAGATGTGGCGCCAAGCGGCTCGTTATCCGATCTATCCTCGTGTAATTCGGACGATCGATCCGCACGAGGTGCACAGGCTATCTGGTAACCCTTTCGCCGGACTGGCTGTTCGCACGATCTTACCCTTTTGCGGGCGCCAGCCGAGCTCGGCACACGCCGCGCCGAGCCGTCCCCTTCAGATATGATCGATCCCAAGAATTTAATGCGTCGATTAAAGGGAGCGCGCCTGCCACGTGTTCTCCCGGTACGGTGCGGCATAGCTCATCTTGCGCGCACTGTACTATCGCTGATCGACGCCGCTCGCTCTGCCTTTCTTACTCCGTCGATAACAGCCATGCTTCCTCGCTGCCCTCCATTATCTCACCAAACTTTTCTAATGAAAGTTATGATATTGGAAATCACTGGAACGAATGTTCGTGCCGTGCTGGAAGGAATGGACGCGATACTGAGCGCAATTGCAGGAATAACACTTCCCTCCCGCATGCGGCCAGCCCCGGCGCTAGTTAACGACGCATTGAACATTTCCGCGCCCAGCCGTCTGTCTGACAATCAGTCAAATAAGATTTCCGAGGTAGCTTTCGTCGGCTTCGCTCAACGCAGATAGTCGCGCGCGGGATTTAACTTGCGCCAACACTTTCACGTTGTATAATCAGAGCTCCGCGAAATCAGAGGACTCTTTCGGCGCGCTCCGCCAATTAAACTTGGTTCCTTGAATTGGAGGGAGATGTCGTCGGGCTTTGTTTTATTTGCCTGTGCCCGCGGCGCGGTGTGTGTTCATTTGAATGATATAGAGTCTGGAATAATAGAAATTAATTCGTATACGCGAGGGATACTCTTGTCGAGGTGATCTCGCCAAGCTCGGGCTATGGTGATCTTAAGTGGTCCGAGATTTACGAAATTCGCAGAACGGTACAGAGTCTTGGTATTACGAGGGTGGGACCATTTCGGTCCGGTCTGGTGGCGAACCGTCCATTTCTCTATTCCACTCTGTCGGAATATCCATTAGTTACAGCAGGACTGTCGACGAAGCATGTTATTTCCCTTGCGTATGGTATATATATTTTCTCTCTATCTCTATCTCTCTCCCTCTCCCACTTTTCCTATTCCACCTCATCCTCTTGTTCTTCCACATTCGATTTTGTCCAGACGCTCCTACATTTATCCTTGTCCATTATTCAGCTTCGAGAGGGTTTGAGGTGGGGTTTCCGGCCGTAAATCCCTTAGTATCCGAGTGGCACTCCATTATTTCCGAAAATCATATTTTCGAATTCAGTCTGGCTCGCTCGTCATGCCGCGTAAATACTCGCTGCGGAAGCTGTAAAGAGGTTTACGGCAGTGCGCGAAACAATTACCGGAGAGTTGTTTGGTACTTTCGGGGTGGGCGCGCGTTGAAAATCGTAAATGCAGTTAGTCAGTTGGTCGCATTCGGTGGGGAAGGCAGGGCATTCGTACCTCGGCCACTCGGGGAAACATGACATCGCAGGCTACTGTGGTCGGGGGTGTATTTCTGATTAATGCATACGGGAACCTCTGACGTAATGGTACTTTAGCACTGACTGATAAAGTTCTGAGACCACTCGCCCGAAATTCGATAAATTTGCGAGGTTCAACATTCGGTCTGGCTGCGAAACTCCCGCAAATTGCGAGTGAGTTAACATAATGTTTCCGAGAGATCGTCCAGTTCTCGTGTATTTCTCGTGTTACATTATTATTTAATTAATTAATTTTCTGACTCATCCGGCAGGATTAGGACTATAAGAGGCGTTTGTTTAAGCATTGCGCGAGAAATACATATACTAGGTGATATTAAGTCCAGCACCATACCCTTAAAGGGTACCAAGAGTATGTACATGTACGCAACAGTTGCGGTGTCGGACATTGACGGCAGTCTATGAATTTCGGCGCGTGATAAAAGGAAGAAGTTGGTAACAGTTGCCTGCGGCTCGGCTTTGTTCTCACATAGACATTGCAAATGAGGCAAGCTCGAGGACGGGGCCCGGAAACGCTGGCAAAGTGTTGCAGCAGTTCCCCCGAGTGGCAAAATCCACGAGCTTAGCCTGCCCTGTGGTCTGAGGCTCAGACTCTGCTTTTGAGTTTTGACGCACGTGCGGGCACGTAAACGGCGTCGCGCTCGCTTTCCAGTTTGTTACTTGGTATCCGGTCTCCATGCATCGCGGAAACGACTGAACAATGAATGGGAACGGTCGGGAAGGGGGACAGGGCGGCAAAGGAAGTGTCGCATGAAAGAGATACGCACAATCGTTTTGGTGGGGGGAAATTTGTTATGCGGCATTTTTCCATGGGTCCGTGACCGCCTGTCATGGCAGACTTGTCTGGTTTGGTGTATGCGGAGGGCGATACGGCCCGGGAAGAATAGAAGGCCGCGCGCATCATTGTGGCGGATTGGTTGAGCGCGAATTAATTGCATAGTTGAACGATGAAACCAGTAGCGAAGCGCAGGCCGCTCTCGCGAGGGCTTATTGATTTGAGTCAAATAGTAAATCGCGGAATTGTTCTCCATTACGTGCCGCTGAACTGTTAAAGCCAGCTATATGTATGTATCGGAATTGAAATTCCGAGCTGCTGCACGCTGCCGCCGCCGGCGCGTCGCCTCGCGGCGCCTCGCGTCGCGGCGCCGACGTCAATGGTGCGGCAGCAGCGCACAACCCACTCAAGATCGATTCTTCCATTGCGAGTTACGACGATTGTAATTCTAATGGGCCGTCGATTTAACTCCCCCGCCCGAGCACCGAACCTATATCCATAATTTTGCATACCTAATCGCGCATAGTCTCAGTCGGAAACTCACCGGCATTTAACGAGGATGCTGCGCCGGGCGAGATCTACTCTACCGCTCCCCACTTGAGCACTTCTTTGCAATCATCGCTCCGTCGCGCTGGCTTGCGAGCGATCGATCCTCAAGACGTTCAAGTATTTACAGCCGAGTCTGCCAACGATCTTGGCAAGTGTCGTGTGTCACTTGGTGTCCATCACTGCGAGCGCAATTTCGAGCATCAGTTCGCCTAGTACCGCTCGCCGCGCCGTCTAATTAAACAAGCGGGTCGATCGCTTTGGCCGCGTTCTGTTTTCCCTCGACAATCAGCAGGCATTCTTATGGCAACAGGGGGGAGCTGCGTCGAAAACAATTTCCAGCTTATTGGGCGCGCCGTTTCCGCCGTCGTTGTTGTTGTCAACGGCGGAGGGAGTCCTCGTGGGCACGCGGCTCGCGCGAGAAAGCCCGGCTGTGTGTAATGCACGTGCGCATCCTGCCATGGAGAAATCGGTGACGGAAGAAATAAATTCGCCCGGTGCTGGCGCACAAGTACGCGTGGAGGGAACGCGAAAGGGAGACATGGGCAAAAAGGGGGAAAGAGAAAGAGAGAGAGAGAGCGGGAGGGAGTTACGCGTCGGGAATGGATCAGGGGCGACGTATCGGACGAAAATCCCGACAGTGTTAATTTTCCAGTGGACGGTTTTCCCCGGTGGTCCCCGGAAGCAGCAGGATGCAGCAGGTCCGATGGGGAAGAGAGAGAGAGGTTCGGTGGGTGATGAGCGTGTGTGGAGGAGGGGAAGAGCTTCCAGGGAGGAAACGAAAACGAGAAAGGCTCGATCGCGTGTTGGCGCGCACGGCAGAGCACTCGCCACCCTTGATGCACCGCCACAACTCCCGCGCACGTACCAGCAACCGCGCTCGCGCGCGCCCTGCAACTTGCACCCTTGCTGGACCCTCGATCGGCATACAGAATTATTGTTGATTAAAGGCATTGTCGATCGCCACGTTGAAAGCCGGTGATGAGGGCCCACTCGATGCAATTCGATTTCGTGGTTTCACCCGTGCCCGCGCCCACCACTTTTTCCTCCGCCGCCGATGTATCAGCGCCAGTCTTACCGGCCACTTTCAACTAGACACGTCGAAAATCGGTTCTGCCGGCGCGAGAGGTACAGTTCAACAGACACGAGACTCAATGAAATTTCCAAATTCCGCGCGGCGATCGATCGAAAAATCAAACGCAGCCATAAATCAAAAGTCTACTCCTGCACGAGGCCGTGACAGGGAAACGGGGCGATTGCCTGCCGCGAACACCAAATGTATCAATATTGCCATTCAACATATACGTGTGTCGGGAGTTTGATTCCCGCTAATAATAATACCGCTAATAAACATCCATCATCGATAGGCAGCGGGTTCATTACCCGCCCGGGCATTTACATAGACTGCAGCAGGGGATGGGGTTTGCCGTTGAAAATCAAATGCGTGCGTGAGCGAACTGGCGGACGAACGAACGCGCGGCACTGACCTCTCGGAGGCTGCGACAGTCGCGCTTACACATTTGCGGAGCGTGCAGTGTCGTCGGGATATTTTATATCAGTGTGCAGGCCGGCTCATAAATCGCGTTAATGGGGCGATTCTTTAGAAAGGGTTTGGCGATGCGGAGCGTGGCCTAGCGCGACTAGCACGTCTTCGTCGAGGGGCTTGTAGGAAGCTCGCGAAGGAAGGAGAGCAATATAGGAGGGCGAGGGGGAGGGAAAGATCGCTAGGTATGCAAGGGCTCGACTTATGAAGCCACAACCCCCGAGCTACCCCCGAGCTACCCCCGAGCGCGTCGGTATGCTATAATCGGGAGCCCCGCCGAAGGGAGAGTACTCTCCGAGGTGAGCCGCCCAGCCAAGACGTCTGTATATCTTTATAACGACGTCGTTACCCTGCCGTTCGTTACTCACGGCCAGCTCCTCCCGCCCCACCTAACTATCCGCAAACGGGCTGACCTCTTCGGCTCACTCTATCGCCCGTTCCCTCAGAATCGTGCGTCCGAAAGAGAGAAGACTTTAATCATTTTAGTCAGGTTAACCCTAGCCCAGTGCCAAACACTCCCATTTCCAAAAGAGGCTTGGCCATTTGATTTTTTTCCTCGAGTACGCTAAGACCCTCCGCAATAAATGATGTATCGTAGAATTCATATTCCCGGCGGCGGCCTCGCGGGAAGTCCGACGGGAAAAATGTCGAGCTGCTGCTGAACTTCTTTGAAGTTCCTCTTCCTTCTGGATTTAGTCGGCCATTGGTCGGGCGAGCGGCGGCCGCATTGCGTAAGTTTTTCCTGGAGATTCGCCCCCGCGATTCCCTGCGCGCAGTTTCGCGGAGGTGGCTGGCTTCTATTTAAAGATAGGATCTGAGGCGCATTACGCCGAGCATCCCCGTGCCAGGAGAGCGAGGGGGGCCAGATGGGGGGGCTGATAGTCCCGAATAGTTCATTAGGTTTGCGCTCATCCGATCCTTGGCAAGAAGCAGGGGAACGAGCAGCCGAATTAAGCAGAATTAAGCAGCGCTCGTTGTGTTTCGCGTCGATCGATCGAAGTGCTTCCGCCGATTTGTGCACTGATCTCCGAGCATCGCTCGACGCTTCCACGCTACTTCCATAGACAAAAGCGGTCGGTTATCGCCTACTCGGTTTATCGTCCGAGCGGCTAATTAGCCAGGGTTAAATTAACCAACGACGATCGGCCGGTCGAGCCAAGTACATCGCGTCGACTTTGCGGCCATCGTCGCTCCGCGATTGAAAAAACCGGGTGAGGCTGGGCTTGGTCAGCCGAGCGCTTTTAAAAATATTTCTAATCATCGATATTAAAGCACTCGCATGAATAGCACTCGCCCACACTCTCGGTACTCTCACAGACGGACAGGGGGACCGGGAGACTGAACCACCCATAAAATATGATTTCACCCGCTCTTTCGTCCGATATGATTTTGAAAGTTGAAAAAATCCCACACGTACCCACGGCGGCGTGTGCGTGTGCACTCACACGCACCCTCTCGCGAGTATCGGCGAGTGTACTTGAAAAATGCGGCGCATCGATACACCATTTTCGGATTGACGCGTGATAAACCCGCACAAACGCCCGCGCACACCCACGTACCTACACACGGCCGCCTAGTGCGCGCACTGCAATTTCTCTAATTGCAGGCTTTTATCCTCTGTGCAATACTTTCTGCGCGACACGCAGCGCGCCGGTGATGCACGGCTGCCGATGGCACTTGATTTCCATCAATTGAGTTTCATCGCAGCTGGGAATATTGAAAACATTTGCGTTCAACCGGCGCCACTCCCGCCGAAAATCCCGTCTACTGCTAGCGGGAGGGGCGCAAGCAGCCAGACAGACAGAGAAACCTGGATATAGAATGTATGTACACTCGGTAATCTTTTTTTTCCCCTTGGCTAAGCCTCTCAGTGGTTGTCCAATCGTCAGTCGTCATTACACAGGGGAAAAATACAGCCTCCAATGACGCGGCGATTAAAAAAAGAATCACCACTCGTATTAAACCGTTCGGAAGGGTGGCGGCATTCATTTTTGCTTGTTGACCGATATCGCACACGCCCCGTTTCATCCCGGAGTTATTCCAGCGCCTGTCTCATTGATCCCGCGATCATCACTCGATTGGAAAGCAAAAAATAAAATCGCCCCGCCTCTTCCCCGTTCGCCTCTCGCAATTCGGCAAAACGATTTGCACCATTACTGCGTCTGTCCCTGTTTGTATGCACATTGCACGCTGCTCTTCACCAATTGCCGATGGACCCATTTGCGAATTGGAGGATATATATTATTCTTGTACACGCTAGATTTTATTATGCGCCTTTCTCCCTCACCGGGTCGAGCGGATCGCGACGTGCATCTACAACCGACCCATCTTTCCTTATCGGCCGGAGTATCGCGCGAAATCGGTCATTCCACGGTGTTTCCGGTGCGCGGACGGAGTTCGGGCCGATAGAGGAAGCAGAAGATCGAAGCTGGAGGAAGGTCCAATAGCGAGAGAGAGTAGAGGGAAAGGTTGGTGATCAGGAAACCGAGAGATGGAAGCTGGGATAGAGAGGGGGAGGGTAGGGGGTATGCAAGGGACAGAAGAAAGCCGAGGGATGTACGACGACAGAAAGAGAGAAAGGGATGGCGAGCAAGAGAAAACGAACTCGACACTCTTAATCTTGAAGGTTTATCGAGGCCGACGTAAATCTGCCGAAGCGCCAGGCGTTCGCCGTTCCCTTATCGACCAGGCCTCGATAATCGACTTACCCTTTCCTGGTCCTTTCTTCTCGAGCTTTCCTCCACCTTCGCCTGCTTGGCTGCCTGGTTGCCTTCTTCCCTCTCCGCTTCTCTTATTTTCGCGCGTCTAAGTCGCGACGGCTTTCTTCTCGGCGAGCCTCCGAGAAATCAATTAGAATAATACAAGCGGGGCCCCCTTCCGGATCGCTGAGTGTCACTCCGATAATGTAATGCTTCGCGTCGGCCCTGACATTTACATACATACAGGACCTCGCAGATGCTATGCATTTGGGGAGGGTAGGGACGAGCCACTTTCGGATGGATTGATTAAACCGAAAAGACTCCTGCGGCTCGCCGGGGTAAAAGCATAAAGCAGTAGAAAGTATTCTTAGTCGCGAGACAGTTTTCTCTTTTTGGTATCGACGATATACGACGGTTCTCTTAATAAGAGCTGCAAGTTCTCGACGATGTCAGGAGACTACATCCTTCGTCTGTGAAACAGTGGTGTCGCGATAAGTTGGCTGTGAACTTTCGATCGCGGGGATCTCTTAATTTCCGCGAAAATTCCGTCGAACGTCCCGATAGAGGGTCTGGGTAGTTTTATTCGACGGGGTAAGAGTTACATCTGCTTCTTGGATATTCAATTGGCCCAGCCGAAGCTGGGGGCAGGTGGAACGAGCGATTCGGTAAATTCGAGGTACTTATGAATGCCGGCGAAATTGAAAAGGGTCTGCCGCAGGAGGAACCGACGTAGAACGAGAAAGAAAAAGCGCCGCGCGGAAGAGGGAGAAGGAGCGGGAGAGGAATCCTCTTCACGATCCTGCGAGCAATAACGGCGCGATAGGAAAAAGTGACTTTCGGTGTCTCTGATCGCAATCCAGGTCAACCGGGTTTGTCCTCGAGTCGTGACAGCGTCCTCTCCTGTAGACGGTGCCGTAAATAATTCAGAAGGAAAGGCACCGAGAGCCTTTGCCCGGTCGCCATGGCGACAGATTACAGGCTCCGAGGATGTATACGGCCCAACACGTACCTACTCTCACCCTTTTTCCTCGGCCACTCTGCTATCCCGTGCTTAGGGATGCATCAGTGTTTTCTTCCATTTTCCGTATTAGTCCGTCGATGCTGTTTGTCCAACGTCACTCTCTCTCTCTCTCCCTGTCCCTGTCCCCCTGGCTGCGTTCCGGCGCCATCGCGTCTCAATAGCCACCACCTCCCACGAGTCGCGTACATAGATCGAAGATGCGTCAGGCACAAGCCGCCTGCAGTGTAGCCTTGCGAAAACGATCGGACCCTTTGAGCCGACCAGGGACACGCGGTTGTCAGCTCCACGTATGTTAAATTCGATATTACTGAATACGTAATCGAGCGTCAGTTTCAGTCCGTGATGCTGCGACAGACCATCAAGCGACATAGTCACCAGCCTCCTCTCTCGGTCTCCTCTACTTACGTTGGCGAACCGCAATCAGGCAAACTCAACTTATTCGAGGTCACAGTTGCGAGATATATATTCCTGCGCTCTTTAGCACGCAGATTAGAATCGACGGCCGATGCACTCACAGGTGGGATCGGCTGGAATTCCCTCGTGCAAAAAGGTTCGATCGCCAGAGAGAGAGGGAGTGAGAGAGTGCGGGCTGAGAGAGGCGGCCGGCGATAAAGGAAGCCTGGGCGAGTAGTGCGAGCGAGGCCGGCGGAAAAGTTTGCTGCGTCGTAAATTTCGGTTGCGGGGGTAGCACGGAAAGGTTTAACGGGAGGGAAGTGCTCTCCTCTCTCACACTCCTGTTCTCTTTCGTTCTCGCACTCGGCCGGCGTACACGCGGGGGTTGAACGAAAGTATCGATGCCGCTCGTACATTATCGATCGTATCCTTGGCTCGCTCCTCACTGGAAGGCGAATCCCACATGTGGCCCCCGAAGTGCGCGGCCAGCCCCCACATGCATTATTGCTCGCTTGCTCGCGCCCCCGGTATACATTACATTTCGGTATTCTGCAAAATGCAAAGGGTATCGATTATAATACATAACGACGTCGCGAGCGACGCACTCCAGTGGGCCCCCGCTACTTTAGCCCAGCAGCGCCAGTATTTATAGCCCCGCCGGTTGGAGGAATCTCGAGAGAGGAACCGTGCCCGCGCTAAGAAGGAGAAAGAGGCTGCGGCTAAGGGTAGGGGTGCGGGGGTGCGACCTAAATCCGCATCGAGAATGGATAAGTTCGTTAATAAGAATAAGGGTTCCGGAGAGAGCCGGCTTAATTCGTTTTGGTAAGGCGAGCTGGCAGACTGCGGGCGACTGCCCGCAGAAAAGAAGCCCGCCCCTCTAAGAGGTTCTCTGAATCGGGTCGGCAGTGCTAAGAATCAAGGTCGACATTTATTTTTAGAAGAGTGTCAAGGATAGACCTACTGTCGCTCCTCCATTATAAAATTCCCTCGGACTATTTAACTGTTGGTCTTCCGGCTCCCGGGAGTCGTTTTTCCTCGGTTCTGTCAAGTTTCGCGAGATTCGTCCGCTTGAAAGATTTAACGAGTCGAGTTCCGCGTTGCGAGACAAGTCTCGAATGGAGCTCTTTCCTAAGAAAATGTAAATTGACAGCTGGCCGGTATTCAGCAATTGTGTAAGAGTTCGCGAGAGTACTGACGCGGGGGAGAAGAGCGTTGAGAGAGGGGGCTTGGACGGGCCTAGGCCGTGAGCAACAAGCCGCTCTTTCTTCTGTCGTGCGGCCGGCCGGCCTCTCTTCTAATCAGAGCGCCTTGGCCGTGCACATTCACGGCCTAATTCGAGAAAACACGCGGTCCCTTTCAAGTCCTTTTGATGGCGCGTTAGCATCGCGTTAGGTGCGTACACACGGCCAGGCCCTCACTCTTTTCACTGGCTCCCGCCTTTTCACAGGGGACTCGTTATTTCTTCGTGAAAAGAGGTGAGCCGTGTCCTCAGGGCCAGGCCGAAGGCGTGAATGAGAAAGAGGGAGAGAGAGCGAGAGAGAGAGAGGAAGCACATCACACGACGATATTATTTTTGGTTGGTTTTTGTGTGAGATCGACTACTCTAAAGCTTCGCGCTTAATGGGTGGAAGCCCGCGGCGTTATACGTAATGTTAATTATTAATTAGAAGACCCACCACTACAGACTCTCTTTCTCGACGGGCTTACGCCGGAAGTTTTATAATGAAGTTAAACTTGCTGTCGATAGTCGCATAACGAATGACCTCAGTAAGAGTAACAACTCAATCAAACTTCCGGCCTCAAAGTCCTTTGTACCTCTCCATCACGGCACGGAATAACATTGGCATCCTGTCTAATCGCGATCCGCGATCCCTTCGAGTCGCCAAGAAACCTTTCGATTACTATTAGCCATGCCAATCGAGCCAACCAATTCAGAGAGATAACGTTGAAAAGGTATCCGGCCGCGCGGTTTCTGTCCGCGAAGAAATAGTCGGGAAATGAAATTTCCAGGGCATCGGGAGATGCTGCCTTCCCCTTTAAATTTGCATTAACTGTAAATGTATCAGGCGACGACGAGGACTAGCGTCGGCGGAGAAAGAATTGTGGAGGAGAGTTATTCGGTTAGAGTGCCGAAATGCAAAGCAGGCGGTGGGAGAGAGCTCGGCCGGGGACCCGAAGTAATGTAGCGGAAACTTTATTCTAACACGCGTATTACACGATGAGTTATGCTCCGAGGACAAGGCGGGAGGGGAGGGGGTGGGGAGGCTAGATTTTATTTTATTAGTTCGCGCGAGTGCTCGAAAAGGCTCATTCCGAAAGTCATAAAGCAGCCTACTATTACTCAGCGAGAGATGAGTAGTTAGCCTGGTAGCGGGGACTCTCGCCCTCGATCTGGACCTCCAACGATGTTTATCTGAGCAGCAAAGCAATCCCGGCTGCACGCGGCTAAGTACGATCCCGATCTTGGATGCATGTCGCGCTTACACATGTACACGTAAATCGTGTCCGTCTACAGGAGGCGAGCGGAAGATGTACGACGACAGCGTATCCCGCAAGCCATAATTACCAGCGAGTTTCAAAGGGAGGAGCAGCATCGCGCCAGCGCCGGACGCTGCCAGAAAGAGATGGGACTTGAGAAACGAATTAAAATAATGGACTCCATAACCCACGACGCCCAGTTCACCTATTCATGGTGGCTCCCGCTTTCACAGGTCCTTCCTCTTATCTTTCCAGCTCCTCCCGTTCCGTTCCCCTGTTTGGAAGCTGGGAGCTGGGATCTCCGAGGGTCTGGAGCTTTCAGGGAAATATGGCCGGCCTGCCATTTCCGTGACGCCTGTGCAATCGAGCTTGGAAATGTGCTCTTTGTCGTGCGCTCGTTTCTCTGGGCTGCGATGGCCCACATAATTCACCATTTTTCCGAAGACGAGGGCGACGATTTAAGGGAACTTTAACTCAGCGCTTCGTTAGCATCAATTCACGCCACTGATATCGGGAATAACTTGGCCGTTCCGACAAGTCCGGATTATAAAGCAGCCGGAGCCAGCCTGGCTGGCCTGTAATAAATAAATGGATGTGTAAAGCGTAAAAGCCAGATGGTTATTCGAGATTTCTTGGCTGAGATCCGAGCTAGTTACTCCGAGCGCGCGAATGGATTTTACTGATTCCCGCGCGTATACCCTCGCGCACATTCACGCCCGTAATTTCGCTTATTTCCTGCCAGCGCCGCTCCGGTGAGGACATGAAAACGCGAACATGCCCTCTCACCTCGCTAGCCGTTTGTTCTCGTTTATCCTCATTGTGCGGGATGACATCCGCCGGCCTCGGACCGAGCACATCGCATCCAGCTTCCGGACGCGCGCAGTCACTGAATTAGATGTGTCACCTGCGAATATCATTAACAGCCCTTACGACGCAGCTGCGCCGCTGGCTGGTTGCTCTGCTTGCGAGCTTGCGAGCTTCCTGCTTTAATCCCACGCGGATTACCGCACGCACAAACACACCTACGAGTCTCGGCTCGGCCAGCTTTCAAATTAAAGGGCGCCGCTGACAGTTCCAGGGCCTTAAAGAGTTACCGAGATAGACGAATCTTTGTCTACCCTTTATCATTTTCATATTTCTCTTGGAAATAATGAGAGTCCGCGTAATCTATTTAGTAACTTCTTTTATCAATTGTTTGGAATTTGCAAGAAGCGCAGAAGCTGCATCCGGGAAATCGGTCGCAGCCACACGGGGAAAGAACTCGGGTATGTGGATGGTAGCCTGTCACTCAAGGCGATATCGCGTGATTAATCCCGCAGTGCGCGTCAGTAACTCTCAAGGAAAGCATCGACTGGATTCCTCGGTACCCGACGCAAATGCGGGGTCGAGACAAAGCGAACTGTGCTCTAACGCATCGACACGCCCCGACTAACAGTATGTGACACATGTCGCTGCCGGTGCACTTCCCATAAGTACATCGTATCCTGCTTTCCGCAAGAACGACGCCAACGCGAATCTTCTGTCGCTTTCTCCCCCTTAATGGATTAACCGCGGGTCAACATTCTTCACTTGGATTTCGCAATGATATTATAGCAAGCGACGCTGGGGATTCAGTTGGTGCAAAAATCTCGAGTCTAGAATAGAATTTCGGACGCTATATGTATAAGTTTGAGTCTTGAATCGGCTTTGATCTTAGAAGCCACTCGCTCCGTTCCTTCCCGGTTCCCAGCATATAATAATAGTCTCGCATGGTATCGACTGACTATAGTCGGCGCGTATTTCATTGGAGAAACTATTTCTTCCTTCCTCGCATCGATAGCATCATTTGTCCCGATAATGAGATATCATGCCGGATGCAATCATCGAATACCACTGGATTGGCATGCGTCACTTTTCCAACACCTGACTCACGATGATCCTGCGGAGTTAAGCAAGGTTTTGCCCCGGCTGCTCTTACGAAAGTGTTATCCTAGATCGGCTAATAATACCCGGCGGATTCCTGCGATAGGCGTGAGTCGCTCTCACGCTCGAACGGCCGACCTCGACTCGAGAGTGTGATCCTACCGGCTCGATGCTGATACCGTTATCCATCGGGCCGCGTGTGTGTGCGCGCGTTGGTGATCATAACTTTCCAGGGTTTCCCTGCTCGGGTTCCTGCCAGTGGATGGAAGGCCGCGATTGTCGTCGAAACCACGTTAGAAAGGGGGATATTCCTGTGCAATTACGTTTGTTTGCTCCAACGCGAGAGCGAGGGGAGGAGAGAGGGCGGGGGAGAGAGCGAGTGGGGCGAGTGGAGCGAGTTCCCTACGCTCGTATCTGGCAATTCTCCGGCTCCATTAAGATTCCTTGGAAGCTACGCGATCGACCTCCCTCCGAGATACGGATATAAGTTCGACCCTCTTCAACGTCCTTTGCCCTCGCTGCTCCCTGATGTCCGCCGTCGCATCTTCCGTCTCTCCCGTGACACCTCGCTAACTACGGGAATTGTTAGTTCGTCAGGCAACCTTGTGTCTTCTTCCCTTAGTCAAGGTCTGTCTCTTGGAAAATACATTTATAGCTTTTCACTCGTCAACCACACAGGGCTACAGGACTTTTCAAATGATTTCTAACTGTTCGGTACTTCCACCTTGTCCTACAAGCGACTTTCAATCTTTCAGATCTTTCAGTAGTGAAAGTTGGCTGTCTAAATTCCACGATTCTTTCACCAACTCTCTGTCCTCCGTACAGAAAGCTGCGGTGCTTCGAACCGGCTAAACATGCGTGCGCATCCGGCAATTTGCGGCTCGAATTCGCCGAGTGGAGAATTAATCACGGGTTATTAATTATCTAAAGAATGGGTGGTGCACGCGGAAGAGCAGGAGGGTGGAGAGCGGGCGCACGTGTAGCTCGTTGTCTTACGGCGAACTCGAGGGCCCTTCCTAACAAGGCAGCTGGGAGATGACAAATTACGGGCAAACGCCACCGCCGCGCCTCGCCGGGCCAACCTAGGGAGGAAGCCTCCTTCCAGACGCAGCTGAATCCACACTGCCTATTGTTTTTGCCGAGTACGTCAACGAATCGTATCATCAGTAATGCGTCTTCCTCCCTTGCGCGAACGCGAGTAGTTACGAGGAAAAAGTGCGACGTGAATCCATAATTATCCGGGATTCCTCCAAGCGGAAGACGCATATCTAGTTAAACATAAAGACAGGCTCTCGGCCAGGTTTCTCGTTACAGTTATAGCTATGAAAATTTCCGACGAAGCCTCGAGAATAGGCAAGCGCGTGCTGTCCAGCGGAAGCGGCGATGCGGCGCGGCACTCGAGTAGCCACTAACGAAGGGAGACGGGCAATTGCTGATCCGCTATTAGGCATAGTACTCATCATTGACCTCTGGCTCCAAGCTTCTTGACTTTTTCTCGCTTCCGCCGTGTCAAGCAGCGCTCTAGCCTCGATAATCTTGGTGCTGATCCGAGCGTACCTGACCCGTTAGATATTACCGTGGAATGCTGGCCGCAGCATCCGTTCGCAAAGAATTCGTCATGTCCGAGTGATCGATTCTTCTTGCCTATCATCGGTTATAACGGTTTCGCGGAATAGCTCGGTAGTAATAGTCTGCGCTCGAGCGCGCTATCTCGAAAGGCTCGCGCTCGCCGAGGAGGAGTAGGGTCGTGCACCTTTGCGCGATTAGTTTGGGAGAGAATTTATTGGCTGCCTTAGCACAAAGCTCAGTCGAGCGCAGTAATGAGGGGCCGCGTTTAAAACGTACGGGGGCCGCTTTAGGTAGAACGGCTTCTAGTCCATGTCAGATGGTACGCGGCCGGTTGGCCGGTTGGCCGGTTTCGCAAGATCGATACAATCTTGGCATCTGCTGGAGGAAGAGTGATCTCCGGCTCGCTCGACGTCTAATACGCTGATAATCCAATGGCCGGTTCTCGGCGACCTCTGCACTTTCCTTCTCTTCATTATCCATCGACCACGCCCCGATCGTTCCGCGAAATCGCCGATCTCTCCATCCTCGGATATATCGGCCGCGCTCGGCGCTCAGCGCGCCGCTTCTTCGCTAACTGTATCCGATATGTACACGCGAGATACCGTGAGTGCCACACGGCGACCGCAGCCATGCGAATTATCGCGTGCGGTCATCTGTGACTGCGCGGACCCCGCTCGCCAACAACGACGCAATTCTACGGAAACGACTGCTTGTAGAGTTCTAGACGAAGAGAAGGCCCGCCATCTGCTTCCTTCCCCCTTCGCTCACCTTCATTTTGAACTCAAGTATCTACAAGTCGGCAGAATTTGTCAAGGGTTAGAATGTGCAATTCCTTGAGGTTCGATGGAGAAAGACTCGTGGGTTTGGGGATTAATAAGCTCTACATATTTTACAGCTTGGTCGGCGAAGGAGAGAAGTATATAGAGTGTGTAAAGTGTGGCGTAGTTCCAGTGGCATTCTGTTCACGGGTGAGACTCTTTCACGTCACGTCTTCCGCGGTTCTCCCCGCAGAGGGCATAGAGCACGTTCGCCAGAAAAGTTCGCGATGGTTTCTTGAAAGAGCGTCCGCTGCGACGCTCGCGAGAGACATGCTCGAGGATTACGCGGCGATTTTAAACTCATTACGATGTGGGATTCGTGCTCGCGAGGAAGAAAACAAGGACGGGAGAGAAAGAGAGAGAGGTAGCGAGAGAGCCCCGTGGGTCTCGTTAGGTATCATCCCGCTGCTCTGACAATGTCGTCGATCTTTTGCGCGGAAGAGCCCTCGAGGCGTTTTCGCTCCTTCTTTCTGTCCAAGGATCTTCCTCCTTCTCCTTCTCCTCCTTCTCCACGTTTTTTCTTTCTTCCTTCCGAGGGATGCTAGAACTTCTTACATATTTTATATTCCGCGCCGATGCCACCAACTCTTGTTGCTCCCCCTCGAAGTTGCTCCCTTTCTTTCCGGGATTAACCGGGTATTAGTAGCGCGCTTGGGCGGGCGAGCGGGCGAGCGGGCGTGCGGTCGGGAGGCACGCGAAATTCCCTGATTTATCACTGCGCCGCTTCACCGTCTGTTTTAAGTTGGCCCATAGCACTGCTTTTGTGTCCTCTGTATCCCAGCAGAGGTTTTTTCCTCTCGGCGCGGCGCGGCCGCTCTCATTCCTTTTCTCGGCACGCCCTCTCGAGGAATGACCCTCCGCGCTGTCCATTTGGCGCGCGGGGCGCGGGGCGCGGCGCGGCCTCCATGATAAACGAGAGGTCGTTCCTGCAAATTTGGTGGCAGATTTGCCCTGCTATCGCCCGCGCGATGTACTCCGCCCTGCCGCTACTTCCGCCGGCCGCTGCAATTGTCCTCCTAATCGCCGGCGTGCTTTTTGCCCTGATGGAGATGGAGCTGCCGGTTAAATGCGTGCATTTACTGCGCGCCGCTGAAAAAGGGTGATTCATTTGGCTGGTTTATTATTGATCGGCGCATTAAACAGACTTTCCCAGTATTTGTCGGCGGGCTGGTGTTCCCTCGGGCCGAGTGGCCGGGCCGTAAAATATACGCGAGAACTCGGACGATTAGCCGTTCCATCAAGTAGCTCCGTGCTCTAAGCACGCCACTCCGTCTGGATCAAGTTCTCCTACGTTAATTATTCTCACGCGCGTTCGGAAAGTACGCCGGCGAGGAGGACTTTAACCGGAGTAAATCTCGCCGCCGCGGTAAATCGCGTCAGTGCACTATCTATTTCTTGAGGCGCGCAGCACTAGGCCGCTGCCAATTTGTCGCGAGGCGACCGGCGAGGGATGCTCCAAAAACCCGGTTAAAAACAAGTTTAGCAGAGCGCATTCTTTTATCGTCCGAGACGACCCTCGATCCCAAAACAGGCTTTGTTACCAACTTCTTTTTTTATAAGCCCGAATGACGTCAGTGGCGCTTGAGCCCTCTCTCTCTGCCTCCCTCTCACTCTGCTTTTCTCTCGGCCGATATTCAACCCTTGCTGCCGCTGAAGGAGTGAGGCCATGGAATTAGCCAGTGGACGGCCAACTATTTTCGGTATTTCTAATTTAGGGCCGGTCAAGTCTTGAGCGGGCGAGAGAGTGTCGCGCGGGCCGAGAGAGCGGGAGGAACTTTTAAATTGGAGTTTTGACTGAGCGCATTGGGACGGACTTAATGTGATTTGGAATGGTTCGAGGGGGTGGCGGCAATGGTGGACGCGTCGAGGGTGAGAGGAATCGAAGGGGCACGGAGGAAGGTGGGGGAGCTCGACATCGACGGTAACGCCATACCTCGCAAGAGCTCCCTTCCCTTCCCTTCCCTTGCCTTCGGTTCCTCTCGATTCTCTGGACCAAATGCCACCCTTGTCGCAGCAGTTTCTCCTCCATCTTCCTCTCCACCCACCACTCGCCGTCTCTTTCATTCGCTCACCCTCCCCGTCGCTCCTTGGGACAAAAAAGGGATCCGTTGAATGAGACCGATTGACTTCACCACCCTCGACAAAAGGCTTGTCGAATCGCGCCGGGAATTTCGGCCGCCACGGTTTTCCTGTCTTGCCGTCTCCCTCCGGCTACCAGTCGCCACTGGAGTCTAGGGTTACCGACGTCCTGATAGCCGACCCGTTCGTTTGGAACATTATCTTCGCATTTTACTCGGCGATATCCATCGACTGCATCAACCTTTCTCCAGACTTGGAGAATAACGAGATATTGAGAGGGAGAGAGAGAGGGAGAGAGGGGCAGAGAGGGAGAGAGGGGCAGAGAGGGGGAGAGGGAGAGGGATAGTAGAAGCCGTGAAATAGACGTTACTATGTACTTTGAAGAGGACTCTTTGGGAATTACGCGCTGGCTTGCTGGGCTTTGAGAATTCCTGTACATACCGAGCGAGAGAGCGGCCTCGGACTCTCCATTCGGGCTCCCGTCGTGCTCGTCGAGTTGCATGAAGACGCTTATGAAAATTAATGAAGCACGCGCCCGCCCGACAAATGAGCGCTACACTCGTTACGTCTGTACTTCCGCGTAGCCGTGATGCTCTTGCTCCTGCTTTCGCCGTGGTGTCTGCAGGCTGAGATGCGGAATGGATGGCGCGGCGGTGGTCGGCGGTGGTCGCTTAAATGAATTTTCATCGCGATAACGGGAGGATTGCGCGACCGCACTTCAGATCGCACAGATAACACGGCTAACGACAGTTCGTTAAAAGTGCCGGGGCTGCATATCGCTGACACTGATCGTACCCGGCCTGTGTAATCGATAGATCCTCGCGTCAGGACCAACTCGAGCCCGCAGACAGATACACATGTATAGCAGAGGTTGTCCATGTTGCACAGATACCTGCCGGACCTGCAAAACTAACGTTTATACTCGCAAACATTCCAATTTAAAAAGTTATTTCCCCAGCTCCGCTCCAATGTAATCCGATCGCGGGAATTAGCCGAACCGCAATTGGTAATTGGATAATTCGATAATTGCATCTACAGGCCGATTAAGATCCAATAGCTCTATTGCAGCTACGTTACCTTGCTCACGCTCTGCAATTCCAACCGACTTTTAGCTCTCGAAACCCATTGCGCTTTTTCTCTACTTAACAAACTTTTTGCAATCATTTTTCACTCTTGTCGATTTAGAATAACCGTTGGTCCGAATCCTCGTATAACCTCAGTGCAGGTGTGTACATAGGGAGAAGTGCGCATGTGCAGTTTGGCCCGGGCTTACGCACTTTTGGGATATCCGTAATGATGGGATGATTTGAGGGCGAGCTATTGGTGGAAAGTGCAAATAGACAGGATAGGCAGAGGAAGGGACGGAAGGGAAGGAAGGGATCGCCGCGCCGCGCCGTCAGGATGGACTAGGGAACGATCGGGTGCAAACAGTGGGGTAGGATGCTACCTGTACTTTGGGCTGGCGGGTCATTCATGCCGGAGCTGTGATCGCCACTGGCAGTATTACAAGCGACGAGGGTGGGAGAGGAAGAGCGAGCGCGCGCGCAGAGAGGGAAGGAGGAAGAGCGAGTCGCCCCCCTCGCTCCAGCAATTAACCCAAGTGCGGGACTCGCAAAAACGGATTTCCCGAAAGCGTGGCGTTAAATTAACGTTTGCCGGCTCTGATTGTCGGAACGTGGCGCTGCTCGACCGGAAATCGCAGCTCGAAAGGCCCGGTTAAGCGAGCGCCCGCTGCGATCACGCGGTCCATCCATACCTCCGCCTCCGACTGCGGGGCTCACCTCGTCAGCGGCGCCGATTATTCGCCACGGCAAATATTTCACGAGTCGCCTCATCTCTCCTGATCGCCAAGAAATCCAATTGTCAACCTGTCCGGCCTCCACTTCCACTACTATATTTGCGCACCGTGCACCCACATACCCTCCGGCGCTCTTCGTCCCACCACCTCCCCCGCGCCCTCGCGCACCTACCTATCCGGGGAGTCCGTGTATTAATAACCGAGCGGACGGGCGCGCCCTCGATGGCAAGCATTATTATCTTCGCCATTCCAAATTACAGGCCGAGGCGAAAAACAATAATTCCCGAAAGCGCATAAATCCCCGACGACGCTGTCCGGCTAATTCCACGGTCAGTACATCGCAATGACAAATCACGGCAATATTTCTTGTATTAATTATGCAAGACCTTCGAGGTAGAGAGAATCCATGTATATTGGAGAGGACAAAAAAGCGGTGTTGTTCGTGTTATGAATTATACCTGGCGCGCATCACGACGGAAACACAATGCCGCTGGTTTATTACACCTCATGCTCGCTCGCGCACGTTTTCTCACCATTTGCTGTAAATACGATTATTTATATGAATAGGAGGTATACACTTGGCTCATAAGTTTTTCTTTCACCGAAGCGTTGGTGCGGCGATCTGCTATTTCTCCGCGCAGCGATACACTATCGGATGATTTCCACGGGGCCAAAGGGGTAAGGCGGGCGTGCGGAATAGGAGGATCTACTTCCAGGATCATTTACCAATGAGAGGGTAAGACGATGGGAAAGGAGGCGGAGGAGGCACGTGCGGTCAGATAAGAGCACTTTAGTAAAACTCGGATTTCGTTGGGGCCGATCGAAGCCACTCTCACAGAGAAGGGCGCCCCCGCGCCGTCACAGGCGCCGAGTGGGAGTTAGCCGAAATACATGGAAAGTGTGTAGAGGCTAGAGGGGCTGGTGTACGTATCGGGCGTGTGGGCCGAGTAGTCGGAACGATCCTGTATTAGGACGGTAGATAGAAAAAAACCGAGGGCGCCGTGCTGTAATGGCTGATTCGATAACGAGCTCCTTCTCGAAACGTGAACCGCTTGCGTCCGAATTGGCCGGATTTGTTTCGGAATTGCACCCTCTAACCCTCGGAGCACAGTGGGGCTAAAAAAGAATCGAGGGTGCGCCTTGTCAAAGGATCGCCGGGAAGGGAAAGTGCGACGCACCGATAGAGAAGGATGGGGAAGATGGAGCACTGGCCGAGATTCATTCCTTTTTATTCAAGCGCTTTCCTTTCGTTTCACGATGTGTGTTGCAGAATACTTAGATTCGTATTGGATAGTTTCTATCGCTCGTAAATGTGGCAACTTATTGTTTACGTAATCTGTAAAACTCCATACACTTATACCTGGCATGAGATTCCTTATGCGTCATTAGTCGAGTACAGCGTGTAAGGAATATTTCCCTTCCCGAATCTAAATCAGTTCAGCACTGCCAGTTTCTTTTTGATTCGAACAATTAATATTCATCGAGTGTAATCGCGATATCCAAGTCAAGTTCCTCTTTCCTTTCTCTGAAATGCCGTGTAAGTGATTTATCGGTGCACGTATTAGCAGAATTTAGAATTTCACATTCGTTATCCTTGAGCACGAGCTGATCGATGCGACACGATAGCATCGAGATCACCTTCACTCCCAGGATTCCTTATCCGAATACATATATCGAAGCTTGAATTGCTGCGGAAACGCGCTGCGTCTCCTCCAAGTATAGGGAATCGCCCATCGCATTTAATGCTCCGTCATTCGTCCATGCGGAATCCACTCGGCTAACATATGCCCGAGTATAATTCTCAATCTTGGCGCAATTATTTAAGCCTGACTCGGCATGAAGTATCGCGGACGCCTGGTAATACACTCGCCGTGCGGAAGGCACGAGGCAGACAGGGAGGCGCCGGCGAAAGTGATGAATGCGCCTGAAATTAACACTGCGAGTACTTCACCGCTTTACGGAGTGACCCGCGACACCCAACCATTCATTCTCACTCGGGCTTTCTTCGCTCGACTTAATCGAGAGGAGTTAACATCTGTTTTCGAATGCGGGAGATCGGATCGCCTCGCTCGCCCTTACGAATTCAAAATACTTAAAGAGACATTCTGCCTTACCCGCATCAAAGATCCCTTGTTAAACGACCTTGTCCGAAATTCCAAAAGCAAAATAGATATCATACAAGAAAGCCAAGTTTTCTATTATTCCATCTACATAGAGGACATGGTGCGGTGGCCAGTCGCGCCGCTCAGCCGGGACACTTTAATGAAGTTGTTCGCGCGCGGTCTGCGCGTTGCCGTAACACCACTGACATCGCTCGCCGGCATTGTATTCCAATTCCATTGGAACTTCATGGCCTTACGCTACCGGCGCGACGGCGCAACGCGGCGCGCCGGTGTCTCGCTGTTCCTGCGGCCATTTCACTTGCACGCAACGCCCGTACATACGCTATTCTCCCCAAATACCCACCGATTCCCGCTTTGTCCGTGTCGTGTTAGGCGAGTTTCCTTATCATTTCACGGATATCCTGACACTTTTCACTTTTCTCGCAAACAATTTTCCATAAGATCCAAAAAACAATACTTGACAATCTCAGACTAGCACAGTGAGTGGAGGCTGAGAAAAAGTTAGCTCGGTAGGAAGGAATACGCCCTCAGCATAATCTAAGAGTGGCGGTCGTGCGGGATTCTGGGAGTTGATATTTGGGATGGTCGGGCTTCCAGCTGGTCGCAGGTAGGAATACTTAACGGGCGATAATGTGGGTGCATGAATGCCAGGGGGATAGCCCTGCGGGGCGCAGAGCATGCACACACGTTCCAGCTACTTATAGAACGCTCGCGATGCCCGCTATGCCCCGATATGTATACATATAGCGACTATACAGGACTATAAGCTCTCTCCCGCATACGGCCAGATATAGCGGCGCGCTGGGCGCTGGGAGAGGCGAGGGCCGGCCGCCCGGCTCACATGATTCATACTTACCGGATGCTCAAGATGCTATACGCGCCTCCGGGTATACGTGCAATCCCTCTCTCAGTATCGAATCGGAGCCGGAGGGGGCAACTACGCGCGTTGTTGCACGTGCACGTGGATGGGGAGCGATTAGTGAGAAGCAAGCAACGCGCTCCGCTTTCCATTCGATGCTGATTCCCTGCGAGGGCCAGCCCTTTCCACCGCCTTTCACCATCCAGAGAGCAGAGAGTCCGACATGGAATTCGCGTGTGTGATTGATCGAGCTCCCAGAGCCGTGGGGGGCCTAATGTCTCTCTCGGCGACCATAGGAATTCAGCCGCTTTAGCGGACGATCCTTTTGTAATCAGCGCTGCGAGAGGGATTTCTCAAATATGCCTGGCCACTGACGATTTGCCGGATCATTGATTAGGCTCGACTGTGTCGGCCGTGCGCGCTCGAGCAGCCTGGCGCGGCTGTGTGCCTCTGTGCGTCGAATTGCAGGATTTGCTCTTTCCAGACACATACAATACGCATATTGGGCCGCGGGCTATACAGTGGCGGGCGACAGGGGCTAAACGAACGACAAGCTACATGCACATGTGTCAGGGGGTGGAGAAGGGACGCCCGTTTTATTTGCACGCTAATATTATTCGAGCTCCGATGCACTAGCGGCCGTGCACGGGGGGGCATCGGGTGCCACCGGAGCGATATCGGATCCCGGTGCTAAACTCGTATCGTTATTCCTGCCCGTTACCGTCAATGAGTGATACCAGTACACGTGTCCCCATAGCCGCGGACACGCGTTTTCGCGCTCTCCCGCCACAACCCGTGTGATGTCGATAGCAGCCAATCGTTCTCTTGCCCCCGAGAAACATCTACATACTATACTATATCTATATACTATACACACTATACCTACCAATCCGTTGCGCAACCTTGCACACCGTTTCTCTCCCTCTCTCTCTGCAGGTTTATTTACAAAGCTACCGGCGAGGAACGCGATCGCGAAAAAGAAGTAATAGAGCCGCGACGATGAAAACAATTTGTCGCTGCTACTCGCCGACCGGATGCAATAATAGCATGGTCGCGGTACTACTCGAGGGTAGGAAGCGTATTCCAGGAGTGTGTTGTTGGCGCACACGCACATGCACACGCGCGCTCGGACTGAGCTTCAGGTTTCCGCGGACGGTAGCGGGTAATCCCATACGGGGTATTAAGTTTTTCCGTTTGACTCGCGGCATCTTCGATTCCCGGTAAATACGTCTATCGGAATGGGAGCTGAGGCAGAGTGAGACGGAGGGCGGCCGAGGGAGATGAGATGCGAGAAAGAGAGAGTGAGGACTGGGGACCCTATTGGGTTTAACTCGCGGTGGCGGTCTGCAGCAACCGCCGCATTAGCCAGCGAGCGATCGGTGTTACTTCAGAGTTTGCGGTGGATTTTCCGCTGCCGGCTTCGCCGCGAGAGCGCGAGAAAGAGAGATAGCTGCGTGCGCGCGTCGGCCGGAGACGATACGTTATTACGTAACGGGGCGGTGCGACGCGGCGCACGTGCGGTAATAAAAATCCGTCGTTATGTCCGCGCAATGTACGCGTAACTGCTACGATAACGGGCCGCGACGGCGTCACGAGCGAGTGCCATGCGAATGCGTGTGCGTTGGGGAGTGTTTGAGAATCTACTGTTGTCTTGAATTCTTGCAATTTGGTACATCGAGGCCACCATGTAAACGTGAGCTTGCCCTTCCATAGAGGGAGGGTAGGCCACCCTCATGATTTCGGTAGTAACCTATCGAACAAGCATACACGCCGCTCGTTGCGGGATCGAGCGATGCGGCACCGATTCCAATTTATTTGCGGCTCGCCGAGATATACGGCTAGTCCTTTCTGCCTCGTAAAGTAAATGGAGAGCGCGGTATCTTTAATTGCGCTGCTACGACCGAGTGAACGCTCCGCGTGCTCATTGTTACTGCCGATTTCGCCATCCCTACGATCCGTTTATGATTCGGATGCCTGCAATTACTTGCTTTACTGCTATCCTGTTGCTCCGCACTATCTCCTGGTCAAACACTTCCCGCGAACGCTCTGCGCGGCCGACAGTAAAAGAATCAATGAGAAGAAGAATGTCAGTCTCTTTCACCGGGTACTTTCGAGTCCTTTGAATTTCCTCGTATCGAACTGGTCGTCACCGGGCGAGAACGGGTGGGCCCCGATGCACAAGGAGAATCCTCGGATCAACCGGGGAATCTGTTTCGGTTACAGGTGGGAGATAGGAAAGTAGGAAAGACGATGTTTCTTATCGGAGCTTCGTCCGGACAGGAAGCACATTCTTCTTATTTTCAAGGCAGGCTTCATGAAATAATAGAATTAAAAGGCAGACGTCTAAATTGGCGCGAGTATCTCGTTTCCCGTGCGGAAGTCGTACGTGCAACGGCAATTATCATTTGTAATACCAAACTATCGCCGTCTCCTCCTAGTCGTCCTGTAGTTGGTGCTTTTTTCATTAAACTCGTAAACCTTGGCCCAGTGACATTTTAACGACACCGCGGCAAGCGCGCCACCAGGGAGATACGGCATCGTTAGCGGGCTGCGCATTCTTTTTCCAATGATTGTCCTTAATTTCGGCAAGATTCATCATTCACGCAGTGCGCCGCGCCGGTTGGATCTAGGTCGGCCACCCTTTTATAAGGAGAATGGCCGAGGATGACGTTGAATGATATGCGCGATCGTGGCGGGGTTCTCGGAGCACACGAGCGTCTATTTCCCCCGAAATCCCAATAGTTTGGTCGATCGGTAAATGGTGTTCCGAACTGTTCTGCCGAAGCTCTGAATAGGAGATTTTTGACTCAACTCATCACCGAACCGAGCCAATTACCCGGACCGATTGGTTATTCAGGCAGGCATCAGCAGGGCGATTTTAACGAGGCCATTCACCAGCTAGTAAAACAAAGCATCCGCCACATTAGCCACTGGCAGTTTTTCCCCCGGAGCAGCTGTTAGAGCCGGTGCATCTGGGTCGATAGAGTCTTCGCAATCGGATGTCATTATTGGGATTGGCGTGGCAAGTTTTTAAACGCCCGGCAGCAAGTGGCTCGAGTGGCCAATCACGGTGGAAAGTCTCTGTTCGGCGGGCAGGCGGGCAGGTTGGATCCCCGGGCAGAGCCGGTCGAATTAGATTAGAGTTAGGCCGCTCCTTCCAAAATCACCGAGGCCCTCGTTACGACTCGTGGGAGCGTGTTCTCTCTCCGCGATGAGAGCCGGCCACGCGGACGGACTCTCCCTCTAGATGAGGAGTAGAACGACAAAGAAAATACGAGTATCCTAGAGGGGCACGACGGCGGGGGAAGGAGGACCTCGAGAGGCGGACAGTCTCTCGGTGCAGGCGTGGAGCGAGCGGGAAGGCCCAGGAGAAAGAGGGTTTACTAACGTCGTTTACGAACTCGCCGTTTGATCGTAGTCGTCGACGGCGACCGGAGCTAGGAGGAGGATCGAGGAAACGATAAAAACCGGGTGGCCAGGTGCCCCGCTCACTCGTCCTTGCGCTCCTTCTATCTCCTTCGAGTTTCTTTACTTTGTCCCTTTCCCCGCTGGTACCTTCGATCCAATAGACTAGAGAAAAGGGAGCGGCGAAGAAAGCGCGGGCACACTGCTACGGCAAGAGAGATCAAGCCACGCGGGGAGCTAGACCTTCCAGCATCTCGGGGCGAAAGGGGGGGAGAAGCGCGAGAGGAACGACTACGTCGCTCGTCCTGATTGCAAGGGGTTGGAGGCTCAATCCAATGTAGAAACCAATGGGTAGGAACCATCCTCGAATCCCCGGACATCCCCCTTCACCCCCTTCACCCCCTTCCCTGTCTCTCACTCTCCTTGCGGGGTTCTCCTTCTTTACCTTTGGCGTTTTTTTCCCTCTTCCCTTACCAAGCCCGAGCTGCCGCGCGGCCCACCATTCCCTCCCTCCTGTCCCTAGAATAAACGAATAAATCGTCGTTTCTTTATGCAAACTTGCATTTAATTCGGCCCGAAATAGAAAGGCATTAATTTCGCATGCAAATGCCTGGGCAACCCCGGCCCTTCCTCCGGTTTGCGCCGTAGCTGCGCTCGAACGGCACCCTCTCCCCCGCTCGCTCTCTCCAGGGGCTGAACGAATTCGAGCGAGCGGCCGAGAGTCGCGGGTAGAAGCAAGTTGGGGCGGGAGGAGAGGAGAGATAGGGACGGCGAGGGAGATAGTGAGATGAGCGCGAGTGAGCGAGAGGGCCGGGGATAAGACGGTAAAAGGAGAACGACGTTAAGAAACTGACAGGCGGCGGGCGGGGGCAAGGACACACAGAGCTTTCGAGGGCTGAGGGGGATAAAAAGGAGAGCGGCCGACGGAGAGAGACAGGAGGCAAAGCTTCCAGTCGGGACTCCAAGTCGGGGCGGCTTTCACGGTATAATCAAGATGTTTGTTGATGTCGACGGCGAGGGAGCTCGCCCGGGTTGGACGGGCGAAATAAACGTAAGAGCCTCACGGAGGCTGGCATTGCTCTCGGCAGAGAGACGCGCGGCGGCGGCGGCGGCAGCGGCGGCCTGGTAAAATTCATGGGTAAAATAAGTGCCGCGCAAAACACCCGCTGAAAGTGTCGTAACGAAGTGAAAATGAAAACGAATGCGTGGCTCTCGGTGTGCCAGCGGTAGAGGGAACCTGATGAGAAACAACCCTTCTAGGATAAAAAATAAGGCCTGGTTAGCTTAGCGCCTGGTCACTTACCCATAAGCCTCGTTACTGCAAACTGTCAAGTCACACAGACCTTTTTCCTCTGTTACAGGTAAATCTCTCACGATGTACTACGTGGCTTGAAGGTGGCGGTGAGTTAAAGTCGAGTGAGTACGTTAGTATCTCGAGTGCGCTAGTCTCGACTCCGGTTATACGCGGCTCTTAATTAAAACAGGGTAATCGTCATAAGGTATGTACAGTGGTGAGGAGATAGCGGCGTCATAGTATTTAGGAGACTGCAAAGATCTCACTCGGCCTTTAGCCCTCGCTCGGTTACCGAAAGAAAGCTTTAAGCTTTAAACCAAGGCCGAGATCAAATACCTCTGGCAATTCCGCGCTCGCCCCACTCGAAGAGGAGCGGCGCGGCGCGCAGAGTCTTAAAGATCTCCCGGCTGCGTGGCGGAGTGGTTTACGGCGTTTGAGTAAGCACTGGGAGATAGTGACGATGCCCCGGTGGTGGTAGCAGCGCGGTTTGTGTTCCGGAAGAGGGTTTACGGCTCCGCCAGCTGGGAAGCTCTTTACGTGCCAGGTGTTAGGTCATCCGTGCGCGCGGGAACGCACAGTAAAACGCGCATGATTTATGGCCGCGATCTCCCGCCTCCGATTAATAATCTCGCGATAAACTCCAAGGACCCAGAATCCCCCGGATCGATCTCCCCTAGACTTCTTCGCCGGGGTCAAACGGCCGCGTTCCGAATTGCCGAGGAGCGGGGATGAATGTCCTGCAAATAGAATGATCCCACCGAATTTCACAGCTCATTATGTACGTGGCTCGGGAATGCGGCAATAACCCCTCGGACATTCTCCCATTCGTCGTAGCTCCTCACATTTACCGGGGCGGCGGAGCCGTTTGAGATGTTCTTGAAAGAATTTGATATCGAATTCTTCCCTCGAGGCTCGAGGCTCGAGGCACCGCGATATAGCTGCTGATGGAGGAAGCGTGAGGGTAGATGGGGGGCCCAGACGGAGGAGAGAGTGCATTATCTCCAAGTTCAACGGAATCCGTTCAACCCCTTCTTCCTTGGCCGAGGGTGCTCTCCGGGATGGCCGGATCGAGCCAAGCTTACTATCGGTACCGCGGAATTACGTCGGCGGATAATAACGTTTTGTGCCGATTTTAATACACGTCCTCGTCCCGCCCTCCTCTCTCCACTACATGTGCATCTCTTTCTCTCCCGCGCCCGCATCGGCTCCAGCACCTTCGCTCGATTCATTCCACCGATATCGGGAAAACTGCTGTTAGCCCGACTTTCCTGCTGAAATATTTTATCAGCCCGTTCCTCCTCCCCGTCTCCAGCTTGTTCGGCTCCTATTAATTGTGCCTTCATGTCGTCGCGTCCTTGTCCTCTCGCGCGCCCGATACCGGCTTTCGCAGACGGGCATTCGACTGGAAGTGGAAGCCGCTCTCGCCGCCGCTGGATATCACTCGAGCGCGCCAGGTATTACAACATTGTTACTAGACAATAGGAGCCATTTAATTTCGCCGGACTTGTATACGGGGAAGATTCGCGCGTCAATTATCTCATGTATCTCTTGGGCCGGTTTTATTGTCTCGTTCGGCCATTTGTACAGGTTGACGGGACTCGTAACGAGATTAGTCGGCGGGGCGATAGTTTGTTCCGCGGGATTGCGTCTTACCGTGGAACTTCCGCCATAAAAGGGTGAGAGCTGAAATCACGAGTAATCTCTTGGAGGCAGCGAGAACTTGTGGAGAGATTGCCGGTGGCAGAGCGTGGGGATAGTAAAGGCCAAGGTGTTTAATGGCGGTGGTTAATTAAATTGAATAATTGGACGTAAATGTCCGCGAGTATCGACCGACTCACTCGTCTACCCCGAGTTTCTCCTTTTCCTTGTATCCTCATCCTCCGTTCCACCGTCCACGACCTCCCCCCCTCTCTCTCTCTCTCTCTCTCTCTCTCTACACCTCTCTAGCCGGTGGACTTTACGATCTGCGACCGTATTTCTCACGGCGCGAACGTCGTGGTCAGGTAGACAGCGAGCAAACGAGCGACGAAACTACCCAACCCGGCTTGCTTGAACTCTAACCGTAAAATTGTTTATAGACCTTTAAAGGGTTGGTCCTCACGGCAAAAGTTGCACCTCGTCCGGGCAATCTTATCCCCGCGACCGGCGGAATCTCTGTTCCGAGCACCGCATCTTTAGTCCTCTACGAGTAGTGCAGTTGCGGTGATTCTGAATTCTTGCACCTTAGGATCCGCATTCGCCACTCACGCGTCACGTAATGATGTTCTGTTTTATCAGGCATGTAAACACTTTGGTTAAACTGGATTGGGGCTCTTAGCATCAATTTCAATTTACCTACAGGGTGCTCATTGGCCCTGACAAGGGAGATTAGTTTGATCAAGCAACATATCATCCAGCCCTAATATGTCGAGCCGGCACCTGTCGTTCTATCGTGTAATTAAATTCTCCCGGCTGAACAAATCGATTACATAACAGGTTTCAGCAGAACGGCAGGCCTAATCGCTAATTTTCCGGAATTAATAATAATATCCTGGCTAGTATCGCCGCTCGATTTAGGGAAGCCCGACAGGCAGAGTGGCGAGTGCATGCGCCGAATGAAATTTCTAGCTTTGTCTCGCGGGTTTACATCGGCGGGAAAAGGATTAATCGGGCACGATGGTCGAGAGGCATCGATGGACCTCCATTTGTGAAGGGGTCCAGCCCGTCAAATGAAACACAGCGGCGGCCAATGGAGATTGAATGACTCTGTTCGATGGTAGATTTGGCGGGGACGCCACTGTGTACGTGTCTAGAGCGTGTCATCGCTCTTTGATGTCTCGAATGCATTCAAGGAGCGGAATCTTTACGCGAAGCCGCGTACTTCTCGCTGAGCCCGCCGGCGGTTACTAGCCGGCGATACGATAGAGTTGCGGTCAGGGACGCCGGCAGGAGGGTTGCCCATAAAAATCATTATGGGCCAAAGAGATTCTTGCCGCCACGGCTACTGGGACACTGCGGCCGCACACTCCCACCTCCATAAATACGCGTATGGGAAGAAACGTGTGTATATCTATGCACCTATATGGGCGTATATCGCATCGTGCCTTTCTCGGATCGTGCGGTAATGAAAGTAACGAGATCGTCTCTCAGTATGGCAGTCATTAGTCGACACTTTCGATCCACGAGGCAAGATTGCCTCGGCGCCGACTCCCAACTCACTGCGGCTACTCGATACTCATGGACTAATTTGGAAAATTCCCCTTTACATTCGGAGCAATCTTTCTCTGGGCTGCGAGTGGAAAATCGGCTTTCTTCATGCGCCAAATCAAAGGGGGCAAACACATCGGAGACTTCTGTTCTAACTTTCCCCCGTAAAGATCTCAAGAGACTGCAGTGGCGCTGCGAGGTGTAGAAGCGTACAAGTTTCGAAATGATATCCGCGTCCTAGATTCTCGTGGAGGATAAAAGACGGGACCTTGCCGAGCTGGGCGCCGATAGCGTCGGTGTGGTCGTGTTCGTGTCGCCGCGGAGGAATTCCAGGGTAATCGTGCCTCGTGAAAATACTAATGCGATAGCGCCCCGGATAACGATGAGTAATTCGCGGCAGCCGCAAGAAAATTAAAGTGGCGCAGCTTTATGAGTCGTAATGGGTGGCGGTCGGCTCGCGCGAGCCGAGTTTCCGCCTGCGAGTCTCCGGAATCTCCTAGGAAGTAAGAACGATACAATTTGACAGGGACAATTAATTCGCCTTCCCGGAACGTCGGCGGCGCGGCGTCGCGAGCGCGCCAGTGCGCCGGGATGAAATGACTTCCTCGTATTCACATAAGGCGCGCGCAACAAGTGAAGGGGAGACTCCGCGGTGCGAGAGTGACACGTACACGCGGCCAACACGCGCACGCACACGCACCTACCTGCCTACCTACCTATACACGTGTACACGTCCAGGGAGACCTCCCTCACGCGGCTACACTCTCGTATCTCCCGCGGCGGGAAGACATTGCCAACCAACCAACTGCACGAATGCGGTGCCATTAGCTTGTTTCTTTATTCAAAACTGCCGCGCGCCGAGGGAGCCCGCCGAGCCAAACGAAAAACACCCGGAAGAAGTAGGTAGGTAGGTATACCTCTCTACCTACCACCATCTTTCGAAACCGGTCCCAGCCGGTAACTTGGCACGTAAATTCTCGAGAATCCCACTAATTGCGAGCTTAACTACCCGCGAAACTCTGTGCCGCGGCGAGCGCGCTCTTCGCCGCCGCTGCGCCAAGTTCGCCAGGAAAAATAGCAGGATAAAATACATGAAACTCTCCTTTCTCCTGCCCCCCCCCCCCCCCCCCTCGTTTCCCCCCGCGGATTTCAATGCGAGAGGAAGCGGCGTGGAAGACTCGTCGAAAACAGCAGCTACTTCCACGCATGATTGCCCGAAACTCCGCCACTCCGAACTCCTCCGGCGTGTTGTGCGCCAGTTTATTCGCGGCGAGATGCTAACGGTAAGTGTGGGAGCCGCGCGAAATGCATATTCATGTATCGATCCCTCACTCGGCTCTTGCTATGGCATAATCAAGGACCAGTTTATTATCTTGACTCGGCATTAGCGAAAGCGCGCGCTTACCCTTGCGATACGCACATTAAAGCGCCGCCCGAGCGCAAACCCGGCGGAGCCGGCTGGAGTGAAGCGGGAAAAGGAAGTTTCTTCGATTCCCATTGTAAACTGCTCCGGGTAATTGGCAATGGGCGGGGATAAGATAGCCCGGTATAATAAGGCGTGCCACGCGTACCGGCACGTTTGCGTAATCGGCGCGAGGTGGCGACGCGATCTCAGAAGCGGAGCTCTTCAAGGAAAGACAGGTTGCGAGCGTGTTCCGCTTTATATCGAGACATCCAGGAAGAAGATTGCCCCATACGGTGGTCGCAGGTGTTCCGTACGAGCCGCGCAAACTAAAGGCCCTTCCGAAGAAATTACCTCTTCCTTGACCCTCGGCGATCCCCTACGCATTTTACATCCATCACCTCCACCTCCGCCAACAGGGACCTAACTGTGAATTTCACAGCCAGCGCCATCTGCAATCCGTTAAAATTGATGGTTCCCTCCCCAACTCTCCGCTCACCTCCGTCCACCTCATGGTTCTAGGAGGGAGGTTGAGTATCATCCATAGAAATCACGGTCAAAGTATCCGCGAAGCCGTTAATAACCAATGACCTGGACATAGGCTTACGTAAGACGCACGCAAACACTCGTTTTCCAGGCAGGGAGAAGAAGAAGCCCCGTTCGGTAACGCGAGCTGTTGCGTTCAAGTTTTTAGACCTTGGCCAGGAATCACACACTCCCTCTCTCTCTCTAGAGAGCACAGTTTCTCTCCGCGACAACTACGTCGGGCTACCTTGCCGTGCTCACAGAAAGCGAGAGAGGGAGAGAGAGAGAGAAACTCTGGGTGCTTCACACATGACTACGCTCCCGTGCACCGGAAACCGGAGACTCGGCTCTCGAGACTGGAGCAAACACACGTGAGCACACGAGTGCAAAACTGGAGATGGAACACAAGCGCGGAGGTAAGGGAGGGGGCCGGGTGGCTGGGGGTACGAACGGAATTGTTGGTGTGCGCTCATACGAGGCCGATACTAGGTACTAGGTCGTAAGGGGTTGTCGCCGTTCGCAGGGGTTGAAAGCGAGGTCGAGGCGGACGGCACATCAAAGCGAGATTGGCCGTGTAAACCTCCGAGCAACAAAGTCACCTACGCCTCCTCTCGCTCTTCCTGCGAGCTCATGTTCGTTCCTATCTCTATTGGTCCATCTCTCTCACTTTGTGTCTCGGGACCTAGCGAGCCTTATCCCACCGTACCGTTGTCTCTCCCTCTCTCTCTCTGCCGAAAATTCGCCCTGAAACGAGCAACCGGCAGCGAAATCATCCGGAGCCCGTCCGAAGGGCCCTTCAGAGTACGTCCAGGGTGGACCGGTCGAAAAATAAAAATTTTCCGAGCACGCTTCACTCTTGTCCAATTTCGCGAGGAGCTTTTTCGGCTCTCGTGGACGAGGAAGCGGAAGAGGCAGAAGGGATGTTCGTTCACCTTTGTGGAGTACTGATACGTGAGGGTATACTGGTCAGTTCAAAAGTGTCTGTTTGGGATTAAAGAGAACAGTCCATCGCGCAACGGCGCGCGGCTCCTAACAGTTGAGGTTCGGAGCCAATTTGACGCGGTCGTGTGTCGTGTTGAGCCATTAATAGGTTATATAAGGCATTGGCAAGAAATTTGGATAGAGTGTGCACATACCAGGCGGGATACGCGTAGAGACACGCAGGCACATGCACAAATGTGGAGCAGAAGGATCGATCGGAAGCACGTATCGGCCGATGGCGGAACGCAGGGTGCGCTTGAATTATGCATTGGGCCGAGCGAGCCGGCACAGAGCGGGACAGAGCCAAACGAAGAAAAGAGGGAAACGCGCGCGCGGGAAAGCACGTGAGCTAATCGGGTCGTTAACGAGCGAACGCCGGGCCCCGCCGCAGTGTTGAAAGTTAAATTTATCGTTGAACTTTTTAATGAGAATAAATTACGTGGGAAAAATAGCCGCTCGCTCCCTCTCTCTCTCGCTCCCTCGCAACGACTCTTTCGCTCGCGTCCTGCATGGGAATTCGTAAGCCGGTGTGCGAACGGCATAGTACAATTCGCCCGGCGGCGAGAAAAAGCGGCGTAGTTATTCGAAAATAAAAAGCGACATTAAGCCCTTGTAAACTAAAGCCGAGAGAGAGGGATGTAGTAGACGGAGAGAGATTGCGCGTGCTTTGGCGCTGGCAATTCATTAGTCTCCCCTCTTATACTAACTTCGTACAGTGTGTTTTTGTGTGTTCGGCTTCATAAACAACAACATGAGCGCCGTGAATCCGCCGCCACTTGCTGTCAGTAATTGCAGGCACTATTGGCCGCGCACGCGCACGCGCACCGCCCGTATGTACATTCATACATAGAAAGAGCACATAGTACGCGGTGGTGAGTGCAAATGTACCGGGGGCGCGTGGCCGTATTTTAATTAAAATTAGCTCAGCGTGCTCCAATAAGTACGCGGGTATCACCGATTCGCTGGAGCACACTCAGCCCCCTGCCGCGGTCCTCATTAACTCTGCCGCTTTAGATGAAATAAATAGGGTCATCCCGGGGCGGCCCACTAAACGGCCGGCTCCTTTTTTCCCCGGGATACAGTCGCTTCATAATTCCCGACGATATTGTACCAGCGCGGCTCAAGGAAGGAGATTAATTTCACTCCAAGGGCCGGCCAAAGTTGACCGGCTCCCACGCCCTCCGCCCGGCCTTTCTTACGTAACTCTTGATCACAGTAGGATCAAAGGGCTTCGATCGGCCCAATCCGAAATCTCTCTCCCGGCCGCACAGCCCCTCGCTAATTACTTGCCAGCTCTCGACGAGAGACACATCCACTCCGGGCGGACTCGCGAGAGCCGCCTCGTCTCTTGCGAAATCCGGCGGGAGGAGAATGTAATCCCGATTTAACATACGCGAGCACATCTTTCCTTTTCGCGCGCGGGCGTGCGCTCGCCCCCGACGCGAGGAGGGAGATCCATTGTTAGCCGCGCGGGAAGAGCGGAGCCGCGAAGTTGAAGCCCGCGTCCATTGTGTTCCCGTGCGCGCTAGAATTATACCCGGTCTATTATATCACCTTCGCCGAGAGTGGCAACGATGACGAGTCGTCTCTCGTCGCGCGTTGCATGCGCCACGCGCGCAATCCTGTCGCTTTGAAAGAGCCGAGGACTACTCGCCGCAATAACGCTGCCCGCCACCACCAAGTGAGTCCAGAACGAAAGTTCCCTGTTACATTAATGCGCTCGAGGGCCGATGTAATCAATGTCATCACCCGCCCGGTGGACAACAGCCGCGAGTGACTACTGCAACTTTCACGTTCTTCTATTCGCAATATTCGCATGATGCCGAGGCTGTCGCTGGATAATACAGCGAAACAGACTCGTCGACTACTAATTTCCGTATCCCCGTTTAATGCCAGTTTGTTCCAAGTGTTCTCCAGAGTTATCCCGGCGCCGTGAGACGTTCTCTCTCTCTCCCTCTCTCTCTCTCGTTCTGAAAAGGAGAGCTCCTAGATAGCGCGAGGCAGGCAACGCTGGTTACTACTGGCTACGCTTTACACGCGCCCCCTGGTAAATGGAGCATCGGAAGCGTGGAGAGTCGTCGTCGTCGTCGTCGTCGTCGGCGGCGACGGCAGCGCAGTTTCTTCATCGAGGGCTTGCTTGCTCGAGTTCCTCGTGGAGGAAGTCGAGCGGCTTAAACTTATGGCCTCCGGGTTGCCTGCGTCCTCGAGAGCAGCAAGGACCGAGCGTGAGCGAGGGACGGCTCGCGTACCCACAGTACTACCGAGTTTTCCCCGGGAGGAGAGATGCTGCGTGACTCGTGATTTACGCGGCCGTACATCCGAGTCTACATTCCATATACGTTGGCCACCAGCCTGCGGCACAGCTTCTTTTCTTCCGCACTGATAGGTCCGCCTTTAAGAACACCAAGACGAATTCCGACCAAGCCCCGAGGTATGCGAATTCCCTTTGTTCGCCGCTCTAGCTACAGTAATCGAGAGAGCGAGAGAGAGGGAGAGCCACGCACGCATGTATACCAGAAGGGATGTCAAAGCTTGTCTGCCGCCCATCTTTTTTTCTCCCCCGTCCCCCTCGCGCTTTCGTGGCAAGCTTTTTACCATGTGGGAATCGAGCGGTGCGCGCCCGCGTGCTTTTTCCATGGTGGACGTGTCCCACCCAAAGGATATCATGCGTGAAAAGCCGAATATTTATTTATATGTTGCTGGGTTAAAAACTCCGCGTTGTTTGCCTATTCATGAGAACAGACTCTCTCACACGCACACGCACAGCCAGAGAGAGACGCTGGGAGTTTCTCTAGTGGGCGAGAGCGGGTGCGTGGGCGCTAAACAATTTCAAACAATCGGCCACCGGTGAATATGTGCGTATGCGAGTGCGCGCGCTCGCCGCTAATTTTTATTTGGTCGGCGTGAAATCTTTCCGCCTCGGTGATTCACCGGCGAGAGGGGCCCGCGTGAACGTGAAGCCGCCGATGCACGTGCTATTTGATGCTCTAACCAAGGATATTTTACTCGGCCTATTTTTAGAGCGAGCGGCTCCGCACTTCGGCCAATCTCCGCGAGCGTGTTATTACAAAAGATCCTTGAAAATGTGCATTCGTCGGAGGCGCGTCAGGACTTTTCCGTTTATCGGCAAACATGGACTGCTTCCTCAGCAAAAGGAGACGTGCGCTCTGTCGCTGGTTCTTCGGGAGACCCGGATGCGCATGATTCAATTCTTTTTGGGAGGAGCTCTCGTTACAACTATCCAAATAGATCGGCGACTCGAGCGCGTCGCGTCGCGTCGGTTAGAAGCGGCGAGAACTTTAGAATCGTTCGTTACACACCGGCCCCCTGTTCTCGAATAGGATGTCACGTCAGCGTGGAGCGTGCAATGTGCGCTTTCTCTCTCTCTCTCCCTCTCCCCCACCCCCAATTTTCCCTCGCGATCTCTCCAGCCTCGTCCATTCACGCCTATCGCTTGACATATCTCTCGTTCTCTCTCCTTCCACGCGAATCCGTGGATGTCTCTATTGAGCAGTCGGCGTACTCGGCCTCTCCCTGCAGTCGTAGCTAGCATGAACCATACGTGAAACGTAGGTACCCGTACGGTACGGCATGTTCTTCCTCTCCCTCGGGCGCACGCTCGCTCCCTCTTTCTCTCGGTACACTCCTGCTTCCGTATGACATCCATAATGTCTATCTATTCACTCGAGGATGCGCTGCTTCTGACAGCGTATGAATTCCGACGTGAATATGTATTGTCGGCACCAAATTAATATATACAGCCGCGAGGCTCTCTCGTTCGTACCTTCTCCTTTCCACCCCCCTCTTTCCCTACACCAGTCTCACTCTGCCCTCCCCTTCCCTACCCGCCTCTCTTTGCTCTCTGTATCCTGCTCCCGTCACTTTTCCTTCATCCTCTCTGCCTACGTGCTCTCTCCTCTCTCGCTCCAGAGAGCCGCCGCTGCCGCCGCCGCCGCCGCTGCCTCAGCCGCTTCTAAATGTAATTTAATAATGTCTACAGCCAGCGGCGGCGCCCGTATCCCGCGAGGTTCCTCCGCGACTCAACCTAGTGGAATAACGATTTTTACAAGGAGAGGCGGCTCCGTCAAGATCCTGAAGCTCGGGCTCCAGTCCAGCCTGGCGGCGCGGCGCAGCAGCCTTTCGTTTTCTCTATTCGTTGCGCGGCCCAGAGGTATAGCGGGCGCCTCCAATCTTTTCACTCCGGCGTCAAGGAAGAATTGAATTTTCCTTTCGAGTCGAGATTGTCATTATTCGCCTCTTGCCGTGGTGCCCTTGGAGAATTATTGTCGCGCTTCCCCGACGAGACGCGAGTTTACTCCGAGCACACTCAGCCGGGGATTACCGGGTGTACTGGGCTCCTGATTTTCCGAGTATCGGTACTTTCCATTGGGCACACACTCTAAAGCTCGCGCGGCTCCAAAGCTCCGGGCTCGTACATCAATTACTCGCACTCGAGCCGCCGCACACCCTGGAATCGAGCTACTCGGCCGCGGTGCAATTTATCGCGCCGATTTAAATCGTGAACGGGGATAAGACTGGTCTGCCTCGAGGAGCGTAAATCTCGGTAAATATCCTGCGAAATGGACACCTGGCAGATAGTGCGCCGGTGGCCATTAGCCTCGGATATTACCGATCTGTTCCACTTAATGCCAGTCGTCGACTCGTACTACTCGAACAGTAGTCGCCGCGACCGCAGGAAACATTTTTCGGTGCTTTTATGTTTTTAATCAACCGCTATATGCAGTCGACTTGATGAGCCTCACTGAACACTAGAGGGGAAATAAGCCTTCTATTTGGAGAATACTGTCCGGTGCTCGCGCGCGGTGTTGCGACACGAATCAACACCGATGCAGATGACGTATTGACACCTGCGCTCGCTCTCATCCTCTTGCCATTTGCTGCGAATCGAAGATTCGTAGTGCAGCGTCAGTCCGACGTGCGAACACCCAGCTTCCGGATACATATTTCACGAGGAATGAACTGTCGATGCTTTTTGCGCGGGCCTTTCCTAGATTCGGTCTTCGAATCCCAGCTTCCCGTCGATTCGGATTCCTGGTGGTCCGAGTTCAAATATTCACTGCTTCGAGTACAACTCGAAACAGTCCCGATTCCGTGCCGCGGGTGAATGGGGAAGTATAAAGCGGCGGACTTGGGATTGGAAAGTGAATCGGCCCGAATTCGGAGGAAAAAGCGGAAGGTATCTATGTGGTTTGGCGGCGAAGCCGAGAGGGGGAAGGAGGGAGGGAGGGCAGGCCACCGCAAAAGAATCTGAAGGAATGCGAACGGTCCCAGGGAAGAGCAGGAGGAGTAGGACGTAGGACGGTTTGAGCGTCGGCGATGGGTTTTTGCTCGATTTCCTCCTGTAGAGCTGAAGATTGCTAGGAGCTGTACTAGAAGAGGCGTAAGGGCGCCCTATCTCGGCAAGGAGACATCGTGTTAGAAGCCAGTGTCTCGCCACACTCTCACATTTTACGTCGAACCCCACCACCAGGCATATTCTTTTTAGCTTTGCTCCTGCCGAGGGGTTGACTACCGGAAAGCCAGTTAGTTTGCGGTTTCCCGAAGAATTTGAACCCCGTGATCCTTGGCAGTGATCCCTCTCGTGTTCCAAATCTCGCGGCAAGTCTCTTGGTCGCTTTCAGCGGAGGTTGGCTGCTCATCGTGGAGAGTGGGAGGGATCGGGGACACGAGACAATGAAGAAGGAGAGCTCGCAAGGAAAGAAGGTGAGCGAGAGAAACGCGAGAGCAACGCGAGAGCAAGAGGATTCCTTCTGGAAACGATAAGCCTCTCGGCTCACAAAGGGACGGCGGGGGCTAATAAAAATCGGCTGTTTGCTTAGCCAACGCTATTACCTACAATATGTATAGCCGCGCACGCGCTCGCGACCGGGAGAAATGCGCGACTCGTGCTTCCGGCGCGGATTTAGCAGGAACCGCGCGGACGAGTATTCTTCTGATTTCACTCGTGTAAAGGGAGTTGGTATCAAGGATGATTGATCCCACGCAGGGTTTCTTCGCAGCCCAGCGCGCCCGGCGTTCCAAGTAACTGCCATTATCAAATATCATTGCGACCTGATACGAGTCGGAATCCAAGACGAGCGCAATAGCCCCGGCAGTCTCATCTGGCCAGGCCGGATTACCCCCGGCGACATTTCCGCCTTCGTTTCGCGTTAAGAGCATTCTCCACCTTCATAAATCATTGCCACGCTTAATAGAGGAAGACCATAAGTAAGGGGATCGGGGAATCAGGCGGCAGTGGGACGTCTTGAGCGTCTTCCGCTCATTTCGCCGGAGAATTTCTCGGCCCTCTCTCACCCTCTCTGTCTCGCGCGCGCGCGGCGGCCGCTTACAAATTATAGTCTAACGAGGCTAGAAGTATGAAGGCTCTTAACGAGCTGACGTCACAACAATAACAAACAATTGCAGCGTCTCGGCCGAGCGTGCGACCGCACCCTAACGAGGAGCGGCGGGGAGGGAGCGCAACGCTTACCCGCATTGCGTTCTCGCGGCCTCTCTGCGAGACCAAGTGCCAGCCGGACTTCTCGAGCGCGCGCGCGGTCTGGCTTCTCTCTCTAGTTCCACTGAGGCTCGTCCAGCCGTTCCTCTTTGTGCGTGGCTTTCTCGTGCGGTGTCGCTCGCTCGCTCGCTCAGCCAGCTCTCCGGAGCGTCATGAGATGCGGGAAAAGGTGGGAGCCACTGAATTAGCCGTAAGTCACTCAGCCACGGCTTGTTAGGATCGTTAACCCTGACCCCGCGGGACAGCGTCTTCGAGCACTGTGGCTGCTGCTTTCCGGCTGCTGCAGTTCTCCAATGGATGTACCGCGTGCGCTGGACGAGAGCCATTCAAACGAGATAGAGGTCGATCCAGTTGACTGCATCTGCCCTCGAGCACTCTTTATCAAGCTTCGCCTTCTACTACTACCTTCTTCACTATCATCGGCCCCTCCCCTTTGCGGCCCGTATAACTCGCCGTTCAAGCTGTAAGCCCAAGTGCTTCCTGGTGGCGGGGACGCGGGGCTCATTGATATTTAAGTCGTCGGGATTTTCTGCCGCGAGACTCTACGGCGCATTGTACCGGCAACGGTACCGAACGCCCATGGGGCGTGTGTGTGTGTCTGTGTGTGCACGTGGAAAACATTGTATGTAACGGAGAGAGGAAAGCACGGGCGATGCATCTTTCAGGGATGCGCCGTAAATCTCGGGGCGAGCGGGGTCGCATGATTCTATAAATCCCGACGTCGAAGGAACAAGATCCCCGCGCAAAGGGAGCAAACTTGGCAGAGTGTTTCGCCATCCGGCGCGCTCCTTGCGATTTCGCAAAATCGAGATAGTAATTCAAACGGGCAAAGGAGCGCGGCCGGCCGCTCGCTCATGCGCTCCCGCTCGTGCGCTCGCTAGTGCGCGATCGTAAATCCTAGCTGCCGGGCGACAAAGTGTCGCCACGTGGTTTCGTCTCTGGATCCTGGCGCTCCTGGTGCGCGCCGCATACAGATTCCAGATACACACGTAGCCGCTCGGTCTAGCCAATGATCCCATACTCCATTTAATCAGGTTCGCGCACCCAAATCCTCATATCTATGGAATGCACCTGACTCCGTCTTCGCCGACTATTCCAAGGAGAGCCTCCTCCTCTCCAAGAGAGAGAGAGAGAGAGAGAGAGAGAGGGAAAGGAAGGGATGAGTCTGAGAGATGAAACGATTCTCGGAAATAGATCTGCGCTCCTTCCGAAAATCCGTTGGCCGAGTCCGCTCCCCGAAGTCGAATGCTCTTTTCTCTCCGTCCCTCGTTCTCTCCGGCGGCGCCGCGCCGTTCACTCGCCGGCTATGAACTCGAGAAAGTAGAAGGAAAGGACGAGATAAATTCGCGGGTTTACGGCACCTTTAAAGTCGCGGGAATCTCTTTAACGATTTGGCAGGCTGCCACTGCGGTGGCCCTGCAGCCAAGTGTTCAAAAGCATTGACGGCTGGGCTTTCTGTGCACTGCCAGCGAAGGGAGTACCGCGCGCGTTAGCTCACACCACTCACGCTTATCATTCATTTACTCTCCCTCTCGTTTTTTCCTCCGTACCTCGCGAACCGCCACCTCTTTTAATGACACGCCCGCGGAATTACTGCGAAACTTTGCGCGTGCACCGAGAATCCGAGCGAACGCGCGCGCAAGAGAGAAGGAGGGAGAGTGGGAGCAGCAGCCGCTTGCGCTCCGGTGAAATTCTCTGGGTGATCTATGGCAGAAGATAATTTTCTGAATTGGTGTCTCTCTCCGGTGCAGCCTATTTACCAGGCCGCGTGTCGGCCAATTTTTTTTCCCTCGCTCTTTCCCTCGAAACCGTCTACGAAGTGTCTGGCAGTTACCCGGTTTTTTCTGCTTTTTCGAGCACTTGGCCAGTGATCCAGCCCTCGAGAGGCGGCTGCACCGAAATGGTTTATTTTACTATTACCGTCAGAATGCTCGAACGGCGCGGCGGTCATTAGGATAGAAATGTCTTGGAGCGTGCGGGATACCGGTTGTCGGTGGGATAGTGGTGGTGGGTGGAGAAAAGGGGGAAAGGGAGAAAGGGAGAAAAAGGGTGGCGATCATCGTAGAAAGAAAGTTAGAATGGGACCGATTCATGGAGGCTTTGATAAGGGATTCCGAGGGACATAGATTGTCCTTGATGTCTCCTTCGTTCCTTCCCAATGAAAGCATCCCTACGCTTTTAATCTCGTGGTGCTCCCCCTGCTATTCGTTTCTTGTTTGTCCAGCGGCAGAGCCAAGGACACGCAAGGACAGAGGACTCCTCGTGCGAGGAGGCGGCCTCCGCCAATGATACTGTTATCTCCAAGGTCACTTTTGTCCAATGCCACGCGTAGCCGCGCTATCTTCGAGAAATGCCATACCCGACGCAATTGCACTCCTCTCGAGATTGCTGCTTCGGGAATCATTCAGTGTTCCATTCCAAGTCACATAGAATTATCTTAAGGAAACACTGCTTTGGTGGGGCGTTCGAGCGTGCCGTACCCTTTAAAAGGCGAGATGTTGTTTTGCGATGGAAAGACTTTCAAAGGAACTGGTGGAACAGGGGCTGCAGAGTAAGAAAAGAAAGAGCGCTTGAATCCGCGGAGAGCGGCACCAGCGAGAAAGTATAATACACTGGAATAACCGGGAAACGAGCTCTGGGAGCAGGCGGCAGGGCACTGCATTGGCGCGAAGGAGCCATCCTACAACGGATTCCTTCCCTACCTATAGGCGACCGGTTTTTCTTCCTGCTATGAATGAACAGAGTAGGCTTTGTGCTTCCTCCCACCTCGTTACATCATATGCACCTATGTACTGGGAAGAAGCCCGTTCACTTATTCCTACTTGTTCGCTCCGAGGGAGCAAAGCCGGGCATAAACATAATGCACTCCTTTTTCATTTTCTTCCTTCGTCCTTACTTTATATATACCATCCCATTTCCTATGTATAAGACATTGGCCCTTTAATGGAGTGGCGAGCATTCCGCGCTAGACGACCGTACAATGAACTTCTCTCTTACCCGAATTGTCCTGATGTCTCGATCCTATCCGCCGACATTTTCCCCACACTTTATCATACTTTCATCTTTCTTTTCTCCCGCAATAAAATGGATACTAATATCCATTGATGGGACGCGTTTCTTGATCAAGTTCGGGGTGGCTGTTTGATGGTTTGGTTGTTCGTTCGCCCCAGGTCCGTTTAAGCCATGGTCTATGTCTTCGGAAGGGCGGGCTTTAAGCGCTTTGCGATATTGCAACAGTTGATAGAGGGAGAACGCGATGGAGAGGGATAGTCGGGGAGCTTAATATCCTATAACGTACGAGTTCCATTCAGGCTGTTCCTCATTCCGCGGGCCGATCAAGCGCGCGCGCGCGCGCCACTGGCAACACGAGAGGCCCATTAAAAACGGTGAAGAGAACGGAGGAAAGTCGTGGCAGAGAGTGAGAGAGGGTGAGTGAGGGGGTGCAAAAAAGCGGCGGAGTCCATCAGTGTAACTTCATCCGCATCGTGATATCGGAGCGATCGGTATTCGAGGATCGAACGAGCGTGCCTTGGTCGTCGTGAGGAAGGCTATGACGAAGTAGCGCGTGCCTCGTAAATCGAGCGTCGACGGCTTATGGGGTCATCGCTAAAAGCCTAATGGAGGATGCCAGCCGCGAAATGCTCAGCGTTGTCCATCCGCCGGTAAGCAGCGTTCAATCCGCTCCTGAATCATAAGACGGCAAGTTTCCGCATCACCGAACAGGCTCCACTTTATGCAAGCCTTTCGAAATGTGCGCTTCAAGCGGTGCCGCCTTGCCTTCTAGGATCAGTATTGGTAGGATCCTCGGCCGACAATCCCCTTGTCACATTCTACTTGAGTCAGTCTCTTCGTTAGTTTCGCGACACGGATTAAGAGGAGCGCCAGCGGCGGAGCACTGATTTTTGTGCGATATCAGCGGATCGTGATTGGCGAAGTTACGTAGCTGTAACACGCCGCGCCGCGTCTCGTGATGGGTTGGCGTGGCCCGCGAGGGAGACGCCGGGGAAAGAGAGTAGAGCGAGTCCAGAGCGGAAGATAAAATTCCTCTCCAAGTTATATTAACGCCGTTAGTCGCCGCCGGGATGTCCCAGGACGAAGTTTAATCGTGAATAATGAAGGAGTCCGAGGACGATTATTTTTCTTGCGGGAGGGACGGACGATATTAGACAGGGAACCCATGAAACTTCGTCAGGACAGCCATTTTTTGCGCTTTCCGAAAAATCCCTCCATGTCAGGAAGATGGACTTCTTCCTTGCATCTTCCCTTCCTGCCTGTCGCGGCTCTCGCTCTTCTCTCTGTATACACATTTTAGATTGGGCAATGCCACCCTCCGCTAGTCTCCAGCACGTGCTTGCTCAAACGAGTCCCTCGACTTTTCCAACTATTCGAGCTTCGAGGAATTAACATGCATCCGCGTGTTTAGCCCGGAGCACCCGGTCTTGGAGTACAATAATCAATATCCGTCTCCCGATTGCTGCCGCGCCTGTTATTCCACCTCTCGACGCTCTGTACATATTATAATTGGCCTATAATAGCGGAATTCCCGATAATTTTGTGAAACCCTCTTAAGAGCGGCAGCATAATATCGATAGGATTTCGGGCTCGATATTATAATGTTATTATCAGACGCATTAGCCTCCTCATTACAACATTTTCCAACGTATATTCCCCGGGATGTATTTGGGTGGGAATGCCAACCCCCGAGCGATTTAACAGCAATTAGGCCGGCGGCGCGGCGGGCTGATAATTAATAAAATCCAGATACTCACCAAGTTCTCGGTATTGCTTATTTGTTTCGTCGCCGTATAAACGCTATTAGAGCTTTAATTCTATTAACCGATCGCCTTGGCGTTTCATTAGCCATTCGCAGTGGATTTGCGAATCTTCGTGGTAGAGCGCGCAGCCTGGCCTGCTCGCATCGGCGTCGGCGTCGGCGTCGGGTACCGAGGAGGGTCTATTAGGAGCATAATTTATGTTTCGCGTTTGCCGCGTAGCTCATGTTATTACTACATACGGAAGATCGAAGTAGCTTTATAGAAGGGAGAAATTATTGCGCGGTATTAAGCCGAGATGAGCGGCTCCGCGTCCATAGAACCGTCGAACAAAACCGCCGCCCGTCTTCTAGCGAACCTTAACGGGAGTAATAAATTGACAAAGACCGCCTCAAGGAGGATATAGAGCTATCCTTACAACGCCGTTATCGTTGCGCAGTTACTACCAGAGGAAAATATAATACCGCCCGTATTTCCACGCCGGTGATTACTCGCCTTGAGGAATCTCGCAGTTATGGACAATTAAGGCCGAGTGTGCTAATGGATCCTAGATAGCCAAAAGAGGAACATCAGCTTTGATATCTGCTGAAAGAATTCATCGAGATTGTCAGTTAATGGAAATCGAACAGAGTTATGGGTACCGCTGGAATAATTTGCCATTTCTCCAAGATTTCTGAGCTCGACCGCGTGCTTGATATTTTTTGAGATTGAGCCTAGACTCTAAGATTCTGCAAGTAATCGATCACCCAAAGGGAATATTCTGGCAAGTAATATAATAATAATGATAGTTGTGACTAGTGATTCGAATCCAAGTGAATCATGACTCTGTAAGGGAAAGGCAATCGTTCTAGAAAATTGGTGTTAGCCCTTGGCGGGGTTCAATAGACGTTAGGGACTAAGTACTATCGAAAGGGTGGCGGCCGGTTCTAGTTACACCTGAGCGATCGTCTGAAGAGGATCGTGCAGGACACAGTACCCTCCTGGCCTCTCCCTCTCGCCGCCCTGTGACTTAGCCCAGAATGGGCTGGCGTAATCTCATTTCGAGGTATGGCTGGCGCACAATTCCTCACAATGGGGTAGCATAACTTTGCACTCTCTCTCCAAGGAACTATAGGGAACTGGCACAGCCTACGGGAGAGTGGAAACTTCCGTAACTCGAGAGTAGTTGAGTTGACGGCGACGTCGATGTACTCTGAAAGCGTATGGTGCGGGCCGCTTGGCTCCGCCAGATAATTTCTCTACTGTCTCAAAGTTGACATCGCCTCAGGTGTCTGGCCTCGCTCCCGCCAATGCATGCTTTGCGAGTTGCGCGTTTAATGCCCTTTTGATGTCCACTCGCGCCTTTTCCGATTTTTTTGTGCTCGCTCGGCTCGGCCTTGCATATGTATATGTATATCGTTGACTCGATATAAAATTCGAGCGCGCGGACACGCTTGGAGGTGAGCTTTCGAGATCTCGCTAACTAAGGGGAACCCTTTGTTGCAGACATGCTACGAGATGGAGAGGTACCTGAAGGACGAGCCGAAGCTGCAATCGTACAAAAAGCTGCCCACAGAATTGGACACGGCGCCATGGAACCTTTTCAGAGCGCCGCCAATCTCGTGGACAGCGAGCACCGGTACCGCCAACGCACAATTCGATTCGCCCATCAAAATGGAGGTGAGTAGAGTACTCCGGGTGCGAGGCATTGTCAGAGTAGAGAGCGAACCTGGCCCCTGGAGCGAGGGGTGAGGGGAGGGGAGGAGACTCGTTTGGTTTCGAGTAGCGCGAAGGTCAACGTGCCTGTTTGTTGGTTGGCGTAGGTGACGACGTCCTCAGAGGACCGGGAAACCCTCTGCCTGGATGATATAAAATTCAGCCCCGGCGATCACAACCACAACGGTCGCGATAGGGATCTCCTCGACCGGCACCTCGATTCCTTGTCGATGTCGTCGACGAGTTCGGCGTGCTCGGCCCTTTCCTGGGACAGCTCGCCCTCCCTTTCCTGCACCGCGCTCATCCTCAAGAAGGAGCCCAGCGAGGACCTCGAGGAGGATGAAGAGCAGGAGGTATGTCGATCCTCAATTTACATCTGAAACTTATGGTCCGGACCCTCCGCTACGAAGAGTCACCGCCAGATTGGCCGCGCGACCAGCATTCGCCTCGCCCCATATCATCCTCTGGCCATTTTATTTTCGGCCCCCTATGCCACCGCCGCCGTCGCGTCGCGTCGCATCGCGCCGCTTTGGACCCACACGCGCCACCGCGAGAACGAGTGGCGTATAAACCGGACCGACGGACTTTTTGCCGGGGGAGAGGGCTTCGGATTGAGATGCGAGATAGACTCGGTGATATCTTGTTTATGTCCCACTATAACATCGCATTTTTATGTGCCTCGGGATCCCGCGCTCGCTCGATGGCAAATAAGGCACACACCTAACCCTCTGGAAATGGGGCATCAATTCGAAGGGGCCGATGGATGGAAACGGGCCGGTTTAACGGGCGCCTCTCACGCGTTAATCAGGCTCGGGTTATCGTAAGCGCGTTGCGTAATGAGCGATGTTACCGGACCGCAGGAAATCGAGGAGGAAGAGGACAGTGGATGCGAGAGCGAAGGTCAAATCCTAACGCCACCCTCGAGTCCTGGCTCAGGCCAGGGTCATTCCAACTCGAGTCACTCGTCGAGCGGGAGTTCAATGCTCGATGTCCACAATCTTAACCTCCATGGGACCGGCGGAAGGAGTGCCATTGTCAGGGTGACCACGGGCAACGCGCAAGGTGTTGCAAGGTAAGATACTCGTCTTTATTCTTAGTAGTGTACTCCTGTGAACAATAAAAAGAGGCCAACCCTATTTTTCTCTTCCAGACTGATCTCGGTGACCGCGAATGGCTATCAGGCGGTCGCCGGAACGCAACACGCACACGCTGGAGCGAGTGCGGCCGCGAGTACCGTCGCCAACAGACACCACGCGAGGAGTCATGAGCACAGTCCACCGGACACCAAGCGCAGGATACACAAATGTCAGTTTCCGGGATGCAAGAAGGTCTACACAAAAAGCTCGCATCTCAAGGCTCATCAGAGAACGCACACGGGTAAGTCATCCATCAATTGTGTATTCTTAATCTCGAAACACAGTCGTGAGCCGATCGGGGCTCGAAATAACTTGGTAGAAATCTAGCCTGCCAATGATTTTCACAAGTACATGATTACATCGAGCCAGGTTGTGGTAGAACTGGCGAAGTGGGGGTTACGCTTTAGCCTGAAATTAGGATGTCAGCTGGCTTCGAAGTTGGTCGCACGTGGTGTAAGTGGCTTTGTAGAGAAACACTTAGCAGAAAGTGGGGGCTGGGGGATGTGGAGGTGAGCTGCTAGCGGTTGCTAAGGCAGTGTGCCATGCGGGCTAGAATTCTCAGTGTGCGCAGTGCGGTGCTGCCGAGAGGATAGGTAATAAGGGGGCTGCTGCTAGGCCAGGACGCCTTCATTCTCCTGCAGCGTGGCAGGTACGACGGGATTGCTTCTCGCGGATCGTTAAGCAGAACTGCTAACTACGGGATTATGTATACTGCAGCTGTCCCGCAATTATGACTCTGTTATGAATTCGTCTTGACACAAGGAACCGGGGGCCCCCCGTTCTCGGAAAAGCCTTAACGCGCCGGAAACGTGCTGGCCCTATGCACGCTGCAGCTTGCCTCGTGATATCATTATTTTCACTATGGCACTCTCGCAATTCCAGCGAAGATTCTCAATGACACTCTGCTACCTGGCTCATTTCTCCTCACTTCCCAAGTAATACGTTAAAATCTTATCATGTGCCATTGATCGTCTCGAAATGCCAAGCATATCGATAGACCTGTCAATGATTAGCTGCATAGCTTTTGGTATTGCGGCGCGTCTGAATGCCGACTTTAAAATATTTATTAATTCGGTGGAGAGTAGTGGTCGGGCGCATCTCGGGGGACATCTGGTAATCCGTCCGACTAGCCAATCGAAGTTTGCTCGAGTATCGGGATGGCGGTGAGATAGGAAGGAAAAAGTTTGGCAAGATGAAGGGGAGAGGACGCGATGGGAAAGAAGACGGGAGGACGCAAAGTCTCGTGAAGCATTTAGGGAGATGGGAATGGCACGGTCGAGGTTGGCTAGGGGGCGGGGGCGGGGGGTGAGGCGGTGGTGGGATGCTTTGATCTTTCTCGGGGAATCTAATTACCCGTGGCTCTTGGTCGGTGGGTGGGTGAGCAAGTGGGTGGTCGGTTGGTCGGTCGCTGGGTTGGTTGCGGGGTCGCACGCCAAACGGGGCGAATCCGTCGAACCAATCCTCGGAAAGGCGAGGCTGCGTCAACATACAGCTTCGTTACGAATTCCATCGGGGAAGTTTCCTTTCGCGGCCGGTATCTTTCGGTATGTAGATAGAGCCGTACGTGCGAAAAGGATGAGCAGATCGTTCCACCCTGACCCAAACCCCGTTCCGCTCCACCGGCTACGAGATACGGACAGGGAAAGAGGATAAGAGAAGCATCGTTCTCCGTGTACAGGGCTTCGCAGTAAACTACCGGGAATCGCTTGGCCTTCGCGCCGCGGAATCTCAACACTGAATCGATGTGATCCGCTTAAACGATTTAGCAGTCAAAGCCATCGTTTGCGTCCGCTAATCCCGTTTTAACGAGCCGACGGGGATTCTGCACATCGAAATGACGCAACCGATAAGAGCCAATAAGATTTCCTGCGCGATCGATTATTATTGGATTTTGGCTTTCGATGGATTCGTCTTGGAGTATTCCAGTTCGAAATCGTACGGCAGACACCATAGCATTTGCCGGCGGTCCCTTGTTTATTTCCCCTTTAGGGGGACGATATACCAGGAATAGAGGAAACATCGATCGCTGTGTAGCACGGGCTATAAGTACAACGGCAACATAGGAATGCCGACACGGCTAGGTAGAAAATGCGAGAGATTTCCAATTACAGGCAACTCCCGCGCCGTAATTCCATTCCGAAGACCATTTCCAAGTCGAAGGCGCACCAGTCTTGTAGCCGTCGTTCGCTCACGCTTCCAAGATGGAATGTTTTCGATAGAAAAACCTTTGGAGCCCAATTTGTTATTTGGCCTGTTGTTTAAGTCCGCCATGAATCAGGATCCCCACGTGGAAAACCTTCCATATAATATGTTCCCTTGAAATCCGAGTTGAGTGTTTGTTTATACATGAGAGTTGCCGCCGCCGACGAAAGTTTGCCCGCGGTAATAGAATTCGTAAATAATACTCTGGAAAGCCGAGCTATCGGGAGACAGGCCACTGTATCGGAGACTTTAGGGTGCAGCTGCCCGTTCTACCAGGTGGGCCAGTTACCCTCGAGCTGAAGCTGGCTATGTACTAAGATGCAAGTGCATCTGGGAGATTGAGCGCGTCTACCCTTACAAGCGAGACCGCAAACTCAAACTCCGCCGTTCCTTCGCCTTACTGCCGATATACCGTGGCAGCCTGTGGCTTCGGGCCGAAGGCAATCTCTTCCCTACTCTATATCTGGTCGATGTTAAATCTCGAATGTTACCGCTAGAGCACCTCCAGGCCCGATAGAATAGAGCCACCGATTTCTCTTGTCGGACAAGAGCCTTTCCTTTCGAAGATAAACATTCTTCTTGCCGATTATAATCCGCTTCATTCTTGGTCGTTGAGATTCTCTTTGAGGGGCTTGCCAGTCAGAGTTATTTAGGTGGAAGCCTCGGTGAAATGGGGTTTGCCATAGTTGCTGTCGCATCCAGATCCCGCATACGTCCCAGTCTATGTGTTACTGGCAAACAGCCACGCGTAACACGTCTGCTTACGCATGGGGATTCATTCGCATCACGACACCAACGTTCGGAGCAGAGGATTGCGTCGAAGTTAGTTTCGCGGCACTCGTCGCCGGGCACCCGCCACCGCAAACAATTGGAAACGTCGTCAAAGTTACCGGTATAGTTGACGTCGAAACCGCACTCCGTAACAGACACGGTGCAGAGCCGCGTGTCCCAATCCGCAAACAGATGCATGTGTATCCGTGATTCTCCTATACTTCCGTTCACTCTCCTTCCCAGCGCTTTAACATCCGAAAAATTTACGGTTCGAATGACTGGGAACTCATTTGGGGAGAGGCGAATTTGCTAAAGTGATAATTAAAGTCTGAATGTCGTAGCTTCGAGAAAGAGAGGCAGTTTCGCAATCAGAGAGAGAGAGAGGGAGGGAGGCAACACGGAAGACAGTGCTTGTTTTGAAACTCTCGGGTCGCCTTTGACTAATCAGGCTTGACTGATATTGAGATGCGTAAGTTTTGCGGCTGCGCTCGTCGCTTCAAATATAACCAGCCATTACGTAGAGGATCTTTATGTGCATGTGCCGGATCCTCGTAGGAATACATTTTTATGTGGCGCACAACCTTTTCCTCCTCGCAATGATTGGCGATCCTTGGAGGAATACGACTTAATTTACGGACAGTAGAGTACGGTGGCGATGCTCAGACATTCCTGCCTTACGAGAACGCGCTTCCTCGTTGCTTCCCAGTTTTTTCATTCGGCATTTAAATTTCCTCGGGCAGCACTCAAGGAAAATTACTGTTTCTCCCTGGCCGTCTCCCCCCCCCCCCCCTCCTCCTCTTCTCCCGGCCCGAGTAAGACCGGGAGGAGGTAATACTCGTGATAAGGTTATGAAGTGAATTGTGCTCTACTTTTAATGAAGCGCGGACTGCGGAGGCCCGAATTTACGGAGGGTGAACAGCGGCAGTTTTATGCAGCGCCAGTTTAAAGTCGGAGCATATGACTGTTTAGACTTAAAAGTTAATCTTTGAAGGTATATACTTTTTATCGCGGCAAACTGCGTAAACTCACTTTCCGTTTTCCCTCCGTTCTCCGAATTATATTGTTACAGTCGGATTAACAAGCTTACAGTTTTCGGGCTTGGACCATTCGCGTCTTCGTGCGCGGAGTAAAGGCTGTAACCTCCGCCGAGTGGACCATATTTTCCACGCCGTTCTCCCGAGAGTGCGCGATATTTCTTCACGGGAAATCCGTTTCATTTTTCATGCCCCCGCCCTGCGCTATCTCACTTCAGCGGGCCAAAGTATTTCGCCCCGAAACAAAATTTCCCCCAACCGAGGAGTGTGCTCCCTCACACATAGTGACAGCTGCCCCCCTACACCCACGTCCCGGTGACATCGAGCTAGGCGAGATTTTTTCCGATAGCGCACACCCCCCCGCCCCATTCGTGCCGAGGGTTTCGACAATGTCGTTTCTCAAGTAGAATGGTAGAAAAAAATAAAACGGCACCCTTGCCGGGCGAACATGCCGGTGCAGGGTGTTTCTATTCTCCTACGGGGACGCGTAAACCTCCCAACGATCTATCAAACAGATTCCCGAAGTGCTCGCTCTGATTGTAAAGTGCTGCGCGCGCTGCTCCCTCTCTCCCTCTCTCTTCCTCCCTCACTGTCATGTTCTGCTTTCGCGCGGATCGAGAAATTGCCCGATGATTTATCGCAGCGATCTACAAGCGTCCGCCGAGCTAAACAACACAGCGGCGGTTCAGCCGCTTTGTTATTTTAGAATTTGTCAGTATAGTATGTATGTGGATGGTGCATAGGTGAACGCGCTGGGTACAAGAGGGGAAGCTCGCTTGGAAAGTTGTTGTTTGCGCTCGAACAATAGCCCCTAGTGCTAGACGCGCATCGTCCGGGGGCCGCGTCTTCAAATAGAAAGGTCTGCCGTCGCTGTTCTCGCGGAAAATCGTGTTTCCCACCCGCTGCCCACCTCCTTGCCCTCCCCCCAGCCCCCCTCCCATGCTCCACAATGTAGCCTGGAATCTATTTGCGAAATGAATGCGCGCCGCACATTCTTCTCGACGGAGCCCGATGTTTCTTTCCGCCCGAGATTACCGGCGGTTTTCTCGCTCTTAGTCTTGCAATGCATTTCCCTGTTATAGAAGGAAAATTGTTGTCGGGCCATCGCTCTTATTAATGCTGAATTTCCTCCCGGGCTCGCGCGGGCGCGTTAAGTCTCGAGGAGAGGGCAACAATCGGAAAAAGCTCAAACTCAGTGCACTTGTCGGCGACTGCTTTGTCCGCTAAATACAAGGCGATCGCCGCTCTCAATTTGCTTTTTACCCCACCGCTTACAAAGCGGAGGATCTGTTATCCTATTTGAACATCGGGAACGCGATTCATTCTTTTCTCCAGTTACAAAGGGATCGCAACCAGCCGAGCGTTTACCGCAAATCGGTATCGCGTGGCTCTCAGAGAGTCTGGTCTCGGGGCTAGTGAAAAAACCAAAAAAAAAACAAAAAACGACAAAAAGCAAAAGGAATCCTTTTTCCAGCGAAGACCGCAAACCTTATCAAATTACCGAACCCAAATCTCCGTCACTTTCGCGATCTGCTTCTCCTCTTTTTTATTCGACCCAGGTGCTTCGGAGAGTCCCGAAGGTCCCGTGGACATTGGAAATACCAAGCGGCAGAACAGCACAAAATTCCTATCTTTCCGATATACGCGCACTGCGTTTGGCCCTCGCGCGGGAGCCACGGTGGTTCGGAGCTCCGATCGATCTGTCAATCGCATATCGAGGTTCTTCGGTATTAGAGGTATCGGTTTTCACGCGGGTTACGCCGACGTCGAATGTGAGGGGCGGGACGCGTTTCGGCAGACTGGAATCTTGGTCCATAAATTCCGCTTGTCCTATCCCTTGGCGACATGACGGAAGGTACCCTATACATCGTTGCCAGCAGTGGCGGTGGTGGCGGCGGCGCGGCCGACTTAATAAAATGCAAAGACGACGAGCGCACACATTGCCGCCGGACGGTCTGACATATCGACGCAATACTGGGACCCACTTGGCCGCACACCGCCGCTCCCCCGCGTTCCTAAGCGCGTCAGATGGAAGGAAGGGCCGACATAGAAAAATCGTTTCCCCGCCGGAAGGTACGAGTAGGCCTCCCCCTCCCTCACACGCACTTCAACTTCCTCTCGCGACCACACACTCCTATCCAGCCGGAAATCGACAGGTTCTCTTGCAACTCGTGTTGCAAAGTCACATTCCTCTCCAAGTCATGTTTTCTTCGTTAAATGTGTCTCTTTTTGCTGTGAAAGAAAGAGACTTTGCGAAAATACTCTTCTCGAGATATCGTATTCGCGAATGAGCATTTAGAAAAGGTTAGTTTTTCACGCACGTACTGCAGATGATTTAATGTTTCGCGTAGAGAAGTCTCATGGCAGGGATTATGGTTCGGTTACGAAATCGGTTTATAGCAGCTCGTGGCGAGGTCTTTAAGCGGGTTCCCATATAAATCGTAGGCTGCGCATGCTGCGCATATTAAGAAGCCGTCGCAGGCGGATGGCGTCTAGCGTCTAGCTAGTTCCCCTGGCGGCGGTGGCGGAGGAATTACTTGATCTTATCCCTCACTTACGGTCACGTGCACGTCCGCCCAGCTTTCTCATGGCGCGATGGCAATCGCGAAGGAGATGAACGAGCGACCAATATTCATACGGGACGGGGTAGAGCGCTGAGCGGTGAGTGCAGGGTATAGTGCGCCGTGAAGCGTGTCGCCTTGATGCGAGCCCTGCTGCAAGGGGTTGCCACGGGGATGAACGATCAGTTGAATACTTTTACATGTCCCTTTTAGTAGGGCTTTATTAGTTCGCCGGTAACGAACCACCGGCTATTACGCGGTGGTGGTGGAATGTGTGAGGCACCGACACTGCGCTTGCAAGCTCCATCTGACAGTACTTTGCGTGGAAACGTGTTGCGAAAGCTCGGCTAGGTGTAACCGTATGCATGGGCCGCTCGTTCGACACGCGTACGCGTGCACGGCGAGACCGGCTGCGATCGTTTACTGCGTTACACAGTTTCCATGGCGACTCGAAATTCAATTCGACCCGTAGACGAGACCGACGCACGCACGGCCACCCACACCACGCAGGCTCTGTTGCCCCTCGCCTGCCTCGCGTGACAGAGCGGCCTTTTTAAAGCCGCTTTAATACCCCTGCGTCACCCACTTCATGGGCTTTTGAACGTGTCCTCGATTTTTGCACCCCGTGCCAGCGCGCCTTTTCTCTATGCAGCCTATGTTTACTCTTTATGATTAATCGCCCACGAGGATTCCATTCCTCACTCATTTTTTCACTAATGGCAATGCATTTACGAATCATAGATATTATCTATATACATATGCGGAGAGTAGCATAGAAAAGGAAGGAATTACGTGACGCATATCCGGAGAGTAGTAATACCATCGAATGTCCTTGTCATTAGTTAAACCGTCTCTCGGCCTTCCTACTGGCAGCTCGCTCCTCAGGAAGCACACTGGTCCGGAGGCACTCAACAACAATTTTTCTCGGGACGCGTTCGGGGCGGGCATGTAATACATCCACGCCAGGCCTTAGCCGGCTGCCGCGCAGCCGGTTTATCCTTATCGTCCCCGGAATGTCCTGCCATCGCGGGGAAGGGGGTGAGGGGGGGCGGTGGTGGATGGGGGAGGTCGCCAACTCCCGGAGGTCTCTGGATGCGTGTGTGTGCAGAGCCGGGGCTTGACGCTCATCCGCACCCGCCATTTCTCCGCCGCGAGAGAGGGGTTGATGTCCGCAGGGTGGCTGCTGCTCCCAGAGACGCGCGAACTGTTGAGTACGTGTGCTGTATTTCCCGGGAAAGCCGCCACCCCTCCCCCTCCCCCTTAGCCGGTCGGCGGCTCGGGGGTGGCTGGCAAAAGAGGTTGCCGGGCTGGGTATGGGGTTGGATTTGGTTATGCGTCGCCACGTTCGGGCCGGATTTGTCGCCGTCGCCGCCCGCGGAAGACGAAGCTCCCTGAAAAAGAGGAATTCCGGCTCGCCGGAACAAGTTTGAGATGGAGCAGGGAACCGACATAAATTCCGGAGAAGCTGCGGCGCGAGTGACTCGAAAGTAAACGCCACTCCGAACTCGCCTGCACGTGTGCTGCACCCTTTTGACAGTGAGAAACACTGGCCACTTTGTTCTGACGCATTTGGGCCTCTGCCAATTAGCTAGTCTCATATAATGGGCCACTTTCGGCCACTCGCAAAAACCAGTTGCTTCCTCTTTGCTTTCGCGATTCGCCTCGTTGTTCGTGAAACTCCCTTCCCGTTTGACAATCGTTGATTGAGACCATTCTGACTATTAGCCTGCCTAGGTAACTGAAATAGGAACCGATGCAGCATTTAGTGGAAAAGGGTTCCAGCCACACATTCAAGTTCGCCCTCTATTCGGTGGTGTCAAGTTAGCAGCCGGGCTTCTTCAACTGGTGGCGCTTGTTAAGCCCGTAAGCATAGCGCCACAGGTGGCGACGGTGGCGAGGCCGCATTGTCCGTTCTCCGTTGGGGTTTCATCAACGTCAGCCACCTTCCATATTGCCAAATGGATTATTTACGGCTTAATAATACTTCCCGCCGACCCTCGCGCCTCTCCCCTTGCCCCCCTTCCCCCTTCCCGCCGGTACACGTGTCACGAGAGGATACTCCCTTTTCCCTTCATCTCACCGCACACTTTTATATGCACCCTCTCGCTGCCGCCGCGCGTATAGGAGAGGAGGGCGAACTCTCGCCTAGACGCGCAGCTTCCCTTAGTTTCATATTGCGGCCACGTATTATGCTGTCACTTTCTTCTTAGGACGTCCGCCGCTAATGGCATTAAGCATTACCCCCACGCTCGCATCATTTAATGATTCAGCATGAATAGAGGGAAAGTGAGGGAGGCTGTTCGTAAGTCAAGTCTAATAACTGAAGCCAGCCTGCGCCTGTGCGGTGCATTGCGTATCTAGCATATGGTGATATCGGTGGTGCATCTCTGAATGCATCATATGTAGATGCACAGATCTATATATTTGGATGGAAATGGTGGGTGGAAGCGCGGCGCGGCGCGAGGCAGCCGTACGCGCGTGCTATTATCGCGTCTCAAGTGGTATGGTTTTTGTATTGTTACAGGGGAGAAGCCGTACAAGTGCAGCTGGGAGGGATGCGAGTGGCGATTCGCGCGCTCGGACGAGCTGACGCGCCATTACCGCAAGCACACCGGCGCGAAGCCGTTCAAGTGTCGGCACTGCGACCGATGCTTCTCGCGCAGCGATCACCTAGCCCTCCACATGAAGAGACACGTGTAATCAATCGTCCCCGGGAGCGGCCCCGCTCGCGCGAGGAGGCCCGCCAAGGTCAGCATCCGTTAGAAGGCAACGCGCCGCGTGGACATCCCTTTCGCGCGGATATCACTGCGACTTGTCAGCGTCGAGGAGCGGCAGCGTTGCAACCAGGACTCCCCTGCTCTCCACTCGTTCACAGCCGGCGAGCGTCCTTGCCGATTCGCCGTACCAAGAGCAGCATCCTCTCGATCGCTGGTATTTCACTACACCAGGCAGAAACCGTTGCCGATGACACAAGATCTAGAAATTAGGAGCCGGGTAATCGGTGATTAGAAAGACCTGCCAATAGAGAGAGAGAGAGACTGTGCGAGTGAGATACGTGAGATAATGCGGGCAGCGGGTGGAAGAGCTTGACTTTGTGCACCCGACTGTCCCCGGACCGATGGAATCGAGGATTGTTGCTGGTGTAAGTAGGGAGAGGTGAAGGTGAGAGCAGGACTCCGCGGCCCGTACCCGTAAAGTAGAGACTATAGTCATTACATTGGAGAGCACGGGGAGTCGTAGAAGTGTCTCCCGTACAAATAGCTTAAAGTAGGGCGATTTTCGACAGGTCCTCTAGCAGGACGTTAATCACTGCCAATCCATTACGTTCTAAGATCAACGCTAGCGTCGAGAGATTCGGATCACTGCTCTCCGGGAGTGAACCGAGTGACAACGATCACACTCGGAAATGACGATAGATCCGCGCGTCGTCTGCCTCCTTGCGAAACTTGCCGATCGCCGAGTTTCCTCTGCGAATTCGAAAAGGAAACGAATGTACTCGGGGATTGAGTGCTCGAGGATCGTCGCCGTCAAAGGCGCCGCGCGACCAGTCGTATGTGTCAAGGTCAGAAAATCCTTATTCGCGAGGACAATAATGATGATAGTCTGCTGGTGCCAAACATTATTCTAGATATCCTTCCTCTTGATTTTTTTCTCGGTGTAAACTGGCCCTCCCCGGGGTCGCTCTCGAGGCGAGCGCGTCGAAATACGGTGCTTTTGAGCTTCGATCCTTCGCCGGCCGATATAATCCGAAGTGCATTCACAGACAGAGAAAGAGAATGAGGGGGGCAGCGGAGGGGACAGCAGAGGGGCGACGGGTCGTAATTGAAAACGTGATTTCGGCCAGTTTCGGTGGAAGCGAAGTTTACCGTGGCGCAAACTAATCCTGAATTTACAGTTTGAATTATAACCCGGAATCCGCTTTTTCACAAGCGCGCCCGCGCGCGAGCGTATCCCTCCGCTACCTCCACGCGCACGAATTGTCAGCGATAATTCGATCGTTTCCACGTTAATTCTGCAGGCGATCCTGACGAGAGAGTGTGTGTGTGAGAGAGAGAGGGAGAGAGAGAGGGGGAGAGAGAGGGGGAGAGTGGGAGAGGGGAGAGAGCCACCTTGCCACATCGAATCCTATTTTGCGAGCACAAATTGTCAGTCGGTTAGAGATATTCACTTGATACGCTATTCCAACAAAGCCGTTCGCACGGTTCTCGACAGTCGAACGCGGCGCGCAAGGAAACAGTCGCGGTCACTCGACCCTCGTCGGAAGCTCAACAGAAATAAATAATATAAATATATATATATATATTTTTTAATATTCTCATCTTACTCACCGAAGTATAATATATATATATACATAAGAAGACGGACGACGGAGATAAATATACGGGGCAACATTCCGCACAAAGCTTTAGAATCGTTTTCACGCGTCACGACCTCCGCGATGGTGTTTCCTTCGCGCCGCTCCTGCACTGTCAGCCGTGGAACGCTTTTTCCCCGCGAGAGAAAGACAGAGGGTGAGTGCGAGTGGGTAGGTAGGTTGGCGGGTCGGGGGGTTTGTGGGGTGTCGGGGGGGTAGTAGGAAAGAAAGGGGCAGACGACGTCTCGCGCGGCATCGATCGCCGGCTGGAAAAGCGGGTCGGCGTTCACGAGTCAGCGGTCCAAGGAGGGAAGCCGCGCACTCGGTACACTCTGCTGGTCTCTCTAATCATCGATCAAAGCGAGATCGTCAGGCCGCGCGCCGTGGAAACGGCATATGTAAATCGTCGAAGAGCGAGGCGGCAGCGTCGCCGACGACGGCGGATGCCCGGTGCACCCGCGAAAGAGCAACGAACTAGAAACACACGGCGAAATCGCGCGCGGATGGCGTGTGGCGTGCGCCGTACGTACATACGTGTATTCACGTACTTGTTGTGGTAAGCTCGGGCGGCCGAGGAGGAGCGGGCGAAATGGTGGCTGGTGGCCTGGTGGGGTGTGCGATCCTTTCCGAAAGGGCGAAGGGCGGCGCAAGCAGAGCTGCCGCCGCCGCCGCCGCCGTGAAGACTAATCTTTACCTGATGTAAATCGGCGCCGCGCGAACTAGCGAGGGCGCCAATGAGCGCGCGCGCGCGCTCGCGCTCGCGCAAACGAAGATAAAACTAAATTTTAAATGTTCAGTGGCCAAATGAATTAATTGATACGCACGTAGCTCGTAACGATACCGTACCTATTAAGTAAGCCTGACTGACCGGAACTGCGGCAGTGCCGGCGCCGCAACGCCCGTAAGTGTGCATATTCCGTTTATGGCGCTCGGCACTACCGCGTGTGTGCATGCTGGAACACTGCGCGCGCGTGTGTCTGCTACTGTGTGTGTATTTGCTTGGTGTGCGTGGACCCTGTTTCTCCGCGGAAGCACGCGTTCTCCAATGTGTATGGACCGGCGAAGATGAAATCTGAAAGTGGGAAAGAGAGTAGAGAGAGTAGCGAGAGAGAGAGAGAGAGAGAGAGAGAGGGGGGAGACGGTTTGCAAAATCCAAGGAGAGAAGAGTGCCGCAGAGAACACTAAGTTTGTATATCGTGCAATTCTTTCAGTGTTTCATTATTTGTTACCATGTTTCACGATTAATTATAAATAGATACAGACGAAAAAGTATATGTATACATATAAGCATTTACAAGTCCTTAGGGGTAAACACAGAGCAACGCGGGAATGCCAGATGTCTTTTTGATAGCCATATTGAGATAATATCGTGGTCGTCGCCATTGTCGTGCTCGTTCATTATCGTCGTTCATTGTCGCGCCCTGTCCTTTCGTTTCTCTCGCGTCTTCTTATCCTTTTATTTTCTTCCTTTCCCTGGTGGACGAGGTGTGACTCCCGTCGTTAAAAGTCCATTCCTCGCTCACTCGAAGAAAGTAAAGTCATCAGCTGCGTTGAATCACGCTCGAGATGCACCTCTCGCGCAAGTAGCCTCGAATTTTTCTTGATCCGCGTTCGCCATCCGCGTACTTTAACGTTTCTTTCGTCCCTTGGTGGTGCGCTAGTGGGCAGAGGGGTGAGAGACCCGGTGGAGAATGTAGGTCACTCGACGCCGGAGTAGACGTAGTACGAATTTAAACTGCTACTCTTTTGACGAACGTTCATCGCGCGATCATGACGGACGTGTCCCGCTCGTCTTCCCATCCCGGGCGATCGAGTGGAAAACGCTCTCTCTCCGTGTAAATGGATGACGCCGCTCCGTCGAGACGAAAGAGACGCGAGCGCGTTGTTCCGAAAGAGCCGTACACACTCAGAAACACAGATATATACAGACACGCTCGCATACACATATACCGACATTTTGAAACACTCGGAAATACAGATCCAACCATTATACATATTCGGACAGGGAATCTTTAAAGACAGAGAAGTGAGGATGTGCATGTGTGTAAGGGAGAGTGAGAGAGCGAGAGAGAGAGAGGGTACGAAGTAGAGTGGTGTAATTGAAAAACACACAGGTAATAAAACAGTGGACACTTTAAGCGGTTAAGTAGCTAGTGGTTTAGATAGATAGGTGGTTAGCTAGACCGTTAGATAGACCCTTAGATAGGCAGATAAATAGATCGAGCGCGTGGCACGGGATAACAAACGCAGCAGCGAGCGCGGAGAGAACTGGAAGGAAAAGCAGAATTCTATAAATATATAAATGTATAAAAGGGGGTATATACATGTGTATATATACATATAACTGTTTATATATATGTATACATGTTTATATGGGCGAGTATAAATAGGTAGCGATGTAAGTACCTACGACAAATGAACCTCCCAGGTGAAAGCTGTAAGGAAGGGGGCGACAGAATGTGTCAGTGTGTGTGTGTGTGTGTGAATGAGGGATGAAAGCCATGTCGTTTAGTGACAAAGTTGTATGATGATAAGTGGACGTAAGTGTTTTATGATACTCGCGTACAATAAGTTCGGAGGAAATGCTGAGCTGTGCTAGTAAACGCATATATCGTAAATGGGACAATGTGCACTAAAGGGGGGGCGGAAAACACGTGCAACAGAGATCAACACCAACACCACACTCACATACAGATATACACACATGCCACCTTCTGTGACAGATAGAAACACGAACACACGCAGCACAATTGTAACTGTATTATTCGCGGTCTAAGGAACTTTCATGTTGTATAGTAACTGTACATTACAGGACTTTCAACGAGCGGGCGACGAGTGAAGGTAAGGGGAAAGAGTGCAGTAATCGAATGACAGAGTGGTGAGTGGATGAGGAGCACGAAAGTGTCGGCATAAAAGGGATAGTGCTTTTCGGGAGTGCATGAAAAAGTTGTGGAGATAGAGAGAGAGAGAGAGAGAGAGAGAGAGAGAGGGAGAGAGGGAGGAGGGGAGAGGAAGACAGAGCAGTCCAAGATATGCTAAGTGGAAGTAGCTAACTCGTACCAGGCGAACTTTTCGCGAAAGGGGAGAAGAGAGAAGGGAGATTATCCAACGTGCTGGTAGATTAGATGGGACTGAAAATCTTGAGCAAGAACTAGAGTGAGAGAAAGGGAGGAAGCTGGTACTTCATTAAGTGGCAGCGGGTGCGCTTTGCTGATTAGTTACGAATTCGCTCTCATTTAGCCTCCTCGTGAATGGGGATGGATAGTACTGCGGCAGGAAGGGGACGGGTGCGAGGGTGTCGGTAGACTGCGACGGGATTCATTGTCGCGAGGCTTGAAGGCGGAGAAGAAAGAAGCAGTATGCATTAATTAATAAACTAGTCCGCCGTCTGTGTGTGCATATAATGCAAGAGACGACCACCGGCGACTCGGGAATCATGCAACTCGTCGAGAACGGCAACCGAAACAACGCGCACCTAATATACATTCTAATGGTTTGTGTCGAGCCGCCGTCTGCGTTATTTCGTAGCTGGAACTTTATTGTATATAATATATATAGGGAGCACACTCTCTTGTCTAAGTAGATAAATTAATTAGCAAGACCAAAAATGGGGCTTCGAGGACTCTCGGTGGTAGAGACACACTCTGCTGCCGCACGGGCTGCTGCTCTTTGGGGCTCCTCCCAAAGGTGCGCGATAACGCTCGATGTATCGATGCCCAAACAACGACGCTGCGCGAGAGTGGAAACCAATTATTTTTAGGGAATCGCCACGTTAGACAAGATTTAGTTAGATTGCATGGCGGATGGGTGGGAAGTGGGATATAACTAGCAGGAGTGTTAGAGCGATTGTACTTTTAAGGGCGGAACTAAAAGGTAAGAGTGAATGGTCGAGCGACAAAGGCATGCTTGGGACGAGTGGAAGTAAGTATAAACGTGCCGACAAAAAAAGCAGTATGCGAGAATCGAAGAGAGAGAGAGAGAGAGAGGGGCGGAGGGGGGTGGGATAACAAGCAGAGATGATACCTATATTTTTAAAAAGTGACCTTTGGCATTTAAAGACTAGAGGAATTCGTGCAACGAGCTACAAGTAAATGAAAATCAAGGGCGCAGTGTATCTATGAGGCGTCCGTCCTTCTGCATGTCTCTATTTCACGTACACGACGCATACAAAGCACATCGGTGAGATTATTACTTTTTCTACTCGCGAGAAAGGTATAAAGAACCTTCACCGAAAACCGACGAATTTTCTACCACCACTATTGAACCCGCCGGATTTTTATGAGTTCGCGCACGGGACATCGAATCAGGTGACTCAAGGGAAACCACGCCATCACTCAGGGTGATCCATAGTTCCACGAGTAAAGATATGAAAGAGAGTTTCGAGGGAAAAAGGGAGGGGGGAGGGGAGGCGATCGTAGCTGAAGTAATTATTGAGCGGTGCTCGGAGAAAAATGGAATTCACTAGTAAAGAGAGAGTGGGGGGTGGTGGAGAGATTGAATGAAGCATTCCGTTACAAACTGGCGTATCACAAGGGGTTCGAGTAAGGGAGGGCGCGCGTTTATATTGTCAGAGATGGAGGCCGGATTACGCCGAGGCCTAAAAAGGGAGAGTCAAACGATCCCAGGATCGCCTCGATCGTTATCGTCCGCCTGTCGAACTTATCCTGTCTAGCTCGATTAATTTCCAGTAATCTCGGACTCCCGGGCTAATGCAAGGGAACAAGAAGAAAGGAGAGGATATCGGGGAAAGCAGCGTGTGCTCGGAAGGCGTCAGAGGCTAGTCCGGTCGAAGTCACTCCCGCATGCAGACTGATACTCGAGTTGGGATCGACTTGAAACGTTCAAACGAACAGACGTACTGGCGCGGCGGAACAGAGTCTCATTGCACGGTGTTACCATGTCATCCAACGCAATTCACGATAGGCTAGAGTTTCTAGAGATTTTATACACGTGCGCGCACTGGCGCTCCGTGTCATGTGCAGGATCAACTTACGCGATTATTGACGTTTCTTCTTGCATGTGTGCTGCGGGCACTGGAGTCGGGAGGGATGAACAGAGAGCGAGTGTATGGGGGGCATGTGCGATTGCCCAGTTGAGGGACGAATGGGGCTGGCATGTATGTACGAGAGTCACTTTTTCCAGAATTCTGTACCTCGTTGTGTATACATCTCTATTTGTATAATTGTGAATATTAGGCGTACTGCGATTATAATGTGATTTGCCGCGTCTGACCCCGCGAGCGACAGCCACGCAGTGGAAGACTTCGGCGGCGAGTATTTTCTACTACAAATGTAAAACGAACAAAAAATAGCAAGGAAGGACGTGCGAGTGAGAGAGGGAGAGAATGGAGCTGTAAATGTGCGAGGGAAGGAGAGCGAGAGGACGAGTACGAATGAACGGGGGGCTTGCTATAATCGCAGCTTTCTTACTTATCGATGCGTCGCGTTAGAGATGAAAATGGATTGTACGGCTGTCACTCTTTTCTCTCGGCATCGTTTCTTCTATTTCTACTTCCGTCTCCTCTTCTTCCCCCTCTTTATGAATTAGAACCGCTCCTATTGCTACTACTCTAACTAGTGCTACGGTTGCTAGTTTCACGCTTTTCCCGCGAGGTGACTTTCTACAGTTGTCATTGTGACAGGATGCCCATTAGAAAGTCAGAAAAGTTGCAAGTACTTGCTTTGATTTAATTGCTCTTTGCTCGAATCCTCCCTTCAGACTTTCCTCCGGTGTTATTCACCTCTGAACTCAGCGTCACCGCGAGGATCTCCTGTCAAGGCATATTCCATGGGACCTCCCGTTCCCGCCACGCTGTCCTGTCCCATAGTGCCGCTGTAGAAAAGCGCCTCGCGCCACGAGTCGTTCATACACCTCTGTTCGTTGGAGTGAGCAGGTGCAGATGCACTCAGGTGGTGTAAAGTATAGCCCCGGCTCACCCGCAAGGGCGACCAGAGTCGTTCCGAAGCTCGAGAGTCGGAGAGAAAGACAGGCAGAGTCCTAAGCGTGCACCACGCCATGGAGATGAGCACGGTCAAGCGAGTTCTTTAAATTTAGCAAAATTTCGACGAATGAATGGTACGTGTGGGAACGTGAGAGAGTTCTAGAGAAAGAGAAACCGCAGAGATTTGGATGGGGGTGGGGTGGGGGGGTAGAGGTAGTGCCATTCGAATGCATGATTGGGATACCTGCAGCGAGGTTTATTGTACGTATACGATTCTAAGAAACCCAGTGTCCTCCGATCGGTTGGTGATCCGGCATTCAGCACTTTTAACACTATGTCCTTAGCAAGAGGAGCGACATCCTTCCAAAATCTCGGGACTAATCTGGCCACAAGTCACAGCCCGCGATTTTGCCGGTCGAGTCCTACGCATCGCACGTCGCCGGTTTTCACATTCGAGCTCGTGTTTTGTACAAGGAGGGTAGCGAGAGCTCGTCTAACGAGTCCAGTAGAGGTGATCACATGTGATATTTGTATCGGCTATTATATATAAATATATATATATATGAACGAAACGAAAAAAAGTATATATATATATAAATGTAAATGTACATTAGAGTACGCCGTTAGGACTACTACTAGTAGCTAGGCAAACGTGAGGGTCGAGCGAAGAACTGTGAGAAAGAGAGAAAGAGAGAGAGGGAGAGAGTGAGAGAGAGAGCATCGAGCACCACTATCGAAAATCGAAGCAGTGTCCCGCCAATGACGATGAGGGTTCGAGTAAGGAACGAGGTGAATCTCAATCGAACGTCTCGTGGATTTGGAAAGAGAGGCAGAGAGAAAGAGAGTGAGAGAAATCGTGAGTCTATCTCTTCCTCAGCCATGTGTGTGCGCGCATTCTCGCTGAAACGCTGTCGCCTAAAACGCTCTATGTCTGTGGTTCCCAAACCTCCTCTCCACGATCCGTCGAGCACACACTAATCGATTGCATGCCTGAGAGCGCTGTCTTGCATTTAGTTCGGAGTACCGTGAGTGCGCGATTCCTTCTAGCGATGGCTTGTGTGTTGCACGCGCGCGCGCGCGCGCGCTTGCGTGCGTGCATGGTCGTGTGCGCGTGTTTGTGTGTGTGTGTGTGCTAGCCATTTACTCCTACTCGAGAGCTGTATATACGTATATATAGGGCGCGTGCGTGCGCGCGTCTCAATAAGTCCTCGCCACACACGTTTTGGGAACCCACGCTTCATACGCAGGCCTACTTGACGGTTCTAAAGCACGCGCGGAGATTTTCGGGGGGAGGAAGGTGCGCGACAGCGAAGGGTAGCTCGCAAATTTATTTAGGAGCGCGTGCTAACTCGGATTTCACGCCCTAGCTGAAATCCGACGGAGGAAAAATTGGCGACGCATGTAGAAATTGGAAGATTAGAGGAATCTAGATTAACAGGAGGAGAGAGAGGGAGAGAGTGTCGCGTCTCCAATGAATTCGTACTGTCTCCGGCTGCCACTTCCCTCTAATCCTGACGCACAGTCTTCTGCTTAAAGTCGCGCTGCCTGCTGTGGATATATCCTTGTTTGAATCGCTTCGCCCCGATATCCCCGGGGCGGCCCCGAGCGTCGCTATTCTATAAAGGAAGGCGCGACACTGCCGGGATTATTAGCTAAAGGAATGGGGAGAGCTTGGTAAGAAAGAACGATTTCGCGCTTCGCAAATCCTTGTTGTTAGAATTAAAGACAGCGAACCGAACGCGACTCGCTTAGTATAATTTCGGTGTCACTCGTTTCCTTTCGCCTTCTTCTCGCCGTCGTAACCCCCGTCTTTTTCGACTTCCTTCGAGACTTTTCGTTCAGCTGTCTAGCGCCTCTTTCGTCGTAAGAGGAAGGACATTTTGTGAGGGAAATGCCTGGCGAACGCTTCGCAGAGGATCTTCGGTGAGAGTCGATCGCTCGATGAACGAGTGTCTGCTAGAGTTTCGTCTGTGGGGAATCGAGTGATCGTGCGAGATTCCTCATTATGTGTGATTGCGAGCGTGAGTGCGCGAAAGTCACTGATGTACAAAGGGAAAGGAGAGCGGTATACGTTAGCGCATGGAAAATAGCTTGAATGAGTGCGAATGTGTGTGTATTGTCAGCGAGCGAGCGAGAGAGAGAGAGAGCGAGTGAGAGAGAGAGCGAAAGAGCGAGAAAGCGAATAATGTAGATCTCGAGCGAATGCAGCATGTCGAGAATCAAACTAGTGGATGTAAAAACAGAAAAAGCCAGCAAAAAAACTCACACATACACACACAAGAAGCAGTAACCGAGAAAAAAGACCGAGCGTGTGTGGATGATTTCTTATAACTTCTCCGAATTTTTACGTAAATTATTTACTATACAGAGCCTTAATTATTACATTTATATTAATACCGCTCTACTACCACTACTGTGTAATGAGTACCGTCGGCTGCATTGTTCTCATTCATTTCGTTTCTAATTGTACAAATCCAGGATGATGCTCTGGCGATGTAAGTTTTAACGTTTAGCTCGTATATTCGATTATTTGTAATGTTACACAGATTACCATGAATTGAATTAATTAATTACCGATTAAGCGTAGCACGGAGATAATTATTCGACGTTAACGGACGTTCTTCCTGCGTACCTTGCGATTGAATCTTTAATTCGATGTGTGCACGAACCGCGCTGGGTAATCGACGGGAGAGAGCGAGAGCGAGAGATAAGGATGGAGAAAGGAGAAAGAGAACGAGAGAAAGTGACAAAATAACTGGAGAAAGTGTGTGAAGGAGAACGGATTCACGGAGAGTATAGCAGACAGTGGGAGACAATGATCTTGGTTGCTGTGGACCGTCAGTACGCCAATTCCGACGAGATACTCGGGAGCATTTTGATACTGGTTCCTATGGAATCGTGGACGCGAGTTTTATTTTTATTATTTTCGTAGACGTCCCGCTGGAACCCGCTTAGAAGTTCCCGATTATTAGGCGAGCCTCGATCAGTTCGCGTCTGTCGTCGGTCCAGGCGAGACGCGTCTCCTGCTGATCGGCAACAAAGCTCTCGTCGATTTCATTGTTGTCTGCTAGAAATTTTTGCGTTAACGAAAAGGCGCACGCTTCTTCTTCGGCTAACGAGGCGACCGGGCCGGCCGCGCTTTGTAAATAATTCATTAATAAACAAATTTCTCATCGTGATCGATTCACTCTTCCTTTCAACTACCCTTTACCCTCTTTACAGTTTCATATCCAGCAGATCTTGGAGAGCCGTATGCTGAATGCTCCTCCTCCGCCACTACAATTCATCCAGTTTGCGAGATCAACCTTTATATTGTGCGATTCCTTTCACGCCGACTCAGATAATCCGGAAGAAAAGTGAAACCCCATTCCAAACTACCCTACCATTTGATGCCACGAGATACGATCCTAATTATTTCAGCCGCCTTTCGTGCCTGCTCCCTAGCAAACTCAATTAAATGGTTGGAGCCGTTCCAAAAATGAGAAAAACCCTGGCGCAAAGAGCCACAGCTGTGCGAGCTGGTCACTTAAAGAACCTATATTTTAAGCAGCTGCTTGACAGCTTGTCACCGGATCTCTATAGATAGAAGGGCCGACGAAAGTCCTTTTTTCAATCACAGGATCACCTAGAAGGCTTTAATTTAGATGGTGGATATGTTAGGATTTGGAGTAAGCTGTAGAAATAAGATAGACGCCGAGTTACTTATCGGTGTTCTATCCGGATGGGATGGCAGTGCACTTAATCCTTCAGGGTACGGTGCAAATGCGATCTTATCTGGCGTGGAATCGGCCGAAAACGTTCGGAAAGTAGGTATCCGTTCTCCGGAGAATCGTAGAGACCGGACAGCGCAGTGGGTTGTAAGAAAAATATAGCTGCCCCGGGTTGGAGGAGAACTAAGACCTTTAAAAGTCTTCCTTCCTCGGCAGACGCAAGGGAAGAGTGCCTTTCGTATAGTGATCCGGATTCGCTTAATCCCAGCCACTCCGTTCAATCCGTATCCTCCGAAACCAAAGAAGTACCGAGAGGATGCAGTGAGCGGCTGAAGACCAGCTAAAAGGATAACGCTGCTGGATTCTCAAGCTTGGGATTTCATGCTGCTCCGACTAATTTTAATGCCCCGTTACGCTCTGCCGGAGAATCGCGCTCTCGAGACCAATGTCACTTCCGCCATTATAGTTGAACACGATCCACCTCTTTTAATCTACATACACACGGGCTATTTCACGATTCCGATTTTTCTGGATTTTCCGAAGGACTCATCTAGGAAAGGCGAATTGTTCTAACTTGTATCTAAATCACCATACTAAGTGTCTCTGTACAGAAATTGAGTCGGGATTGAGTAATGTACTTTGTGCGAGGAGAATCTTTGCCGAAACCGAGGGATATTCTGTGGCTCTCAATGACGTGGGCCGTATACATACTACCAGCTTGCAGAGGAAAACCAAGACGACCCTATCTGACCGTTAGAATGAAATCGCGGGTCACCCTCTTTTGCAGGAATCGAATCTTCGACTGGAAGTCAGAGGGCCCCGCCTCACTCTCCCACCTCCTCCCTCAAGTGTCTCGTAGGAATTTAATTCTGTCCGGGTTCCGGCTCACCTGCTATGCAGTTATTTGATACCCGATATTTTCTTTTCTCGCGCGACGGAGAGATGAACTCGGGGTGGCTTCCAGCCTCCAGTGGATGAAAGTGCGAGGTACGTTTACCTTAAATCATGGTGTCAGATCCCAATATTAACTCCGCGCGCTCCAAAAAGCACCGGGTTTATCGCTGGGTACGACAAGGCGAGGCACCCAAATACGCTCGGCAAAAATCCTCTCATGCCGATGGAAAAAAACGCGAACAACTGTGCTTCGACGGATCGCGAATCCGAGCGATCGAGATGGCAAGTGTGTTAGCATTCTTTCACACGATGACCTCGCGATAGCATGTTTGTGTGTGGATTTCGCGAGGCACACAGCGAGAATTCGAATAGAGCTGGCAAAAATTCGTAAAGTTTCTAAATGCTTGCCCGTCGGAGCAGCCAGTGAGCGGAGGAAATTGTTAATTTGGTTACCGGAGAGGTTAGGATACGACCGATGAAAGTAACGGACCCATTCTCTTCGCTTGCAATCTTGTTGTTCGACCGTCTATAATCGAATAGCGCACCCTCGGACCTCGCTCTCCCAGAGCCGCGTACTTTATCTCGAATGCTCTGGTCATTTATACGTAACAGCTAACACTACGGAGGATCTAAATGCTTTCTGCTGTGGGGTCCATCTTATGGACATGCTATTGTGCCTATCTTACCATCCGATCGATCAGGAGACTCACAGGGGACGTTCGTGAACACGAATACTCGGATTTTGAGGAAATTTGGTGCAGGTGTAGTGTTTGGATTACTGATTAAGGATACGTAAATTCTAACTGCTACTTTTTGGTCGAGGGGTCACACTTTGGGGGGATAATCCTTTCATCTTATAGTCTGAAAAAACTTATAGCATTAGGAATCAATTTATGAATTGTGTATATTGTTATCTGTCTTTCTGAATCCACTGAACTAAGAAACAAACGAATTGAGCAACTTGTTCAAGTATTACAAATTTGCCTAGTTTTTTAGTCGTGGCGCATTTTAAAAAACATTAAGCTTTAAACAAATGCTTTAAAAAGCATTTCCCTAAAAACCAGAAGATTATAAAGCACGCAATGGTACTCTAACTTTCGAAACCTTCGGAATGAAAACAATATGAATTGGATTGAATTGATGTTGGAGGAGGTGCTGCTGCCAGTAGTATAGGTCGGTACTCTGATCGGACGATGGGCCCCTACAGCACTGCTGCATGCATACACGCTTACCGATACTTCCATCAAACTTTAGGCGTATCCCCACTATCTCAAACGATAAGCATGCGATATGATGTATGATACGCGAGGCAGAAAAGTAACGAAACTCTGCGTTTGATTTTCAGCTTTTAATACTACCTTGACTAGTAATGCACCTCCATTAATAAAAATCGGAAACTCGCAAGGAAGCGAGGGAAATTCTGCCGGCGGCAGAAAGTTTTCTCGGGACGCGGAAGCTAATACATTTGAAAAGGACGCCGAGAGTTATCAATAACTCATCGCTTCTTCCTTCTTTCGGGTAAAATCTCTGTACCAGCTACTCTTCCAGAACGAGTCACGTTTCGGCCGGCATTCAATAAAAGCAGCGCGGCAGAGGCGGCGGCGGCGGCGCTGCTTCTCGTGATTCCCTCTCGCTCTCGCGTGGCAATGTTGCACATCCCTTGATCATTTCAAGGGGTGAGACAGGAGTGCGCGGCGGTAGTCGGTGGAGAAGAAGAGCGGCTGCCACCCTCCCATCACCCGTATTAACGCTCACCGCAAATAGAGTCGGCAGTGGAAGGGAGGCTACGGTGTCTGCGCTGGCCACGAATCACAATAGGAGCTGATCAGTCCCGGCTCCGAGGAACTAGCACAAGAGCGAGCGAGCGAGCGAGCGAGAATGGCTACAGAGCACGAAACCCCAAGCACAAGAGCAAGGGAGAGAGAGAAAGAGAGGGGGGGAAGGAGAGCGAGCGAGGGAACAAGAGGGTAGAGAGGCGTAGGGTGGGAGGTAGAGCAGGGTGAGTGCGAGAAGAGAAGTTGGTAGGGCTCGATGTATCAAGCCGAAAGTTTGATAGCCCCGAAGGCTTTGCCGGCCAAGTTACTTCCATGGAACGTGACCCCACCTTGCTATCCCCGGTCCGCCGAAAACCGCGCTCTCCGCTTCGCTATCCACCCTTCATTCCGCTACAGCGTAAGCGGTTCTGCGAGGCTGGCCCTACTCGCAGCTTCCTCCGATGCACTCACACCACTCGTTGAACACCAACCGACCACACTCCAGCCAGCCTTTACTCCGCGGTTCTACGTGATCGACTCCTTTTCCGAGCGGCTCACCCTTCGCCGTTTCATCTTGCCTTCTCCCTCTGATTTCTCTCCACCATACACCTCTCCGCCGCTCCTCTACCACCCTCGCCGACAACCTCGTTTACTCTTGATGCTAGCGTGTCGCACGTATATGCCGCATATATGCACGCCACTTCTCCTTCTCTCCTGGCAGTTCGTTACCGTCGAAATATTATCGCTATCCGTTCCAAGATGCGAGAAATCCGGCGTTTGTAAGTCACCCCTTCTGTCTCTCCGTTCCGCCGGTAATCCCCGCTTCCTCCAACGCTTTGGCGCGCTCCCTCCTGCTCCTACACCCGGGCTCTCGCTTGGCCATCGCTTGTACTTGTCGTTTGCGTTCTTTGTCGACGTCACTTCCTGTGTGGATGTACCATCGTGAATCTGGACCGCTTGCCGACTCGTTTCTTCCTGTGATTCCCTCGCTCGCTCCAACTAGTTTTCTACTCTTTTTTCGATTGCCGAGTTCCTAAGGCGCAGCTAGTGCGCATATATGTGTAGCAGGGCGCTGGTTACTATGGACACCGTCTTCTGCGGCTGCAAGTGCTCACTGAAATACGAGCGGATAGGTAGAATTTCGACGAGCTCGGTGCGCCCGCCACCGAAAAATCTTCTACAAGCTCCTTTGGAAAGTGTTCAAGGCTCGAGATGCAGTCATTGAAATTTACGTTCGCCCGGAGCTAGCTCGGCTCCACCTTTGCTACTGTTGTTACCTTTGCCCAAAGATCAATCGCTGTGGTCCAACTGAAAAGCGCTCGGAAACAGAAGCTTCCCGACACACACTCTACTCTGCATGGTTCTCCGGGACAAAAAGTCGGCAAAGAGTAAGGTTGACGCACGACAATGTTCCGCAAGAATGTTAATCGATCTCGCAGTAAAATACGAGAGGAATTTGGGGGGGGGGGGAGGAGGGGGGCTACGAAACTTCGAGCGGTTCCAAGGGTTAAGATGAAAAAATTCCACGTGCCAGGAAGATTTGCCGCGACGGCGACGGTGCTGCGGGAGGGCTTCCCTGAGGGTAGCATCTGCTGTCTTTCCCTTAATATAATTCCCGGCGAGGAGCTTCTGGCCCGTCCATAATGCAGAGCCGGCGGTTGGACCGCATAAAAAATCCAACAAACTGTTCCCACAGCACGTTGAACACTTCACTCTCGCACCAGCACAAAACATTTCACGACTTCGAATTGGTGGCCAGTCTTCCATCCGGTATCGATTCGCCTCAGTCTAATCAAACGCACCAAATACTCCTGCTATTGGAAATGCAAGGGAAAAATGCGGTGTACTGAGTTTAAGCTCCACGAAATCATCGTCTCTTTAATTGCCCTAAGGTACATTCGCGAGTAATGAAATGTCAAAACGATGGAGATGCGGTCTAGCGAACGAACGAAGACAAATTATAAGCTAATTAATTATTGTCATGTTTTACCAACCATAATTCAAGTCCTTTGCTCCGGGCGACAATGTGCTCACGACTGAAAGCAACATGAAGACGGAACACAATTTACCAGGAATAACTCGAGCAAAAGAATTTTTGAATTTTTAAAATCTCCCTTAAGCCACGCAGCCGACGACTATAAATTTTAACTGCGAATAAAAGAGCGTGTCATGGAGCTCGCGCACCCAAGACAAAGAGAAGACTCGCTCTCTTTGCGATACAATGACTCACCCAAATATATTTATGGCGCATACTTTTTGGAGAGTGAAGAGGTTGGAAACAAACGTTGCATAACAAAAATATCTCTCTACTATACGTACCCGCAATGTTCTACAATATTCGCGGCAAGCTGAAAGCAGCATATTTATCCCGTAAAAGTACTTAACGTGGTAAATTTTACGGCGAACAAGTGAATGCGGCATGAAGCTCGAGCAATAATGCCATGATTATCGTTTCAAGAGTACAAATTCACGCGTTCACGAGGCTATACATCTTGCTCTCACATTAAGTCTAATAATGATTCGACAAAGAGGAGGAAAATTCTTCTCTATGTACATGGACGTGCAACAAACCTCCCCACTTTTCACGGGAATAGTTCCTTGGTGAAAATCGACCAGGTACTTATAAAGAACAGAGGTGGAGACGCTATCAAATGTAAAACGATCGTGCGAACATATCTCAGAGAAAGGTGGATCGATGGAGGAGGATGGAGAGATATGCTGCAGACACGCCGTACCGATTCTCCGCTCGGCGAATTTATGCGAGCGGGAACGCGCTCGACAGCCGTAAAATGCAATTTTGCTAATCCGAATTCCACGCCCTAGTCGCCAATCCGAGGTTTAATGTATCGGAAATATCAGACAAACGAACTTTCGCGCCGCCTTGAGAGAATCGTTACCGCCTCCCTCGCTTCCCTCGCCTTGCTGCTGGTTGCTATAGCGTCGCGTTTAACCATCCTCCTGCTACTACTATCTTATATATATGTATATTGTCTTTCTATAAATTGTCAGAACTTCGTCACAATAATCTGTAGTTAGTATTATGCGTAACAGCGTCGTGACATACTACAATGCTGGGACTACGTAGATCTGCCTATGTCTGATCAGGCACGGACCCGCACTACTGAAGAGTCTAGTATTCCGCGACAGACTTGTCGTCATCCCTGCTAACAAGCCTCATTATTTTTTGATTATCGGTGATTGAACCATATCAACTGTAATGCTACTAATAATAATAAATCCATATAAATGCGTGAGCAGGTAAAATCGATCGTATCGAGTATTGGTGTATCGACAGCAGCTAGAAGGCATGGCTGGTTGCAGGGGAAGCTTTAATGGTAGGGTGTCGCTGCCGATCCATCAGGGCAGGTATTTCGTTATCCAAGACGTTCGGCTAGGACGTAAGGTATGATTACAGACACAAGCTAAGGGAATTGGAAGGCAGGGCGGGCTCAGGCCAAGGGAAGACGCGTATCGGTAGCTGGCGCTTAGATTGGCTTTGCATAGTTTCGCATGTCGGGCGTTGAGTTATAATTACCTTAGCGGCTGTAACAGGAGCGCTGGCATCGCGACGGCTAACGCGAGTGAGCGAGCGAGCGCGACTACGGGATAATAAATTAATGCGGCACGTCGCGTAAATGTAATACGAGCCTAACTACCCACTACGGCTAAGAGCGTGTCGCCATGAACGATGATCATCGCAGGCGAAAGCTGCAATCATGCACTACGCCTGTCCGCCGTCGAACTCGCCCCCATTCCTCTCTCTTCCTCTCTTTCGCCCTAGATATACAAACTCCTATCGCACTGCATCCGGATTGATCAGCATTTCTCCGAATGATTGACGCGAGGCTGCTCCCCCCTCGGCGGTAACGCGTTCTTCGAATCGAGCTTGTACAAGTGCGCAAACATAGTTGGGGCGCTCGCGAAACGGGAAAGTGGTTGGCGCTTGATAATTCCTGCAGAAACAGAGGCCGCGCTTCATAAAGTCGGGCCCCGTCGGGCTTCACCGCACCCCACCGGGCTTATCTTCTTAATCAGGTTTGCTGATCAGTATCCGCGCCCGTCGGACGGCTGACGCTTTCGAAATGCCGGCGGGAATCTCGCTGATTTTGCTGCGCACGGACGCTAATATATCGGAGAAATCAGAGGAACGAAGAGAGGGAGCTGGATTCCGGGCGAGGCAAAGTAATTAAGTACACAATTTTACTGGCGCACAGTGGTCTCGGGCAGACGCAGAGCGGACTCTCGGGATAGCAAGCGGCTGGCAAGGCGGAAGGAACCGCGTGGCATGTCGAGTCGAAAATTGCGAGCTTCGAGGAGAGATGCCTCAAGAATATTCAACTTCCCCCCTCACTCTCTCACTCTCTTTCCTCGGCGCTGCACGGGCGTATCTTAGGCCGGCTGGTACTTTCGTCCGCGGTTTGTTTCGCAAGTTTGAAGCCCATACCCTACGTACCGAGGCAGGGGTTAACATTCGGCCTCGGTTATAAATACCGACGGCCTGGGTGCGGTGTAGGTGTACCCAAGTACAACCGGGTACACCTGCTCATATTTCGCATTTAGAACTCTCTCTCTCTCCCTTGCGCACACACTTTCTCGCTTCCTCTCCCCGCCTGTGCGAAAAGCCAGGCCACCTAAGCTCTCCATGCAAATTCGCCCATGAGAGTATAAATGCATACGATGCGCCAGGGCAAAAGGCCGCGCGAGCATATAAATTATATGTACACGTTTCCAGGGCCGACATTGTAGCACACTCGAAACCCTAAAAAATGACTGCGAAGGTTCATGAAAACGTCGGGCTACCTCAGGCGTCAACCCGCCTTTTTCGCCTTTTTCGGCCTTTTTCGGGAGAGATGATATACAACATTTATACATTAATCGTTGGTGTTGTAACTTTTATCCGAAATCATTGTGAAACTTCGGTATCGATCGAAAACCACTACAGTTCGGGATAAGTATCTTCGGCTATCGCGGGAGACCCTACCGAGTCTCCTGATTACTTTGTCACAAATCTCGGATGCGTTTTATCGTTTTATCGGGCACAATTACGATATCAAATTATCAATTACAGATATTTATCGAACCTCGAAACTTCACTTCCATCATATTTTCTCAGAAGCCAACCGGCCACTACACCCGACGCCTTCCCTAAAGTTTTGATTTTCCTTTTTCTTCCTTCACCGGTATTTTTCCCGTAGTCTCGCCGGTGTACCGGAGGAATAGCGCATTTGCACAGATGCAATCTCTTGCAAATGCACGTGGATCTCTGGACGAGTGTACATATACTGTATATAGGCTACCGAGAGATCGCATAGTCATTTGGTGGGCGAATGGGCAGCAAGTTTTGCTTCCAGTTGCACCAGGACGGTCGTTTTAGAGAGCCGGAGCTTCTACTTTCCAGGACAGTGCGCGTGCACCGTTTCTCCTTTATTCTCCTCCGTTGAATGGAACACCCCTCCTGCGTGAGTTTCTTTCTCGCTGTGTCGCTCGATGGAATCGCATCGGATACAGCGCCAGACAGCAGGATTATACACATGTGTCTGTCATATTGCGTGCATGGACAGAAGTTTGATGAATAACGCGACGGGGACTGGACAAATTCTGAGACTGCTTTAGCGCGCGCTCAAATAAGAGAGAATGTCGAAAGATATCTCTTCACAAACACTAAGGAATATCGCAAGCATATGTGCCGAAGTGTATTTTCGTTGGATCCTCGCGTCACCTCTATGCACATCAGATTCGTGGTACTGAATTTGGATGCAACCAGGAAAAACAGCGATGAGTACATGCTCGGTCGAATATGGTTATTATAATATCTGGTGAAAATTTTCTGAGGGAAATAGTGCGGTCGTGGTATGGCAGACTCTTTCCCTTGGGCTTACGTCTTGGCCGCTTAAGGGCAGCTCCCTTAATGAGTAGGATTCTTAATTAAGCAAAACTGGAGGGAGACGCGGTGGAAGAAGAACCAGAACAAGAACAAGACTCCTGCTCTTCCCAAGAATCCTGCTTATTTAAGGATCAATACTTACACCAGATTTCCCTTGCTTCTTCTTTTCGAGTTTCTTTCCTGCAAGCTCCACCCCTCGGCCCCGTGTCTCGGCTAATTATTCGCCGCTTGTTCGGGGAGTGTCGATGATTTTTCCCATCTTTAATCATCGATGCTTGAGATGTCGGTACTAATGAAGTTATCATTAATAAAGCACCCTCGCCGTTAATTACAGTTCAGGTGCCGTGAATCGCACGGAACTTTAGCTAGCGGCACCTTTTGGTGCTTGCTTTAGGAAATTTCCTGATTGTCTTTCCGAAGTATATGTGTCCGTTCCGGCACTCAGCGAGAGTTTATCTTACCCACTTGATATGCGTCGAAGCCATTAATCTTTACTACACAAGGCGAACGTAATTCTTAACAGGCAGTCTAAATGGCCGCCGAGGGTCCCTTCAAATATTTGTGAATCATTATTTTTGTTTAAACCGGTATATGCACTACTCATAGTCGTAGTCCGCGTTTCCCCGCAAACTGTGCCCACATTCACAAACTGTCGGTGGTTCTTTCTACCAGGTCTCGAACAGTATTTACAAGCACCGGCCGGTGGTGGTGGTTTATTTCGAGGTACACACTTTAAAGAACTGCCGCGACCGAGTATATTGCGGCCTTGGCTCGGCTCGGCCCGTTTTTGAAATTGCAAATTTGCTAAGCGCGCGAGGGTGAGGATAGGGCTGATGGTACGGGTCGAGTCCCGGCTGGCTCGAAGATTCGACGGGATAGCTGACAATGTCGAAAAGCCATTTTCATGATTTGACTTGCAAAGCCCGGATTACGGACTACAAGATGAAGGTCTCCTGATGTCAGTGTAAGTCTGCTCAAGTCAGTTCAAGTCACGCTTAACAGCGGCATCGTAAATAATAGATTTCCCGCGGAATCACGACGAGCTCTTCGGAGCATTGACTACCTAATGCCTGCTAAGTCAGCGAGTCGCGCGATTACCATTGTTCAATACGATCGAAAACAGTAGGGAAAATATCTCGTTCAAACCGTGGAAAATCTGTCTCGAATAGAAGGATCCGGGAAAGTCGTTGCGTGGGCGTTTTCATATTTGGGTCAAGTACTTACTTTTCGCCTGCCTGAAAATCCCGGGGTCCATAACCTGGCAAATACGGTCGCGCTTATGAGAAGAAATTCGTGACAAGCGATTGCAATCGTGCCTAGGTAATCCCTCAGAATGTTTCGGGCAATTTTTCTTGGAGCCGCGGGAATTCGTGTGTGGGCTGCATATGTATATCAAAGTATATGAGTTTAGCTTGCCACCGAAACACTGGAAGATTACAATCGACCTTGAAAGCTCGGGCTCGTAAAAGCACCAGCAGAGTAAGTGATCTCATATCCTAGCAGCACTGATTGAGAATACCCGAGATATCGTCATGCTCTTTCCGCCAATTTGACTGCTCTCGAACCGCAGAGAAGAAGTAAAGTAAGGGCAAACGCCCGTTTCATCTTTTAGCCAACTGGAAGCAGCAAAAAATGTTAGACCTTCAAACTGACAGACATGCTATAGCATCGATTGGACGGAAATGTAAAACAAGCAAAACATAACACCATCGGGGCAAGTGGGAGGAAATGTTCCAGGGGCACAAAAGCGGAAAGTCTCCTCGTGCATCACGAGGGCTAACAAGGCACAACACACGTGGCCATGGAAGCCCGAATGGGATAACTTCGCCGGGGCGAATATGCCATCTACATAGAGCCGCGAAAAGTTGGCCGCGCACCCGAGGGATAACAATATCGCATAATTAAGAAGGGCGTGGGGCCCGCGCGGTGCAAGGAGATATGGGCGAAAATTCTATTAGAGGCGATGCGCTTCCTTCCCGGCTGTGTCTATGTGCCGCGGGACTGCGACTAGTATTACACATAGCGCATATACTCGCAATGTACAACTTCAACTTTGCCATATAAATCATGAGCGGCTAAGTAGTAATTTATACGCCACCACTTACCGAACTTGCTACTCGCGAGCTATAGTTTCGGCAGTTATAGCCGCCGTGTGAGCTAGCGGCGTGGCAGGGAGAGCAGAGATGGAGAGAGAATAAGGGTGTACCCCTTCGGCTTGTTCAAACAGATCGCTTCGAAACTTGGGGAATACAGTTGCATTTTAGCTTTTATCTACTATTACTTTGTTATTGTATAGTATATGTATAATGCGGACGTGTATGGTGAAATCGGATTGTGAAGGTGACTCTCGAGGTTCCCTCTATGGATTTTCATCGAGCTGGTTTCCCCAATCTTGCCGAGTGGCGCTAATGCAATTAAGGCATATTCGCCGATTGGATTTTAATGGACAATAATAGGTTTTCATTATCTGTTGGTGACGAATAAGTGGAAGAGAAATAGGATGGCAAATGGAACGATGGCAGAGCCACTCGGGGGAACTGTCCCGTTAAGGCGTCCCCTAAGTTACTATCGGTCTGGCGGCTTTCGATTGCAAGAGGAGAGGGCGTATAATACTGTTAAAATACACACTCAATCAGCGCGAAATGTGCGAAACGGCCATTTCGCACGTGCGCATTATCAGGATCCGGTGGACTCCAGGATATTGCGGCGGAAACACGGATGCGCGTAAACGCATCGGCGTTATCCCTCACTTCGATTCGCCTCGTTCGGCACCGAATAAACGGCCGACCACAATTCCCATCAACCGGCCCGCGCTAACGCTTAGAACACCGTTCATCCATGTTATTTCGTCTGGCCAGGTCTGATCGATCATCGACTAAACTTTGCCCGGCCTATACCGATCTGCCGCGCGCTTGCCTGGTAAACATTAGACCTACGGCTCATTGGGAATAGCGGTTCTTCCTCCATCTCTGAGCTTCGCCGCACTGGCGCTTTAAAAACACTTGCAATACACGTCAATGTCGGAGCTAGTGGCATTTTGAAAAAGCGATGGGAATTAAGTGTAGAATAAAACTGTCTGTTTTGCTTGTGCAAATTGAGTTTGTATCAGCAGAGGTATTCCCGAAATCAGAGATCACCTGCGCTGGCTGATTTGGTCGGGCAAAGCTTTCCCCTACAGTTCAGTGAAGGACCTCGTGGCTATAGCGTCGGGTTCAATGTTCTGCTTGTGAGCTCAGGCTCTCGGGTGGAAAGTCAGTGGTCCCGCAATAAGTCTGCCGTATTTTCTCGAAGGAAAATACCGTCCTGTTTGTTTGCGAATCGAAGCGAGCGGGGCTCGGTCTATCAGGTGGATGGCATTTTGTAGAATCAAGGCGGCCACAAAGCGGTCCAGTAAAGAGCCGCGGACCTTTCCACCAGGCCACTATACGCGGCTCCACCATCCCTTGTGCATTCCCTGACAGTTGTTTTCCCGAAAGCATCGACGGGAAATTGAATTTCCACCGTCAAACGCGACACGTGCCCCGCTGCTGGCCTCGAGCCTAGCACACACATTCCCGACTCCAGCCGCTGCTTTAGCACACGCGCCGCACAAAAAGATATGCGTTGACCTCAGAAAATACATGGCAATATACCTGGCCGGCCTCTTTCCACCCTCTGCCAGTCTAGAATTCTATACGCGGGGAATGTCTGCTTGCCTCTCTGCTCCCAGTTTGGAATTGAAGCAGGAGCTGGTCTACAATCGGTCTACTTCCGAACTTACTATATCATATCTACTCTTTAGCATTTGTTATATTTTAGGTCGTAGAATCGTACCGTTTTAATAAATTCATCTGCGGAATTGCGTCGCGCGTATATGCTGCCTTTACGCTGATCTATACCAGGCCGGTTGTCGTCTCTCCACGATTCTCCTAGCAAGCTACTGAATATTTATTGATTCACCAGGCAGGCAGGCGGGCAGGCAGGCAGGGCGTAGGTGCACTCGCTGCTTTTGCAAGCGAATGCGTGCCGCAATGCTACCGTGTGTCTGTGGAATTCCACTGGCGCCTATAATAAGTTTCCTCGGGAGGCAGGACGAGCGACAACTACCAGGACGACGACGACGACGACCAACACGTCAGGAACTCACTCGGCGTGGCTGTGTGCGGCAGGTTTTAGCGCGTCGACATGCAACTGGTGGTGACAGACGAATGAGCCACAGGGACCGACACAAATATCCGCGGAAAAAGCTTCCCGCCAGCCCGATCACACCACCGCGCCGTGCCGGGGAATACGAGGAATCGGTTCTTATCATATTCAAATACACACCCCTCGTACGATACTTCAATCTTTATTAACCGTCCTCGTGCCTCCTTGCGGGTAATGAGAGGAACGAGACTGAAGTCAATGTACTTGCTTAATTATTGATTCTGATGGTAATGTTATCGGACGGTTTCTTAGCTTAACTGGATAATTGACCTGAGGCAGATAACCCGAATCCGGGGAATGCAGACTCGACGATTACCTCAACTAGAATAATTCGATTGCAGATGAAAAAGTGCGCGCGACAGATGGGCGCAATTAACAGCATTCGCAGTTTGGAACTCGCAGCGATAAAGTTTGCCCGTCGATTTAAATGACATGCGCACACATGCCTAGTTTGCTCCATTCGTGATGCGCAGCCACTCGATTTGCTTAGATTCACGCGATCTATCTGATGCTATCCCGGATTCGCCAATTATTTGCCCTTATTAAAGTCTGATGGGTGTTTGCACAAGTGTCTTCATTAGCAGCGGCCTTTCCCGCAAGCGGCGCGCACGCGTGTTTGCCCAAGACATTATGTTTTCTATTTACTCTCGTGCGCCTAACTCGACCGGCCTCCGCCTGTGAAGTTATCAGGGTGTGAGAGTGATTCGACGAATTTGCTCACACCTTCTCTTCGCAATCAAGATACTTCTTTGCCTTCCAAGAAAAAGCAGATATGTAAATAGCGGGCAAGAAGTGCGAAAAAAGGAGAGAGGGAGGAGGAAGGTGAGGACTTTCTCTCCTGCGAAGACCAAGGCAGAAAAGTCAAGAGGAAAATTTCATTTCGCCGCACGTGAAATATGGGCGGGCGCGATAATATTCAGTTTCATATGAGAGGCGGCAGACATGGGCCGAGTAAATATGCAATAAGCGTAATCGTACCTGCGACACTCGACTTCCTCGAGATCCGGCGAGGAACAATTGCACTTTAACCCGGCCTCGTTTTCGCTCGTGGATCTCTCAGGGGGCCTGATAACAATCGCCGCTTCGAGATATCATAGTTACCGAGTAGAGAGAACCGCTGAAATTAAACCGACCGCTCTCGCAATTTATTAAGATAAGTCAAACAAGATTGGTGAAATATTGGCGCTCGGCGGCTCGGCGCATTGGTGAAATGGAAAGCGTGGCCGGTATTGGGCAGTGATAAGTCAGCGACTGCACTGAACCTGAAACAGTGGCTCATTGAATGGGAGACTGGCATGAATGGGCCGTTTATAACGAGATTACTAGAGCAGTCTGTAGGAGAGAGTGCATTGTGGCCGGCTTGCGATTTATTAGAGCGACAGGGGGACGAATGGGCAGGGAGGTGATACTTCGGCTTGCTCGCAAGAGAGTTCACGCTTTCGCATCCGCAGTGAAAGGGGTTGCGGCATTTCCGTACGCGCGGACGCCAGCTGAACTTTCTCCCAATCTCTCAGGCTTCGACAGCAAGGGCCGTCGCCCTCGTCACCGCCGGAGACCGGGTTGCGACATAGTTTTAATTGGTTTAGCAGTGTTCACTGTCGCCTGTCTCAAGCCGCTCAGACATTGACGATGACAAATGGCCGCGGTATCCTGCAACGAATTCCTCAGTCCTGTAAACCTGCGACACTCGACCAGCCGCCCTCCTGCCTTCCCGATTTTTCACCGTCTCTATTTATGTGCACCACATCATCTAAGAGAACAATATTCCCCAGCCAACGACGCGACGGCTGTATATTTCCTGTCCGTAGTTCCTACGTCTCTGAGTAACCGAATCGAATCCAATGGCAGATGCCTACTTTCCTAAATGAAGTATTAAAATCTACTAAGTTCGTATTGGAGGTTGCTTTATAAACTTGCACTTACTCTCGCGTACGCGGTGTACCAGTAGAAGTTGTTGGTGAACGGCCCATAGTACGTACACCTGTCATAAAAGGGGCTGGTCCGCTGGGAAGGGCAGCGATCAATTTTCCGCTTCTCTCCTTCGGAAGTCCTGCGTCAGCATGAATTCATTTTTTAGGCAGCAGCGCGCTCTCTAAATTCAATTATTTGTTTAAGACCATTACGGGGCGACAAGGCTGCACACTCCCCTGGTTGTTCAATTAATACCGGCAGAATGTCGCCGCGACGAGAGCACGTGAGCGTTCTTGGAGGAGGGCGACTAGGGAGGCGGAGGAGGCGGAGGAAATAAGGGTGGAAGAAATACCGGCGCGGGTATATGATACTCGACGAGGCCAACGAGGTAAGCGTTCGAGGACAATGTATTTTGCTCGACGTTTGCCGAAATCAAATTACCGTCAGATCGACGAGAATCCTGCTCACCTCCTCCGGCCCCCCTCGCCGTACCCCGCCCTTCATTCGGGTTTCAATTCCTGTGCGGATGCTGCACGATTGGACCAGCGCGACGAGAAATTAAATAAGTGGGCGCAAACAGAGAACGTAGGAAAGTTCGTTAAAGGGAAACGCGGCTTGGCTCGCAGACCGGGGGAGAGGCCAAACAAAAGTCCCAGTGTTTCTTTTGCCCTCGGATACAATTGAATACCCTTTTATCCGCTTGTCCTCGCGGCAAGATGAACCCTGTGGATCTCATTGTCAGTTTATGTCTACCGAGAGAATCGTACCTGCCGGGGGAGAACTTTCCAACGAATAAGGCCACCCTATGCACAGCTGCTTAACGACAACGACCAGATGAAATACACAAAGAAAATGCCCAATTTCTCCGTGTCTACTGCCCAGAGAAAATCAATAGTTTCAAACAGTTTTTTCTCCCGCTGTGAAAACCGTGGTAAGCAGACTTTGTCGAAAGTGGCTTGTTCCGTACGAGCGATATATTCTGCGTCGATAACCTGTCAACAAGTCGTCAAAACATGCTATTTTCATGGCAATCACGTCTTTAGCAGCAAGTCAGAAAGTTGCAGGGTTATTACTTGAAAGTTGCCAGACGCTCCCGGAATTTGCGGTAATGAAGCTTTCGGGTCGTGTCTTATATCTTCCAGCGTAAATGACGGAAAGTCTTAGGTAAAGTGTACGACGCCATCGCGGCTAGATTGTCGGGGGATATCCCGAACGACAAGCGAGATTATCAATATCCTGTACTCTCGGCTGCTATAAAAATTCCACGACGTTTAAAAGCTCTTAAGTCCCTTCGCCCATTAAGCCGACTAACGCAATCCGTACAACCTGACCCCTAGAAAATCCCGTCGCTCCCAGAACTCTTTCGCATCCTTAGCCAAGGATGTAGCATCCCAGTGCCAAGCCAGCTTTCATGCAATCCCCATGAATTTCTTATCAACCGCTCCCACCGAACATCTTCTTCCACTGAGCGGCCACTTGGCCGGCAATTAGGGACCTTAGCAAGTTTTTAATCATGAGTCTTTAACTTGGTGGATTGCCCATCGGCTTGCAACGAGACGCTTAGCATTAATAATCCGGGCGGCACTTTTCCCCCATATTTGTCCCCTCTCGAAAACATCACTTGTCGCTTGCTAGTGTGGTGTAATATCGTTGCGAGGTAAACGCTGCAATTCACCACTTATCACTGCTCACTGGTTAGCATTGAAGAGACAGACACGGGTCGAGTGAAAGCGACTTGGTTTTCCGCTACATCATTTGCACGAGTTGCTTATTCCGCCGGTGCAGCGAGGTCGCGATGTAAGGAAGCGATGTAAGCGTGCAATAGCACGCCCAGCGCGCGTGCACAGGGAAGGCACGGCGTGCACGGGCGTTCGTAGGGCTCATTGGAGAATAGAGTGGCAATTCCGCGGAGTAGAAGGTGCGAAATGAAAAGAGCATTTCATGGACCAGCGCTCCTTTCAGACCAGCTCGTTCTGAATTCTTGAGCGTCTCATTGGCGCGCTACTTCTCGCGTGGGGGGACATTACACAAAGTACTCTGCGCTCCAACGCCCTTTAGGTACAAGCATGCCTCTTACTCGTCGATGCTGCAGCCCGCCGCCCCATCTCGGATTTGCCCCCATTCCCATTCAAGGAGCGGGGAATATCTCAAATCCGCGATAATTGCCGTCGATTTATCTGTCGCTTCTTCAAAGTGTCACTAGGACGTAGAACGGATGCCTCACCTGCCGCGCTTTGGCCTCCATAACCAAGACTTAACTTCTTTTCGCATCAGCTACCTCCCGTAAGAAGGTTCTCGGGCCGAGATTTGTCCCACGGGCGGGGCCATGCTACCGGGCGAAGACGCCTTCACTCGAGACTTTTGCATCCTAATTGGATGATCCGAGTTCAAGAGTTTGCCCCGACGCTACCGAGAGACAGAAAGTGTCCGCACGTTGTATCTTCACTCGAGATGTCGAGATCCTGCGCTCGAGTTTCGACGCTCGCCTCAAACTTTTAGATTCACTTTTCCCGACGAGTAAAAAGGAGACCTCCAATCGCACTCCTTGCGTACAACACTACCCTAGCACATGCTGTCGGCACGCTTTCGTCCTCGTGGAAAGGGCGTAGACAGAGTGATCATGGGAAATGATGAGCGAGTGATGATGCCTGCGTATTTGGCCAAGTAACTGATTGCAGTCCCCAGTCGGCGAGGGAAGATACCTGCATGAGAAGGCTTGAGAGTAATGTTGAATAAAGTGTAAAGAAAATCAAGCAGACATTTTGACCATCCTTTTGACAAACACAGCAAAATAGTCACTAACGAATCTCAGTCGAAGAGGCAAAGGCCGCGGGGTTTGTTTTTCAATCAGCAGCCGAGGTCAAACCGTGAGTGGTATTCTCATTAAGAGAGGCAAGGTAACTTTTCATTGAAACTCGTTTAGTTGTGTGTACTCGTCGCTTTCATCGCAATTAAAATGCACTGTCGAGCGAGCGAGCTAGCGAGCACACACGGTTGGCAGAGTAACGTGGAAAAGGCGGCGGACGTATATCATATTTTAGTTCATCAACGGGTGGCACGCGATAACGGTCCTCGAGGTTGCACAGGGTACATTCCGCATGGTGGATGTCACTGGTGAGGCTCTGCGAGGCCATGTCACCTGTTCGCAGCGTCTACTTTACATGCTTATTTCTCGTTTCGGCTTATAGCCAGCCGCCAGCAACCCCCCTCTGCTACACTTGTTCACCGGGCACGAGAGTGCCCTCGCGGCCATACTCATTTGCATAACACGCTGGTATTTACAGATTCCTCTGCGTCCATGGATATCTCTCTCGCTCTCTCCCTTCCTCTGTCCCTGGGCTTATCAAGCCCTCGGCGAGGGTTTGAGCATTCCAAGTCCGCAGAGCACACTCTGCATCCAAATGGATTAAATAATTATCAATTCCGAGTTTGCGCGCCACTCTCTGTGTGCACCGATGTTCCTCCAGTCTGAATCTACCAACACTTCGTAAAACTACGCATGGAATATGCAGAGAACTTTGAGCCAGTCTCGCGCGTGGTTATTATCATTTTTCCGATCTACGCGTGGTGCTTGAGGATAATGGGCTGCGTTGAGGAAGAAGCTCCAGCGGTTACTTTTTCTAATTGTAGAGCGCGAGGTGGCCGAGAGGTTCCAGTGGCGAGAGCGATGTGGAATGTCGGAGAAGTCGAGAAGAATGAGGATTGGCGCTGCTTGGTGTACATATGATGGTGGAGGATAGCAACCGTAGCAGGATCGCCGTACATCATCCGTAGCCGGTGCGGTGCTCGTCGATTTACGCGGCGTTAAATATCCCCAGGAGGCAAGCGCTACTTTTTCGCTCGAGCCCGCTCATGTCGCTCCTTCTCCCGGTTCTTCCTTTTTTCTCGCGGCAGAAGTCGGAAAAAGACTGATCTCAATTAGCACTGTTAAAGCCGTAACTTACGCGCTAACCGCCAGGCCGCCGCCCGTCTCTTTCTTTCGTTACAGCTAGCCGGCCTTCCGTTATATCGCGCTCTCCAGACAGCAAGTTTCGACTGATTTACGGACTCATTGCTCTTCGTCTGCTTACGAAATAACTTCCACCGCGTCGAATCAGCTGGGGCGACAGTGATTTACGTCGTCTCATAAGGCCGGCCCGGAACACTTCTTACAGAAGATCGCGGTAAACTTTTGTTCGGGGCTAAGGGAGCAGAAAAGTGTTGGTTGTCCGAGCGGCGCATGAATACCAAAAAGATTGGGACGCGGCGATCTCCAATTTGGCCGAAGATTTCAATAGCGGATAGCGGAATCGATGAATACCAAGGAGTGCGTTCTACGCGATAGTAAATAAGTATGTAAAATTCGAGACAACATCCCAGAGAGGACTTCCAAGTGCAATGTAGAACGTGTTGAAGTACTCTACTCTAGCGGGGAGTCTCCGCTCCTCGGCCGCGTCGCATTGGGCCGCATTGGGCATTTGTATCTCTCCTTCCCCGGGAGTAATCGAGTACGTTTGCCAATAAAAGTTTCAAGCCGCGGAAAAGTGAGCCGGGACGACGCGGGTAGTACTCCCTCAACTCGAGAAGTGCATTTAGTCCTGACATTTATAGCGCGACATTTCTCCTCGACACTCGATTTCGCCAGTGTGCCACGCACTTAATATGATCGTTTACAACCCTAGCCCTGTATCCATAAACCGGGCATTGTGCACTCCCGGCAAGCTGTTATTATGTTCCTCGACTGTGCTGCAGGATCAACGGCCCCGTGAAAAATGTGACAATCGGTTCAAATAGGTTTCGCCGCTGAAGAAAATCGAGCTTCCACGATCGGGGAGGAAACGGAGACTGGATCGCAAGGATGGCTGTGTTGCCAGAAGTCGTATTCAGTCTCACAGGCTTTTAGCCGATTTATCGCACCCGCTAACACGTCCTTCCTTTCGCAATGGAGCAAGGTTCCTGTTATTTATTGCTCCTTTTGTTTCCGGCACGATCTGTCCCCGCCGAATTCACTGCTGAGGATGAAACTCCTGCGGTTAAGCTCGCAAGGACACAGAAAGGGATAATTAGACTGTCATTCTTTAGGGGTTTTTGAGATCTAGATGCCTCTTTTGGTGATATCAGTATCTCAAAGTGTCAGTTGGGAAATGCATGGATAATCGACATGCATTCAACAATTATTCGAATTCATTGATAATACGGATGAGAGGAGCGATGAGTACTTTGGAATGCAAGTCTTCGGCCAATAACTTTGCAGACACAGTTAATCAGCCATGGCGTACTAATGCGCCAAGTAAAAAGTGTTCAAGTCTAGCAAGAATAAGTGACTCTTTCACCTCGTGCTCACCAGGAAGTTTCTTCAACTTGTATACAGTTTCAAGAGTCTGGAAACTTTTAAATTGGGCGATCGCCGCTGATACGAATTCGAATATAACTAGCTCGTTTGTGCGTTCGACGCGGCGCGATTGAGATCTCTGTCAGAATTTAAAAAGGGATTCAGTGGGCCTGGAGCATAATCCTTCTTGTTCAATTTCTCGTTATGGGTTCGACGCAATAAACGCCCGGAGGTTCACGGATACGTAGTCGTGCGAAATTAATCAACGTACGTTTGTTTTGTGTCCCTGTCTCACTCTGAGAACTTTGAACAAGTGTCAAATTATTGCTATATTGGCTGAGACTTCAATAAATACACTACACTACAAACAAACTATTAATATATAAGGCAATCCGATAAATGTCAGAGTAAAAGAAATAACAAAGACAGTGTATTCCTAAGAAATATAAGAATTGAGCCCAAGCAGGGAAAGAGCTATTAAGTTGGAGCCGAAATGGCGATGTTCCGAAATTCTATCGGCTCCTGATGGGAAAGAAGACAGACTGGTATCAAAGTAATGCGTAAGACAGAATGGCTGATAAGAAGGAAATGGCATCCAGGCTGTATTGCATTGGTAATTCGATCGGCTCTCGGAAGTGGCGACGCCACTAATTGCTGTCACTGACCGCGAGGACTCGTCACTGGTAAGTGGACTTCCATCGATCGAGGTTCGCTCTTTTGGTGACCAATCTTCACCCATCGTCCCCCAGCTCTCCATAACAGCGGCCCTTTTAGTAACTCGAATCCCTGCGCTTTTCATAGAGCCTCGTGAACTCATAGTAACAGGAAGCAATATATTGAGAATGACGAATATCCCGAAGCTATATCGGGCGAGAATATGTACACGGCACAGAAGAGCATTGCGAAAAATAGCTAAGGGCCACAAGGGTGCTGGCAATAATATTTGCTTCTATCACTCGGCAGACGAAACTAAATGCGAGGGTTCTCGATACCCCCACGATCAACATTCATCTCTGCATTCCGGCCCACACATGCACCATTTGTATTCCAAGTCTAGCAGAGACCGTTCGCGTAAATCTGCTGTTCGCCATTTTTCTCAATCGATACTCAAGCAAGAACCGGCAGGCTTATTCATCGGCAGTGGGATGAATCCGTAGCGGTGTAAGGACTGGTACACGTATATATCCCCCCGTGATTTAATCTATATAAATGCAGCGGTATTTGCGCCGCTGAATTTTACGATATCACGTGCAAATCGTCTTGCAGTTGAAACTCCGAAGCTCGCGCCGGCATCGACGGCGCTCCTGGAATACTTAAAGTTTCAAGCGCACGTAGACCCCGTAACTCATCGGAGTTGCGGTCTGGCCTGTGTGCTAGGTTCTGCTTGCCTGGCGTGGCGCGTGGACCACATGAAAATTCGTTCCCCATTAACTACGCACTCGAACCGGAAACTTCGATATCCTATCGATTAATCGATACACATCACGTAGAAGCGAGACTGGATTCACAATCTTCTGGGATATGAGCCATTTTTCTGCTGCATTTCTACTGGGCGGTATCCCTTGCCGATATTTGCCAATGCTGATTAAGGACGGGACGGGACGGGATAGGTGAACGGTATAAGTTGGCAGAAGGTAAGGGTGAGCTGCATGAGAGGAGACCGCGAGAATCTCAATGGCTTCGGGCACCGAATGTTCGGGTTGCGCGATGAGGGCTAGCCTCCTAATCAGCTTACTTCCGTAGCTCACAGCTTTTGTCAGCGGCGGACCGTTTCCCGGATTAAAGCATTGTCGCCGCCGGTTATTATATTCCCAGATACGAATGAGAGCCCTACCATCGCCGCCGGGATACACAACGATAATATGTGGTGCTGGGCAGATAAACTGCATCCACCCTGAAACAATGCCACCGCGAGAGCTTTAGCAGTATCTGGCCGGGAGGTACACGTGCTCGCTCAAAGTGGAATTTATCGCCCGACTATTTCTCGAGTACCGCAACTTGCCAATGTTAACCATGTGTTTTCCGCTATCAACTAAACGAAATCAGGAGGAGATTTGTGTGGAGCGATATAACTACCGGAGCCAACACCGCATCGATTAGAATATAAATGATCGAGCGAGGCGAGTCAAGGCTGAGGATTCGTGGAATCGAGATGTATAGCGATCGATCGAAAATGTCATTTCGGCCGGGAAAGATGTTGGCCAACCTCGAAGTTGGAAGCCCAGCGGCGGAGGAAATGCCGCTCTATAAGGCGGTCGCGTTGCCTTCTTGCTAGCCCGTTCAAAGTTTAATGCATGCGAGAAGGCCGGCTTGTTTGCTCTCGAGAAAATTGCTTCCGTAGACTCGGCTGTATCGGGGTAAAATGTGATTTCGTTGGTGACCCGAGGGACGTCGCGCCGCCGCTGCCGTCAGGAGCGTTCGACGCCCGCCGGTAGAAGAAGTCCGCACCTATTGGCAGGAGTCGGCCAACCTTCGCGGATAAATTCAGCAGCACCTTCCCTGCCGAGCTAAATGCTTTCAATTTTTAAGTGAGACACGCGCCCGATCGATAAACCCATCGAATTGATAGGACGCCGGGGATGAGGGAGAGTTCTCGAGTCAACATAAGTATAGCGCAGAGCGAGGGCGAAATCCAAAGTTCAATGACGGAATAATAGACTCCCACTCCAAGTTACGGGAGTATAGACGGTTTCTTGTGCAAACAGCAGTCGAGTAGAAGCGAAACTAACCGAGGAAGGAGGAACAGAGGAACTTACGGCGCAGCGTGCACGGGAATTTCGTGACACGTATTGAAATCTGGAGGCGCGCGCCCGCGCAACCGCCCCTTTACTCATCATCGATATAAACATGCGTGCCACCCCCGCTATACAAAGGCACTTCTGCCGCTGGAGGATCCTCGTGGGCCACGCGAGTTACATAGCGGCCGCCGCGGCGACCCGTGCACCCGACGTTAATTAATGTAACTCGACGTGGAATACGAGCATAATTACTTTGCTCGAGTGGCCGGGGCCGAAAGTTTGCTCGTTATCGGCCCTGCACGTAGATACACACCAACACGTTGCAACGCCACATCGATAAACTAGTGTTAACACCGGGGATTATGATATTATCACTTTCCACGGTGGCTCTTGGTTTTACCTCGTCCCTGGAAGTCAGCTTACTCCGACGGGCGTCCTCGCTAAGTCACGACCAAGAACTATCGCCCAATCTTGCCCCCCCAATCCCTGGACTTTCCTAAAGTTTGAATAATTTCAAAATTTGAGAATGAAAAGACAATTTTCTCGGGGCACATGGTTGTCGCGGCCTGTAATGCTGGTCCCGTTTTACGGCGAATGGTTAAATCCTACACCAGTAGAGTTGAGTGGGTTGGTGGCAGTTAGCTTAGCCGTGGCGAAAGGTTGAGATGGAGGCTGTGTACGCAGCCAGTCATTCCATGACAGTGGTGTGCCGGCAGAGGCCGGCCATGGCGTCGAGGAAAGTTGAAGCAACCGGCGCAAACACACTGCGGAGCCTCTTGAGTAGTGCAGAGTGCAGAGCCAGCCAACAAGCCACCCCCCCAGTTCCTGTGTGTGTTTGGCGACGGCCGGATGCACGAGGGGTAGCAGACCACATCACTCGTCGACTCGGCCGGATGTGCCGACATTGAAATACAAGCGAGCCCGCCGGCCAACTCTTCCACGGGGGTTGCTAACCCCATGCCCTCTACCTCAATACAGCGCATTCATAGCGGCTCCCGTGGCGCCACCGCACCGCTCCGCTGCATCCGCCGATATTTGCCCCGGCACTCATTCTAATTTCGGTCCTCTCCCGCGTCCACCTGGCCACAGTTCAAGTGCCCGCCCCGATAATCGCTAATGCAATTCTGAAGGAGCGCGCGCGATCTCTCATCGCTGCGCCTGTTTGCAGCGCGATAAGGATTCGAATCAATGAGAGCGTATCGCGATAACAGGTATCCTGACACACACCTGCTTTCGCAAGATTATCGCTCCAACATTCCTGTACCAATCGCTCCCGTTATCGGCTCGCCTCCACAGGCTTGCACTGGTATCACGAGACTAAAATTGGAGCACATTATGTTTCCTGAGCCTCCAATCATAGGGGTATCAGCGGTAGATTTATTTGCGTTCTGCCACCGGGACTTGTTTAAACTTTATCGTGCCCGCTCGATTATTAATCTGCGTGAGATCACTCTCAGGTGCTCCAAGAAAAAACCCAGCCGAGATAAAGGAGATATCATATGTCTTAATGGATTTCTCCGCTTTTCTCTGGCATTCGATGATTTAACATCTGGTTCGGATATCTCGCCGGTTCCTGGAATCGTGTCATGCGCGCATTTAATCCGGCAAATTCTGATGCGGATAATAGGGTGGCCAGATCGGATCGGATCGGATCGGTTTGCATTTTTCATCGGCAGCCGTTACCCTTATCGTGGCATTGGTGTACGTGGCTTATCTCATAAAAGTTCATAGGGCGAGCGCCACGCCCGAGATCACCGCCGTTCCCCCGGGGTACTTTATCGTGTCACTTGCAATAAGGGTTTCCGCGTGCAAGGAGCCACCGAGGTGTCCTACGATATGGGTGGGCGTTGACCAGGAGCGGCGGCGTACTTTCTCTATGGCAAAAACAAAGAGAATTGCCAGGAAAGCTGAGTCCACCGAGGAGAACATAGTAGCGACGAGCGGGAGAAAAGGGGAGGCTGCGAGGGAAAAGTGGACGGAGCCGGTTCACGGGATGAGACGCTCGGAGAATCCAATCGCAATAGAGTTAAGTGTTCGAGAGTAAAACCTAGCAGGGCCACGACCTCGATTACTCGTGGAGGATTTGTTATAGCCACCTTCACTCCACCGAGCTCTCCTGGCTAGTAGGAATCTCCCGCTCCGCCCGTATAGAATCGTCCTCGAAGCGCTGCCGCGCTCGTCCTTCGGTCCTACTGAAAGCCAAATGCCTGCTTTCCTAGCCACCCTTTGCCTCAGCTCTATTATGCTTTTTTCGACCTCTCGCGCCATCAAACAGAGATCTCCGATCAAGCGGAATCACTCGCTCTTCCCTGCCAATTCTAAATAGCACCGTTCGATTTGCCTCCGACTCTAAAACACCAACAACTCCACTCACATTCTTGACCCTCGCGTTAGCTGTTAGATGAACCCAACCGGCCTGTAACCGATCGATAGACTAAATGATGGTCCCATCCGTTTCCTGTCAGTGAAGAGTAGAAGTAATGATAACAATTCAAATTAATGACTGAGCTCAATCGAAAGTGTACACTATCTGAGCGTGTATCATTGTTGACGGCGATAAAGTCCAGACTGTCGAGTGGAAATTTTACCAATGAAATTACTACCCGACGATACAAATCGCGCGAAAGGTGTCTGAAGCTCCGATAAAGATCGTGGACAAATTTAGACACGCTCGATGATTCCATCCTATTCGAAAAATACAGCTCACACTTTTCTCTCCCGAATACAGTTCGCCATGGGCTATGATTGGAGGGAATGATTGCAATAAGGAAACAAGAGCGGCATGTTTCATGAATAAGCTGTTATTCCTAGACATAGCTCTAAGAAAACAGAATCCGCCGGGGCGAGATAGCCCCGGCAAAATCGCTGCCTCGTGGCGGTGCAGAGGTGCGTTTTCTTAGTGGGCTCTTGCTGCACCGTGAAAATCCTCGAGGCCGTTATACTGGTAACGATGAGACCGCTACGGCAGGCTGTTACCGCCACGTGCTACCATAATATCGGGGCAAAAGTTTGCCGGGCCAGCGCGAACCGGAGAAAATAATTTGATACGACTCGACCACCCAGCAAAGTTCGCCACGCTCGGTACTTCCTCGCAGTCGAGGAGGATTCCACTGGAGGTGGGCGTGCACGGTTAGCAGGGGGGAGGGGGGGGGTCATTCGGAGAACAATTACGATGCTGTTGCTGCGATTCCTGCCAATTATATCGCGAGCCTTTCGGGAATGGGACCAGCACAGCTATCCAGTAACGAGCCACCCTGGAATCTCGCCCATAATTAAAAAGAGAATCCGAGTCATATCAGAAGCCGGGACGTGGCCGGGACGCCCAGTGAAATTCTGCCTCCGTAAAGAGAGCTGCCGGCAGAGTGAAATAAGAAACAATTGTATTCTGGCTGGCATGTGAAAATGAGGACGGTGGCTGGTCACGTTACGGAGAATAGTTTTTCTATGCAACGAGGAGTAGTTACGAAGTCACTCTTGTTACCAGTACCAAGTCCTACTGGATGGGAAAAGTGTACAAGGAGTACTCGCAAGAGGCTTCTCCTTCGGTTTTTCTCAAGCAGGACTGGCAAGGGTGACGCAATGTCATTTAGAATTCGCCCCGGAGTTCTGGTTCTTCTCGCATTTCCAAGTGGTTTAGCCGTCCACTCACTAGGAAGAATAACATCCACACTTCTGATGAAACAAAAACGTTACTTATGCGCTGTCGAATACAATTTTAAATATTTACTGTCTCTTGTACTATCTCATCCCCCAATGTTTCTAACATAAGAGAAAGTCCACAAGGTTTTCTCTTCGAGAATTAATAAGAGCTCCGAACACATTTCCACGGGACTGCGAGTGTTGGAAGCTCCTAGCGCGAGGGTTGGGTGAGGAGTACGCTCTCCGCTTACTTTCCTTTTAAAAGTTAGCACCGCCTGCCGAAACATCGTGTTCCTCTTATTTATCGAATGGACGCGAGTATCACGCGGCACGGGCCATTCGGTGCACGCGGTGCTTCCCCGTGGCCGTTCGATCGGCCAAACTTTCGCCACGTTAACGAAGCCTCGTTACGATTGATCGTCCCCGGCTTAACCGTTCGGCTGCCGGGAAATGGTAAACCACCGCAATCATCGGCACCTTCATCCGTTCGTACTTTTAAGACCTCGAAGCCCCCGCTCTCTAATGCAATTCCAATAGCCATCTTTAGACATTGTTTCCTAAGAAAGAGATCGAAAAATCGTCTCACCCTTGACTAAAACAACCGCACAAAATGTTCGGCAAATGAAAACGGTTTTCCTCCTACAGTCATCACACATATTCGTCACTGAAGACTATTGAGAGCCCAACGCGCCGGCTGTAATTCACGGCATTGAATTTAAAGGGATAAAATGTACGCCCAGAAGCCGAGGTGTGCATGGCCCCAAATAACTCTCAAACAAACCATTATCAGCGGAAAATCGGCTATTACTTGTGGAAAATATATACTTTGGCCTGATCGTTTCAGATAAATATTATCGCTGCGTTTATCGCAGCGGATTACTATGATACGCTTGTGAGTCGCGCGGTTCCTCTGATTGATCCTTTCACATTAATAATCTCGAGGATGTTGCGTATTGCGTAAAACCTGGCTGAAAATAAACCAAAGTTGCGACTCACGTCCAATAATACAAACGCGTCTCAATAATCGCTCGACTTGATATTAATTTTGATATCGACACCGAGATATGGCAAATTCGGCTGTGATCGATTTATTCTTGACCCGTTGAATTATGAGGCTTTCCGAAAAATAGTTTTTTCTCGAATTCGAAGTTTAAGTAATGCACTTGTTATTTGACCCCTTTTCCATGGATATGAAGGACTACCTTGATAAGGTACATGCAACAACTTGTTAAACAAGATCTGATAGGCATAGAAGTATCACTGGCCTGATTACTCGCCGGGCAGCTGTTAGCGTGCCAAAAATATCTCAGTATCTTAAAATACCGTGTGGTAATGGAAATCCCAGGCCGCATAGGATTAGATACACGTAATCAAGATCGGGAGGCCTTGATAGTGGAAACTAGCCTCTATATGAAGGACGACCCTTGAAAAATCACGAGCTCCCGATTTCTGAGGAAAAGATAATTTGGATAGTCACTATAGTTTCCAATCGCGTGATATTGACTCTTTCTTATCAAATAACAGGGCAAATAGGAATGGCAGAAAAATAGAGGCCAGGGTGACAATGAATCGCTAATCAAACCCAATTAACGCGCCGCTCTTGTGTCGAATCACTATACATAGTTATGCGACTATTTCTAGATAAGTCAAAAGTTCAACTGCTGTGAATCCAGCAGCCAAGTTGGATAGACAATTGGATGAGTTAGTTAAACAAATCCCGGGCTAATTAAGATTTTATTTTCGAACGGGTTATATCATCGGTACTATCTATGCTAACCTTGGTAACTGTATTCAGATGGAAGTAATCGACATCTCGGATTTTACACAATCGTGACAGATGTATCGATACCTTTGCACAGGGCCGCGAAATCGCGAACACTCGAAAGAGCCGAACCGCTAATCTTATCTCGGCCCACATCATACAAATCAATCGGTTCGGATGTATATAAGGCCGTGGTTGGATTTGGTGGACATCAGTGAGTTTTGAGCAAGACTTGAAACAGACCAGTACCAACACGGTAAGTGGTGATACACCTGTTCATCTCCTGCCATTTCGGAGGATTCGCTTGACAATCGAACGAACCTTCTTCATATTTCATGGAATTGCTTAATCATACTTTATTACTAACATTGTTTCGAAAATGTAGCTCTGAAGCTACATTGTCGACCCATGACTCCAGGGGTCTGTAGTATTCTCGAGCTTTTAATATTAGATCGGAACTTCAAAATAACAGAAACCGATCATTCCATTAATAATATTCTACTTAATATGATGGTCGCATTACCCGAATTTACCTCTCTTTGCAGATGAAGTTCGCCCTTGCCTTCGTTGCCACCTTGGCCGTTTTCGGCTCAAGCAGCGCCTTTGATATCCCCAATGTGGGCAATGGTGAACTCGCCAGGGAGATCCAGGACTTCCTGGACCTGCTCCCCCAGGACGATATCGTGGCTGTCGCTCTTCAGTACATGGCTGAGGATTTGGAAATCCAGCAAGCTGTTGCCTACATGCAATCGCCCGAGTTCGGTCAGCTCGCTAGGGAAGTCGAAAACCTTCCAGAAGTGAAGAACCTGATGTCCTACATCTACTTCGCCGGAATCGACATCTACTCAATGGTCAACGGATTCAACCAGTTCATCGGAATCGAGCCAGTCGTTCCCTACGCCGGAGTTAGGCCCGAAATCACCGGAGGAGTCCGTGGATTCGTCGATGATATCAAGGCTCTCCTCCCCATGGATCAAATTAACGCTTTGTACGACTACAAGCTCCAGAACTCGCCAGTCTTCGCCGACTTCATCGCCCAGCTCGAGTCCCCCGAGTTCCAGAACATCGTCAACACCGTCTACGCCAACCCGCTCTTCCAGAGCCTTCTTGAGAAGGCAAGGAACGCCGGAATCGACCTCCAGGCCATCAGACAGCTCCTCGAAGTCATCTTCGGCATCAGGGTACCCGCACGTCTTTAAGCGACCGTTGACCAATGCTCTTCCGACCGTCTATACTTTCATTGATGAGAAAGTTGGAACTTACTGATTACTGCTCACAGATGATGGATAGTACGTAAAGTACTGCCGCCGCAATGCTATAGACCTGTTGTTAATCTTGTTAATGGTTTGAGTCTATGACTCGTCTAGTTCTGTGAATAAATTCAACTATTTTACATAAAAACATGTGCTACTTTACGATCCCCCTTTACCACCTACTACCAGTCATGATAGAAACGAGATACTTTCAAAGATAGTTAGTGCGTTCAAAATGCAAGCTAAGACAATTAAGTAGAAGCAGATAACAAACAGAAAACAAACGTTGGATAGCTACAAATAACCAATAAGAATATCGAGCCAGTATCTACAGTATGAAAAAACAACTCCCAATGCTACTTTTATCATTGGCATAAAATTGGAGTTCTAGCATTTCCACTTCTTGTATGATAAGACTGTGAAGAGGTTAAGCCCAATTTGATCTCCCACGATGTATCGACCCCGATCGAGAAGAATTAAGGCAGTCGCTAGGAAGTCGGACGTCGGACACCTAACACCTCGACCAACATTTCTTCAAATTCTAATATTCCTGAAAAGTAATGCTTCTCGATTTTTGTTCACCAACTACGACTAACGATATGTTTAACTCTTGCTTGGTCTGACTAACGAGACCTATATTAGAGCTAAATAATAGCAACTAACTTGCCAAAGTATAGGTTTATCGAGTTAATTTTCAGACGCCGGTTATTGCCTTAATCATATTATCTACCTACAATTATTGACCTTATAACTACTGGATTTGACACTGTTTCACGCAGTTGAACGTTTCTTTCCAATCCCATTCTTTCAGCGGCCCGACTACACTAGAATTGGGGGAATTTGACAGCAATATGTAGTTCGATCCGGTTTGTTTAGCGGCCAAAAAAGACAGAAGTACCTGCGCTTGATAACTTCAAAGGCTTAATTACTGCCATCAAGAAGATGGGCTTTTAATTATCAGCGTGCCCCCGCGATTTCACTGTGGGCCGTTAAATTAATTAAACAAAAGTACAGGCCGTGCACAATAGCAATTGCCGATGGTCATTAATTAATTAGATGATTGCGGCATTCTCTGCACAGTCGGCTACTTCTACTGTGGTTGGGAATTATAAGCCATTACCATCGCATTCCCACGGAACGGGGTGAATCACTCAAATTGTGGTCAAGAAATATCAGTAACAGTAAAATGTAGAAAAACAAACGCCAAGTGGTTTAATAACCCACATAAAAGATATCTTATTGTTGAACTACGGTATCCAAAAACGAAATAGATATTGTACAAGAAATCCAAGTCATCAATCAGGGATACCATACATTAATTATAATTAATTAACATGGTACAGTTTCTTTTTCGTGGATTCAAATGCCCAAGATGAGTACGTTAGTATGCATATTACCACAGAGAACCTAGTCTGTGGTGATATTACCATCGTGGATGCCGTTTCTTGCTATTAAATTATCGGTATTACCTACCGATCGTAGGAGCAGTGTTGTGTCATTTGGAGAAAAATTACAGATATCGGTAGCCTTTCGATTAATTGACAAATCGCAACACGTCGCAGTGGCGCTATCTCGTGTGGGAAAAGTGATAACCACATTCTGAGCTCTCATGCTTATTCTTCTGGCCCGTTTATGCATTATAAAATAGCAAGAGAAATTCATATCTCCTAAACGATTGACCGATTCGCTCGATTCTTGGCTCATTGGATTCAGAAAAATAAACCTTTTCGCAAATCAAGTGGAAAGTTTGGAATCGATAGAATTCCAAACGATTTACTTTGCGACAAGTATCCGCGACTGTCGCGTATATGCTACGTATGCATACTACTTGGCGCTGGACTCTACCGTGTCTCCTGATTACTTTTCGATGTAAGCGACTCACCCATACATACAGGAAGATACGACTGATCGACAACAGCAGTCAGTAATTGGGCCGTCGGCAAAGTCTATTTACCGATTAAAGTCTACTATCTGCACCAGTGATTATCATGAGATCAAAAGATGTATCATAATGACTTATCATTACAAACTTAGAAGATTCCTCCACCTGCAGCCTTTTGCAGATTCGGTATATAAAGAACCGCTCTCAAGACAGCGCGTCAGTTCGTTGAAAGACGCGTGCCAAGGTAAGTAAGAGGGTTGGCCGTACTTTTACACATCATTAAGATTCATGCGTTTCTATAGTATTAACGCGTGATCCTTAATTAAGTGTGGGTTACGTTGCCTGAACAAAGTGGATATATTCGCAGATGAAGCTCGCAGTGACGGTGTTGACGGCTCTGGTTGCTTTCGCGACCGTAAACGCCCAGAATGCAGTGCCAGACTTTGGGCAAGGACCCCTTCACGATGATATGCAATACTTCATGAACATGATCCCCATGAAAGAAGTCGAGATGGTAATTACGAGGTACACAGTCCAGGACGCCGAATTCCGCGACGCTCTGAGCTACGTGTTGTCCGACGAATTCAAGAATCTCGTCGTGGACATCGAGCACGTTCCCGAGGTGCTGATTTTCCTCCAGTTCCTTGAGGACAACGGTATCTATGCCTACGACATAATGAACAAGTTGAACGTGGCGCTCGGCATCCACGAAACCCTACCAGCAGTCAAGAAGACCAGCTATCTGCCAGCTACCAGCGGATTAGCTGGTTTCTTCACTGAAGTGAAGGCTCTGATTTCCTACGATCAGTTCATACACGGTTACGCTTACAAGATGAAGACGTCGCCTGCCTTCTTTGCGTTCGTCGAGCAACTCAAGTCCAGCAACTTCCAGGGCATCATCAACAATATCTACGCGCATCCGACTTACTTGAACGTTCGAAGCAAACTGGTCGCCGCGGGTGTCAATGTCAAACTTGTCGAAGACATCATGTTCACCGTTCTCGGAACCCAGTTCCCCGATCTCTACTCAAAGAGCTTCTACGAAAGCGCGTTGTCCAGGGACTTCCAGGACTTCATGGACCTCGCTCTTACCGACGAGGTCACGAACATTTATATGATATACTTCACACAGGACCCCGAAGTCCAACGTGGGTTTGCGTACGCACAGAGCGAAGACTTCCACGCCATGGTGCGCAACGTCGAAGCTCTCCCAGAGTACCAATCATTCATCCTGTACTTGATAAACTCCGGAGTCGACATCGCCAAGCTGATCCAGCAGTTCCACGAGTTCGTCGGCATGGAACCATACGTGCCACCGATGTACAGTAACCAAAAGTATCAGTCACTGATCGGCACGGAAGCTACCGGCGGATTCCGCGGCATGGTCGATGAGGTCAAGGCTGCCCTGCCCCTCGATGAGCTCTATGCCCTCTACCAGTACAAAATGCAGAACTCACCCGCCTTCGCTGACTTCATCGCCCAAATCCAGACGCCCGAGTTTCAGAATATCATCAACACGGTATACGCGCACCCCATCTTCATTGAGATGAGGAACAAAGCCTTGGCGGCTGGACTCGACCTTGCGGCACTCGACGAGCTCATCACTCTTCTTTTCGGCATCCGGTTGCCCCAGCCATGAACTCACACCAATCGATGAATTGGGCCCATTTTTTATATTACCTCTGACTATTTTTATATTCTAATAAATAAATCATGTGCCAATCAAAGATGTATCCAGTTTTCACACGCTTCTGTCCGATTTTCTCCAACGTGAGAAACATTTTCCTGAAACCTCGAGCTTGTACACAATGTGATCTCTAAATAACAATGGAAGTTGTGTGCATTAGCTGCTCCTCACTAGGCTAGTTTCATCGGATAAATGTTTCGTATTCGGTGCACAGGCAATCTTCCCTCGAATTGATTTTAATTATCGAGTCTGTTAACAACGGCCCGCTGTCATTAACTCATTATAACTGTTAGCAGCGTCACTTTATTACCGTGGGATAATAATATCATTACAGTATGGTATTACTGACATCGGTATAATTTATTTTATAATTAACGCACCCTCCCGCTGCGCGATTATTGGCGGATGTTGGTAATAATCCATTGATTATATTCATCTCCCAATTTAGATTCGGGCTTAATGAACTACCGGAAATTCGGGGGGGGGGAATTTTTCCCACGGAATTGATGAGCTTTGACTGTTCCCTGAAAGACTGGAAAAGATCACTGCGTAGTAATTTACTGTTTTGCCGATAATTTGAACAGAGTTTATCTTTATGTGCGGGATAAATTAAGCGACACCAGTGCCCAAGAATAACCAGCCATGTAAGTCATATGTATCTCAGCAGTAGCTGGAACAAAATATGATAAGCACCTGCTCCGATTTCACTATAACTGACTGCCGAAATACACTTGCGTCCCGATAAGCCAACCTGATTCTAATCTTTCGGAAATCAAAATTAAGTAAAATCGTAGAATCGGCCCCCGATGCTCGTATGATTTTCGATTGTCTATCTTTGAACGGAAGGCGCGTATTACCAATTGGTTCCTACACATTGCTTTCAAATAAGTGTTGGAGCGTGAGTATTGCAAAATACTAACGCAAATTCACAGAACGAACTGTATCTAGCCACAGCCCGTCAATCTTATCAGTCTTTTACAGCGAATATACCGCCACTCGAATATGGTTTCGTCGCTATATATTTTCCGAGCGGGTAGTGCTTCTTCACATTCGACAGTCGCTTGGAACCATCCGAATATCCTGCAGCATAAACCGTAAGTCTTTGCACAACCTTAATTCCTACTTAAGTAAATTTTATGTTTTATAGTCTAGAAATTCTATATTTCTATCCCAATTTGCAGATGAAAGTCTTGGTAGCACTTGCCGTCTGTATCGTGGCCGCTTCGGCTTACGTGCGGCGACCTATCGAACAAGCTGCGAATAAAATCGAGCTTGTACAGCTCGACCAGAAGGCCCTTGCCCTCCAATTCCATGAGTATGGCAATATCATCGAACTGAATAAGCTCATAGATCTGGTAACCCACTACGTCCAGGAAGACGAAGAGGTCCGCCATCATTGGAACTACATCTTCACAACTGAATTCATTGACACCTTCGCCGCGGTGCAGAGGACCCCTGAATTCAAGGCCCTCCTGAAGTACATATACGTATCTGGAATCGACATTTACACCTACGTAAACATCGCAAACCGCGCCCTGGGAATCGATCTTATTGTCAGAGAGGAGGACAGTGAGGAGAGCAGCGAAGAAACGAACGAGGACGAGGAAGACAGTGAGGAGAAGGATCTTCCTGAGAACTACAAAATCGGCGAAGGAATGAAAGGATTGCTAGTCGATTTCAAAGCTGCCATGCCTTACAAGCAGATTTACGCCATCCACGACAAGAAGATGCTCAACGAATGTCCCTACGCTCTCTTCATGAACCGCGTCTTCGCACCGGCGTTAGGCACAATCCTCGAAAATCTCTTCCGTAGCGATGCTTATGAAAACATGGTAACGGTAGCCATCGAGCATAAAATCGACGTCGTTCGCGTGCGTGACCTCGCCCACGCTATGATGGCCATTGATCGCAATCAGTATTAAATAGAGGCGGATACTATTAGAGTGAGAGCTGCGAGAGTGATATGTGCTGGCTGCATGGACTCGTGCGGCGACTGGCAGATCTGGTAGAGCGAGGGTATGCGATGGGAAAGGTCTGAAGATAGTGCGGCATCGTTTACAATTAGTGATGTCGCGTTGAAGGGCTGACTTCGCGCAACATCGAACTGAACGTCAAAATTTCAGTGTCTTCGATTGTAAGTTTGTCGCGGTGAACCTCGGCATATCTTAATTGACTAATTAAATTTGAAGAGTTATGGAAAACTGACGCATTCATTTCCTCGCCCGAATCCTAATTCCTACGTGGGGTACCAATCGACCCTTTCCTGTTCACCGTAAGAAGTCTGCCTGTGGCATGTAACCTCTTGCCGTTCCTGAGGTATGATTTCTCAAGCTCTACTCGACGATTATGTGCGCGAGCATAACTCAAGCAGCGAAACTTCCAGATGATTGTGGATCCAGTATGCCCCATATTGGCAATTGACAAGACGCACAAGTACCAGCGCTTATCTAATCGGCACGCACAATGAACGAGACACTCGTCGCTGCATCGGCGATCACAGCGATCTCGATCGCCGTGATCGGTATGGTCGCCTACAAAATGCGGCCGAAAGTGGAGCCTCCTGCGGCAACTGCCGGTCCGCAAAAGCCGGACGACAGTTCGCTGGAGGAGGACTTCCGGGACCTCCTGGAGTTCCTGCCCCTCAAGGAAATCACTGCGATTATCGACAATTACGCGAGCCACGACACACAGATCGCCGATACCATCAGCTTCATTAACGACCAGAAGCGGTTCATTATGCGGGAATTCCGTCAGATACCGGAGGTCATGCGCTTCGTCGACTTCCTCTGGCAGAATGGTCTCGAAATTGATAATTGGGCCGAGAATATATGGAACGCCTGGATAACACTCCCGTGCTTCAAGGGTCCGAAAGACAACCTGACCACCGGCGGCCTCAGCCAGATGGTCAGCAAAATCTTCAAGCTCATACCGAGGGACGAGCTGCACGAGCACTTGCGCGAGAAAATAAAGTACTCGAATAGCTTCAAGAGACTTATCATGTACTTGAAGTCCGAGGAGTTCACGCAACTCTGCGAGGCTGTCGGGAATAGCGACATTCTCAGTCAACACATTTTCTGGGCGAAGGATTCCGGGATCGAAGTGGCCTTCGCAATCGAGCTTGTCAGACATTCCCACAATTATCTGACTAGATTTGTAACGTGACCAATTTCTGTACAATGTAGTCACTCGATAAAAGACTTGCTGTACGTGGAGGGAACTTGAGATTATATTACAAAATTGTCCCAGAACTCCGTTTGCGAACGTCCGTATTTTGGCATGTTATATACAAGAGTCGCCTACAGAATGCTTTAGCCGGCTTCTCCGTAAACTTAAGATACTCTTCCAGAGAAGGAATTAATTTCGCTCGAGGTATTAGACGCTATATGCATGAAAGTTGTAGGTTAGCGCGAGACTCGTAGCGAAGCGGGGGCGGCCGGGTCGAGTTGGTATGGAGTGAGAGTGTGATGCCGAGAGGGCGAGATCGTCTGTGCGACGACTATCTAGGACGGATCGGAGGACAGGAAGGTGCTGAAGGAGGAATAGGGTTGAGAAGGGCGCGAGGGCAAGCGGCTCGCGGTGTCTGCGGCAAACAATTCCAATTAACTTGCTGGAATTGGAATAGGACTCCTCGTCGACGGTCCCTCGACTGCTGCCTTCTAGATGCTGCCCCAACCCCGAGTGGTCCAGAGCCGCGCCACCACGTTCCTCCGGGCTCCACTTCACTCTAACCTAACCGCCCGCCCCTATTCCACTATAGAGGCTCGTTCTTCATTTTCATTCCTCGAATTATCGCGTCTTTCGCATGCACAAATTAGCTGTCCTGCCTTGGATGGACCGAGCGCGCACGAGCGAGCGAGTGCCGCGAACAACTTGGCCCAACTACACTTGACCGGCGCCAGTTCCCGGACTCCGAGTGCAAGAGACCGGCGAAAGAATGAGGCTGCAGCGGCGAAAAATTAAAAAAGTTCCCCATTTTATCGTCGGCCCTTCAACATAACTTCGGCCCGGTCATCTACATATCAATTGGAAATCGCTCGTCAGCCACGCGGAACTTGGAACCGAGGGAGTGAGAAGCATCGCTAATGGAATAAGGTCGAGTTACCCGAAGGGCTGGCGAGAGCGGTCCGGCAGTTCCTCCAAGTCCGATTGGCTGCCGCAGGAAGTATAATTCAATCAGGACGGTGGGGTGGTGTTTGTCGAGGTTGGTTTCTTTACGCGACTCTGCTCCTATCGAGCCAAGGTGAATACTGGCTGCTCAGCCATTATCCGGCCGGCCATAATGCTCGTCATCGTCGTCATTCGGTAGAGTTATGAAGTACAACACACATACACACACAGAGAGAGTGAGCCGCGCGCACAGGCCTGAGTACCGTCGCCCTAGACAATGCCGGGGTTTTCCTGAGCTGCTCTGATATTGAAGACGCCCGAAAGCGGTGTGTACCAATGCCAGTGTGTACCGAACGTCTAGCCCTCTACTCTACATTATTAAATCCTGCCTTACTCCTGGACCAGCGGCGCGCGGCCACGGGACAATAGTGTTCTTTGAGCGGCTTCCGCGCGACTCTGTGATGCGAGCCTCCTGCCAAACCGGCTTCCTTCGGAATTCCCTGTGATCCAGTTACCGCTCTGTCGCTCGACTTCGCGGCTACGCTCAGCGATAGGATGCCAAATCGAGTAACCGACTGAGCGTCACCGCGCTTTTCTTCCCCGATAATGCACGCTATCCGCCGCAGTCTGGTGGATGAGAGCGTCGTTGCTCGGCGCAAACACGTGCGCGCAATTTCACGGTATGTAGGGAGAGGGAGTGAGGGAGATGGGCGGGAGAGATTGTAATAGAGCCACTTGTTTGCAAGGGAGCGCCGCGCCTAATTACAATCTAATACTCAAGCGTCCGCAATCGTGGCAGGTGGTATACAATAATTGCAAGTGCTCGTAATCCCGCCGAATGGTTTAATCCGCGTCGCGCCGTGTTCCGGCGACAGGCGACGGGGAAGACGGAAACGACGTCGTCATGCTCATCGTCGACGACGTCGTCGTGCCCTTGGGAATCGCGGCACGCGATGGGCCGCATTTAAAAGTGGGCTCGCGCTAGGGTAATACTGATCCGCTTACGGGGTTTAAAAGTCAAGTGCTAAGAGCGCAATTCATCCCACCTACTTGCTAGGAACAGAGGAATGAAGCTGTGAGAGGCAGTGAGGGGCCTCTCCTTAGGTCCGAGTGAGACAGGGTGGGAAAAGCCGGCGGAGAGCAACATCAGGATGTCGGCCGTAAAGCGGTACTTCGAGAGTGATTGAGCTAGAGATATCATGAGGCTCTCTCGACGCTTCTTACTTTTACTCCCATGCTCTTCCTCTCCCCGCGCCCGAGTGTCTCCCGCTTCTTCGCGACTTCCTCGCGGAATGTCGCTATCTTTATCGTCCGGCGCGAGAAACATCATTTGGCCAGGTCGCCGCTCTCCCTGCCGGCAAGCACCCTCTCGTGTTTTCATCGGCCAGCGCGCACTTGCCGCTTCTTTCCGTCTGCGCTTCGCCTCGCTTTCTCCTCATTTTCCATTGGCTCTGTACACGGTAATTCTCTCGGGCTCTAAAGCTCGGCCGACTCGCGATAATGAAGTAGATGCGCCGCGGCGCATTCGCCATTCGCATTCCGATTCGCCAGGAAGCGTCTGGGAAATTCCAGCGTCGCCTGTAGGTTCGCTCTTGCTCCCGACGACAAAGCCGAGCCTTACCCGCGCCGCGGCGCGGCTCGGCGGCTGCACCAGTCCGCAAATGGGGCCGATTCGTTTGTAGCACGGATGTCGAGAATCTAGAATCAATATTGGAAATCCTGAACGGACTGTGCATGCACGTGCGCGCGCCAGTAAACGCAACCACGTATATACGTGTCTCTCGTCGCGAGAAAGCGGGTTATTGTCGGGAGTTGAGAGAGAGAGAGAGAGACCAAATGAAAGACAGACAAGCAATAGACCCTGTGAGCGGGGGTGAGAGTGTGGGAGAAGGGGAGGGAGAGAGAGCGAGATAGAGAGGGTGAGGGAGAGGGAGAGAAGGGTGAATGCCGACTATGACTTATCGGACGCGACTTGTTGCGCGTGCACGATCGCCCACGAAACAATTGTTTCCGTGGCTGCTGCTAGATTACGGAGGCAGCGCGGATGTCGTGAGGGTTTGGAGTCGCGTGCGCGCATTCCCTCGGCCATTCGCACCGAGTCGATTAAAACAAATGCGGACTGGCGATAAGACCTTATTTCTAAATTCGGGTCGCGGAGTCCTATACTCCTAATTAAAGATGGGCAAACTCCGATACGCCGCAAAAGCAGGACGGTCAGAATTCGCGAATCCTATCACTGTATCTCGAGCTCATGCCCCGCCACCACACGGCCCCACTCGTTCCAAGGTGCTCAATACGCGTGCAGCGACATTTTGCCACACCGGCGCTTATCGATGTAATCCGGCGAATGCGGATCTAATACCATAATGCTCCTTGTGAACGGCTCCAACGCACGTCGATAACGCGCCCGTCGAGTTTTCATCAGGCCCGTTTTCCTAAGCGGAAAATCATCAGCACCCTCTCGACGTAATTGCCGGTATTAATCTCTCGCTCGCATTAATCCTGCTTGATGAGTTGTAAAATTTCTCAACGTTCGCATACGTTTCCGCGTAGTCCACGTGCGTCGGGAAAGTCAAGTATACGGGTGATGTGCTTAGTCAGCTGGGCGTCTGCGAAATGGAGCCTTCCAGTATCTTTGGAAATAAGGAAGAGCAAGGGGCTTAGAGCCGTGGCTGATATAAACTCGTCACGGTGCAGAAGGTACGAAGGCAGAGGGGGTTTGGGGTGCGGAAAACCGGGTAAAATCGGAGGGTGAGTTACATCCGCCTTGGAGAAGGTAGCGATGTTGTTAGAATGCCGGGAGTATGTCCGTAATCAGGGGCACTCTCTCTCTCTCTCTCCCTCTTCTCCTACTGGGCGCCCTCTCTGCCGCCAGCTCGGCGGATCCGAGTCGAATTCGTAGCCGGATCACGTCGTTATTTAACGAGATTACGTTGTTAACCTGGGAGGGTCGAGCTGGTGCAAGTACGCGCGGGGTCGATGGCGGGGTTGGGGGCGGAGGGCGGCCGCTGGTTGTGTCGATGCCGATCGCGCGATATGAAATTAAACTCGACCATTTTTCCTGATTAACGGCTGCCGCATGCGTCGCAACCCCGTAATATTCCGCTCGCGCTTTCCGCACCAGGTGATTAGACAGCGCCGGTCATGATTCTAATATTAATTCGGTCTGGCATTACCGCAGCGACCGCCACGCCGAGCGCAATTGCACCGCACCTCACCGCGGTGCGACCAGTGTGATTTATGAAACGAACCAGTGATATCTGTAATTATTGACTTTGCGCTCTGAATGGCAGCCAGTGGCGGCGTGATCGGGATCGTTGGGCGCGCTGCTGCTTGCTGTGGAGAATAAAGGGAGGCTAAGGGGAGCGTGAAACATTTCCAAGATGCCAGGGGCTTCGCTTCCCCGATCACCGTGTTCGCCGCAGAGCCGAATGCCAGTTCTAATGAACCCATCGACAACGCGTCTCCGCCACTGACCCGGCTCCACTGCGGGCGACTGCACCGGATGAATGAATTTCGCACGTGCCTCTTACAATAAGTATTGGAATGCCGTAATGGAAGCTGTCTGCAGAATATCAGGACGTCGCCGTCAGGCCTCCTCCCTACTTCGCTCGGAGGGAAGCGCCGAGCCGAGCCGCGTCGCGCCGCCAGGACGTCGACCTCCCCCAGGTACACTACCTAGCCAGGATGAGCCGTAGGAAGTTTGAATGTCTGTCTCCGGCTCTCCTTGATAAAGATGACAACGGGAATGCCAGCCGCATCGCTATCGAGAATCGCGACAAATACGCCGACGAGTAGGAATCACTCCTCGTCCTCCAATTTTCGAACTCGTTATGTACTGCATACTATATTTCTGCTATGCAGACTCGACGGATCCAATGTAGACATATTATAATATCGGCCGAAATATGCTCCGAGCGACGGAATAAGGCTGGGGCAAACGCGCCCTGGAAGTAGGAAAGTATGTTTATCAAAGTGCGCGCGGCATTAGATAGGCGAGGCGGGCGGGCTGGTGGGCGGGCGGGCTTCGCCGGAACCGGGAGCGCGAGCGGGTACCGGTGGGAAGGGGCGAGCGCGAGTCCGGAGCATTGTATACAGAATTTCCAGAAGGGGTGAGTAGAATTCATGAGGTAATTCCGTGTTCGATACACCGTGCGCGCTTAAGGTTGCGATGTTACTGGCGTCACATAAGCGTAATACCGGATAAGCCGCAATAATGCAGACCCGCTGTGCGTGCATGCGGAAGTGGAATGGATCCAGCCGAGCTTCGAGACCCGAACGTGTATTCAGCGTGAACACACCCGCCGATTCGACATCTTTAAACCCATGTTACCAATCGAAAATATCTCTTTCGATCAACTGGGGAATCTTGGAATATTCCACGATGATTCACTGATTGCAGACGAGAGCTCATGAGACAGTTGGAAGGAAGTGTGTCTGGTAGATGAAGGCCTACTGGCAAGAATGCAGCGAGGTAGACGAAGTATAATAACTCCGATTTAAGCGGCTCTATTTATTTGATACATTTCCATTGCTATTATGTCCCGACGGAAATGAGAGTCCATTTAAAAGTGCAAGCGAGGCGTGGGCCTCTAAGCTTTTGTCTCCACACTTCCGACAGTGGCTGGACGGCTGGCCGGCGCTCCGTCACCGTCGGATTTCTATCTCCCTTTTGTCTACCGCGGATTTTTCAAGGCACCGTGAAAACAATGCCGAGTATAACCTGCGAGTGCTTCCCCCACCCTCGCAATACCGCGGAAACGAAGCGGCGGAAGATGGGGGACGCGGTTTAAGAGTATATCGCCTGGAATTAAATCGTAAAGAAAAAGATTCCGGTGAAGGGGGGTGGGGAGGGGGGACGCGCGAAATGACGAGAACAATGAAAGAGTAAAATCCCCGGCCGGCGGTGTAATTAGCGCGGGGAGCATTAAGAAGACACCGAGCAATTTCGGCCGGCCATTTTTCACGGTAATCCGCACGCTGTATTTGGACTGCGGGTGTCTTCATCTCCGCTAGGGATCCTCTCGTCTTAGGGAGAGAATGAAATAACGCTAGGGAAACGGGGGTGGGGAATCGTTAAGGTGACGATGATCCGACTAGCGGAGAGGATACGCCGAATTCTTTCACTCCGATTGCAGTACACACTCTCGAGTCCCTTAAAACTTCGCTGGCGTTAAGTCTCACACGATTTACGATCAACTCTCTCTCCCCTACATGTATCTTCCCCGGCACCTGGCGACACTTTTCACAGGAACCTTCCAGTTTCGCTCGTCCTCACTTACTTATAATCGTGAGAGATTATACTGCGTGATTATTCCACCCTTGAAGGGCGAGACGGATTCCCGGTTTATAAAGTATATACATCCCTCAGGTTTAGCGTAACCGTGAGCTATTGCGAGTTTCGCATTGTACTTTCAATGAACTGCTCGACGAATGTTTGTCTGAGGAGCCACTCGAAACTGAGCAAGTGGGAAAGGCGCGTACAGAGCCAGACGAGCAGGCTAGCTAGAGGGAACCGAGAAATCATCGAGCCTTATTAAATCCAACGAGCATCCGGCGAGGCGTTGCAGCCAGAATCACAGACCTAACACGATTATTCACTCCTACCCTTTCTCCCGCAGTTAATCAAGTCGTTTTGTATTGAAAATATTCTCGAAGGACGCGGCGACGACAAGATGGAAGCGGGGCTGCGAAGAAGAAGCGGTGGGAAAGGCAATAAAGAAATCTCATCTAACGACAAGGCGTTGCAACACATCTGGCATCCGCGGGAGACTTAATCTCATTCAAGATGCGTGAATGGCCCGCTAAATTCTCTGACTGCTCACACCGGACGAAATCCGAATTAACTAAGGGATGCCTCCTTGAGAAAGCGGTGGGAGGAAGTGTCGGCGAAATAACGTCGAAATGAAAGTTATCCCCTTTTTAAATGAGAAACGGCGGAGTGGGGCGAGTGGGGGCTGTGGGAGGGGTTGGTCAGGCGCAGCCTGGCAGACTAGGTGCATAAATTTCGCTCGGATGGTATCCGAGCGGAGGACTATCCCGGGCATTATCCGCACAGTCGGCGGATAATCCAGATTTGCACAATCGGCCTTCAGCCGGGGGGATTCGGCAACCGGATGTGCAAACCGGCTCGGATAATAACTGGCTGCTTATCAGATACTTAAGACGATTCCCTCGCGGGAGGGGGTACATGCGGCAGGGATACGCGATTCGAAAGCGAAGTGTACTGCATAGTCATGGCCAGCATCTCCTCCCAGCTCGGGCAGACGCTAATGCTCGTTAGCATCGATCTGCCGATTGTCTCTCGGCGGATCAAAGCAATGTGCTTCGAGCTTCCGAATTCCGCCGGGCATGATTTATAATCCGGTTAGAACGAAATATCACGCGGTCAGCTACTCGATTTAATAGACTCTCGTTAATGGCAAAGACAAAAAAAGATTGTGAACATTTAACGCTAAAAGTACACTGCAATAACATCCGCACACTTCGTAAGACGGCATGCCACGCAATGTAATGGAGCGGCCACTGCCACTTCCTTGTGCCATTACGTGAGCAGCCAAATTATGGAACATTTCTTGGCGTATAAATCTAGGGGCGGAAGGGGGTGGACTTCGCGCCGCGTTAAGAATAATCAGTACACCTCGCAGCGCCTCGGGTACCCGGAGAAAAAAATGAGTAGCAGCCAAGCCTGCCAGAGTTTTTCGCGCTCAGCGGCATAAAACTAATATGACGATATTTCTCCGAGCAGTTTATCACGGCTGGCTCTCCTTCTCTATTCTCGTTTCACCTCTGCTCGGTGTGGGTGTGTGTTTGTGTGTGTGTTTGTGAGCAAACATCGGGATTTGCAAGATCATCGCTCTCGCGAAGAAAGAAAATTTATCGGGCTTCCAAGTGCAGAGTGGCAGAGGGGTGAGAGCGCGCGAGAGAAAGAGCATGCCGGGCTTATAAACGGGAGAGATCCGGAGCAATTAATCGCTGGTGGGAACGCCACACTCGATTTCCTTTAGCATGGAGAAAGAGGAAGAGGCAACAGGCAATCAGAATCCGTGTTCTCGCGTGACCACCGGATTTCAGTTAATTAATTAGCGCCTTATAACAATACGCTTGAGCACTTGTGTCGTTAAATTTACATTAAAATTGTTTACTGTAGTAAAGTGTACACAAGAGGAAGAGGAGACAGAGAAAGAGTGTGTGCGATGGAAAAAAACATCATGTTGTTCTTGGTGGAATTCAGAGATGTGGTTTATTTGTAATTCATCAAACTGTACTGTAATTTTAGCAAGAACAATTTTACGTGGTGGTTGTTTGATTCCTAGGAAGAATATGAGCGACGTCGTACGGGCGCCATTAGAGTGACGTATGCCAAAGTAAACTTCATCTCGTAGTGTGGGGAAACGGGCGGCTCGTAGTCCAAGAGGGAGGCTGGACGTGGTCCGTGCTCTCGCTTTGATCGCGATCGCGCGCGGAGGGCGTGTATTTGCAATTTAGATGGAGCTACGGGAAGAGCAAGTGGGACGCGGCAGCATCCGGTGCATCCTGGGCAAGTGGTTTCACAGGACCGAAGCGGGCAAGGGGGTAGCGTCGGCAGAAGGGCACCAGGAGACAAATGTTTCGGGGGGCGCTCGCTTGCTTGCAGGCGTCGCGATGTTAAATAATCGCGTCGCCGGCACGTTTTCGCGTAACGAGGACGTTTATCAGGATCCAGCAACCGGGAACTGATTTACAAATAGGCCCCGGGAGGCAGCTTCTCATCCTTCTACCTCTCGGCCTCTTCTACCACCTCGGCTACTGCTGCTGCTGCTGGCGCTGCTGTCCTACCCGCCCCTACCTGCTGGCGAGCCGTCTGCTTCCACACTTGTTTGCTCGAGCCCGATCCATACTAATTTGAACCGTGCAAAACCCCCCGTGCAATACCCTAGCCTGCAACAACAATGTAACCTGTCGGCTGAAAACACGAAAGACGATCTTCCCGAACCACCGCCGCCGTAGACTCACCCCTCACTAACTTGCTACTAGTTTCATTTTAATGAGAACAACAATTTCCACGTGCGTGTCATCAGGGCAACACACAGAGAGTGTCACGCATCGAATCTCCGCGGACGGGTTGTTCGGTTCGGTGGTGGGTTGGCGTCCGGTAAACGGGCAAATACAGGCATTATGCCGTCTGGCACAATAGGACCGGGGTAAAATTAGATTTACCTCCGAAGAATATGGGGCTTTGCTTTCGAACCGACGGAAATTGCGAAGCGTGGACACGCTATAAACAATGGGGAGTGAATGGACGTAACGCGCGCTTCACTCGGCCAGAGCGGGTTTTGAACGGTGCGCGGATAGGCCGGTCGAATGCTTTGAGGAGCACCCTGATTGCTGTCCAAGCCTATAATGGATAATGCGACGGCCCCTAATAGATATAATGACAAGTGTTGACAGGTAAAATATTTGCCGGCCTCGATTTGCCCTAGTATCACGGCTTTGCACACCGGATACAGGGAATCCCCTCCCGCGCTAACCATAATTCCTGTGAACGTATAATTGCGTCATAATTGCTCGCGGCGCCGCTGTTTGCTCGAATATATTTTCAATTATCCGGCTCTCATGCAGTGAAATTCTTGGACAGAGGCACAGTTTGTCCTCGGATAATTCGCCTATGCAGCCGTTAGTATAGAAAGATAGAAAGCGGGAAAAATAAAAGAGTCATAATCGCTCAAACAACTAACGTTCAAATGCGTAAATGGTTTAGTGTTACCGAACATAGGGGAGGGTCGGTGGTTCTATTACGGAAATTCGTGAGAAGCGAATCGAGGACGAAATGACATCAATTCAGGCATCATAATTGCGTGAGTATGGGGTGGTCAGGGCGCAATGGGATTTTTATTGGAGCCCTGTAATGATAGATAGATAGCAGAGAGCAGGGGGCAGTTTGAGCGATTTAACGGTTAAATCGTCGAGCGCTTTTCAGCCGCGTCAGTGATGTGCCGCACAGACTGATTGCCGCTTGCTCGTTGCCAAATACGAGCCATTTTTGGCATTGTAATGAGATTGAACGTTCCTCCCGATACATAGGCATTGGCGCGCGCGCGTGCAGGCACGAAGCCCCTGTCGGCAGCCTGTTGCGTGAAAGAACATGAAAGCTCGCTTAATTATATAGGATTAAGCGTGCACTACCGAAACGAACAACTGAACCGATACGGACTTCATTTGACCAACTAACGAGTCCAGGCCCAATTCCCTTTCCGTGTGCCCACTAATGTCACCGAATGATGGTGACGATCGGGACGATCGCGACGGGTGGAGGGCGATACCGGTGGTGCTCGGTATCATTTACCAATTAAACAGGAGGCCGAGAGATATCGAAACCATAATTCGTACGCTCAACAGAAGGGGCCAGGAAATCGATTTATCTGCCTACTGTTTTTCATGGAGGCAGGCCGGGCTTAGTCTTCCGGGAAGGGAAAGGTAACACGACGCACTCCGCAAACTAATATCGAAATAATAACGATATCCTCGCTCGGCTACCTTTTATTTTGTCGAGGAGAAGAGGGAAAGATGATTCGAGGACACAGGCTCCCACGAGGATGAGGGGGCAAGAGGAAAGTGCGGGGAGTAGTTGGTGAAGAAAGGCGAGCCACTCGGCCGTGAGGGCTCGAAAGTTCGGCGGGCGCCAACGGCAGCCGTGGAACGAAACTAATCGAAGAGCAGGACTCGAGGAAGCCTCTCATCTGGCGGGAGGACCGCCTCTATTGACTTAGCCAAGTTTGGATTGCCGAGCGGATAAGACGCGAGCCTTGCGCAAGAGTGCTCCAGTCGGCGAGCGGCGCGGCGGCGCAAACTGGCCCTGCTCTTCTCCTCAGCTGCGATGCCAACCCCTCCCGCGACCAGCCGTGTCTCGTGTGTATACCGAAACTTCCGGCGCGCGAACCTAAGCGGCCGGCAAGTCGCTACGCTAAAGTCCTACGAATCGCCTAGCTTCTACCACCTCACCTCCCTTCTCTCTACACTTGAGACATCTTTGATCTAGTTCGACTTCACTTCAAGCCCCGACTTTCCTCGGGACTACAGTCTTTGCCAAACAGGGCAGTATACAAAATAAACTCGTCTCTTACACATCTCGAGATTCACTTAGCTTTTGCAATCATTATGACTGTTTAGCGAATTTCTTGAGAATTTTTGAAAATATGGTCTATACGACAAGATTGCGACTTGCGACCGACTAATTTCGCGCAGAATCTTAGCGTTAAACGGCAAGTATATCACCCTGTCACAGTAAATCAAAGTTGCATAAGGAATACCGGAACTTCCATAGGAAATCCAGTAAATGAGAAATTCCTTATCTAAACCTTCCATCGCTAAATTCAAAATTTATATTTAAAGAGCGGCTGCAAAGGGCTCGCTCGTACTTTCTTAACGCTTTTAGGGGCGCGTAAAAAATGTTGCGCAAGGATTTTCTTAATTGGAGCACTGGTAAAATCTGCCGGAGGAATTAGTTGGTAACGATCATGGATGGAGTGGTATTGCAGGGCACGCTCGTTTCCCACGCCCTCGCGCTAAATAAAGCGACGAAAATTTATATATTTCTTTGCAGCATCGCAAGTACCTGCTAGAACTTGAGCTAAGAAATTAATTTCCCGCTTTCTGTTTGCCTGCTAAATACATATTTGACAACTGAAAAATTACGCGCTTGTCCGTTTACCCAGCCGTCTGCCCACCCCCTCTTTGGCGGCGTTACAATTTTCTCCTCCCACGCGGAAACTCTTTTCGTTTTTCGGTCGGATATTAAAAAAGCAATATTAAGATGAACGCCGCTTATGGCGAGAGCCCAGGGTGTAATTGGATTTTCCGTCTACAAGTAAAAGGGGCCTCCTGAAAATTCATATAATACTTGAAGCCAGCATTCTGCCCCTGGACCGTACACTACTGACCACGGCGGATCCATCTTGTAGCAGTCCATTGTCCCGAAATACATAAGTCTATGTATAGACAAAAAAGAATATTTTTGTGAAATAGAATTAAAGACGATCCACATTGCAAGATAAGGTTCCGGTGAATTTGCACGCTGGAATGTTTAACAAACGGCGTCGGATTCTGGAAACTACCATTTGCTACTTTCTCCATAGTTGTATGTGTAGTATGCCTGCGCGCGTGAAACCCGTGAAGATGCGACTCGTTGTCTCGTTAAGATTTCGGAGATAGAGGAGCCACTCTCGGTGAGAACGGTTGCACCGTCCTTTTCAATAGGTCAGCCCCATTCGAGTCTCCTTCGGACACTCGAATCTTTCTCCGCGAAGATGCCTTGGATCGTCGTGCTTAGCCCCCGAGTGATTGCGGAAACAGAAACCGGTTTCTGTCAACGGTCGACTCGCAATAACGCCCCCCGACCGACGAAATGAGGATTGTTGTGAACGCACGTACGTTCAACTGCACCCTATATAAAGAATACGGCTGCCAGGCGTGATTAACGACGTCCCCCGACTTCCCGCTCGGAGAAGGAACTGATGTCAGATAGACTTAAGGAGGGATTTACCTTTCCTGGATATTGTTCCCGCCGGTAAACGCACGAGTGACATATGTGATAGTGTCAATGAGACTAAGTATGTATATACATGGTATGGACATACGTGTGATTCCCACGAACTGGATGGAGATCCACATCGCTGTATCAATGGAGATGAAGAAAAATATATATTACAATCCATATTCATATTATTTTGCCAGAAAACATATCCCTCAAAAACGACCTTAAAATGTAAAAAAAAAGGCGTCAAGTAGTTTTGTCCCGCACCCCAAAAAAGATCTTTCCCCATAAGTGTGCCAGATTCCCCAATATGACCCACGAGAACTATAATAGTTTGGAGCAAAAATGTATTCTACCATCTTTACCAAATTGACCAAAAACGTAAATCGGAAACGCAAATGAATATCCTTAAAACATGAATGTCATACGGAATAAAATATATCCTACAAACAAAACAGGAACACGATACGGCTGTGAAAACCAAAGCTTTAGTTAGGAAAATAAAGTAAAAAATATGAAATAAATTAAACAATCGTGAAAATGAATTTAAAAAATATATCTCATCCGTTCGCTCAACTTATCAAAGAAACCGCAATACTTGGCCCGCCCGGATCTTCACAAATCGAGTTTCAAGTTCGGGTTCCTGATCCGCACCGAGATATAATTTCTACTCGGTTGTCGGGTGCAATCCGAAACTCGAGATTCCGCTACTTCCTTTAATAACCTACATCTTTTGTGTGCGTGTTGATAATTTTCGAGGGTTTTTTTTTGGGGGGGGGGATTGCTGCCTGGAAAGCGATGGTGCGAGTGTACTGATGTGTGCGTAGCTGATTTGGTTTTCGGCCGGCAGTGGGGGCGCGGGAGTTACTCGAAAAACTCTCTATGTAGATAATAAGCCATCGTTATAGCGGTCATCATCGCGGTCATCGCACAGTTCGGTTATTTTCACCCGGTGCCACCGCACTGAAACAGTGAATCCTTGAAGACGCGTAGGTGCGCAAGATTATCAAAATGGATTGGCGGAGAATCCTAAATAATGAATACCTCTTCTACGTATTTTGCTCCATTTTTACGGTAAGTGATTTGCGAACACAACAGTTGCGATACACACACACACGCGGGTTGAGTGTCAGTCGGCATCATGCGTACGTACTTAAAGATATTAAATGTTAGTATTTATGTTATGATAAACTATGTTGGTATTAACAAGCATTTCATATTTTTAATTTTAATCATATTCAATCAAAATAAGCCGGCATATATAGCGCACTCGGAAAGTAGAATTTTTCATCTTGATTTAGCGAAGACACTCGTTGAGATGGCAAATCAGTATTACGATTAGATACGATATGTATATTACTAGTAAGGTGACTCTTTGCTACTACAAAAGAGCGTTCAGTCTCATTAAGCTGTAGTTTTGCAACTTGGTGCTTCCTTTCGGCTGTAACTTTTTCAGAAAGAAAGGCTAAAGATTTGTATCGTTCGAAAACTTATAGTTCGAGATATGTATCCCCGATTCTTTCGCACTAATACTATCTACTTTGGTGCGATGCTCTTCGAAATCTTGTGATTACCCGCGAGAGAGAGAGACAGAGAGAGAGAGAGAGAGAGAGAGAGAGTCTAAAGCAAGAAGTGCAATCGCATTTGAGTGCGAAGTGACAGAATGCCAATAGTCAGTACCTAGATTCGATTGGACTTGAAAATGAACTGTTGGTTACAGGTATGTGGAGTGGTCATCATAGTTATCGGCGGGATCGCCCTCGGGAATTCAGACCAACTCAACGGGGACGCAACCATAGTCGAAGGGCCACAGTCGATAATTGCCTTTGGCTCTATAATATTCCTTTTTGCGTTCTTCAGCATGTGGCCTGTTCTGCCCAAACATCGCTGTCTCATGCTTCTAGGAGTGGGTACAGCCGCGGTGACCGCATCTGGATCCGACAGTATGGCTGCCACGATTATCGAGAGTGTGTATTCTACGATCTTCGCGCAGTATCGGAATGCATCCATAATGGCCATGCCCATTGATAGAGTCCAAAGTACCGTAAGCATTCACTTAATATCTGCACAGCAGAGATAAGAAATAGACAGAGATATGCACGTGGATTTTGATCTATTATAGTTGTCTTGCTGCGGTCTCAATAGCACAACGGAGTTCTTGATAGACGGGGGAAGCATCCCTGGCAGTTGCTGCGGCAAATTTAGTGTTGACACTTGTACCGTGGAGGAATCCTTTTCAGTCGGTTGTCTCGATCGATTCCGGGACACGCTGCTTCAAACTACTTACGCTTTTGGCCACGTCGCCAGTTATATGGGCGTATGCGAGGTAAGTCTCACAAATCATGATTTCTTGGGTAGTTTTTAACTTGAGATTGGTTTCTTTAAAATGATTACCGTTGTGCTGGGGAAGTTGTAGGAATTCATTATCACTTTTACTAAAACAGCTATGTAATTTGCAGATAGTTAAATGATATTCAACTGTTTGACTTTCGTATAATCCCCCAAACTTATACTTAAATACATCCGCCGGTAATTCAAGTTTTTAATCTTCGAAGAAAAGATAATCGGGAATAATCCGGCGAAATTTCAAAAGCTTTGCATGTCTGGTTCTGACGAAATTGAGTATAAAGGCAAGGAGAAAGGAAGAAAACTAGACACTACTTATTGAAGAAGATGCTTCACATCAGCTATATGTATATTATAAATGCAATTATTAAAAGAAAAAATAAGTGCCATTGGAGTTAGAAAAGGTTTCGGAATCCTATTTAAAACTATGTGTATTTCCCCCTTGACCCCGGGCACCAACCACCTTGACTCGTGCTCACTCACCATATTATCATTTAGCATTTTATTTTTTGTATGCTTCTTTTTATTAACAGTTTATTGGGCTCATCCTCGTTGTCGTGATGAAGGAACTACGAGGAACCAACAACCCGTAGGCTCAACTGGACAGGTATACTCGCGAGGTGTGTAGGGCTAACTACAGAGCGGAGCAACAAACTCGGGTGGGGACCAGCGTCAACGAGGAACATCATTCGATCATCAATTTGCGGTGATGCTCCTCCTTATTGTGTGTATGTGGACGTAATTGATAGGGTCGCGGATCGCCGGCGGGAGCTGAATTACTCGAGAAGCTCTCGACATAAAAGTCACGACGGCGGCGGTCATTGGCGTCATTTATAAGCCTACGGTGGGACCGAAACTTGAATTCGCGCGCCGGTAGTTTCATCCCCTCGCGCACATTTGGTGTACTAATGTCGATATGAGTCTCCCGATCATATTACAGTCCACTAGTCCTGGTAAAGAACTTAACAGAGTGAACACAAAGTTCTTTACTATGTGCGGTGCCAATCAAACAATATGAAATATACTTTCAGGTGTAGTTTTTTGGATGTGCTATGGAATACTTAATTCAACCCTTTAAGTTCATATCCCTATAATATAGATTCACTAATAAAGCTGGCAGGCGGGGTCTAACTCAATTCCATCGCGAGGGCTCGCAACGAACCCTGACGGCGAATTCGCACGTGAGAACGTGAGAAGTAGCGACGGCAGATTCTATCGCAGTCGCATAATGGCGAGAGTAACGGCGAGGCCAGACGATGCACGGAGACAGAGCCTCGGCCTCCGATATCGTTTAAGTCACGAGTGATGTCGTTACAGAAGAGAAGCTCGTCGTAATAATGATTTCAAGGACAGCGAGCGTATTAAGTGGAGCCGACAGTGATCTGCACCATAACACCTACACAAGCAAACTCATGAATACTCAACTAAGCCGATTACACGATCGAGGATTTCCGGGACAAAAACGCGCCGGCGTGACCGCGGCCTCTGTTCATCAGGAAATATTTATTAGTGCTGCAGACTGCCGATAGTAAGCGACGGCATTCCAATTTGAAACGCGGACGCGCGCCGTCGAGCTGTAATATTCTTTCGATTTCGAGCTCGCTCGCCCTGGCGCACAACTAACACGCGAGACTACTGCTAGCGTTCGTTCGTTCGTTCGTTCGTTTGCTTCTACGTACAGGGAAAGAGTGATATTAGCCGCGTAACATTTATTTCCAAGTAATACTTTGCCGAGAGAGCAATTTATCTGACGCTTCCGCTGCAATTCGAGTAGCGATATGTCGACGGCGCGCGCGCGCGCCCACTAGTTGGACAAAGTATAATTAAAGCTCAGCGCGGCGATAGAACACGACCGGATTCGGTGAGGGAGAGGGAGAGAGGCCGAGTGAGGGAGATTTCGCTTTTCCCGGGCATTACAACGGTTAGCAATTTCCATTTATTTATGTTGCTTGTAAATACCGTTCGCTCGCACGCTTCCGTTTAACCATCGACGCCGTAACCCATGCGTGACGCTTTACCTCCCCGCGCACCCTGCGCCCCAATTCCCCCTTCCCGGCCTATCCAATTGTTAGTATTTCCACGATTTCGGAATCACGATCGGTTATTTACGCGCCGAGATTTCTATCCTGCGATCGCTGCGATCCGATGTAACGGACGAGCCGCCAGCAGGGCCGGGCCGCGTCCGCCTCTAGCCATGACTTCACGGACAGGATTACCAGTTACACATTCGCAATGACAGCCGGCGCGCCCACTGCCACCCTCTATCCGCAAATGCTTTTATTCCCGATCTCTCGCTCGCAATCTGATAATCCCGGCAAGCCCCCTCTCCACGCGCCAATCGGCCGATGCTAGCGGAGTTTGTGCAAATTTTTCCGTGCCTCCATTTTTCATAACTTCGTCGCCCGCCGAAGCCATTAGTCCGTCGATGCCCGAGTAATTGGCCAAATGTAACGGCACGTGTTTACGTGCACGATGCGAAAATGTCGAGAGCATATTCATACTGATACGAAATGACTGGGTGGATTTAACCGTCCTCGATTCGAGGGTACATAATCTTCGCGCTTGTTCCGTGCCATTTTTGCCAAGTTCTTCACAGTCGCTCCAATTCGTCTGCAAATCGATCATTCGGCTGTTGTGCTATCGTCTCACGTGTAAAGGAAATTGGAATTCGCGGGGCGATCTTGCCAACCGATCGAAAATTCGATGTGTTCGAGCAGCGCCAGCAAAACCTGAGAGGATCCTCCACCCTGCAGTCTGAAATATTCGGACGGAAGGAACGTCCAAACAGCTTACGAGATTATCCGATAATCCCATTACAGGCAGGTGATAAAACCACTAGAGTCCCGGAGGGCAAAGGAAGAGGAGCCGATCGAGGAAGATAGAGGGAGAGGGTGCTAGGGACAGAAATGAGGAGCGTCGAGAACATGCGGCCGAGGGAAGGAGAGAGAAAGAAATCAGCCGCTTTTAAACGCGAGGAAAATAAATAATAACCCTTGAAGCTCCGGGCGAGCTGGCTGCTGCTGAATTGGCGAACCGCTCGAACTATGGACTAATGCCAGAACCGCGCTAGACGACAGGAATCGCGATTCCGGTGGAAATCGGGGGTAACGTGAGAAGCCGGCGGATAGAGTGCGAATTCGCCCGGATCGGCCAAGACCGCCGAGAGACGGAGTGTCTCGCCGAGAGACACCGAGAAAAAGGTGAGCAGGTCCTCCGGAAAATGGCGTACCACGGCTAGGAAGAACGGTCCAAGGCATTTCTCACGTTTAATTCTCATGAATCATGGAGCAGTAATCCCTCGGTCCGCCAACAACTCCGCTCAAGCAGATATCACAACTGCTACAGTGAATACTCGGCCCCTATCCCGGGGCCCTTTCACTCTGCGTCGATTTCATCACCAAGTCAGTGCAGTTCGCATTCTCCCTCACTAGCAATTAATTAAGCGCGTCATTGTGGCAGTGGCGCATTGGATTGCCGGTATGTTAAACACAATTAAATCGAGCAAACAGGAAGTACGTTTTTAAGCCAGTAAGCGAATTCGTTTGTTTGCTCGGCCTGTAGACTGTATTATGTATGTATCCAATGCTCATTAACACTTGTCAATCTCGAGGCCAGTTCCCGCAAGCGCTATTACATCAATACTTTAATGCATCCGCAAACAGGCCGAATTCCAGATACCCGATGATATTTGGGGACAGGGCGCGCTGGCTATTTGACAATAGCGATTTGTGGTATGTTACGAAATGCGTGCGATCAACAAAAAGGGGTCGGCTGGAGTGAGAGGGTCGCGGCAATCCTGATAAATGAGTGGCCAAATCTTTCCCTATGGCTGAAGTTCGAGTTCTCGCAGCTGGAAAGGATTTTTACTCCAACTACCTTCTCGCGGGGGCATCCGTCTTCTCTCCTTTCGGGCGTTCATCTCGAGGCTGGCCGCCTCACCCGCCCGCGCGCTCCACGAGATAAGCAACCGCGAAAGTTTTTCATTGCAAATGTAAGATAAATAACGCTTATCCCCGATGATGGCGAGTCTTCTTCCCCGGCGCAGCTGCGCCTTTTTCCCGTCGCCGCAAGAAGAAGCTCGCGATAAAGCGAACGAGCGCGAGCAAGCAAGAAGACGTTCGGGCGAGATTTCCCGCTGTAATTACAGCGCGCTTCACTAGACCGATTCGACTTTAATGGTAAAATCGACAAGCTTCCGCAAGAGCCACCTGCATTCGACAGTATCCCGTTAAGTCTGCAATACTTGCAGCGAATATAATTTTAAATAAAACAGCAACTGCCATTTTTATGCTCTGTTTGCTTTTGACTACTGTCTTCTATTGAATCGATTGCATTTCCTTCAATTTTAAGATAGCGAATGAGAAATGAATTGCCAAGAAAGAACCTGGAACAATAGAACTTGAATTTGTTCCGAAGCAACAAGCAGAACAGCTCCTAGTCAGGTAGATATATCGTGTAAATGTGCAAGGTATAGCTGGCCACGTAGGCATCGGGGGGTCAGGGCTTGCGATATACGATTAAATTCATACTTCCGCTCACGGTGGAAACTATTCGGCAAGTTCGCCGCTTCGCAGTTTCGCAACTACGGATTAGGGAGAGGAGTGCCGGGATACCGGTGAGACGGCCCGCAAAGGTTGGACCCAGGAACCAGAGAGACGCGCCGCCCGCGCCGGCTCCGTGGGTTCCGGTGCAGGAAGATAACGCGTTCGCTTGCTTGCTCGCTTGGTTTAAACTGTGTTTCCTAAGCCCCGTAGAACTGGGAGGAAGACGCGACGCCGCGGACACCTGCAACTCTCTCCAAACTGGTACTCTGCCCTAGGAAATTTCGAGGATGATTGATACCACTCGCACTTTCTCGTATCTTTGCAAATTCCACCACCGTTCCTACTTCATTGAATAAATAAATTGATATATGAAAATAAAATTATGAAAAAATTTCCTGAGTGAAAGCGACTTGGTTGAAACTTGAAACCAGGTTAGCAGCAAGAGATCTTGTGCGAAAAGAAATACGAGATTTCAGAAACATTACCCCCATGTATACGTTCTTAACGATTGAAAGGAGTCCTTTGGATGAGAAGTTTGTAAGTAACGTTTGGCCAAAGGGCTGCTGCTCGTGCAAGAATGACGTGAAAAGCGACGATGTGCCTCCTCCGCTCTCGTTAATTGCCGGGGCTGCATGCTGGCAAGGGTGGAGGCCTGCTCGGATTCCGCCTCGAAGCAGAGACTTATTGAAATGCGCCAACTGCTGGAAACGCGGTCAAACAACTGTTGGCACACACTTTCCAGTTACGCCGGAGTGTGAGTGGAGTCTTTCGCGCGATTCGCCTGTCAAGAACAGTTACGGATGCATTTGAGGAACTTAAATCGCAGATGTTTGTCCCTCCGGGTTGCGTTTGCGTCGGCGAAAGCGGCTAGCACCGCGTTCTCGGGGCGAGAAATTGCGAAATTCACAGAATTTGCGGGGAACTAGCTATCACCTCGTCACCAATCGCGCGGAGTCTACACAAAGCGGCGAGTTTGAAGGAATAAATATTTTCACTTACTCCATTTGACAGTACATAAATGCTTATAATTAGACCACGTGCAAGAACTCTTTTCTAAGCACTGAAAGAAAACTCAATGTTGAACTAAACTAGTATAGTCGGTGAAAGGAAAGTGTTTGAGGTGAGACTTAATGTGGGAGGATGGAAGACCAGAGCGTGCAGCTCGTGGTGAGTGGTGAGTGGTGAGACTAAAGGTAAAATCAGGCGAATACATTCATAAATAAGGTTGCGATTTATGAGGGGCTGCACAATGATCGTCATAAATCGCACATCTGCCGCTAGACAGGACGTGCCGTTATGCGAGAGAGACTCTACGCCCGGCGAAGGGATACCCACTCTTACCAAAACTGTCGATATTTCACCGTGGCATACTGCGATACATGACCGGCATAATTTATCTGTTTTCAAATACGGGCGCACTGATAAATTTGCATATTTTAATATAAATTCTCCAACGCCAGTTCGGCTCTTTATCGATCATTGTATGGTGCCCGTTTCCCTTCCCATTTTCTTGATCCAGTAGTCCGTTATCTTAAAAATGCCCAAGACTCTCCTAATAGACTGATGTATGAAATGAATAAAACTGCATATAAAGAGTCATATTCGACATTTCGGGCACGAAATAACCAACAATGTTGCTCCATTGTTCCTCACGTATCTCATTTACCAGGTTAATTTGCCCGGAATTGAATAACCACAATCTGGAATGGCACGCGTGCCACGCCGCGCCAAGTATCGTTTTATATGCGGGCTTTATTATTCCCGCGGTTGATGCTGTAATGTTGTAGCAACCTGACTAACATAAATGGCGAAATGAAACGCATGTCACTCCTGGGAAGCACGCAACTCATGCCGTAAGCGTATTTAAACAGTGGTTAAGGTAACGTTGGACAATGAATAATCCAGCGGTGGCATTAATAGATAGCCAGTGTTACTGTGGTGTTTTCATAAATCGATGGCATAACCTGCTGGCTGTTGATTATATTGGTAAGTGTAAGCCGAGGACACAGTATTCGGAAATGGCAACGGCTGTTTTTTTAAAGGATTACGATCGTCTATGCTGCTATACAATTCAGGGGTAATTCAGGGGTTGCAATCGACCCTCACTAGAGAGGAGGTCCGTGTAGTGCTATAGTTACTATCTATAGATTGTTCGACATATGCTACTGGGCAGAGGGGGCATAACTCTGGCCGGTGGTAACTGTTGCTCGAGATAATGGCGAGTCCAGTCACGCCGCTCAATAATTGCGCCCATCAGCGGATCCTAAGGAGTAGGCCGGACTCTCTAATTATGACGTCCCGCTACAGAATCTATTTGCCGTGTCTAATCAAGTCGCGTGATCGATACTGCTCCACTTATGCCCTGAGCCAATAACGTGCGATGAATATGCAGTAGGTTGTCAAGCGGGGGAACGTGGAACACAGAGTATATGCTACTGGCTTTATTATTACTACGCTCATTGACCTGTAAAAAGTTCGCACCGAAATCCAAATCGTTTGGCATCCGCTGAACCTCGCGAGAGATGGGGCGGTCACATCTCGCCGGTGCGTTGTATAGTCAGTTGGGAGATCTGTAATATTCGAGAGTACAATAAATGGCGAGGTTAGTTCCTTATATTACGGGCGACAGATATCTGGCACGTGGAAGTGGCAGTGTAGCCGCGCGCACACAGGCACTCTCGGCTCGAGGGCGAGAGTGCAGCCGGTGCGGCGACGGCGGTGTGCTCTTACTTGGACTTCTGGTCGTGTTCCAAGTGCATAAATTACCGCATCCGCCACGTCTTCCGGCCGGAGAGCCGGCACTTTGTCGAAAAAGTCTCTCAATTCCGACACGTGGATTGCGATGTTGCTGTTAACCAGGCCAGGACTCACGCTCTGCAAGAGAAGGATAAAGAGGGATAGAGAAGGTCTCCGCCCAGCTACAGAGAAGATCTACAGTCTACTTTGAAATTAATAGAATACTAGCTTCGTGACCGAGTCCTGAACGGATTTGAAGCAGCGACTCGCTCGAAAGTCGTCAGGTTCGGAATACGGTGGTGGCGCGGTCTGTAGAGTGAGTTGGACTTACAGTGATTCGAACGGGCGCTTTTACGGCCGCCAATTCGCGTCGCACCGAATGCGTCAGGGCGACGGTCGCGTGCTTGCAACTAGGGTACAGGTTCCAGCCATTGCAGCCGTCGTGCTCGGAAAGAAACCCATTTGGAATTTCATGTCCCAGAACGCTAACGCATAAAAGGAGAGAGAGAGAGAGAGAGAGGGGGGAGGGAGAGACGAAGAGCTTTGGCGTAACCGATACCGTACGTACCGGCGAAATGCGCCACCCCGCCAGTCGAGGAAATCGCCCCTCGTGTTTCGCTGCTTGTACTGCGACACATTACATTTGCCAGGACAAGCACTGCTGGATCGTCTATACGAGTGTATGTGTATCCCACGCGCACAGTTTACTTTTAAATTCGCAATGGCCCCTTTACTAACAGTTTGCACGACTCCCAGCCGCCCATCCGACCGCCCCGGCACACTTTTGCCAGCGGAGATTCACTTTAAGCGCGCGGCAACCGTACACCGCGATACACAACGAGATTTCCACTTGAATTCCTATCGCAGTCTCGTACCAACCACGGCCCATTTCAAATTACTCTATTTTGACATCGGATCTCCTCGCTACAAAGTGCATATTATCCCAGTTCCAGGTTGCCAACTGCAGACCGAGATTCCGCGAAGTCAATCGGACCACTTAGGTAGTGGAAATTTTCGCGAGTGTCCCCTGCGTACGAGGTTTAGCGAAGCACGAGAGGCAAGACAACTAGGGAATAAATCCCGTCGACATTGACGAGGTGCAGTAAGGTAAAGAGTTAACGATACCTGTTAACATTGAAAATATGTCCCTCCTCGTTTCGAGCACGCATCGAGCGGACAGCTCGGGCGGTGCATGCCGCAACAGCCAGGACATTAATATTTAAGAGCCTCTGAAATGTTGTTGCGTCACTCTCTGAAAGTGTAATTTGTGGAATTTTTTTAAAATGCCCTAACAGACGAGAACTTAATACCCTCGGCGGTAAGGCGTGGGGCGGTGGCGACTACAGGCCCTTCGCCTTGAATATAAACGCAAGAACCACCTTTCCCCGCCGCCCCCCACAGTACCGTGATAACATTCCCAGCATAGGGGACCGCAAGCGTCGGGTGTTTCTGAACGCAGACTTAATAGCACGGTCCTCGATCGAAACTAGCTTTTTAAATGAGAATTTCCCCGCCTCTGCAGCTACGGCTGCCACTCTGCTCGCCAAAGCCAAGTTACAAAGGAGCGAAGATTAAGTTTACAACGAATGTGAGGAATGTAGATCGCGGCCGCCCGCATTTATATACAACATTTCTGTGTACGCGTGGAATAAGTCCCTTTGACCGCAGGATGAATTCGAGGCTGTAATTGCTGCGGCTGACGACTTGCTGTATGCAATAAATGCGCGCCCACTTCGTCATGACAGGAAAGTGGGTTCATTCGGCTCAAAGAGGCAAGCGGACTTTGCGTTTGCGTAAACTCGAAATTATTTATAGCACGTCAAAGTAATATATTGGGTCTAAGATTGGTTGGGTTTTCCTCTTACCTATGATCCGAGTGTAATCGACTACGCCGGCATTGTTCACCATGATATCGACGTATCCGAAGGTCTTTTGTACGTGGGAGAATGCTCGATCTAGATCCTCCTCGCGGCTGACGTCGCAGTGAAAGGGGTGGAGGGCACCGGAGACTCCTTCTTCCTGGAAGTCGCGGGCGGCGCTCGTTAATTTTTCCATTTGTACATCGAGACCGACCACATTCACCCCCGCCCGCAAAAGGGCTGCTGTAATTGCCCCGCCGATACCGGATGCCGCCCCCGTAACCACTGCGGTTTTACCCCGCCAGCGTTCCATAACTCTGGCCGCTGCCGCCGCTCTTTTTCACTGCCTCGCTTTTTTTCCCCACCCGCCGTTCACGGCCGAATCAACTTGTCATAATCGTCGGCTACAGCCTGACAAACATTGATGGCAATTGCGGAAAAATTGGCCCGCTCGCCGGATGAGCTCGTCACGTGTTTGCCCGACGGCCCCGTGGCCTGTGTCGACGCTCGCGTGCACTGTCGGAAAAAGTGTGAGCCCGAGAGGAGAGCGCAATGGAGCTGGACTGCTGAGTATCTTATCACTGATTGGCCTATATACATATGAGTCAACGCTGACGTGAGCGACCTATCGTTGACAATTGCGCTTCGTTCCGGGGAGTAGGGTCCGTCCCCATTGACCGTCGAGAATGCTGCGCAGAGAGAGATACAGTACAATGACGCAATATGTATACAGGCCAGTAGCCATCCGACGATTTCGGGAAATATCTTCGAACCGCAGTATCTTGGTGAGATTTAATGAGAAGCTGACGGGCGCATTGTCTTGAATTCGCGATGCGTTGAGATCTACAGGAGGTTCGAGAAATATTGTGGCTGGCGGAGGAGGAAGATCGCTTTTCCCAGCGGGCACGTCGAGCGGTAGCTAGGCTACTCGGCTCATTGAGTAGGACAGAGATCCCAGGGCTTACGTTTATCCGTTTACCCGATGGCTCCTTCCGCGTCCTACGCCCTGGCGGCAACACGGCCTTCGCTTGTTTTCAGAGAAGTGCGACGTGACCTGCCGCAATCCCCGTACCGCCGACGCGACATCGGCTTCTGCGTCTACTGACTCTAAACCAATCTCCTCGCGACGCCGGATACTCGCGCGCCCAAGAATCTCAGGATATCCTGGAATCTCGGAGATTCCGTGCACCGATTTCCAGGATGCAACGCGCTCCTTTCGCGAGGAAAATGCCTTATCGCCCTCCCGCGGATATCAGCCTGCTCTCACTGACTGATCGAGGACCAAGTTTCAGGGCTCTTTCACTCAGTGGTTCTCTAGTATAGTCGCTGCCTATTCAACGACGCTTTTCCGACTCTACTCCGAAAGTGATAAGGGACAGGAAGAATAGGAACCTATCCAAATTCTATGATTTGCTACCAAAAATACTACCAATTGGACGAGTTGGTACCAAATATTATGTCGGAAAGGATAAGGCAGGAGGGATAGGGAGAAAAGCGACCTTGAAACCGGCCATTGAATTGGCGGCGACTATAGCCAATTCCACTACTCCCTGAAGGCCAAACTATGTTCGAACTTGGAACTACAGAGATGTTAGACGGGAGCATATAAGAGTGAGGGAACTCAGGTTCCTGACAGAGCGGGCGCAGTAGATTTATCCTCCCAGCGACAGACAGTGGTACCGACTACACGCGTCAGCCCCGTCTCTTACTCGCAATCCGAGATACGTCGGGAGCCGAAGTGGGAGGTGGCTCCTTCGTGAATGAACGGGTAGCAGTCTTAGCAAGCGCAATAACAACACGCTGTGTATCGATCCCGGCTTCCGCGGCAGCTGGTGTCGGACGTCCGGTGCTCGAGCGGGACATTATTCTCGGGGGCTACGACGAGGAAATCAACAAGAAAAGCGGCGGCAGCGGCAGCGGCATGCTCTCCTGAAAGCCTTATCCGCTTGCCGCGCGCTATGGAATACACCAGATGCTCCTCCTGCTCCCGGCCATTTCTCAAGGCTGCTGTGATTATACGATTGCCACGGCGCTCACTGCTATAACCTCCTCTATTTCTCATGTAGCTTCGTCCTCCCGACGACTCCTGACCACCGCTGATCCTCGCCGCTCCCTCCCAGTTACGCTTGAATCCTTTTCAGGATGAATAATCTCTCGGCAAGTGGATTGGCTGGCCCCCTTGTCTTTCGTGGCCTCCTCCAAGATTTAACGGACCTGAGGTGCACCGGGCCTTTCTTAAAGTCCTCGAGCAATTTTGCAAAATTGAGGATGAATAATTCCCAGCCGGTCGAATGGCAGCCTGCGCTGGATGGAACGACAGTCTCGTTCTGTCCGTCCTCTTCACCTGGTATCCGTCCTCGAGACTCTGAGGGATGAGAAATGAGAAGCAATATCCGCGATACTTCGTTGAGGGAAGTGTGTGTGTGTCACGTTATCACTGAGCTAGAGTAGGAAGGAGCAGGGCGAGAAGAATGTAGGCCTCGCTCGTCCCACCTCCTTTGCGAGGACGAGAATGCGTGCGAGACATTTCTGCCCTGAGCAACGGGACGTTTCTTATGGTCGCTGTGATTACGCATCCCTTTGCGGCGATCTTCCATGTTTATCGTGGAGAAACAGCCAACACATATTATGCCGCTCGCCCGTGAGTGTGTGACCGGCGCTTTTTCATTCGCGTGGGATAACCAGCAAGTCCCACGGCATAACGTAAAGGAAAAGCTGGCCAGAAGAAGGTTAATGAAATCTGCGCGAGTGTTTGTAAAGAAGCTGGAAATCTGTCAAGCATGGGACGAGGAGACTGATTGGAGGACCGAATGGAAGCTGCTTATCTAGGAAGTATGAAGTCAATTGCGGAAAGGACCTCGTGGGACTTCCTGAATTCCACCTGACGAGAACGAGGATTCCTCCGACAGCTTTACAGACTCGTGGCCTTTTCGTCTGGCTGGCGGCAGCAGAGCCGGTGAGGTTGGCGTGCGCGCGAGCGTCGAGGGAAAGTTATTTGGAAGCTTATCCGAAAGTTTAAAGGAACTATCGGGAAAACGCGAGCAAGACAGAGTCCAAGTAGTGACATTCCCGAAATTCGTTTCCCGTGCGATAAACGATAAGAGACGTTATCGGCATTTCTTCCTTCTCCTTTTTCACTCTACCCCCTTCACCCTTCCACTCCTACACGCACACACACACACACACACGCGCGCGGAGGCTCGCCCCATCCTTTTTTGCCTCCGTCGCCGAGCATCGATGCGAGTTAGTAAAGAAATGCCAGCGGGATTCCTAGCGAGATAATTTTATAGCACCACTTTGCCGGAGTCTCTTTCACGTTGCGGTACTCAGGAGAAAATGATATAAAGAGGAAGAGAGTGAAATACGTCAGGAGCAATATGCGCCGCGCCCGCTCTCCTCGCCAGACCAACATTTTCCTCCTCCCTGAATATCCAATGCACACATATACACGCACATACTATATCGAGATGGCATCTCATAAAATGTTTCTGAGACGCTTAATGATCGCCACGGGCATTCGTCTCAACATCACTTTCAAATGTGCCGTCGATCAGCAATATCCCGCGAAAGTAGACGCATCCCCCCCGCATATTATATGCTTCGATGGATACGTAAGAAGAAGAAACAGGGCGCGACTCGAGCGGAATATATCGTGGATAAATTCAAATAGACGAGACGTCGAGCTTCTTGCGTAACTTCTAGACTGGCGCGGATCTCATGCCGAGAAAAGTGAATCCCCGCTCTTTAAAAGGTGATATCGCAACTTCGCTCCTTTTTCCTACGCATGCGTTCTGCCGTTTTGCGCCTGCAATTCCAACAGGGCAATGACTCATTAACTCCTCAGTGGCTCGTCCGTTGTCATTCCCAAGTGTACGGGTCTTCTGCGCTCCTTGGAGCGTCGTGAGCCCTTTCCGAAGCCAACACGTCCGCGCGCGCGCACACACGCACACACGCTGGGTTCCTGATAACGATCTACCCCCTATACATATTCATGAAGCAATAAGCCCGCCGCTGATCTTCCGTGGAATGGAACAACAAGGGAAGAATGGAAAGGAGGCGTTCTCCCAGCTCGTCAACCCCCTAGCGACTTTTTCCGTCCATCGAGCGACGGCGAGGGCGAGCGCGCGCGCGCGCGGGCTTTATGCGGTCTACGTCGCTCGCTTTTCCATTTAATATAACTCCTTTATCCTGTATACGCGATAAAGAAGCGTGGAGGTATTAAGGGACTATTATTCCGGATTATACCGTCGTCTTTCCGTATGTCTCGTTGCGATTTTGATGGGAGCGGATAATTCGGTGCTTGGCTTAAGTGTCAGTCGCGGGTGATGCGCCTTCCCGCTACATAGTAGCGAGGACTCTCGCCGTAGTAGATGAGGCTCCGTGCGCAGACCGAACGCATCGCTCCCGATATGCCCGAGTATTATTTCATACATTATTTGCGATAACCCGTGCAGAGGCCGGGCAGCGGTAACGCAGCGAGAGCTTACACACGATTCGGACACCAAAGCGAATGCTTAATATGCATAGCAAGCCGAGCGCAAATCTATCGAAAGCTCTCGCCACATTTCGAATCGGCCACACGCGGACGTTGATTTCTATGGCTCCGCTACGAGCTCGACTCGATTACTAGCATTCAAGGGAAGTAAACAGTGAAAGCGGAGTTGCGCCAAGTAGCTTGGAAAATTAAGGTCCGCGATATGCTCTTTTCTGCTTTTACAACACGGCCCGTGCGCCCGAAATGCCCCGATGAATTATTCCGTCGCTCGGCGGGGCGTTCATTGGCGAAATGTAGAAGCTGATGCTTTGAATTATGCACTAGACCTGACGTCAGTGACGACTAAGAAAAGTCTGTAGCGAAAACGGCTCTTTCGCTGCGGGACATCCTGCAATTAGCTTCATCGCCGCTCGCTGCCAACTACCCAAGCCAATTGATGAGTATGAACGCGGAGTCTCAAAGTTCGAATAGCAAAAGTATTTGGATCGGAAATATTTCGTTGATTGGGACGGAATTGTTTTACTTCTCTTTTCCTCTATTTCTCGCCGTCTATTTATCTATCTGTGCATTTGTTCCTCTTTCTCTGGTCCCATCTCTGTTTTTCGTCGTCGGACGTTGCCAGCGTAGTTCATTGTTCTGCGCATATTCTCGTTCTCTATCTCTGTTCCATTCGCGGTAGTCTCTTCATCATTGTCTGTGCTCCCCTTTTTCGCGCTGGTCGCCACATCGGCTCCCTCTCCGCTCTTTGCGCGACGAATCGCCGCGAGCCGGCCGCGCCGCACCCGTGGTGTGAATACCAAACCGTTTGGCACCTCTGAGCTGAATTCGAAATTCCGCCGGGCCGCCAGCGCCGCGCACACTAGATCGATGGGTATTCGCGACCGCCCGCCTCTAATCTCACCCGCTCATTAGCCATGTTTGTTCTCTGAACCGAGTCTCGGTTGGATGGCGAAATATTCCGCCGCCTATGAAAACGAAACAACGTCCTGTCCTCCGGTTAAATGATCAATATGTCAAATACTACATTCTTCATCTTGCTTTTTTACATTTTTTCATTGCAAGAGCAGTTCTCGACTATGTCAGAGTGAAGCTTGAAAGAATTCTTCCGGTGATTCTGCAAAGCGATTTGCAACACTGCCACTAATAAACGACAGTGTCTATGAGGAACAACAAGTCCTGGTCCCGAGAACTTCCTGGCGTCACTTCCTCGACGCCAGAGGACACTCGAGTTCTCGGGAAGGTGCGGACCTTAAGGTAGAAGTAACTACTCGTTTCTACAGTTTCTAGATAGCCGAGTGCCAAGCGTCTCAATGGGCCACTTTACTCGCCGGTATTTCCAGGGACTTTCTCGTTCGAGGCTTGATTGATGTTTCGCGTCAAGCAGATATACCCGGTGAATATCCGGCCCTCTTCTCCCCCCCTAGAGCCGTCCACTCCGCGGAGCAATGCGTCATTGGCGGCAATGTACGATTTTCACAAAAGCCGGCGGCGCATTTGTTATTGAGTGCGCGTCTGCGTTCGGCGGACGAGTGAGGCCAATTAGCCAAGGGAAGAAGGTCAAATTTGGCGACGGGTAATCCGGCGATATGTTGATTTAGAGGCAAACGGCAGGCCAAATAGCGGCCATACCGATGCCGAATAAATCAACTTGGCGTACAAGGTGCAAACAGGTTAGCCTGTCATATTTTTGCCGGGCCGTTTATCACAGGCGGCGCCGACTGCAAGGGTACGGGACATAAATTATCATTCATTCATTCTAATCGGCCGCGGTTATTCCAACGAATTCTACTCGCCGTTTAATGAGTATCGAGCGCCGCTCCTGTGCTAAAGCCTAGCAGAGAAAATTGTAGGAGTTTGGAAGCTCCACTTTCGTACTGGAGTGGATGAATATTTAAAGGCCGCTGGGATTCTTAGTCCCCTTTCGCTGAGTGCTTACCTCCTTCGACAGTAACATAGCCGAGACTGTTTCACCACTCGTGTCCGGAGGGAACGGGGGCGCACCGGCGCATTTTCAATCAGCGACTTCCCCGCCGGCACCTTGCACAATGCAACATCACTCACGCTAGAGACAATATATCCGAGGAATCCACTGATAAAACGTACAATGCGCCACACATTCGTGAGCCGCGAGCTTCCCCGCCTCGCCAGCCCCTTGCCTACCATACAGCACTCACGCTTCTATTCCAACCAAAACCAACTACCTGCGCGCGGTTCCTCCAACTTGCAACCACGAGGATAACGTCGCCACGTCGAGTGGACTCGGTTCCCTTGGGACAGGGAATTTCAAGAACTAGAACAGTGCAGCAAAGTCGAATAAAACGATTAGTCACTGAATTCACAGGCACAAAATAATCTGAAATCTAGTGTTGAAGACTCTGACTTCCGGAGGAAGATGAGCTTTGAATATGGATAGATATTTCCAAGTTCCAATTGGTATTCGATGACACAGACTTTGGCCCAAAGGTAGTAAGACCTGTGTGGTGTGGACAGGAGCGGAGGCTCTGTTCGGGTGAGCTCGAGATAGCTGGACCGTACAAACTAGACAGGAGTAAGAGACACAAAGTGCGGACAACGGCCAGGGCCGCCGTCTGGTCTGAAGTGGCCGAAAGGTTCGTGACTGCCGAAAGCGCTCTGACTTTCATGCATCCGTGCGCCATTGCCGGTGATCATTCGTGTGGCTCGGCCGGCTCGACGGCCACTATAACGAGATGCTCTTGACCAGGGCCATCTATCGACGAGGTCCCGTTCGGTTGCCACGAGTCGAGTGACGCAATTACGAGCGTCGTCTCAACTCTCAGGGCCTCAGCCGCAAGGGACGACTCTTCGCGATATGCCACTCCTCCTGCTACCCTGGTGGGTTCAGCGTGGTTTTGGGTAAAGCTAAGTACAGCTCGGCCCCTCTTCGACGGTAATTGGCCCTCGGCGAGAGAGCTCCCGTATTCTCTCTCTCTCTCTCTCTCTCTCTCTCTCTCTCTCTCTCTCTCTCACCTTGCGTCTCTCCCTCTCCCGCTTTCTCTCTCACTGCTTCATTACGCAAATTGACTGACCGTGTAAGTGGCGCTGCGCTCCGCACTTGAAAACCACCACTTGCTGCCCATAAGTTTGAGACCCCTTTACTCACTTACCTACCTGCGGCGCATCCACTATCGTCGCGAGCGCATTCGCTCACGCCCTCGGCCGCTTCTGTCCATCAAGCCGAAGCATTAGAGAGAGAGAGAGAGAGAGAGAGAGAGAGAGTTACGGGACTTCACTAGCAATGCATTAGTTCTCTGGAATCCCTACCTCTTCGTACATGCATTCTAAGTAGAGATGCAGCTTTATGGTAAGGAATATTGGATTCAGTGGGGTCCGCGAAGGAGTCAGAAAAGCTAGACGACGGGTAAGTGAATCTAAAACTAACGGAAACACTTTGAAAGGACTATCGAGGCGCGAAAGTGTACATGGGAGCAAGTGAAAGTAGCGGAAGCTTGGGTGGTACTTAAAAAATCATAAATCCGCGGCCGGTGCCTTGTGGTTAGATGAAAAACTTGCGCCGTAAACGCGATTTTGCATTAACCACTCGAGCGCGGGGACGATGTCGACGCTTGAGGGAGGGCGCGGGGGAGGATGAGTCGGGTGCCACCGGGCGGACAGGTATCTCAACTTTTCTCATATCGTTTCGCGTTCGTTATTACGCGGCAAGTTGCCGCGAGGCGGATGAGTAAAATTAATGGCTCCCATTTGGAACTATTCCCACGGATTTTCGCCCCCTCCCCGCCCCCGCCCCCCCTTTTTTCGCATGTCTAGCACCCTCTGTCTCTGTCTCTCGGCGGCGCTGCCACCCTTCCGATGCCGGTCCGCCAATGCTTGTCCGTCCTCGTCGCCGCACTCGTGTTCCCTTCTTCCTCGTTCGCATGGCGCACCGGCGGGATTTATAATTAACGTTAACGCGGTGCGCGCGCGAGCCCGCTCCCCCTCGTCAATCGCGGAGGCAGCGACGCGAAGTTTTATCAAATTATTCGAACACGATGCGCTTTTTAGCTTAACGCTCGCTGCCTCCTGTGAGAGCCACTACGGCCGCGTCGAATGATTTGTCCGACGCTCGCCTGCCGCTGCATTTTCTCCCACATATAATTTCGTAATTATCCAGTCCTCCTTTTTGCCGAGAAAAAAATCACAGTTAAATCCGACGCGCATTTTACAAGTCTCTGGGAAGAGCACTGCTGGTAGCCGAGTGTGCGCCGCGGTGAAGGCTTTTCCTCCACTATGCTCTGTCGCGCGACCATTTACCCGATGCGGCTCCACCAATTACAACTAGCGACATATTGGATCAGTCGCCAATAAAGTATTTAGATTACATTACGTTTCGACTAATTCGCACTGGATACTGCCGTCGGCTGCTGCACTCTTTCTCCCTTGTAGCTCGTACCCTAAGATGCCATCGATATCGATCAGAATTTTTCTATCGCGATAAACATGCTTCGAGCGAGTTTAAATTACTAATAAACATTTGATATTTTATAGAAATGCAGAGTGCTAGTTAGAAGACAGTGTCTTGTATACGTCAATGAGGAGTTTTTCAGTGTCTGATGCGCGGCAAACAGATAGGCAGCAGTCTCGTAAGGCTTTCAGGACGCGTCGTGGGGCTGAGAAAGTAGGAAGGCTCGCGTTTTTATTAATGCCCCTTCGTAAACCGTCGCGTCTCCTGGGGTACGTGACGCGAACGGGGAAAAAGTTAACGAACTTCTCGCCGCGTGTCGCTCGTCTCATCTCCACGCCGGGAGGAAGCCCGTCTGATAAATAGGGCTGCATCATACCCATCGGAATTTTCACGGTGTCGATGATATATGGCACTGATAACTCCGAGGGCTGACTAGGTAATTCATCCGTAAGTCACGGCTCTTCCGATAACGGCTATTTATCGATCACACGCCCCCGAAGAAAAAAGATTACCTCTTACTTTTTTCTGAATAAAAGCACAAAAGTCCCAAGGCAGTTACAGCACGTCCAAAAGACGCGTATCCCGAGCATTGGATTATGCGGACCTTTATCAATTGCATCGTGCTATTATTTATAGTATACGACGGCTCTTCTCACACTTATTCTGAGGTATATATATTGCAGGTTTTCGATTCACGCGCAATTTATTAATACTCCTTCAATTGAGACATAGCTAAGCGGGTGAACACGCGGGCGAGTGGGTCTGAGCAGCCCTCAAGTATCCCGGGAGGGCGTTGGTGCGGCCCTCTGTCTCTGTACACCGTAAACGCAAACACTGTGTTTAAGAGGAGTACGCGCGCATCCTTGCGCCCCTGGCAACTGGGAAGCCGTGCACCGGCAATAAATCTAAATTTGGACTGGTACGAAAAACTAAATCCCTTCGCAATATCTGTGTAGCGCGCGCGTCCTCGGCGGGGTGGCCAGGCAAAAAGCTCGAGAGGTGAGCTCGCGCGACCGGACGATGTATCATAATAACTTGACTGCCGCCATGCTTCCCGGCCCGGTGGTAACCATGGTGCGTAGCCCCAGTGCTCCCGTGTTCTCGCCACTTCTTCACCATGGTAACCCTTAAGCCTCGAGCCCAGCAGAAAGGCCGAGGAATTTGTAGATTCCTTGCGACAGAGAGACCTCCCCTCCCCGCCCATGCCGCGTGTCGCTTGTTCCCTCAGTCGGTTGCTTGCATTCCCCCTCATGGAATTACCAACGACGACAGGAGCGAATGAGCCTGTATATTAAACGGATTCTTCTATGCGCCGTTTGGAAATGCCTGCTTACGGCAGATATAGTGCCGGCCGGCGCCGATAGGAGGGAAATTACGCGGACAATAGCCAGGATGCGCAGTGGTGGGCTTAATTAGAGATCGCTGAAAACACAAAACGCGCGCACCGAGAATGTCAATTGATCGACTAGGCAGCGCGGTGAGGTGGTAAACCTGATCGATTGATTTGCCTACCAGGAGTGCCTGTGGTACCTGCGGTGTCAGTGGAGAGTGCCTTAATTAATCTCTCCGAGAATGGGAGATATAGTGTCCTGCGGCATTCGCCCCCCCTCCCCCCCTTCAAACCCCTCTCTCTCTCTCTCTCTCTTTAATAGGATGAGATTTCTATTTCGGAGATTGCCGCTACACCAGTCCCAGAATGACGCATCGAAATCACTATACGACAGCCCGATCTTATGAAGGGTCCAATAAAAGCCGGCCAGATTTCGGTGTAATTTTCACGCTCGCCCCCTGGTAATTGAGTAATGTGCCCGTTTCAGAGATTGAAATTAGATTGGAAGTGCGATAGTCTCTGCCGTAGTCTCAATTGTATTGCGACATCGATGGAGAAATATTCTGATACCGTGAAGAGAAATAAGATGGGCTTCGAGTGCTGTATTTCATGATGTAGCGCACCCTCACGCAGACCGTTGCGTCAGTCGTACTGATCTCGAACCAACATTAAGGCGCCCACTTTTGACATTCAAATAACACGTCGTCGTAATATACATGATCCCGCCTCTTCTATCATCGAATCGCCGAGTGCTTTATTAGCCGAATCAAGGTCTTCCTGTCCCATGAACTCAGCCTCCACGCGATTCCCCGTCAGCTGGAAATATCCGAATATCAGCGTCTGCGAAAACCACCTTCCTACAATATCCTAGGTCTTGTTACATTCCCTCATTCGTGGAATAGCAATAAAGACGACAATCGATTTCGGACAGTCGTAAAGTATTTTAGGACACGTGATCTATCAGAATTGTCCAAGATTGGTGCAATGAAATGGCTGATGTGTTCCCATGCGCTTCTCTAACAATACTGCTTCTGCCTCATTAGCTCTCAGCCTCTCTCTCTCTCGAGAGAGAGAGAGAGAGAGAGAGGGAGAGAGATGTCGGACTTTGGGGAACGTGGGGACGGCGCGTTGATCCCATCAGCGAGTAGGAAAGTTCGGAATGTGTTCCCGGTCGACTGAAAACGCTTAGATCCTGGCCGTCATACTCGACGTCGCCGGTGGTGTCGTCGTCCTCCTCTCCTAGCACGAGAGCGAGGCTACACCAGCAAATCGAGCGGCAAATCTGCCCTTTAATCTCAACCCTCCTTGCATAAAGGGTTAAAATTGACTGTCGTTACCCCGAGGAAGCCTGCGGCAAAGGGAGCAGGCGAGTGAGAGAGAGAGGATATTTAGAGGGCGCGCAACCCTTCGTAACCCTTTTCACATAAGCGGCTGCGACGGCTTGACTGGCACTTCGCACACACACGCTGAAAGTGTGTATAATTTCCTACACAAACTAAAGAGTAATAAAGTGGGCCACGAATCTGAAAGCCCTCGGACACTATGTACTGCATTGTGCCACCTACCCCCCCATTTCTGCGGGCGAATTACACTCTATGTACGTTGTTCGTTCGCGATCGAGACCGGGATGTGTTGCCAATGACTCGACTCGGCGTCCAGGAATTATTGCGATACCACTATGATTTATAATGCAGCTCCTCTCACCACCACCCTCCACACCATCGGCCACGCACGCGGCCTCGTAGCGTTTCGAGCTATGATCGATGCATATTTGCGAAATATCCGGGCATTCGGATGCAGCCGCTTGCTCCTATTTTCGGTACGCGCGCCAAAGTGCACGCCTTCAAGTGCCTCGCGAACATCTGCTCATAAAGAGAGGATTTTGAACGCTGGGTTTTAACGGATTGGCAAGGTTTCTGGTACTAGTTGTATGAAATAGTTGAGGTTTGATACTGTAGTCGGGCATTAGGTTACTGAAATATATTTAATGGTGATTGGAATAATCACGGACTAATTGGGAGTGGATGCTGGTTAAGTCTGGGCTTGACGCGAGTGAAAAGAGTTAGCGCTTGTTCTGGACGGCCGTTATAATGTAATGCTCGACGGTTGAACAATGGATAATTAGCTGAAAATATGGTTCGAACAGTTGTTCGGCATGTGCATGTGCTTCGATGAATATGCTTTTCCCCAGTATACCGAAGTCTATATTCCACGCTGTGCAATTCATTCTACATTTGCGCTATCATGTCATCCCAACAATTGTATGCACCTGCGAGAAAGTTAAGAGTCATGAACAAACATTATAGTTAAAGAATAGAGCTCTCCGACTTGGAGGGATTCACGATCGTAGCTAAATTACGCAGCCTCTGAAATCCGCTATGAGGAGGGAAACAATCGGCAGCGATTACAGAATCAGTAGAAATCGTTGATCGTTCGCGCAATACCTATTTCGATACATCAAACAGTGCCTTTCAGTCTGGAATAAAAAGCCTTTCTGCCAGCGTAAATAACGAACGTAATAACCGGCCAGTAGAATTCAATTAAACGAGTGTTTGCGATAAAAAGCTATCCGGCTTGAAAAATGTTCCTCAGAGCGCGTAGTCGTTGTAATGTACGCCACGGGTTGAAAATCCAGAATGCAATCGGGTTAGAGCGGGAACGGCGCTGGTCCGTCGAAAGCCTGGCTAACAATTCATTTCCATTCGCGCTTTATTTAATGTTTTAATGTTCCCCCCGGCGTCAGATTTCCCGCGGGGTTTACGGGGTTCACAAAGGGTCTATACGTTCATATTACCCGGGTTACGTTTCCTGGGTGCGGGAGTCCCTCGGACAAACTTTTTCCAACAAGCGGCTGAATTTGGGCCCCTCGTAAAGAAGCTCCGGGGCTGGCAATTTCTCGATTTTGTGAATTCCTCCGGCGCCTCTGGCTCCTGAGTTCGGTAGGTGCTCTCCCGCCCATATTTACCCGTCAAGCTGAGACGACACTAAAAGTGCACACTGTTCCGTGGCGACGATGTCGAGAGATCGATCGAAGGGAGAGAACCTACACACGTACATCTACACAGCCGGCATTGTCGTCATCGTCGCGTAGCCTTCGTAAATGGAGTGCTGTTGACGCGACATTGACGACGATGTTGAAGGATCGTGCAGAAACTCTCCTTAGCTTATTCGGCTAGCCCGAGTCCCGACGACGACGTTCCTGTCGATCAAGCAATTAGGCCCCGCGAGATCTTCTCTTTCCCGCCGCTCAAGGGGAAGCCGACCTCACTTTCCCATTTTCCGGGGGCAAAGTATCAAGTGAGTATTAGGTCAAGTCTTTCTCTAACAAGTATTCACCAATATAAAAATAGGAATTTTAAAAAACAGTATACTAATCAAACTAAAATTCGATATCTCACATTTCAGTAAGTCCAGAAGATTTATTCATGATTTTATTGTATGCAATTGGTTTCTCTGAAAATGTGGGTGATAAGAAAACAACGAATTCGGCCAAGTTCTGAAGGGGTAGCTGAACATTTTTCAGGAACGAGGGCTTGCGTTCTTGCAGCCGGGGGCCCGAAGGGTACTTAGAACTAGTCCAAGTCAGGATATCGACAAGCTTTTCTCTCGAAAATTCGACAGGAGTCCGGTAATAGCCCGATGATAAACGACGCAAGTTTATCTTTTTTCCTACTCGCGTCGACGATTGGACGTAACAGTTTTATTTCCCTGATTGATGTTCGCGCTTGAGCTTTGTGCGCGCAAGGTGGGGGGCCAGAAAGTTGGGCTGCGTGTCATGCAGCGGGGAGAGATTTTCGAAAGGGGTTCCTTGATTAATATCTTCTCGGCGGCCCACTTAAGCGTCTCGCGTGTCGCCTCATTTTCTCTCTGTCTTGCACCAGCTCCACAGATCCGCAGCTTTGCTACGAAAAAGTGTCGTGGCAAGAACATCGACTAGTAATACGCGCACAGTTAAAACAATGAGGTGGTTAACAGACTTCTAAATGAATGTCGCTGATGAGTCTTTCTCAGCTTACCATCTCGAGAGATTCGGCAAACTCCATGAAACTAAGACAATTCTTCGTGCGAGATTGGCATTACACGCTTCATATCAGGAGACTCGGTCAGGAGACTTTGTAGTCTCGCGCCAAGTAGTAGTCCCTTGTACGGCGCGCCAAAGCCGAGGCTATATTATCCCGAAGTGTACCTGTTATCCATAGTTACCAATCTTTCGGCTTCATATATACAAAAGTTACAGCTCCGAGAATTGATTTACGAATTTTGTATTTCATCATTTATTTTTCGGAATCCAATGAGCCAGGAATCATATGGATCGGTCCAGTCGTTACGGAGATATGAAAATTCTCCTGTTATTTTTTCTCGTGGAAAAGACAAAGCGGATTACGATTAAGACTTGACAATGTGCTCCTCACATTTTCCACACGTGGGGGCGCCACTGCAAGGTGCTGCGGAGTGCTGTGCAGATAACATGGTTTTAAACCGACACATTGGTTATGCCATGACTGGTGATGTGTCAAGACAATGATGACGGTTATGTGGTACAGTCTGATTTGATTTTATTCTTCAAAATATGAACGACCAAAAACGCGTGAAATCCCCCAAAATACATGAATCTACTTAGTTTCCGAGTGGTTCACGCAATTAAGCATTAGAAGGAACAAGAGCTGCGCTCCAGCTGCCCATGGGAGAATCTCCGTGGTCCTCATAATTATCCGGTTCATTTGATTCACGGAACGTCGCCGGAAATCGTTCGCAATGCGGTAGTAGAGGAAAGGTGGGTCAGGACTTCGTGATGAGGCTGGAATCTCGAATCCAGTAGGTAAATTTAGCTCTGGAGACCGTCGGCGGGGGCCGAGGGCCCGATGCCGAGGGAAGAAAACACTCGATACCATTTGAAAGCACGTAGGTAAGCATTTATCTCGGAATATCCTATTTATCTTGGCTCCGGAAGAGCGGCCGTCTCTTATTTTGGCAATTCGGTCACGTCCCGCCAGTCCAGCGTTTCGACGAAAACCTGCAATTTCGATTTCTTCCCCAAGATTCCCCGCTTTTCCTTTTCTACCCGGCGCCCTCAGCCTCCTCCTCGGGCATCGGCCTCTTTTTCGCTTCCATTGCTCCGGACACTGCCACGTCGGGCATTCCGCCTCGCCTTGTTTCCCGCGGACGGGACCGGAGGGTTGGTCATCTGAATTCAGGAAACCTGCGTACATCCGATTCCTTGAATCATACGACTTCACCGCAGTATTCCACCTCCCCAGTGAACGCCAGCAACTCCCTCTTTGATTTACCGATTAATCCCACGAACCCGAGAGATATTATTAAGTGCACAAGGCACACCTGACTGAGGCGCATGTCTGAGCTATTCTCCCCAATAAATTGCTCTAATTGCTTCAATCCAAACTGGCTCTCCACTCCGAGGGCTGGTTGAAAAAGGATTTTAATTTGCCGACGAACAACATTAACCAAGACAGTACACAACGAAACACGCTGTTACAGATGCCATTAATGCTTTTATAATAGTCCACTGCTATTACTGGCAGTTGGGAGGACCTGCGGCGGACACATTAAGAAAGCGTGAGCGCCAACTAGGGGTACATAGAAGGGGGCTGAGCGAGGGGGGAGCCGGTGGTGGCAGCGAGTGGCTCCTTTAATCCAGAAGCGCATCGCCACCGTGCTTCCTTACTCTCTTCCTATATATTCCAGCACGGCAGCTTATCGGTTTTCGATCTGAGCGGCGAGGCGCGAGGAGTTCGGGGCGATAATGCGCCGGCTAATATCGCAAACGATAATTTAACCACGGCGCTGCTAGCACACATGGATGCGCCCGTAGGCTGACGCCGCATCGTGGGATTCTCGGCTGGAAAAATCACCGACCAGCCAAATGGCCTTAGCTCGGGTCACAGTCGCTCGACAAACATAGCTGCGGATCAAGTACGATCAATATTGGACGCGACGCACTATTAAACTGATCGTGCTATCGCTCGAGGCCCGAGTTCCACTGTGTACGCGCCATGAAATGAACTAAGCAGACTAACTGTTTGACTTTCTGCGGCCGCCGCGCCACTCGGGATTCCCTATTGCTGCCGTAACTGGACAACAGCGCTGATTAACTATTACATTTTGCTTCAGTATATTGAATCCAATGTACAGCATCTCTGCTAATCTCGACTTATTAAGCAACAGCGTGGAGCAGCCCATCCAACTATGTTAAGTGGTACGAGTGAGCTTAATTAATAACTCATTCCCGAGGCTCCCGGCGAGAGCACAAATCCGCTCGTCGATTATTAACCGAGATTTCCGCGAATTTCCAAAAAGCCGTCGTGTCCATTTCCATAGCGGCCGCTTCGAGGCACAATCAGTCTCGCCGCAGAAATCAGTGCAGAATGCAGAAATTGGTTTGGGGAGGGCGGGAGCGAGGTGTGGGCCGAGCGAGGGCGGCTGCAAGTTTACTCGCATGCAGGGTGCGTGACGACGTCATAAGTAAACCACTGCGGCAGGCTTGCGCCCCGTACACACAGTAATTATGTGTTAACTACCCGTTAAGCAGCACTTCGTTCTAATGACGTCATGTGCGTCCTGCTAACGACGGCGAGGGTAATGCGCGCTCTCCATCCCTCTCGCGGGCACCCCGCCCGTCACCCGACACAACCAGGCCTCCTCTCCTATGCACAATGCTTGAAAAGCCCAGGAATTACAAATCCCCGCGAATTACCTTGAATTCCGGCGAATTCAGTTTAACGTGACCCCGACGCCACGTCCACTGTACGGGCCGATCGATTATTAACCCGGTGAAATTTGCGCATTGCAAACTCGCCCCGTGACTCCGAGCGTGCGTTTACGATAAACGCAACTGACTCCCTTTCTTCTTCATTCTCTTTCTACTATTGTGTTCGCCAATTACACAACCTGCCCCTCTTCTAGCAATTTTTTCTACGTTACGCAGGAGCATTTTCATAGAATCTGTTTCGCTGCGATTATATCGTAAAATCTGCAAAATAACAAGATGAATTCTCTCTGTTATCGCGGAGTGTCTGTTAAATTTTTCCAGCGATTCGAACTCTGACGCGCTCGCTATTTCCGAGACAGATTCATCTGCTCTCGCCAATTTTAACAGCCGCCATCGAGAAATTGAACGCATTAGCGTCGATTAACGCGTCATCGAAACTTAGTTCTTGAAAGCGACTTAAAGTAGAAAGTAAGTTAAACTCGTGGGGAGTGCGAGCGCTCGTAATTCTTTGGAAGCGGTAACACGAGAGCAGAGGAACTTGGTATTGGAAAGTAGAGTGGCGCGAGAGCATGGGTTGAGTGTATCGCGCGGGGCCAATGTATTCGAAGGGTAGATCGTAATCCCGATGTTCGTGCTTATGGTTCGTTCGTACCCTGAGTGAACGAGGCTTGGGTCCGGTACCTGGGAGCTGGCCACGCTGTATCCCCGGTGTATCTATTCTCCGTGTAGCAGTATACTACATATAGGGCGCGCGTGTGTGTATGTGTGGCAGAGAGGGAGAGAGAATGAGAGGGCGAGGAGGGGGCGAGAAGTCTGGCCTGGCGAGCACCCTGCACACGCCAGCAGCGAAGCCGGCGTTAATTGATCAAATTACAGGGCCGCGAACCAACCTCGAAATTGCAGAGCGGCCGGCAGCACGTTTTCGGAGCGGGCCACCATATCCCGGGCAAGGAAGACTGCCCACTAACGCGGGCGCGCGCGCCGCCCCCGGGGGTTAACATGAACGCGAACGTGATCGTGATCTCGTGAACGTGGCCGCGGACCCCTTCGCTCCAGGTAGCCTCCAGAGCCAGTACCCTCCATCCGAGGACCTACCGCTGCCGCCGTGTCCCACGCGAATCGCCGCTGGAGGAGCACTTCAAACCGATCGGGATGATGTTCCACGAGCTTGCTCGACCGGTCAAGTGTTCATTGCCGGTTCATTCGCACGGATTCCGATATTAATTAATGGCCATCACCGCCAGCCCCACGCCGAGAAATTCATGGACAGTATCGGCGATTGCGCCGCAAGTCGCCAGTTAATTGCACTCTGTCATCCCACCCCATGCGCATCCTCTGCCTTTTTCAGCAGAACCCAGAGCCCAGAACCGAGTCTCAGTCGGCCGAGGTTTAACACCCGACCATTAGAGCAGCCTTTGCTTTTTTCCGGGGCAGTTCCTCCTAATTCTTTGGTAGTTGAGGATAATTTAAAATAATAGAATTTTCTATGAGAGCGCCGCGAGCCGACGTGAACTTGGCACAGCTCGAAAACAATTAAGAAGTTCCCTGGGAAGGGGCTTGTACGGAGAGCTTGGGGGATGGTAGACAAATTAAGCGGGAACGGTTCCATCATTCCGTCGGCTGGCAGGGTAAGTGGGTTTTTATTCGTGTCTTATGGCCTGCTCTCCGCGGTGCGAGGGAAAGAGAGAGAGAGAGAGAGAGGGGGGGAGAGAGAGGCTACTATCTAAATTAAAAATACATGAGACCTCGCGGCCCAACTTGGCACGGCAGCGGCTTCTTTCTTCCGAGAGCGTCTTAATTACCAGCCCCAGTCGCGTCGCGGACGCAGGAGGAAGGTAGGGCCGAGGGCTCGTAAAAAATGCCGGCAGCGAGAAGAAGAGAGGAAGGGAGGGAGAAAGAGAGAGAGAGAGGAGTGAAGAAGGGAGTAGTCAGGCGAAGGGATGAAGAACTGGAGTAGAAGTCGGCTGGCGGGCGAAGGTGGGGTTGGAACGAGCAGTTCAGTCTAGAGCTTTCCCATGAGCATGGAGGCCTTTTCACATTGAAAAAGGCTGGCTGGCACTCGGGCCGCTACGCCCGCTACTGCTTCCGCTTCTCCCTCTACTGGCTGCTGCTGGTGCTGGCGCTGCCGCTGGTGCTGCTGCCACCGCTGCTGGTGTACCCAGTGGCGCGGCTGTTGCAGAGGGTTCGAGGTGTGAGGGTGAAGGGAGGTGTTAATTAACTACTCGTCCCCCTGCCATCAGAGACATTCGAGCAAGGGCTAGACTTAACTCGGCCACTCGACAGTCGTGTTCCATCCACTGTGCTACCACCAGGCCAGCATCCCCCCGAAGACAGCACCCCTCGCAATAATACTTGCGCCTCACCGCCCAAATGGACAACGCTCGTTCTTCCGGTTTAAGCACCAGCTCAAACCCTCCTTCTTCCCAGTCATCCTTACTTCACGCGCACGCTTCAGCTCTCCCGGGTCGTTGCGAAGGGAAATATGCGCGCAATATATATATGTACGCGTAGACCTCGCAGATTAAAGTTGGCCTGGTGACGGTATCCAAACTCCGCCGACTATTTTGTATCTGATTACAAGTCTTTGGCAAAGTAGGTCGTCGATATTTGGTATGAAGTAGTATTGGCTGTCCCGCATTGCGAGCAAAGTGGCTGGTGCCTCGTGCCAGGATGAATGGCCGGATGCCACTCGGCGTTACCTTTTTACGAGTCTAGATTGTAAGAGCATACGGAGAAATCCTTTTATCGCCACTCGTGCCGGCTTCTTCCGGGGCCGTGAGTGGAATTGAATAGTAAAAGTCGCGGGATGACAGCGGGAGAAAGAGCGATGCCCGCTATAGTTTTAAGAGAGCAGTTTGTACTGTCGCAGAGAGAAAGCCAACAACCGTCTCTGCCAGCATATGCAGACGCGTGGCCGCCTCGCATTTACTCTCGGCGTACATATACGCGCGCTTAGCCGAGCTTTTCAATAATAATCCCCGCCGTTGCCGCATCACAACCACTTGAATAAAATTCGCCCGACGCTGGATCGGGTTTGCTTGTTAAATATCAAGTGGCAGCTACTGTTCGTAACGGGAAGCGGTAAATACAAGTGGCTCCGGAGGACAGACCGCGGCGACTAGTAACGCAACGCCAGCCAAACCCGATTACATATTGAAATACATATCCAGCTGGATTTTCGCAAGTTTTGTGATTTAACGACCCAAGCCCAGTATTATTACAAGCCAGGCCCGCGCGTACCTGCATACTGCGGGCAGGTTTCGAAGCCAAAGGTAACAATATCTCCCGCAGCAGTGTTGCCCAGGTGAATATGAGTTAACGAGTCATGTACTGTGCATGCGCATGGTGCCAGCAGCAGTAAAGCAATATGTTGGCTTCGTTAATTAGTTAAACGATCTCGCGGACGTATGCATGATGTATCATATGCCCGGGGATTGACGCTTCCCAGCATCACGAAAGTATCAGGTGCATCAGTACCAAGCGACGCTTTCAGTATTTTCAGCCTTAAATATAGAGACATACTGTGCATCGGATTATGCTCGAGGCTTTAATCATTCTGTGGTGGGAAAGGCATCACTGTGTATACAAAGAGTGGCGGAGGGAGGAAAGGGAGACAGACGAATAGAGAGAGTGAAGAGATAACGCCGAGGGAATCGCGAAGGTAATCGTATAGGAACCACCAAATCGGTTAGCCAACGAATTGGTGCATCTCTCGTATTTCATCCCTCCGGGTAAATCGATCGTGCACCTACCAGCCTCGCCGAATAATTCCTGTCGCAAGCAGAATAGGTAAACCTGCAATTTATTACGCGTCCGCTCCACTCTCTCCCTGTGAGAAGTCGGCACTCGCTATCAGACGCTCTCCACCCCCCCTCCCTCTCCCTCTCACCCTCTCTCTTCCTCTCCGTCTCAGTTATATCATAGTTATATCAGCGATTCTGCTGTTGGAATGAATACATGTTCCAACCTTTGAAACGAGAACTTACTGCATCGCCGATTATCTTCCAGAGTGCGTCCGCACGTGGTTCCTTCGGAAGGTGCAGGAATTGAAGCCAATCATTGTTTCGCGCAATACGTATCTGCTAGAGATAATGCATCGGATTTCTCGGTGGTTGCAATCAGTTTAATTCGTTGCTCCCCACCGGTCTGGGCTGACGCGTTTCTCGATTTCTAGCAGGAAGGGTAGAGCGTGCTACTTGGGATTTTTAGAGTACACATTTCTCCAGGGCGCAAATATTTTCCATGCGAGAGGAATTACTCTCGGCGAGGTAGCAAGGCGACGGAGAAATGGAGGGAAGGAACGGGGGGTTGTCGTCGCCGGAAGCTTCTCGACATGCAATTCGTGTATGTCAGCGGATTACATTTCGCGTCGCCGGATGTGCAGTGCACGATCGTGTAACTTATGCAAACACGGCACGCAAGTTCAGCACGACGGTAGCTCGGAGAGTCCTCTGTACGCATTGCATAACGAGTCGCCTTCGTAAAATATCATGTAACATTCCGATATATGCTGGGCTGCCACGCGCGATCCCGGAGAAATTTATCTGCCACTCGGGGAGACTCGGCCTCTCTCGCTCTCTCGCTCTCTGTCCTAGAGTATATATCGCCTGGCACGTAATCGACGGTATTTGCACCGGGACTTACAGTTTCGTCTCCTTTTGCTAACGAACCGGTACGAGGAGCAGCACTGTGTGCAGCCGCAGCACAATCCCGGCAAGCCGGTGGTCCTCGGATTCCATTGGGAAAGCCTAATGCAGCCATGCTATCCTTTTGTTTCTATCCTATCTCTGCTATCCTTTCTCTTACTGATTAATGATTCTTACTAGGTGTCACGGTGTCATTAAGCATAATACCAATTAACAACGTACACTTTTCACACTACGATGATTATAGAATCATTCTCAAAAAGCGATTTGGCCATCAAAGCTCCAAGAGGCGATCTTCCATAGGTATAGCTCGGTTCAAAGATGGCCGAATTTAACTAGACCTGATATAGAGGCGTGATTTCCGCCAAGGGGTGAGATGGAAATCTAGGAGAGCAACATTTGCATCTCGTAAACGGAAAAACATGCCGACAAGCGGAGCAGCGCTCGAGCGCTAGGATAAGGGTGTCGAGTAGCGGGGTGCGGTGGGATGGGGCTGTCGTTAACGATGCAATACAAAGCCGAGAGCAAAGTGGTTGTCAGGCCACCCATTCCCACCTCGGCGTGTTAGGGCGAGAGGTCCGGGTCTCCTTGGGTTCTTCCCTCGAAAGGGCGGTTGAGAAGATGCGAGGAGCATCGAAGAGGCTAGAGGGTGCAATCCGCGCTGGAGGGAGGCGAGGGGACTCTGTGCACGGGACACACCGGTACGCCACCCACAATTCCGCTTGCGGGCACTGTAATTTGCTGTATGCATGCATCCAGAGATGGATAGACACGGCCGGGCAGCCGAGCAGGTCCGGGAGATCTATGGATTTATGCAAATGCAGGCAGTTAGAGTCCCGAGCAGCCTCCGTCGTTGAATAATGCGTTGATAAGATAGGAGCCCAGCGCTCATATGCCGCTACCTACCCTACCATCCGCCATTGATTTGTCACCCTTCCGCTCTCGCAAACTCCGACTTCTCCGCTGCTCTCAAGCCCCCTGCTCTCGATGCCTCTATACATATACCTGTGGCTCTATCACTCTGTCACCTTCGATCTCTGACAATCGTCGATCCTCGGGAGCGTTCGTCCGCCCCACAACCACCAGCACCGGAAGAAACCTCAGCCAGCAGGATGTGCTCGTGGTTGCGATCCAATCGCCACTTCTTGTCTTAGTTGAGGTATCCACCGCGCGAGGATCCCTGGATCGTGCCCGGCGCACCGCCTAATAACGACCTGGACCCTCGATGTTTTACTTGCCTACGCAGTGAAATTGCGCTGGAACAAACACGGGGTTCGAGGGAGCTCCGTATAGCTCGGAGCGGCGGCAGCGACGGCTACCATAAATAATGGATCACGGGGAAAGACTGTTGTTTATAGTGTCGCCCGATCAAGTTTCCGAGCGTACATTCCCGATAGAGTGGAGTTTGCGCTCGGTTATGATCGGGCTTCAAGGTCCGGCCCCGATTGGCCGCGCGCGCCCGCGCGCGCTCGACTTTTTTCCGCGTGGTGTATAGTGTGCGCTCAATGACGGATCACTATGGCCGGCAGAGGATTAGACGGGCATTGAACACTGCATTTCCATTACAAATCGGATTGCCAGGGTGGCCAGCCGGCGTCCAGACTGAGATTGGGTGGAAAAACAATAACAACGATAAACAGTCGGACATTGGAACATTCGCTCCCGGGGCCGGCCGGTTCCCAGCGAGCAGTATGCCGGCATATCGTGTCACGGACAACAAACATTGCCATGGGATTACCTGCCCGAGTGCTGCCAATTGCTCTATAGATAGGCCGCGCCGGCAGCCCGTGTATACACCAGGACGCGATCTCACTCGATCCGAGTATCGGGGCGAGTGCTCTCGTGACCTTCGCCCTCCCATACTCAAAAATAGTCTCTTCCTCTTCCACCGCTATCCCAGCTGCGCGTGGGGTCTTCAAGCCCACTCCATCGCCGATCCATTTCTTCAACTCGCTAAAAGTCTGGCAAAAGGGTAAAGCCGAGCTCGAATCACCAGGGGATTACATCGAAAATGCTTCGGCGTCCAGCCGAGTTTACACTAGAGGGGGAAATGTATGTATCCCGGGAGTGGGCAATGGGGCTGGTAGGACGAACGCGCGGTCAGTGTTCATAACCGTGGGGTATATGGTCCGACTCGGACTGTGACACAGAGTACGCTGGAAACTGAGCTGGCGGCGATGCGACAGAAGACGTGACGTGAGCTAACATTGACCGTGTTCCCGTTCGGAGGGAGATGGTCGGCTCCACATACAGACAGTAGGAGTAGGTGCTCGTTGAAAATGGTGTTGTCTGGATACAGGAGAAGGACCTCCTTGCTTTATATCTCATTCTCTCTCTCGGCCCCTGTGTTTCGAGCGCGTCACTTACGACATCGCCGGCAGCTGCAGACGGCGAGCGGACATAAATATGGATGTCCCATTAAGCGAAATCTAAATACCCACCCCGTAAACCGAAAATAACGCTCGCCACTCTCTTCCAGCAGCTCCGACGCGCCGCGCTCTGGAATGCTAATTACCGCAACTATCTGGCTTGCCCTGTTCTATCCGTGACCTGGTCTCCTCTCTCATTTTAACACTCGAGCAGCTCCATCGCCCCGAGGACCTCCTATCTCTCTCTCCCCATGCGTCCTCCTCCATCTCTCTCTCCAATCTAGAGCAGCACTTGGCTCTCGCTTGCCGCTTCTCGGGAGCAATCGCTGCCAGTAGGAACATGATGCGCATCCGCCATAAAGTCTGTCTCTCCAGGAAAGAGAGCAGTCAAACTGGAATAAGCGCGCGGCGAATCGAGGCCGCTACCAGCTGAATGTTTCTCCAAGAGAAATATTCACCCGTACCTCTAACGCCCGAGCGATCGAGGCTAGCCAGGGCAGCAAGCGAGTGCCACGGTTTCCTTGTAATTTTACGCACAGTACATGCTCGGGCGGCCGCGCACCGCGCTCATACATAATGCACGGTGTAGTTCAATTAGAAGATCTGGCGCATCCACGGGAGCAACAGCGGGAGAGCAGTTGCATCGAATGCGCGGGAGGTTACCTAGAGGGAAGGAATTCGAGGCCTCGGGTATAAATGGAATTTGCCGGTCCCGGGCAACGGAGAGTGCGCGCGCGGCCAAGCTTCCCGAGGCGAAGGCAAAGCTAAGCTCGCGTTAAGGTCGCTGAATGCGCAAACAGCGGCTTCTAGTGTTTCGACGCGGTCGCCCTCCCGTTGCCCGGGTGAAGGAGGTAGGCTAAGTGGCAAATAAAGGGTTGCGATGATGACGCCGCCGGCTATAGTGGTGTACGGGGTTCGAGTGCCTTCCCGTTTTTCTCCGCGCAGTCGAGCCCACTGCTTCTGGCGCTCGTCAAGATGAAGAGGCCTCTCCAGTCTCCATAGGTTTTCGGAAATAGAGGGCCTTCGCAACACTGGAGATGTGTCTCCGCGCTTCACCTTCTGGATTACTGAGATTTAACGGCACAAGCAATACTTGTTTCGTTGCTTCAATTTTAAACTTGATGCATCTGCGTGGTTCTGTTGCGGGGTTGGTTCGATGTGGAATCAACGCCGCGGTTCGTCCGTTCTTTGGGACTAATTCGCTGGGAGAATCGACGAATGCCAAAGCACGCAGCCAATCGAGGTCAAAGTTTTCCCAGGGATTGACATACCGGCGTATCTCGGTATTCAAGCTCTCGCCGAGTGCGAATGGTCGATCAAAAGGGGTTGCGAGTCTATAAGACTATTATTGCCATATAAAATCAGGCCTCGGAGACGCGCTGTCGTTCTGGGAGCAACAATAAAAATGGAGCGCGCCAATCGGACTGGCGGCAATTCGAGGAGATCTCGCGCGAAGCGTCGCGATAGATTGCAAGCGCCAGAGGGTCTGAAGCTAGGTCGTTCGCCCGTTCTGATTTCGTTGCCGTCCGTCGCAAGAACGCCAGCTAGCTAACGGCGCCAATGTCGTTTCCCCGGGTGCCGTTCTCGGGCCACGCAAGAGTAACCGGGATGGAACGGTGGCACGATTCAGCATGTGGGGCTGCTTTTACGAGCTTAGCCAGCGAGGGAAAGAACAAGCGCGAGCAACGGAGAAAAGGAGAAACACAGAATGTTAAGACGACACCACGCTCGCATCAACAGAAACGACTTATTCTTTTCACCGTCCTCCCATCATAAAAGGTAGCTGCTCGTCGCCCTTTCAACCAACTTGGCACAATGCAAAAGCGTGCACACCGCCGGACCACGCTGAAAGACCGCCGCTTATTCCGCTTTACGCGTATATCGTGCCTTTGCTAGATGCCTTATGAACTTCACCTGCTTGCACATTGCGAACCCTTTGCTTTTAGCGAGTCGCCCGCGCCCTTTCTCAACATCCCTCTTTCGCTCTCTGTCCCTCTTCGTGTACGCAGAGTGCAGCCGCGCATCTGCGAGCTTGATAGTTGAGCGTCCAACCACTACCTCCTCCTCGTCCGAGAACAAACGGGATATTCAATTTTTTAAATTGTCTAAAGCGCGCAAAAGGAGCCCGCGGTCTTTGCTTCCGGTGCAATGAGCTTTCCTCGCGCATTAAAATGAGGAAAAAGCTTTCGACTACTACTGTGCCAGGTAATGTTTATTTTTCTAATATGGATGTGACCACTTTTGATGAAGTCGCAAATCAAGTGCTCTGTAAACACTAAGAGGGTGGGGCGTTACGCGATATCATCCTAAGTTACTCACAAAGGATTACGCGGCTATTGTCGTGTTTATTACGACAGCTATTTATGAAATAGCATGGCCGGTCTTATTGCATCCTACAACGACCTTTAGTACCGCTGGAGAGACAGAGAGAGACAGAGAGAGACAGAGAGGGCTAGAGGGGTAGAAAGTGAGAGAGAAAGGGGGGAGGAGGTGACTCAACGGCGTACATGTGATAGGCATTTCCCATCACAAGGCCGTTTATGGGAGGCGTTTTACGCTTTACAGGCGGCCCCGGGATCGAGCGACTAACTTATAACGCGCTGTTATTTTCCCCGTAAAACGACGGTGAATCGCTTTGAAGTGCTGCCGATGAACCGATAAATTTTTAAGGCCCCCAGTATCGGCAGGCTGCTACCTGTATCGCACCTGAGAGAGTGAGTCGTTTACGGAGGCCAATAAAATAGAATCGCACTCGAACTACAAGCTCCTAGTGCGCGAGCGGCGGCGACGTTCTGCCGCCGCTCAAATCGCCTTCGAGAAGTTAGTATGATGAGGAAGCACACTTTTAAGTCGAGCGTCCCTGAAACGGAGGAGCTCGTAATTGTCGGGCGGCAATGAAAGAGTGGACTAGGGAGAGCGAGAGAGAGAAAGAGAGAGAGGAAAAGGAGTCATTTAAGTTACACGGATAATTCTCGTAAGGTGGGAGCGATTTGCCGACTCGTTGGAAGGTAAATAGGCGAGGAGTCAAAAGATGGCGGAGGCGGGGGGTGAGTGGTAGCTGAGAGGAAAAAGTTTATTACTGAAATTAAGATGATGAGAGCGGAGGCCAAAGAAAAACTTCACAATGAGGCGAAAGATGCGCGCTAGGGAGGGAAAAGTTCCCATCGAAAAGAACATCGCGCGAACTGTACCGAGAGAGAAGTAACACGGGTTAACTTGCAATTAAAAGACTCAGCTGTCCGATGAGAAGAGTTCTCTATTTTAGTTTCTCAACTGTGCCTGCCGGGCGATATTCCAATTCTCCGGCGGGCAAATTATCCCGCGGCAAAAAATGATCTCGCGAGCTGCTACTCGCGGACTTAAGGGCGATTTAACGGCCGCTTTGATTAAGGTCCATCCCAGTAAACAGTAAACACGGGGCAACTCTACATTAGAATTGTGTCTGGAAATATGGTTTGCGCGTGAGTCATCATCGTAAAGTTTTTTAATCGAGTGCGAAGACTAACGTTTTTACGTTTTGGAGGGGGATGGGGGGTTTAAGAGTATACATGGTCGAAAGCAGTTGGTGAAAATGAGATCAAGGCAGAAGTTGGCGGGTGGCGATCGAGAGATGCACCAGGGATAATTCAGGCCGATTGGCCGTCGTAAAGCCGGGTCTTGGGGCTCCGTTCCAATTAACGGCGGTGGTTTGTTGCCTGGCGTAGAGTTGATTGAACCAGCGAACCGACTGAGGACACCTAACCCCTTCGCAGCAACCCTCTTCACGATATATACACACTTTCAGCGCAGTAGCGCGCCACGTACTTAACTGGGAGACGTCGTAAAGCACTCGAAAACTGGGAGAGCCTGCTCTACGGCTACGAGCTCTCTGCCCGGGAAAACCCTTTTTTCCCTTGTCCTACCTTCCCATCTCGCCGGAGTTAAACTTTATCCCACACCTTTAGGAGAACGTTAATTCTGTTTCGGCGACGGCAGGACTTCGACTTGAAGATACCACTGATTGCCTCTCTTAGAGCCTCGCCTAAACTACCACCCTCCGGCCAAGTGGCCGTACTTTTCAATCAAAGATTTATACACACCACTATATCTTCACCCCGGATTTCTTCTATTTCTCTCTCTCTCTCCCAATTGCTGAGGGAGACATCTCTGAGGATATTTATTTTTTTCACATCGGTGGTCAAAGCTGTCGTATGTCGCGGTGAATGTAGAATCGAGCAGGATTTCAGAAATACGTGCGCCAGTCGGCCACGAAAAATTTCATCTGGCCTCGATTCTATCGGTAAGAAAGTCTCCTTGGGAGGGTCGAGTTCCGAAAGAAGCTTCCGAAGTTCCGCGGCGCCATCCTTGTCTGTTTCTTCGCTCCCAACTTTTCCTGATCCTTCCCACTTTGTCTGCGCACGTCGCGTCCTCCGGCAGAGGGGCGACACTAATACCCCAAGCAACATTTGTTGCTCCGAGTATTATAGAAAATGTAAGTCGCACGCCCGAGCGTACGCTCTTGCGGCATTCCGGCGGAGATTTATCGGCGACGGATTCGGAGCTGCCGAATGTACTAGCTCCGCGGAATCGAAGCCCCGGCTAAGGATAAAGAGAGACGTGATCTTGGCAAGTGTCACGTTAAACCACGTTACCGTAACTCTCCGTCCTAATGATGCTTTACGCGAGCTCGCAACGCCATTGCAATCGGCGTTTGGCAGAGCAACAAAATGCCCCGGAAATCTCCGCGCCATAAAGATGCCGCACTCTCGATACGAATTCCGAAGGAATCCCTGCCCTGTCTGTGTCTTGGCGAAATCCTCCGACTCTGTGCGCGATGCATTCGTGTTCTCCCTCCAAAGGCATTCTTCCCTTGGCGAGAAGGAGAAACGCGATGTCGATATCCCAAGTATCGGAAGTCGGTTTCCGCGAGCCTGGAACAAGAAACAAGACGGAGCAAACCTACGATTCTCTCCGGAAGCTGCGAGAGACAAGAGTGTCCGTGTAGTATCGTTGCTTTTCGCATATTGCTCTCGTCGAAGGACTTTGATTCCGCCTTAGTCTAATAATCCAAGTGCTCGACATGCAAGAGACAAAAGTGTCAAACTTCATCCTGCGTCTCTCGCAAAGCACGCAGTTGATGGCTCTCTTTGCCTTTGAGTATTGGCGCAGCGGCATCGGCGGCGACCTGTGCGGCGGCTTGAATGTCTTGGGACTTCCCACAGGTGCACTCATGTACGCGACATTTCGAGCCAAGTAGCTAGATACATAGATACGTATGTATATGCACATAGTAGGGCTGGTGGTCCGCTCGGCCCCCGCGCGAACTAAGCCTCTCCTCCGGTCCTCGGGATTACGCTCTTTCCCGGCAATTTACATGGAAACGTTCACGCCGATTCGCGGAGTTAAGTGCGACACGACTCTCAAACAGAGATTCCGGTGGCCGCAGCCGCAATGGAAGGAGGAGCTGTCCGCCGGTCTTCGCACCCTGAAATTCCACGATTCTAGAGAGAAGAGCGAGGGAGCGGGGCAAGGAGGGGCCGCGGGCGCGGGATGTGTCGAGAATGAAATTTCACGATTCAACTGGTACTCATCGGCTCGTCTCGCGAATCGGAGCTGGAGCGAGATGAGGAGGTGGGACAGGACAATCTCGGCATAGAACCTCCGGTTCGAGCAAAAGTACCAATTCAACATTTTTGTTGAACTTGGTCGTTGAAGGAAAAATCGATGTTAGTCTTCGCCTTTACCTTCCGGCGGCTCCTTCACCATTGCTCCCGGGTAGACTGGACGAGCGCGCGTAACTCGATTTCGTGAGTTCGGAAAGGAAAGGCAAATAGCATTGCAGAAGTCATTAATTTAAGCATAGGAGCCCCAGCCCCTTACCACTCACTGGGACTCAAGCTTCTGCTGTTCCTCGCTCCTCTTGCTTCTGTATCAAGTGCAAATTCTCTGACGTGCTTTCCCTCCGACCCTCACCACCTTCTACCTCCTCCACTCTCTTTCTCATTGTTAAGTATTCCTATCCGTTTGCTCTTAAAACGGTAGCCCTTCGGGCCGGCCGTAATGAAGGCCGCTTCGCTTTTACTCTCCTTCCTACCTCGCTCATTTTTAGAGGTGAAGAACCAGAGAGCAAGAATCAACTCGGTGCCTGGCTATTTCTCTGTCGCCTGGCTTGCGCGCGTCGTCTTTTTACTCCCGAGATATATTCCTTTTTCCATCCCTTGTCACCTTACCGCTGATTTTTCGCATCTCGCCTCTCTCAGCCTGCACTCTATATTCGACAGAACCGAAGACTTGGATGGCCGGTCGATCGGAGGAGGGTGCTACCGCTGCCGCGGGCTTTCACCGCTAACAAGGACCGACTTGTTGCGACGTGTCTAATTACCTTGGTCCGCAGTTGCATAAGCGCCTTGCGGCTTACGATAATACGCTTATCCCGCGAGGTTTCGAGCTGCGTGAGCCCTTGTGGAAATGATATCCCGCGCAATGTTCCCTATGACCGCAATCATTATATGTGTACGCAAACATGCTTGAATACGGCGGCGGGGGTGATTTACAATTAGAGTTGCACAGGCACTCGGTATCGCCCGTTACCGCAACCGATAACGATAATAATGATAGCGAGTCGATTGAAGCTGATAGATTTCGTTGCAACCCTGCAAACGCAACCTGGCTTCCGTCCATTTTTCACCAACATTTTCGTCTTTCTACTCGCAGAACTGTCGATCTCTCTTTCCTAGTTAAGGGAGTGCACTGTGGAAGTAGAAACAAGCGGTAGCAACGCAGCCACGATTCATAGCTCGCCCGAGATCAGCATAGGAAAACGGAAGACTTTCTACAGCAATGCGGGAGTGGCTGAAGGCAAAAGCAGCTTCTACGAGAAAGAGAGAGAGAGAGAAAGAGCTATTCATTGCACGCTCGTAGCAAAATCTACAGTGCCGGCGAGCGTTCTATCGACAGCTCTTAAGAACGTAAGATTCCGGCACGTACACGACGTATTACGTAGCATATCCCTCGACAATATGCAGTTTCACGAAGGAACAATTAATTTCCACCCAAGAAAAAATTCTACGCGCCCGACGCTTTCTAGCCAGCGCTGCCTTGAGATAAATACCGTTTCACTGTACTCTGCCACCCTTTCACGATTTATTGAGGGTGAATGCATTACTTATGCAACCCGATCGATTACGATTTTTAGCAGTCCAATTGGCAATAATGACTCGCTTCTTGCTGAACATGAAAAGACCAAAAGAACATGCCGGTGGAACATTGGTGCGATTCAGAGTACCACGCGCCATGTTTTTATTAAACATTCTGTTGAGTCGTTGGTGGTCCGATTACCAGGAAGTAATGACTGGTATAGCGCGAGGTAAAATCAGGGAGAGATATTTTTATCAATGTAGCTCAATACATTGTTACTGAATAAGTTAGAATTGCCGGTGTATCACGGCTTCATCAGTGACTCGATAATCGTGAGATATCTCTCATGTCTCCCACTTTTTCCACATACACACACATACACATTTCCTGGCTCATATTGAAACTGATATCGATATTCTTTCAAGATACATGACGTGGGAAAAAACTGGCAACGAAGCGTATGCCTACTGATTGGCCTGTTCTGAGACTTATGAGTGAGCGCAATAAATTTACGAGTGCAGTTACCAACACAGAGGTCGCACCGGAATGAAATAATACATGTAAATGTAGCGGTTCCTAGGTTTCTTCTTTGCTCAAACCCCATCTCGCTCGCTTCGCTCGTTGCCATTTTCCGCTCGATACTTACAGCACATCGATTTTTAACGATTATCACATCCCATTCTCCAATGGACTTTCTACATCTTGCGAAAGTACCGCCATCGGAGACTTGGTGAAACTCGACGAGCAACTATTACTTCTATTAAGGGCTATTTGAGTCGTCACATTAACCAGCTTGCACGGTGAGAGCGGAGGGCAATGGAGGAGTCATGCAAATCGGGTGTCTCGCGCGCGCGAGTAGGATTAGACTGAGCTCGATTTGAAATACTTTGTTAAAAGAGGGGGCGGCTAATTGAAATGAATGCAAATGGCCGGGCACTCTTGGCGAACTTGGCCGAAGATGGCCAGCGCGAGTTCGGCTTTCCATTTTCTTTCTCCTGGTTTCACACCTAATTCCTTTACGGTCCGCGTAATCCCTTTAGCGAATTATCCTCGACCTGTCGGTTAGTCTCGGTCCACGAGCACCCTGATCACCTGCTAATACTCAAACTTGCCCGCTCTAATTACGGCTGTACTCTCTTCGCTACTGGAATTCCTCGGCCAGAACCGCTCTTCTTATGCATGGTGTAAAGTAATTGAGCAGCTTGCTAAGTAGGACTGTTAATTGGATAAAACTTGGAACGGCTGTATCGCAGAAGGGATTGTTGTTTGGAAGGATTGAAGATGATGGACGAAAATGGTATTTCTCGAAGTGATCTTACTTCCATCGTGAGGTTTGGATCGGCCCCTTGTTCGAATAAGGATAAACAGTGCCAAGTATCGATCGACAGTGGGTTCTCCCAGTTGGCGTTCTCAAGTTGTCACAAGGTTGTATCGCGGCTCCTGGAAGGACCCTTACTGCGGAAAGGGAAAAAGAGCGCATCGCGGGCTGCGGGAAGCGGGGTGGCAAAGAGAGGAATGAAAGGAAAGCGGAAGTGCGGCTTGGAGAAAAGAAAGGACGGCCAGGTCAAGCCAGCGTGAGCACGTTTTGCCAAAGCCCGGCTCTTCCAATGCGACCATATAAACTGACTTTTCTCCTTCGGCCCAGCTCCCGCCACTCCTTTCAGTTTTCGCACCGAGCCTTGCCAGACTCCTGCAACAAACCGCGCTATCACGCTCTCCCGTCCCCAATACACTCGCGGTCGCCCTCTTCTTTCGCCTCTATATAAGTTTGCAGGTTTGCGTCGGGCTTTATTTCGGATTAAGTGGACCGACACGACCGGCACACGCTCCATCGGCTTGACCGCTCGAGCTCTGTGCCTCAGGAATTCCGCTTACCAACTTCGACTTGCGATTTCAGCACCTCTCGCACCGCTGTTAATGTTCTCGGAGCGCATACCAATGGGAGGGGGCGACAGCCTCATTTCTATGCGCTGTTTATCTTGGCCCGAGTGCTAAAGCGAACTCGCCTTACTGCTGTTTTCTATAATAACACGCTGGGAAATTAACGTAGAAATTATTGCGGGATGTTCTTAGTTCGTGAATTGGTGTCGTGCTCGGGTAGCGTGTTCCGAAGAAGCTCCGGAAAACAGAATAATTCTCGGAACCAGTTGGCTTTTGGGGGAGAATGTGAGGGCAGGCGGACAATAGTCGGACAAAGTGATGAGGACTCTTTTACAACTTATAAAACCAAACGAGATCTAATCACATTCGCCGACGGCCGAATGTCGGTTAAAGTGGAGCAAACATTTGCTGACCTTCTGATTAAGGTCTGCGCCGGATCCCGTCAAATATCGCGTGCCCCGGACACGTGACTGATTCCTCGGTCGTCGGTAAAACTTCCGCCAGGATATTCGGCGCATCCCTATCTCGTTCAACGACTACTATAAATGTGCTACTCGTATTTCGAGTCAGCAAGGCGAACGGACGCATTTTCCTTTTCTCTTCTGATTGCCATGCACCTGACACATTCCTAATAAATGATACTACCATGATATATTTCGAAAGGAGGGCTAGTCCCTGCTTTTGTACTCAGCCGTCACAAGTCAGAATTTCACCATACTCCACCAAGGTAACCAGCTGAGTCATTAATCTGACAACCCTTCCGCCTCTCACGCTCACCGCACCGGCCACCTTCTAGTGCACTTTCTGACAATAATTGCTGGGGAAACTTTACACAAGAACAAGACGAGTGTATAGTAGCTAGTCGCGTGATCCGATATCCGCAAGCGAGAAAAACTCCTCGAAGTGACCTTTCAAAGATAGCAAAAAAGCCTCTTCGCTGCCAGGGTCGCTGGAGGTGTACCACGCATTTATCTTCGAAACTGAGCAAGCGACATCATCTCCACAAAAAGAAGTATAATTAATGCAGCGATAATAAATGAATGAGCAGCAGACGCCACCTTTTGCAATCGCTACTTTCAACCCTTCTACACGAGCTTTAAAAAGATTATATATAATAGCTCGAGTAATTAAAGTCTCGCCATAATCAGACATAGAGAGTGGTAGGAGCTTTTAGTTAAGGAGGCGTTCGGTGCTCCTGAAGCGAGAGGTCCATTTATTCCGAAGCAATATGCGGTAACAGTGTTTTCTTACTTCCACTTGGAAGAAGCCCATTTGGGTTCGAGCTCGTGGCGACGACAGCCTTCGCCGTTCGTTTTTCCCGGCTAGGGTGTAGACCGAAGCCGATAACAGAAAGCTCGTTACTCGCTAGCAGGAGAGGACGGTTCTCGCGCGAGACGCGATACCCATTCTCGATCTCCCCATGCCACAATTCTGCGGTCAGGTACTCTGCTTCCTTCCCTCTCCCCACTCTCCCTCTCTCTCTCGCTCTCTCGCTCTATCTTCGTCTCGTTTTGGTGGGCTCTCGGGGTGAACTAACGACAATTCTCGTATTCTTCACCCGTACGACAATACGTCCCAGCCGCTTATTCAAGAGCCGGCGTATACCAGGCATCGACGGGGATCGATTTTCATTGGGAATCGGCCCAACTGAACTCTCACCCTATAACGTGGAGGCTCTTGTTCGCTTCTGAGACAGAAGAACAAAGAAGAGCGAGCGGTGGCTTTTGGTGAACGCTGGCTAGCTTCGGAGCGGTGCTCCCCTCCTGCGAAGTGCCACTTTAAAGCTCTGCTGCTGCTATCACTCTCTCCCTCTCTCTTATTTCCTCTCTATCCCTCGCCGTCCTCGCCAGGAATCCTTAAGCAGCGCTGTATTTGCTGCCGCACGATCCCCGAAGGAACCCGGTGGAATTATCACCCTCATATAACGCGATGGGATCACTCCTAATACTCTCTATCGATTTCCAATACCCGAGCTTCACTACTAGCCGGCTGTATTCGTGAATCGGTGGTAACAACTGGTAAACTCGAGGCCCCGAAACAAGAACGCGAGTACAGTTGCGTCACTATTATCCTACTTTTAGCTGCTCCACTGTTTGTCTTCTGGGCGCTACCCTTTGCCGTATTCTGTAAACTATCGCGCCCTCCGAGGATACTTTATTCCTTGCGTTGTTTTAGTATCCCAGTTTTGTTGAAATTCAAAGAAACTTGCTTCCTTCGGCATAAGGTTGGATTTATTAACCCTTAAAGGGCCGGCATTTTTTTTTTTTGCCAACATAGATTCTTATATGTGTATGGCCCCAATCGGGGCCATGCCGGTCCTCTAAAGGTTAAGCTCGAATTCCTCCAAGTTGAGTCAAGATTTACTACTACATTGTTTTCGAATTGTCATCCAATGCTCTCATCACCACATTCTGCAAGGTAACAGGACCACTTGACTTTTGACATTTGCCGACAGAAGGTGACACTGGCCGAGCATTTGGTAAACCGCTAAATATCCGCGGATTCTTTTGCCAATGTGAGAGAACTACTATAAAAAATATGCTGATACGTACACCAGTTAGTTCGCATAATGTATAGAGTGAACGTGGGAAATGGTCTGGATGTCTGGAATTCGCGCACTCGTCTCATTGGCAGGGTGCTCCAAGTGTCAAGCCAAGGGACTGGAATGCCGGGAGTGGGACGGACTCAGCTTTGAAATTATTACTCGGTTAGCCAGTGTTTTATAGCGCCAATAATAAAAGTCGAGAGTGAGCCATTGTCGCTCCGCTTCTTCTGTCCTTGCACACTGGCTCATTCGGACAGTGTGTGTGCGTAACGATACACGTTGCAGCGGCGAAATGCGGTCGTTACACTTGTATCATCGTTCCGTGGCAGTCCGTCGACCCGGCACTCAATGTGACCGCTTCATACGAGCCCGAGCCCAAATGTTTTGTGTAGTTTTATTGCATCGGCTGCACTTTATCTACAGGTGGGGTGAATGCTAATCTGTTCGTGAAAGGCAAACTGACTTCTCCACGAATCAGTATTGAATTGTTCGTTCTCATTTATTTCGTCGAGTTATTGTAGAAAAAAATACCTGAGTAAACATGATTTAGAAAACGATAGGTTACATTGCGCGAGTCTTAAGTACAACCTATCCAATTTACACTGCGGCACAATACTCTTATAATTTAGCGATCAGACAACTTGAATGCGAGTCTTGAGTGTTCGCAGTCTGATGATGGTCGGAGCACACGCGCTCCCCCGACAGGCAAAGTGTTTGCACAGGATAAGAACAAGATTGTTGCCGAGAAATGTGAAGTCATTAACGTAGTATCGGCAGAAGAGGGTGGAAAAGCACTCCGCGACTAGTACGATGCCAATGACGATGATTGGCCAGTGGAGAACTGGCTTGGTTTCCACACGACGATGACGTACATCGCTCGCCAAGGCCTCGGTCGTCGGCTCTCGCTCACCAGGCGTATTCCAGAGCAGAGTATATTCGAAGTGAGGGTTACTCTTCAGCATCCTGAGCGAGGGCCTAGCTGGCGGAGACCAACAGCTTCACCATCACTATCAGCAGGAAGAATGTGAATATAGCGGCGGTCACTTTCGGCGAGCAGCAACCTGCGGGCAGAGAACAAACACGCAGTATGCGTCACACGCTTTGTCAGGTTGATGATTCCCGAAGGTAAACACACTGCTCGGTATTCCCGACGCACTCTGAGCGCACGAACGAGCGATTGCGCCTATATTGCCGCCAATAAATCAACATTTTAGAAATGCAGTGCGCTCGGAGGCCCACGCGAAACACCCGCCGATTCTGATGCGAGAGTGGGACATTTTAATATCGATGCACTAGGCTGGGCTGATCGGTTTTATTAATTGCAGTCCGGTGCAACCAACGGTAGCACAAAGTGAGTGTCCGGTGCTAACCAGGATCCATTTTTCCTTAACAAAGGAGAGTGGGGGGGGGGGGGGGGGGTGTGACAGAAAACGAGTAGTCTCAACTCTCTTCCTTTTACATGGGAATTCGCTGGCGATATTTCGACGGGAATAGTTGGTGAGATCAATTAACTCGGCTCTCTCATTAACCGGGGCTAGCACATATTGGATTTCATACTCGTTGAGGTAGGACCGGTCAGCTGGCTTTGGCTAATAAATGATCGCTCTTTCGATTTTGGGCCGGGATCGCGCACGCGCCCAACTGACAGAAGAATACACGAAATTGCTAAGTGCACCGACACTCGCCCAAGATAAACTGACTCTTCCTCTCTCGAGCTCGCTTCTTATCGATGAGCGGTGCGCTTAATTAGCCAGTTTATCGGGATTGGCTGCTCAGATAATAACGAGAAGGACACGAATCTTCGCCGATCTACTATTGATTGTGCCCAGGAGCGGCGGAACGCGACGTGCTCGTCGGGGCTTTATCTTATTAAAATAACATTTGCCCGATCATGCGGTCGCTTATCATCGAGCGAACACAATGCGCTTATCAAGACGGGAGTCGATCTCCACTGAATACTTGAGAGACACAGGCATTATTGAAATTAGACCCAGTAGCCGCGGCGGTGGCGTATCTCCGTTGGAATGAAACCTAGAGCGACCTGCGTTAATCCCAGAATAAACACCGAGCAGAGCGAAGGTGCGAGGGAGTGCGCAGGTTCCACGAGGCGACTTACGATCCTTCCATCTCGTCTTGTAGACCACACGGTCCACGCGAACGACGCACGGCGGTGTGGAATTGGGCTGGGTCGGACTGATCCCGACGTAAGGTCTGTCGATGCGAGGGCTGGTGATACTGGTAAAGCTACTGGGCTGTGCTTGGCTTTCTGTTACTATCGCTGTATAAGGCGGCACCTGTGGATGCTGTTCATAAGGATGATCCTCGGCTAGCGGTGTCAGTGGAGGTGCGCTAGCTTTCATGGTAGCTGCCTGTGCCATCGCCTCCGCGTATGTCGGCGGAGCGACCCTACTGATCGTGGCGATTTCCGATTGATACTGCATCTTTTCCTGTTTGCACTACCACTCACTGCTTCCTTCTCTTGCACTCCTTCTTACTTTCAGGTCCCGCTGGAAAAAGAGTGGTAGGTTAGACCTCTGCACTTTGGATCGCGTAGACGAACGACAATGAGAAAGCGGCCCGTATCGGTGAAAATCCTCGCAGTTCCGGAAGAATTGATAACAAATTCTCCTGGAAGCGTTTATCGAACACGCATAGCTCGCCGCGGTATCTATCGGTATCGATTCTTATATTGATTTCCTGTTTACAGCGCGCAATCGTAGCGTTCTTTTGATGTGACTGGTACTCGTGCGAGACTCGACTAGTGGAGACAGACTGAAATTGCAATTTCATTCAACTATCAAAGCCCCCTAATCAGATATACGCGAGAATATGGCGCGCCTATGCGACGACATCTGGCCGAGGAGGTGCATTTTATCGCCGCGCGCAGGTCATTGCAACTGGGTTTTATCCTGTTTTCCCCGCGGACGACGGATATTTTTCCATCGCAGAAGGAGTACCCATTTACTGCCAGACCGAGAGAGAGAGAGAGAGAGAGAGAGAGAGAGAGAGAGAGAGATGCATAATTCATTAGTTCTTATCGAGTAATACTTGGAAACGAGTAATAAGAGTTCGTCGAAAGGAGCGGCGCGTTTACTCGCGAAATGACATATTTAACGATGTATTAACATCTCGCGGCTCTAGAAAGTGAAGCTTAAAAAAAATTGTGACGCAGTATAGCTAGCCATTAAAGAAGAGTGGCGCGTCGCGCGCATGATCCGTTCTCGCCTCCTCCCACACACTATCTTTCGCGGCCGCGCGTGACGCAGAGATTTACCTCGAATTGCGATTACCGATGCCAAGATAACTTTAATAAAAGGCCATCGGGGCGTTCACGCGCCTCTGGAATTCTGTGTGGACCACCTTGTCAAGACAGAAGAAATCCCCCTCGAGGCCGGATCCCAACACGTTCAATGTTCAATGTCTCTCTACTGCACAGCGCGGCAGGCCGAAGGCTCCTAAGTAGCAGTCCGCGGCTATGATAAGCGTAATTGCCGAGAACAGCCATTCACTCCGACCGAGCGCAGATACCCGTTCTCTCTGCGTTTGCCTTCGTTTTCTGAGGAGACTAAAGCGTCGGTGGCCGTTCTGCCGGTATTCGTAAGGAGATCGCGACGCAGCTGCGTCAGACAGACGGGTCGGCTGCGGCGGCGGTGGCGGCAGCGGTGGAGTGCGAGAAGCGAACTGGCCGTCAGGTGCCGCGTAAACATGTTGTCCCCGAGAATCGAGCGCGGTGGGAGATCGCATAATTGAACTCTTTCTCGCTCTTCGTCTCCAGCGAGGCGGACAAGGCGAGCGCGCCCATGCGATATTCCGCGCTGATGGACGTCGCGGTGGCTGGCGTTCCAGACGAAAAACTTACCGGCTTGTTGGCTTCCTCGGACGCACAGGTCGGTTGGTCAACGGTTATCTCGATCGAGCGTGTCCTCGAGGTCCGACACTTTGCTGACACAGGCGGACGGACGCGCGCCGCGAACGATATTGTCCACCGCCTCGAGCGTGCCGATAATGCATGCGGTGACGCCAGTGCTACTCGACTTATCAGCAGCGTGATATCGCCCTCGTAATCCAGCGGGAAATACGAACAATTGTGATTGCCCGTCTGGCCAGCGGTGAGTCGTCGCGAGGAGCATCGCTAAACATTGAACAAGGACCCTTCCAGGATTATGAAAGTGAGTTTACAAAAGATAATTAAATATTCGAAGACTGATTATTAAAACGCTTTATTTTTTGTTGCAGTATTTGGTCATGGTGTGGAAATGCCATTTAATTACAAATAGGCTGTCAAAGTAATATACATCGAATGACATGGGCTAGGACCCAAAGTATTGTAATTTTGCGAGTAAACATTGAATCTGTAGAAATACCTTGTAATTATCAGGGTACCATATACCCAACGTTTTAAGACGTTCTATGGTCCGCGGGAACGACATATATACATTTCTTATTTTTACAAGAGGTCCTTGATAGAAGTAAGTAAAAAACCTGACATTCATCTCAATGCCAGGAAGTTCCATTAATCAATCTATAGGACTCGCTGTTAATAAGTGGACTGAACATTCGCCTAAAAAGTGGTGTCTCTTCCTTATGACTAGTGCCCTCTTCGTGCTTCCTCCTAGCTGCGTTCGCAATCCTCTGTAGATCTCGGGCGATCTTGGGGTTCCTTGTAATAAGGTACACCACCCATGCCATCGTTGCAATGACAATGGCAACGAGGCAGACTATCACGCAATAGGAACCGCCGGAGTCTGGAACAGATCATCAACTATGAGCAAAGAGTTCAATTTTCTGCAGAGGTCCGTCCTGGATGTAACTGAACCTTTCTCTCGCTCGGTGGGAAGTTCCTCCTGAGCAGGCGGGTAGAAGACTGTAGTTGCACGTTCGATATCATTCATCTGCGGTACGATGGTATCGTCGACCAGCTTGTAAGACGGGTTGTATTCTGGTTGCGTGGCACAAGGATTATCAGCGGATTGGGGTGATGGTGGCCGATAGATGAAGCCTGGGGGAGGCAGTGCTGTGCTTTCCCGGATGAACGTCTCTACAGCCTCCCCATTGTTCTCCAATACACGGTCGCCATATGGTTGCCATTCTGATAGTGGGTGCTCTTCTGTAAAGTGCAAATACCCACAATCTCTAAGTTCCGGCTAATGATATCCTCCTACGGCTGATAAAGTAAGTAATAGGAAGGGGGAATGCATTGATTCGACTGATTGAAAGGATTTGGTAAAAGTTCGGTAAGAAGTGTTTAGCGGTGCGATTGGAGTCGAAAGAAGGTGAGCCCATTTCCGGAATTGGGGAGAAGACGAGAGTACGCTCGATCGGTGAACGAAATTCGTTAGGACGCCGGGCGAGAAGCGGTGGTTCCCTCGCGATAGTACTTCATGAAAGCAACATTTATGGGTCGCAGCGAGCCAAGTGGTATCAACGGAGCCCAATCGGAGCGGCACTAACGCGGCCGCGTCCCGTTGCCAAAAAGTTCACGTCTCCACGCGGAGCGTGCGCCGAGCGTTGGAAGGAAGCGAGGAAGAGCCGCAGCGACGGGAGAAACGAGGGAGATACGAGGCAGGAGGAAAAGAGAGGTCGCATGGGTGCGGGCAGCCAGAGAGGAAAAATGGGTCGGCGTCGGACTTTAATCAATGGTTTCGGCGCCAACCGGGCGAGAGCAGTGGCGGTTCTCCTGTGCTGTAAAAAATGCGCGGGGCTGGCACACGTATAACCCATGGAAATCCGAATTGCCGCACGCTCGGCGCCGCGGCGCCCACTATACTTCGAGCGTTCGAGCTCGAGCGCTCGGGCACGTACCTTGCGGAAATCGAAGCGCGGGTTTCTCTCGCGCGAGCCAGCCCTTTCTTGTCGAGCTCGCTTCGCCGCTCGCCCAACTCACAAACTATTAACTCCACATCTTATTGACACTATTGCGCCGTCCTCTTCTTATTCCTCCTACAACTTCCCAATTCAGTTTCCGCGGGGAAAGTATGCTTCCGAAGAAGCATAGGTTTTCGGCAAAATTGGCAAAAGCAATCGAGCTTCACGTTCCAGCGACATTTGGCGCCGCCGGCACGTCGACACCAATATGACGAACAATAAAATCCGGCGGAACGGACCTGCTTCCGGGCACAACGGGTGCTCGAAACATTCGTAGAAACTGGTCCGCGGTTTATCGGCGCGTGATACCACACTGTGTATACCGGTGCACTTGTACGTGGCGTGCACATCGCGGATAATAACAACGCGCGCGCAGCACACACGTGCAGAGGAGCGCGTGGCAAAGTGGTACTAGATAGTCGACGATTTGCATTCACGAATTCCGATCGGTCCGCTGGCCGTCTGTCCGGCGTAGGATGCGTCGGTTAGTGCGGCCCTCAACGCTAGCCGCAGCGGCGACTATACATCCGTGACTAATCTATTTCGATGTGGCTACTATTTACATGTTGCTCGACCGCCACTCAATTCGAGCCAGCCTTACAGACACGGCTGCCATTCACTCTAACGGATGGGACCTCGTACCGACGTCCCTCTGCGATTGATACGAAGAACCGCGAAGAACACACATCACCTCTGCGATTTACGATCGAGCTGTGCCGGTTATACCACTCCACTTTTCCCTCTCTCCTTTTCTCCCTCTCTCTATCCCAATTTTAGCCAAATCGAGCTCTGTCCACGAGCGATTCAAGCGAATGTCTTGCTCGCACACAGTAGGTCGAGTTTATTGGATTATCTACTAATAAGTTGCGCCTGGTATGCCGAACATGTGTCGAAATGTAAGTCAGGTCAGAAGTACTAGTACGCCGGGATATACTAACTCGTGTCTCAACAGAATAAGGGAAACCGTAGCGATTGCTCGCGAAAGGGGTCAGTAAAATCATGCCGGAGCCCGTAACCAATTTACAGCTCAGGTATAATTGAGTTGCTCGTAACGATGACAATTTGTATTCCTAGGTGACTTCATAAATCTGTTTGGTTCATACATTAACCATGGCGCCTTGAGGAGCATACGTCGCTCGCAGCAGTGGTTAGTGTTGGGTATATGAATATCGGTGTGACATAAAGCGCCGGCTCGATAATCCAGTCGAATCGTGGTGGTTAAGGTGATTCATGGCTTGTAGCGAGTTAAAGTGCAGCGAGAGGGTGGCAGTGTGGGTAGGCGGGTGGCGGGTGGCGGGTGGCGGGGTGCGAGAGTGTCCAGGTCTCGGGCTGGCTCTAAGTCGCCCTGGCGGAAGGCGTACTCAGTCAAACTGTCGAAGGGCCAGGCACTAAATTCACGCCACGTAATTTCCGCCTGCGAAGCCGCCGGATTCTGCTGGCCGGCTACCACTCGCTCGCACCGTCCGTCCTAGCCGGCATGAAATGACAAGTTGACGTGCACGGTAATTCCTCCACGGCGTACACGCCTATACACGCGCGCACACATACACTGCCAAGTGCCAACGCGCGGTTCCCTGCTTCCACTAATGTATACGTCTTCAACTAAACTGGTTGTGCCTCGGTGTATTGCGCAACGCAGCCTTTCACCTGCAATTTCTTCTTCGTTCGGTCAAATGGCCGGCGGGGCTCGTCACTTGTTAGGCCAAATTCATTATCGTCAGTTTTCATGCCTCTCTGAACGTCGGTTTACGCGAATTGGGTGCGGCTTTCGGATACAAACCTCTGGGAACTTTGGTCCATTCCGGCATCTTCTCGACATCCACGATACACTGCACGACACGTATCCCGGAAGGTTCGGGAAATGGCACCACTAGATCCGCGACATCGATTTTACTATCAGAGGGGAGACTCGCGCGGATGATAGTTGGTACTTCCTGGTTGTCCACTGCATTCGCGGCACGCGGTGGATGCGCGTGATTTTTATAGAAGTTACTGCGGAGCGTGCGGTTGCACGTGCAGCTTGCTATTCTTATTACAGGGCGCCTGGATTGGGAGCAATGGCTTCAACGAGCGTGTCACGGACGCGGAGACGTACTGTGATCGTGCTGGTCTTGTAGGAGAAGCTGCTGCTTTATTTAAACGTTTTAGGAGTAAAAGAATCACTTCTAATGATTTAGACAAATTTGCGAACTCGACTAAAGTTAGGTTAAAATAGCGTCATGTACTCTTGCGTAAATGCATTAAAATATTTTCAACTATTAAAACTAGTCCAATGCTTAAATATATAGTCTAGAACCATAAGCCTCTCCGATCACCGGACGTCAAACCTTTTACAGAGCCAAGGTCTCTGGAACACAGCCGCGAGCGGTTCTAGTTCATTCAACCCGTTACATTCGACGTCTCAAGAACACCATTTACATCTACCAGAAATTCTTTTCGCACTCCTTTCTGTGTTCACTCTGTCATAATAGCCATTCACAGTACACACATAGACTGAGCATTAAGGAAATCGGTCCATTGAAAGGAAATGAGTTACGTGCGATACGCATGCGCTCGACACGTACGCACTGACGGACATTCATCATTGCAACACTTTACTAATAGAAAAATGAAATGAATAGATAGAACTTCTCGGTGAGATATGTATTTGCAAGTGAAGCAACCCGCCGGAGATTAGCCACCGTTGGTATACCTCTCGAGAACACACGTATGCGTATACGATATGACATACGATGCATGGCCGATAGAAAACAAGCACATGCTACTTGCTCCTTGGATCCAAGTACTTGGATGGAGTAGGAGGAAGACAAAGGTGACGCAATCCAGTGGAGTTCGAATTCCCCGCACGATGACCTTCCCTCTAGCGCGGAGGCTGTGCCGTGGTACACAGCACTCGTGGAGAATTCCACGACAGGTTCATAGAATCTGCGATAGCAGTCTGCTTTTGTATATCTCTAAATGATTGCCGCGGCAAATACCGGTCTGGATAGGTGGAAACTTCCGGGCGCTGTAGTGCCTTTTGAGCGCAATGGATTAAATCTCCATACGTCTTTCCCCAATCAATTTCCCACCAAGTTCTATTGTCATTTTTCTTTATTTTCTATTGAGTCAAATGTGCATCGTGAACTCCTGATGACAAGTCCTCGACAAGCACAATTTATGATTTATGTAAGCACGATTAGGATGACAATTCTTAACTAATATGTCGACCTCTTATATCGTCCAGTCGAATCATATTAACTATCGCTCGGGCTGATGTCACTGTCAAACGCAACCAGGCACAGCATCAACTCCTTGCGCTCCAAGATCAATCAGTCTTGAAAATCATTCGTACTGAGAATAGCGAGAAATGTTCCATCCAGCGATCGCTTGTTACGGTTAATGCGTCAGGTTGGCTTTGCGTCAGTCTAGCGATACGCTGCCACGGGAGAGCGTTACGTGCAATAATAGAGGATCCACTTAAGAGTTCCTAGCGTCTTGGTTGCGCTTCATCAAGCTATTTGCCAGCTGCTATTACTTAGAGTTAGCACTGAGTGGCAGAATGCGAGACCCTTTGACGCCCGCTCTCAGTCTATAAAGGACTAGCATGACCGAGATACCGATCATTCGTGCTCGACTCGGGCCAAAGTGCAACATCTCACTCCTCTCAGTGTCTCCGACGGCGGACACGTGGAGGGGGGAGGGGGCGGAGGGACGATTTTTGTTGTTTCGAGGCTTTGCGCGCTGGTATTACACGGTGTCTACAGTGTCCTAGCGAGCAGCAATATTTATCCGGCAAAAATGCGAGTGCACCGTGGGCCTCGGCGCTTCCCGACGTTATCCCGAAACAAATGGAGTTTTAAATTGCGCGAGGGCGACCCACCTGTAGTCGCATGCTTCGCCCCAGCAACCCTTCTCTATTCCGCTCTCGCAATAGCCGCCGATAACGGATGCACCGCACTTGCTCACGGTCAACGACAAATTCGTACCATTATATTTCCGTATTTACCTCGGTCCGCGGGCCCGAGCGCGCCAACTCGCTTTGTCCCCGGTGTAATTACGTGAGTTCCCCATTGCTTAATGCCCGACGATTAAACAGGCGGACCTCCCAGTAACTCTTCGGGAACTAAACACCCTCGAATTACTCCAACATTTTCGCCAGTGCCCTTTGTGTATCCTTTTCCCTCTCTCCGCGTGAGACTCTTTGGTAATCTCACGGTGGGTTATCCAGGAAATCGGAGATGAGGAGAGCGGCAGTCGAAGCTTGAATTTTTCTCTCACTGAATGGGATTAGCCGACGGTTGAAGGAATATGGAATTCTGGCGAATCCAGCATTGAATAGTGTCTCGCTGGGAGCGTTGGAGCTGGTCAATACTGGAGTCGACGAAGTCCGCGAAAACCATGCTGGGGCAGACTGGCCTCCTCCCCCTCCCTCTCCACCCAATTCACTCGGTAAGAAGTTTCCTCCGTTCGAAAGAGCGTCTCGACAAATTCGTTCCACGTTTCCGCGTTTCTGTATTTACTTCGGCGCGCGGCGACGCTTTGTCCGCGCGTAATTGCGTTCCGCCGCGCGCGCGGTAGCTTAACGCCCGGGCGCAATTACTCGGGCGGCGGTCGTTAATTTCCCCGGAAATAAAAGGCGACAATGACGAGGAGGAGCGGGCGGAGAGAGCAATAGCGACGGGAGGAGCAGCGCGCGCGCGCGCGCGCGATACCAATTTTACGATTTCCGCGGCGAGCACAAAGGCGCGTTTGGAACAACGGACCAACCCGGCTTTCCTGCTTTCCGCTGCGGTCAGCACACCCCAATATCCTGCCCTGATGAGTTTCTCGAGGCCAAGTGCAGAAGACCATCAGCAACACTCAATCGATCGGATTCCTTCATCATTAATATAGCTGCTCCTGGCACTTCGCAGACTGATCAAAACATTTCTCCAACTACCATGGCGGAATGCGAAATCTCATGATTCGGGGAAAAGTGTGTGGGCGCCTCTTAACCGCTGTCGATCGGATTCCTTCATCATTAATATTGGCCATCCCGACACTTGCCAGACGGATCAAAACATTTCTCCAAGTACAGTAGTCCGTAGCAGAGTGCGAAATCTCGCGATACGTGGAAAAGTGGGGCTCATCGGTTAATACTGAGGACGCCTTATTATCGCGAGTTCTACTGAAAAAGCTAGTTTGTAACTACTGCAGAACGAATCGTTTGTATACCACTTTTTCGATGTAACGTGCAGCACACATCACAATATGGACTATGAAAGGAAACAAACAATCAACATAGACTTTTTCCTAGGTAGCAAATACAATCTTCCAGACTTATTTATGAATCGTATTGCACCGTACGCCCGACGCGGTGGAATCGCAATAGCAGCATAAATATATCACCGTTCGCTCAATCACGCCGGCAAAAAACCGAGTCTTTGCATATTAATAATGGAAGGCAGTAACCTCCTGACGCACGTGCGTCATGCTATACTTATCGTCTGTATGCGCTCGCGAAACGCAGTAAGGTAAGCATAAGAACTCCCTTATCGTCGGTATTTCACACAAAACAACCAGTTCCCGTATGATTTCCGAGCAGATGTTAATATCGAAGCAATAGAACACCGAAAGTTATCCTCTATGACGAGGACGACGAGTGGTAGTATCTAAACAGATTCCACATAGGAATCTTTCCAATTCATAAAGCATTCATGCAGGAGGATTCTGTTAATTAGAGGAAGATAAATAAGGCGACTAATGGAGGCGTGCGAGTATACCTGGACGATGGAGAAAGAGGAAACCGGTAGGTGAGCTGGTGGATTAAAAGGTAAGGTGTCTTAGGTGTGTCATAGCTTTACGGTCGACCTCAGCACCACACCGGCTTGTTTCTTCCCTCGCAGTTATCGCGGAGCACCGTGCAACAAACAGCGAGAGGTTGCGTCTGCGAAAGATGCAGTTGCCGGACTGAGAGAGAGAGAGAGCGAGAGATGGAGACGCTCCGTAATCATTACTTTAATAATAGCCGGACCGCGATAAACCGCGCGGGTTATTCCACTAGTAGTACGCACTCTGATGGGACACTTCACTCTTCTAATAGAGTGCAAGGGACCGCAAGATGTCCCTTGTCTCGCCGCGGACCATAGAGACCTCTACGTATCTCCACGTAACTACCAAACTTCCCCCCAACTCAATACTCTTCGGTCACTTCTCCCAAATCCAGGCCGTCCCGTCGAACGTGACGAGCCCTGTGCGTTCCATTCCGCACGTCCGCAGTAGCACGAATGTTTCCGAGCGCTGAGTCACTGCTGATTGGTTCGCGATCGGTTTTATATCCAGAGCGCAGAAAAGCGCAGTGCTATCTTTGCGCGGCTAATGTATGCTGCACCGATCCAGTCTATTTCTGTAAATTCACAAAGAGCCCTGTCCCCCCTGCTTACGAGGCACGGCAGAGTGGGCCGGCGGCGGCAACTTCCGAAGCGCAACCCAAAGGAAGAGGCAGGGAGGCACGTCGGGCACGCAGTTATGCCAAAAATGGAGTCCTGTCCGCCAGAAAGTATGCTAAACACGCAATCGCGAGCATGCCTGCTTCATGAAAAGTACTGCTGGCCGTGGTACTCGATCCCCACTCTAGTACCCCGGGGACGATACCGCTCATAAATCCTGCTAAGAATCCTGCTAGTACGACCTTCTCCGCGGCGATCTGTGCGTACACAGCTTTCCTCGACCTTTGACTCACCTATAAGGAAGTTTGGTCCGCGGCTGTTTTGAAGATGGCTTTTGTATGCGCTCCTCCCCGATTAATGACGAGAGCGTCTATTTTTGGATCGATTCGTAGAAATCAATAGCGAGGCATACACACTTCTCCATTGAGTGAAGAAACGAAGAAGTTGTATATGTTTCGCAAGGGAGTACGAGCTCAGTGTTACAACACACGGACGAAATGCCTTTCCCAATATTCCGTGCGAGTGAAACTGATGTCGCCGCGCTCGGGATATACGTGCTAACTGACCTATTCGCCCGGGAGCGCTCTGTTTTATGCATAATTTATAAATCCCTTATCACATTGTATAATGAGATCCGAGCCGATCGGTCCTTTATATTACGGCACAAGTGTCTGGCAATGAGTTCTCAGGGACATAAAAATTAGTCAACTGGTCACGTCGAAACCTCGTTATGAAATACTGCTGTTGCTAAAACTCGCACTCCTGCTTAATAAATGCCTGCGCTGCATTTTCACTGGGGATTGTAATCAGTGCGGGTATCTCTCGATTTCTTGTTAATCCTGCTATTAATAGAATAAAGGGGACGGGGATATAGCGTTAGTACGTAATGATGCCGGCCAGTATACTCATGACGGGAGTTTCGTGCGCGTTGGATCGCGCAAACATCTATGAGCCAACTATTTCGTGGCTACGCAGACATTTGATTACCGTCGAGGAATACGGACGAGACGGCGCGTGAATAACAGAATTTCGAGCCACGTGAGTTCGCGCATCGCAGCTTCCTCGCCGCTCATTAATCCGACAGTGAGATTTATGCAGTTATATGAGCACTGTCTTTCCCCTACAATGTTTACTAGCTGCCCCACGATTATCACTCGCTCTTGCGATTAATCCCCGGCTTCCCGCCTTATTCGCCGAGAACAATCTTTAGCGATGTCTGCCTCGTGGAAACCGGTACTGGAACTTGCCCAGTATCTCCCGTTCATAAGCAAACACATTCATGCTCCTAATTAATTTGTCCGAGTGGCGCACTGCCGCGAGCAAAGGAAGGGATTAGAAAGTGGAACCAGAACACGTGCGCGCCGCCACCGAAAGCCACGAATTGCGAATGTTTGTGTGTGTGAGTGAGGAAAGACTATAGCCTCCGCCAGAGAGAGGGAGAGAGTGTGTTTTCACAGAGGAGTCGCTCGCTTTTACGGGTTAGACGTGTGTGCATTTCTCGGCAAGTGCGAGTGCACCTGGACAACCTTCTGCACTTTTAAACACAACTACAGCAGCGAAGCCGGTGTACCGGCGACCTTGGCGCGTCCCGTGCCGAAGTAAAGCGCGCCCGGAGTCCTCGAGACGCTGAGAGAGACGGGGCCACGGCTCCGCAGGATGGAGAAGCGGAGGATCGCCGGTGGTAGCAGTGTACGACTAACCATTGCCGGAGGTGGACATCACAATCGGCCGCTCGCCCGTTCACTATTGCGCGTCGAAGGAAACCACACTATCCATCTCGAGACTTGCTGGCCGCTGCCAACGAGGAGAGCGCCGCTCGCTTCTCCGACGGGATACTACTCTGTTTACCCTGGACACCTCCAATGAAATTAGAGCCCACGGGAGATCGGCCGCAAGTATTGACGCAACAAGTACTCTTGGCTACATGGGAGTGTATGTAGAAATCACGGCGAGACGAATCGAGTGTAAGACTCCGAGGGGGCTTGTGGAAGGTGTGTTGGGCGAGGGTGGATCACGTGGACATAGAGAGAGAGTGGCGGCAGTCCGGGGCTGTGCTTCCTGGTGGTCGTAGGTGCGAGTGTTGTGACGGGGGCTACCTGTTGATCGCCCTGTGGATTATTGGCATCGGTGACGTGGAAAGAAGCAACGAGGAGGCGGCAGCCAGTCAGGGAGAGAGCGAGAGAACGAGAGAACGAGAGAGCACCGGTCGGTCTGGCACTCGTTATGCAAGAGCACTGTCAGCGATTCGCCGTCCAAGTCCTGGGTCATGCTCCTTCAATATACTCTGGCCAGCCTGTCCCGCCGTGTGCGCCCGCCACTTTCCGCCGAGCACGTTGACATAACATTTGCGATGCGGTTTCACTCAGCCGGCACCGCGCACTGAGAAAGGTACGTGGCACAGGTGAAATAAACCGAGGGCTTTTAATGAAAGGGGCCCGGCCACGCGCGCAATCCTTCGCTCTACGTGTGAAATACATGCGTCCACGAAGAAGCGGCTGCTACATGCCGCTCACGTCGCGCTACGTCTTTCACCATCGCTTCGTTAGGGCACCCGTGACTCCACTTTCACTGTAAAGACCGCGTAATCGGTGCACACACTACGCGCGCCCGCCGACAACACTATCAAGCAGAATTTCCACCGGCTATGTGAACGCGTAACATATCCTGCAAAGGTCCCCGAGAGTCGTATTTGGAAATGAAAATAGCGCCGAGGAAAACGGGATTCTCGGCGAAGTTCAATGCTAATCTAGCGAAGAACTTGAACGGTTGGGACACTGTAACGCGGCTATTCTATTCGAAACAAAGGTATTGTCGAAACTTCTCGCGGGGTATAGACCGTAATGGTACGTGCGACCGGCGACAACCTTGACTTTGAAATCCAGCAATGATCTCACGCGACTCGAGATAAAAATCTATGGCAAATTTTGCTAAAGCGGGACCGGCAGTTTTTCTAACCCGATATACCGTAAAGTCACGCTCATGTGTTATGTATGACCGTGAGGACGAGTCTGACCCGACTGATTTCACTCGTAGGTAATCAAAATAATTGCTTGGTGGCGTATGACTTTGAGATTGACCGGCGATCGCGCGTGTCCGTCCAATCGGATTGTTAGTACGACAGAAGTAACGCCGGCGATATCCCTTCCGGAAGTGGAATCATGACTCGCTGCACAAATGCACTGTATTAACGATGCAACACCGCTAACATACTAAGTGGCCGATAACTCTATCTTTAAAGACACCTCGAGATCCTCGTACTAACAAAGACTTGCTGGATATTTCGCTGCCAATAAAGTCCAGTGAGTCCGCGAAGGGGCTCCGAAGTATCTCAACATACATCGCACGAACAATCGCCTCGATTAGCAATCGACGTCAGAGTGGTGTGTGTGCGCGTGTGTGCGTCGCTTTCGACAAGCCAACATTCCAGTATGTTCCATTACAGGTGACCAGAGCTTAGAGGTTCCCCTCCGCCGCCAACCTTCCTCATACCAAGATGGATGAGAGCAAGCAGCACTTAAAGGGCGTTCAAGTCCTAGACATGAGGGACGCGACAAAACAGGATAGAATCCTCGAGGACGATTTACCCACGAGGAAATTAATGTACGACACCGCCGAGGGATTGAATTCGAGAAATATGCCGGTGGATTCGTCGGTGACGACGATAATGTTGCCGTCGATCGTGGTGAACGATGTTGGCGAGGAGTACCGGCTGAACGTCGGCGAGCTCAGCGACGACGAGCCACCTCCGTATACGGCGATCGCGCCGCCAAATCACGTCGGCTGGCCGTTTGACTTTTCCTCGGACATCCCGTATTCCGCGCGCACGCCGGCGACGGCCTGCAGGACGGAGATGCCTTTGGCCAGCTTCCAAACGCCTCTGATGCCGCCACCATCCCCGCCCCCGCCGTTCCATGCCGAGGGCGAGAGCAGCCAGCACGCGCCGATTACGGTGCCCCTCATGCCCTATGGAATCTTTAAGTTCGGCTCCCATCGCTCCCTCTTCCTGCAACGAGCCTCGCCCTTCCCCGACAACAGGTCCATCATGAAGGGCGTCGACGGCAAGACGCGACGTAAGTAGAATCACTTCTCCTAGTCGGCCACTCTCATCATCATCACTTCTTCCATTTCGCATTCCATATTATCATTCTAATCGGCAAGGCGAAAGATTTCGTAAATCTAGAAAGTTGACGTCTCCCCATTTCTCGACATCGTCCAAAAGATGAAGCCAAGAGACTTGAATGATTTTTATTTACAAATCAACGCTTGAGCATCCGGTTCTTTATCCGAGTGTGCAATTAAATCTCGAAGAATTAGTTAATTTGCCAGAATTGCAATTGCAGAGGACAACCGGTGTACTTCCTCATGCGAAACATGAACGGGATAAAGAAAAACGGAGCTTTCCGCGCATCATTATTCATGTATTCGTGCGCGGTACACTACGCGGAATGAAGAATGTGCGAGCGAAATATCCTCGCCTCCCGCTCGCTAGAACCTGTGGAACGTCGCAGTCGGGAAGGAAAACTCCGCGTGTCGAGTTACGTATACGCGATAACGCCCATTACATCAGACCGAAGGTGTCTTCCGGGGAAAACGAGTCTGCAATGTCGCAGAATTAGTCGCACATGCGAAGCCGGCGGTTTTGAAAAAAATTCTGACTAAAGATCCTCTCGGGAAGAATGAAAAATGTCCACAGATGAGGATCACTACAGCCGCTAATTTCAAACTCATCAAGTTAATGTACTTGATTTGCTAGAAACTCGTCAACCATTCGAAGCGACTGGTACTTTCAGGACTGTTTCAATAGGCGGCAATTTGTTTACAGGATACGGCGCGATCCTAGTCGCCGCGGCCGTGATCGTCTTCCTTATGGTCCTGTCCTTGCTGGTGCGATTCATCGTCGAGAAAAGTTTCTGGCGAAGGTAATTCCTGTCCTCAAGGGCGACTGCCGCGTCAGGACGAGTCGGACTGGCGAGATGGCAGGTCACGGATCTGCACTCTCCTCGTTCCTCGGCGAGGTCGATCACTCCGCCTTAGACCCATCCCGTCCAAGGCGTCGGTTGGTCAAGATGCTTCCACACAGGACCTCGAAGCAGTGTGTCCACGTATTCCGGTTCCGTGTCTGCAGGAATCAGCGTATACTGTGTGCTTCGAAATCTTCTACTTGTAAGAACTATTTATTTCCGGAACATTGGGTGATGAGACCCGCGGATTTTCGTAATACTTAATCGGTGGTCTGTGATCAGGGAATCGAAATTGCAACTTGTTCATTATACGAACTATTGCAATCAATTCCCGACTCATCGACACTACGCGTTATCGTGATGAATACTTGGACGTATCTTCCAACTGATGACCCCGTCTTTGATGCTCATGGACCTCGACATCAACAAGGAAGTGTTCGAGTGCTAAGAACATTTGTTTATCCGCCTCGTAACATGGATTTTCAAAGCAGTGACTTACTTTTGTGCAATTAATTCGGTGCGTCAGCCGTGCAAACATCTTGCACCGTGTCCAGCGGAGGTGTGCTGGACGAGACACAAGCATGGAAATCGGAATGCATTTCCGGAGTTCCCAGCAACTACCTGGCGTTAGATATATACCTATGCGATCGCAGCGCTCATGTCAGTATCGGAATACTAAGTACTCCCGGGACATTGTTGCGCTTGCAAAACGTGAACTCATCTTTTTACCGAGCTAGCTTTACTAGTAAAGTTCGCATAATTCATGCGAGCTCGGGATCAGCCGTACCTCGAATTCCAACTTCGCGGTAAACTTTGCATTGGCAACTCTCGTTGAGACAAATTGTGTTTACTTTGCATTTTGCTTCTATAAACGTTCCAGTTGCAGTATGTGTTTTACATAAGACACGTACTTTTTCTCATAATTTGGAGAGCCAGTTTCGATCCTTATCGCATCAACGATGAGTGTCTCAGTGGATAGCAAGTACCATTTCTAGACTGCGGCTAAGAAAGAAGTCTCAGTGTTGAAAAGTAAGCAGAGGTCGAATGCAATCCGAAACGGCCGCGAGTTCAAGCCTTCAAAGACGATCGATCCGGACTAATTCAATCGTGCCATTACGCTTGTGATTTCCCATTGACGCTCGCTCGTCACTTATTGTTATACTTTTGGTATTTTGTTACGAAGATGTACAGACGTAATAAAGTGAATTTCACTCTTACAGAAGTGAGCGCGGCCTACTCTTTTCCCGTCCCCGGTCAAAGTTCGCTCGGATTTGTATGAGAGGCGAGTGTCTTTCATCCCGACGATCCTAGTCCGCTCTAATTACAATAGTTTTATCGAGCCATTGTCGAAGCAGGCCGAGATAAACCCAGTTGAACTGGCGCTGCTTCCCAGATATTTCAATAGCTGCGCCTCCACTCGGCCGACTCGTCCACGCAATGCGCCACCAGGGAAATTAACTAGCAAAATAATTCGGCGCCAGTACTCCTGTTTGATGAGGCAGACACGTTAACGATATTAAGAGATGCCCCTCTCCACGTGTGTTGACCGCCGTCGAGAGCAAATAATCACGAAAAATTCCAGCCGGGATATCTCTCGGCGGCTCTCACCGGGCGCGCTCGTAAAAAAGGAGTGCGAAGAAAGATCCGGAGGCATCCTCGATTTGTGCGCGAAACTCGTTCACCACCACCGGCAAACGGGGCGACAGCTATAGAAATGGATGCAAAAAATGGCGGGGCTCTCATCAGCGGCTGGTGGTATTAGTCTGCAGGTTGGTGAAAGAGAGACGCGATATCTGCGCCCAGGCTTCTTTTTTCGATGGATGACGCAGCTCGGTTCTTTGTCAGCCGGCGAAGTAATTCCGAAAGACAAATAAAAGGATTGCCGGCATGCCGGGGTGCACTCGGCCCCGATAATTATTTACTAAACGCGTTATCCCCTCAACAGGAAAAACCCTCCCACCGACGCTCGATCCCTCGGGACCCAGACCTCTTAGGAAGGAAAGCGGCGGCGGCAGCGACGAATACGAACAGCCCCACGCAGAGAGCTCGTCGAGATCGAAAGAGAATCAGTCTGATTCTTTCGCGGCAGATATAAAGTATCGTGTCAGCGGGGAGGGAAGGTAGATCCAGGTGAAAAGGAAAATGGCGCGGCTGGCGGTGATAAGGAGCCACTGGTAAAGTCAGAGTTTGATGGAGAAATTCAAGCGAGAGAAGCGGCGAGAGAGGGTGAGCGAAGGGACCAAGTAGTAAAGTCTATTTCAAAAGGGAAGTTGAAGGTGTAGGGTGTTTGTCAACGGAGACCTGTAGTTAATTACTTTACATGAAAGGAACCTCTCGTCCTTTCGATGTAACTTGGGCCATTCCTGCCATTGCAGTGCTCTTCTCTCGGTAGAGGAGGCTCGAGTGCGACCGGTCCTCATCTTCTTTGCCACCTTGAAGAGTTTACGAGTCCCTAATCCCGCAGGCGTTCTCTCCACTGATCCCATAAACGGGGCGAGAGAGCAAGCCCCTTCGCCAGTCTCCCAGCCGTCAGATGGAAAATTCGCGTCTTACCACTTCTCTTGCCAATTCCCTCCTCTTGCATTGGAAATCTAATCTTGCAAATGCCAATTGCATTTTCCCCGCACGTCACTAGTTTAATTACATTTTAATGAGATTACAGTTTTCACTAACTCAATTCGGCATTAGTATCGCGTGAGAGAGTAGCCAGTCACTCGCGGTGTCTCTAACTGTTAAGGAGAGTGAGGACATCCAGAGGAAGCGCCTGAATCAGCTCTATCCATTTTTTTGTCGCCCGAATAAAATCGCCGCAAATGCGTGAGCGGCTGGCATACATACATACATACATATATGGGGCATCATAAAAAAGTGGCGCGTCTCCGTGATTTATTAGCAAAGTTGCCCGAAGCGAAACATGAATTCGCGCTCGTGCAACCATGATTCACGGGAATATAAAACGGGAGCAATAAAATCCGGCGCGCACACTACACTGTGCGCCCCCACCCCGGCGGCGCGGCGCTCGAGGAGGCGCGGTGGGGCAGGTTCGGGGAAAAAATTCGAACGAAAAACAATTCGATGAAAGTTTCTAGCCGTTTATGGAGCGGTAAACAAACGGCGCCCGTTGATATTGCGGATTCCCTGCCTTTCCTCTCTCGGTCGCATATACCTGTTAGTCGCGACGGAGAGAGAGAGCGAGAGAGAGGGAAAAGGAGATACATTTTCACTTCAACGGCAGGCCAGTCGGAGCGGCCTCTTTCCCTGTCTCTTCAATTTAATATATATCTCCGGCGTAAATATCGTTCTCTTTTAAACGCAGAATGATTCGATCGACTTATTGTTTGCCATCAAGAGGCGGCGGCTTAATCCGACCGGGTCGCGGAACTTGAGTTAGGTCCCGGGGTGTGATGGGGACTAAGTTCGTAAGGATATATCCAATATAGGGCGACATATTTGCGAATACTGACGTCGGCCGTAGAAGGCAGGGGAAATGTGTCGTGCCTAGAGAAAGGGGATTGTCACCGGTTGGCGTGTGCCAGTATAGTGTATGTGTGTGTGTATATGCAATGGCGCGACGGCGAGAGACGAGAGGAGGAAGCAGGATAGCGCGCGGGTCACGGGATACATCATTCATACACAGCGAAATCTCATATATCGGTTTCTGAATCCTCCGACCATCGACGCCCTTTGAGAGTGCGGCAGTTCTCGGCGTGGACCGCACGCTTCTGTTTATTGTTACGCCGCATTTATGCATGAAGCACCGCGATCCCCATTGTCGGCCAACACGTGACGAAGCGTGGTTGCCGACGGGGAGTGCGGGGCCAGCTATCCTGGCCTTTTGGCCAGGAAGTCACTCCTGAAATCCGCGGCACAGTTATTGGGCCAAAACGGAAATCGATGGCCGGCCTCTCGATTTTCCCGTCATACGCAATTCCGCCCTTTGCCTTCGATCGCCAATACACACACGGTTATCCCTCTCGCGTACCTTAATTCGTCCAGTTTTTCCGCTATTCCAGCCGTCCCGTTCCGTCCGGCAAGAATAGACGCGAGGGAGCCAATATCGGATAGGTAAAATATATGCCCGGCTGCGTTTGATCCGCCTCTCATGTACAGAACTTCGCACGCCTTCCGCGCAGTTACATGATATTCGTCGCGAAAATTGAGATGAGCGGCGCCGTACGACGTACGTGTACGCGACGTTTCCATGAATTCTGCTAAGCTATTGGTATATGGATACATATATGGGCGAGGAGTCGCTGGGACGCTGGAATATGTCAAGAGAGAGAGAGAGGGAGAGAGGGAGAGAGCACGGGAGAACTCTCCTTCACAGAAAGCACCCGGCGAAGAATGAAACGGATATTTCGAAAAGCTTGCTTATTGAAAGCTGGAGCTCGGCGCCAGTCGCTTTTTCATTTTACTGCTTTACGATACTTGTTACGTAAAATCGCTCCTCGGGGAGGCTGCAATTTCCAGCAGGTGCAGCAGTAATGCGAGAAAGGCAATTGGAGGGATCGGGAGAACGGGAGTAACATGTTATTGCTGAAGAACGCTGCTACTGATATTACAGGGGCAAGCGGCTTTTTATGTAATGAGGAAACATTCCAGTATGAGAGGCTGGTACTATGAAAACTCGAGCCACGCTCTCATCCCTGCTGTTTACATACGCACCTACCAATTAAGGACGACTTTCCTTTCATAATCATCATTCATGTTCCTCTATTAATTCAAGCGAGAAGACAGGGAGGACGAGGATCCATCATTAATTAAGACCTAGGATCTCTCAGATCCGAATGAGTCTCGGCATATACGCAACACACACGCGGCTTTGCGTTAGGTTTATTGTGGAACAGTCGGCATTGTGTGATTCGACTCGAAACGACTCACCGCTGGCCCGGTGAGCATCGACGGTCCTCGGCGAGCAAAGTTGAAGGGAAGAGGAGAATCGCGCGACGGCGCGGCGGGAAGGCTAAACGAGTAGGAAGCTGTTGGACGAGGTCGTTTCCGGCCGAGTCTGATGCGTCTTCACTCGGGAGCGGCGACGTTATCACGACAATTGAATGGGTCGCGCCCTCCTTCCTCCGGTGCGCGCACTGCGCGGCCACGATAAGCTTCAGAAACAGCCCTTTAATGGCTTCCCTCGCGATTACCGGTACCTATAACCCCGATTCTCAACCCTCTCCCCTTCTGCTTTCACTATCCCCCTTCTGTTTCATAACCGTTCATTCCGCCGTCCCCCATCTCAGGAAAGAAGCCTTTGGCTATTACCTTCCGCTGCAATTCCCCGCCTTCATTTCGATAGGGAAACCGGCGACTCTACTTTCTCGTCCGAGCCGCGAATCATCCTAGACTCTCAAGCATCCCCAGCTTGATTGCCCGTCACTCGAATACTCGAGATAATTTCATTCCGCTATGAATTATAAATTGGAAGTAACGCGAGCACCAAGTACCAACGGAGATAAGTACGTCCCGGAGGAAGAGAGGAGCGATGTTATCGTAGCCTCTTTCGAGACTCGTCCCCCTTACTTTTTGGAAGGAGGATGTAAAGCCTTATCGCGCTCCAATCTTAATCAGGCCTTCGACGAAGGAGATCGAGCGGAACGGTAACTGTGCCATTTTCAAGTAAACCGACTTCTCCCGCGGCCCACTTGCGCTCGGCCGCACCATACTCTCATTGCAAAAATGCAATTGACCTCCCTGGTGAAGATCGATTTGGGCCGCAATTGGTCAAACGGAATATTCGGCATAAACAGAGAGGGAGGGAGGGCGTATGGTTTCAGAGGTCCCACGTCCCATGTGAATCGGGCTTCTACTGGTTTCGGGTCCGAGAAGTTGGAGCGGTAAGAGGCGGCGGACGGCGGTGGCGCACGGTAATTCAGTTACTTAGCTCGAACGAGCTGCACGAGTTAATTTCACTTTTGAAAGGGCCCGCTGATTGATTTTGCAGAAGTGCTCAAATATGCCGCGCGACGCTACTAATGCCCGGCGTGTATCGCGCTTGGGCACAATCTGCGAAATCGGATTACGGCTTGCTGCTACACACAGCTCGATCGGCAAACTAAACTGAGTTAAGCCCGGGTATTAGAAGCAAAGCCTCGTTTATTAATTCAGACCGAAGTTAAACCTCCGCGCGTTGCACTCCTCGCTCAACTCCCGAGGAAAACCGCTGGTCTGTGACATTGCATTTAGACCGCAAGGGCTCGAATTACTTCGAGCACTCTTCAACGCCAGCCAGGCCTATTCTACTCGCGCGAGTTCTCTCCATCTCTCTCTCTCTCTCCCTCTCTCTCCCTCTGGCGCTCACCAGGAATCGTATTCCCTTATGCATATTGCGCCCGTATAGAGCCTCGCTCCCATAACTACTGTACCGAACTCCTCAAGCTCCAATACTCGAAACTTAAATTGTCCCCGAGCACAAGCGACATTAATCATGAGAGAGCCGAACATTAACTGGAATTTCCGAGCAAACATGCATGCAGTTAGACGTCGCTTAAATATTCCGCGCGCTTCCTCTCCCACGCCGTCCCTCTCACGCCGACCAACTTCATTCTCGAGCACCCTGTTGACACTGTGTACTTCTTGGGACAGAGACCTCGGTAAAGTCACTGGGTTCACGGGTGGATCATACGTCTGGGGAATAGGTCGCAGCATTTCGAGGGGAACCTCGTTACCGTGCAGGCGCCGGAGGTAAGGTACGGCCGGTGCACTTATACATGTAAGTGTGTTAGATGTAGCTAAGAACGTCTGCACGGGAGTGTGGGTGGGTGGGGGGAGGTCGTCGTAAGGATGGTTAGCCTTAACTCCGTTGATTCGTCCCTCGGTTCGAAGCCAAACTTGGGAGGAGGAAGACGGGAGAGAGAGAGAGCAAAAGAGAGGGGGGTGGGAGGGAGAGGGTTAAAGGCTGGCGGAGGAGAAGAGAGAGAAGTCTGGCTAGGTAGTGAACGAAGCACTCCCCGGTGGAAAGGGAGTTTGCATAGCGGAAGTACCCTCGAATCGATTCATCGAAAACATCTAACCCTCTTGGAGACCTTGCCACGGCAGCGCCCCGTGGGAGAATTCCCAGGGAGCACGGCGGGTGAGGTGCCCTCTCTGCTCCGGCGATGGTGTGTGCCCCCTTCCCTCCGCGACATAGACAGACAGACTGACGCACATACACCGACATAGAGGAGAGACGCCTCGCCTTATGCCGTAAAGGTGGTAGGTAGAGGTAGAGGCGCGCGGTATTGGCGGGGGGTGCGGCGGCCTTACGGAGACGCATTGCGAATAGAAAATACCCGGGCCTCTCTTGCGGCGCGGCGCGGCGCGGCGGCACTCTTCCCTTGATTCTGTAGGCTAGACCGGCGCGCACCAACCCCCTCGCCGGCAACCCCCGTCCTCCCCCGTCCGCCCCCATGGCCGACCCCTCCAGCGAATATCGCGCGCGCACAGGAAGGAAATAGGAAAAATGAAATTGCTCCGAGTACCCGCAAGCCCGCGTCGCGTCTGTCTACTCCATGCGTTCCTTCCTCGCGGAAGCTCCCGCGACTCTTCCCTTCAGCAACAGCCCCCACTGGCTCTCGCGGAGACAGAGAGGGGCCATGGGATAGAGAGAGAGCGGCAAGTATTGAATATTCAAAACTTTCCTTGCCGAAGAAACTTTCGCATCTTGCTCCGCGCGACCCGGCAATAGGAGCTTTAGGAAGAGAGGCTGCCTCTCTGCCTTCCGGTCGTCTCTACACTCCCATCCTCCGCTTCCGCGCGGCTCTCTCTGGACTTCCTTCTGAGGTACTGGCTCTTCCGTCGACGAGCCGAGAGATTCAGCCAACTCCGAGGAGAAAACAGTCGACCCCTCGCCGAGGCGAGCCGAGGAAGTGCTATATTCTTTCTCAGGTATTCGGATATGCAGTGCTTCCTTATACGCGCCGTGGAACTTTTGTAGTGCTCGCATCAAAGAACCTCCAAGCGCCCGATGTAGCGCCAGATCCCATTGAATACTAATTTCAGTTTCATCAGCTACTTGCCATCGCGCTGCGGCTCCCTACCTCTCTGCAAGGGAGCAAGCTAAAGAGACTCGGTCGTCTATCCCTCGCCAGGTGGCCGATACTTGGAAAATTATTTTCCATCCAAGGCCCTGTCTCGCCTTACTGCTTAATGGAAAAGATGAACGCGAAAAAGGAGCAGGAGGGGTATGATCCAGTGGCACGGGAATATGATTAGGTCTTTTTCGCCGCGGCGGCACGGCACAGGCGCGCCGTTGCTCGCAAGTGGTTGAGGGTGGTTCTTTCTAGGCGGCGATGCTGCCATTTTCATTCCGCCCTTGATGCAGCGCTGGCAACGCCAGGACCTTTATCACCCCTTCGACACCCGAAGAGACTGATCTAATTATGGCCAGCGGAATGGAGTCAGGATACTGAAAGGAAGCAGCGCGCACTAGCTGGAACGGTTAAAGCATAATAATAGATGACCAAGGGGATGATGCTATTATCCCAGACACTGCCACCTCATGGTTCATACGCCAGCCCCAAGACCTAACTTCCACTCGTGCTTATTTCACTTTCTCTCGCTCCCTCGCTCCCACTCTGTCCTTTACTTAGGAAATGATTCTATGAGGAAGTACGAGATTAATTATTTCGCCTGTTTTAAGGCATACCGCGATCTTCGGTCAGAGTTTCGCGAAGACAGGGACGCCTTTCACTAGGAGATTCTTCAAATTAACTTCTGGACTTCTTTTATTCATCGGTCCCGGCCTCGATGTTAGCGGGGCTGAGTGTATAGCCACATCGAAAAACAGAAACAAATCCTATGAGGAAGCGGGCGAAGCACTTGCGGCGCTCCTCGAGACGTGCGCTAGTTCCCAATTCAGCATATTTGAGAATTCACGGGGCACCTCCCCCCCCCCCCCCCCCCCCTCGGAGGAGAGTCTGGAGGAGGCAACAGTTGCGAGAAGAAATCCGAGAAGTATCCGGTCATCTTGCGCGTCTGCCGATACTGTGTTCTATAACGTCGAGGGCTTCGTCTTGAGCAGGGTACAAAGTCCTTCAATTAGAATTCAGTGTACGATTTGCGGATGCGCTGCCGTCGGAGTGGCGGAGGGGGAGGGGGAGGGGGGGGGGTGGAGGCGAATGGCGCGGAGGGTGGATTAACGCACGAACAATCTCTCTCGGTCGCAATTGCGGCACGGACCCGCAGGAATCCGCCCGCCGCCTTTGCCGGCGTCGAGGCAGAGGGAGCGAGAGCTGGTGGAAGGCAGCCGCGGCACTTGCAGGATGTTTGCTCGCATCGGCGGCTGCCGGTTCTGAGCTCTGGAATTCATAGCTGACATCAAAGCAACGTCTGCTCTCTCGATGCATTATGTTAAAGCAGACGCGCGCTCGCCCGATGTGCGCGTGTTTACATTCCCAAATGCAATCGGCGTGAACGGACCCACTCTCACCCTCTGCGTTACTTCGCCTCCTCCCCCACCCTCGTCTAATCACACGCCGTCATGCGTCTCGCAATTACGTTCCACGCGCTTAAGACCTGAATTAACGTGTACCCTTGTCGCTGGAAGGCCCGTAATTTCGCGCGGTAGTACCCTCTCGTAAGCGGGGCCCGGCGCCGTGTCGACTGTCTCGAGAAAATTCGAATTAAGAACTCGGCAAACGCGATTATGAAGTTCGTCTGTATTTTTATTCCACCAGCCGGAAGTAAGTTACAGATTATGCAGTCTCGGTGAAATGTACAGGTAGCCGCACTGATTACCGATTCACCTCTGACGTGCCGAAATTTCGACTCCAGGCTGGGCTCCCGAAAACCATGTGCCGAGCGGACCTTTTGACGATGAGGCACTTTCCTGGAAAGTCTGCAATGCGACCTCTTTCAATTACTAGGTAGTTCGTTCCGATGCCATGCCGGTGGCGTGTGTGCAACCGTACGTGGCTCGATTTCCCGGAGGAAAGCTGGAAAGGCTAGATTCCCCACCCCCCTCTCTCTCTCTCTCTCACACACACACTTTCTCTGGCCTCTCTCTTGCTTACACAGCGAGATTATTCAAAGTTTCAAAGCGTGTGTCGTGAAGCGAGCTCCTAGTCAAATCACAAATTGACTAGGTCGTGACTCCGGCAGGGAAATACTGTCCGTAAGAGTGCAGTATGTTGTGTCGCCACACAACTACTCAGATCCGACTCGCCTTTCGACTGCTTCCCGCGCGTTTCTCAGCGCTATTCCCTCGTCTCTCCTCTGACCCGGTTGCTCGTTGGATAGCGCGACGGTGGCGGTGAGGGCGGCGGTGAGGGCGCGCGGGGCGCGTCTGTATGCCGGGGCGCAATACACAGAAGCATCTTGGAGGCAGTGGAGTCGAGTCAAGTCAAGTCGAGGTAGCTAGGCGCGAAATGCGATAAACTGCCGCGAATCCCACGCGAGTGAGGATGTCGAAAAATATTTACTCCCCGAATGCCCGTCGGGCGTTTCTCCTGGCGGCGAGTCCTCGCGCCAGCAGCCCAGCAGTACACCAGTGGCCCCACTCGATAGGAGAGCAGCGCCGAGCGCACCCTTTCCTTTTCCGCGCCGCCTGCAAGTTCGCTCCTCCCTCGGCGGCTTTCCACCCTCCGTCTCTCGAGAAGCCGTTTATCCGCGGGCCGACCGTATTTACATAAATCAGCCATGCAATCTTTTCTTATATTTCGCGAGAGTATGGCCCGTGATAGAACGCCTAGGTACGTAGCCAACGCGTAAATATTCGTGGAGGGTTGCCTGCTCAGCGGCCGAAGACGCGGCCCCCTTTTTCCTCTCCCTTCTCCTCCAGCTCCTCCACCTCCTCGGCGCCGCTATCCGACACACGCGTGTCCTCCTGCAGACCGGCTCCGCAGCCCTTTCCGGACCCCCGGCCCGTTTTTGCTTGGCCATTCTTCCGTGATAAGCGGGTCACTGGGAAGCCCCGACGCCGCGCTCCTTCCGCACCACCCTACCTCTTTCTCTATTTCGACCTCGCTTCCGTTTTTATGGCGCCGCCAGCCAGCTTCCTGCCTTTCTCCGGGCCATGATATCCCGGGACCCGCGCCCTTCTCTCTCTCCCGCTGCTGGCTTGCTCTTTTTTCGGATGATTTATCCGCGCGCGGAACACGCCACCGATGAATTCGTTACTCAATGAGATGCTCGCAATGGCCTATGATAAATGGCGGGCCATACGCCGCGTTCGCACTACAAATTCTCCAAATATAGTATATGTATGCATTATACGCCAGGGCGAGTTTAGCCGGGGAGTCTCGATGGGATCACTGTCGGCATTCCTCGCGCGCGCGCGGGCTTCTCTTACTCGAGACGGCAAATACTCCTCCATATTTATGCACGCACCCGCCGCCCCGGGTATTCCCATGAAATCCATACTCTCAACTTGACTTGTTTTGCGCGCGAAACATTTTCCTCGCGGTATATTTCCGTCGGAGATGCATTTTATTAGATTGGACTACTCTTCTCGCCGGGCCTGAGCTTACTCGATTACATGGAAAAGGTGTTTTAAAGTGACTGCCGAGTGACAAATAGCACCAGACAAATAGCTATTGGAGATCGTGGTAATTATATTGAACTAATTGACTTGAATACACGGTATGCGGGCGGCTGTGGCAGGAAGAGCGGAATACCAGGAATGACAATGCGTGTGAAAGATGGAGTCCGTAACTATGGGCGAGCACGTGGGGAGAAGAGAGGGTGGCGATATCTTTTTCGCAATTAATTCGACAAGAGCCGAGCGGTTCGCCCGGGTGGAAAGAACGCGCGGGTGATCGAGTGGAGTGCCATCGACCATCCAGTCGTTGCAATATCCGTAATGGAAATTAATGAGATTATTGGAAGCGCCTCGCCGTGGAAAAATGGTCCGGCACGGCATCGGGTGTCCGCGATCCTTCGCTTCCTGGAACAAAGTCCATGGAAGTTTTATTAACTTTCTTCAATAAGAGTACTCCCTTGCCCGGCTTGCCCACCGAGTTCCAACCCTTAATCCCTCCGGGTCAATGATATTTAATAATATTCAAAAATATGACTTCCCAATGATATGATATTCCGCATTAACATTCGGCAAATTTCACTTGCAACGAGACAATGGCTGCGAATCGCATTGCGTAACGCACTTAATGATCCCTGGCGGTATGAGGATATACAGATTCGATATCTACTTGCCCGAGGGCTTATTAATTAGTAAACCGTGGGTCCAGCAGTGTGTTTAAAAGAAGCCAGCAGCCACGCTGGCTAAAGGCACTGTTTACGATAATCGCTAAATCTTCCCCGCTTACAATGGCTTTCACGAGGTCCTGCCTTGGAGTCGGCGAGCGGCAGGGCCGTCCGGGGTAGCCGAGGGTAATAGCGCATAATGCTCGACGATAAAGTTTGCAGTGTGGAAAAGCCGGAATCCTGCATTACGAGCTAGACAATCGTTTATTGGCCAGGCGCGTAGCTGGTACACTCGGGGCGGGCAACCGTGGGCGCGCGCTTGACCATCGTGCATTAATAATGCTAATCGTGTGTATATGCCGTCGGCGCATTAATTAATGCCGTGGGACGATTGTGCTCCGTAAACAATGAAACACGGACGTGATTGCGAGCAACGTGCTATTGCAAGCCGATTAATGATTACCTCATATAATTCCGGCCGATCGCCGATCGACTATTTATTTATCGGGGCACCCGCCGCCGGCCGGAAGTCACTAGCAGTCAACCAGCTCCCCCCTTCAACCGCCCTTCGGCCACGCGCTAATGTACAGAGCGCTAATATTTTTGACCGCCCAAGGGAATTATTCCTCGATTGTCAGTTCAAGAACGCCCGATAAATTCTCCCGCCGCATCGCCGATGCGAATTCGACCACCAACACCCCAAATATGTAGTATGCTCGTCCGTGCACTATCGATCGATCTTTACATATGAATTGTCGAAGAATATTGAACAATGAGATCGATTACCCCGAAAAATATTTCTTTCCCTGCCATTCAATAATCGTGCCGCCCCACTATAGCTGTTGGATTGAAGTAAAAATAGTTGGAGATCCTTTCCTTCTTGGTAGTGTTGGGAAGGCTCTTGTTTTACTCGCAGTAAACCTCATTTTATCGCTGCGTGCAGGATATATTCGCCCACGAGGTTACCTTTAAATTCACATGCGAGCGTAAACTCGCACCGGCTAGTGATATAAAGTGCGTTCGAATGGCTCGTGCGGCCAAATCGAAATCGACGCGAGTATGCGCAGCCAGTAATCTATGTTCGGCCAGCATTCAGCGGCAACGAGTGCGTCCGTTCGAGCGGCTTTCAATGACCCGTGTACAACAAATCAAATTACTCGCTCTAAGTAACGCGCGTTCGTTGGCCAAAGTCCGCCATGTGCCTCCAATATACACGCAAGTGTTAAAATTTCCGCGATGAGAGTGCATCAGGATTTGTCGACGTTCGAGCGCCAGCCGAATGTGAGTTTAAACTTTAAATGCAAAAGACATGACTGGTGATCGAGCGGCGAAACGGACGTTCGACATATGTCGCGGTTGAAATCTTGTGCGCGCGAGAGCGCAGTCTTCCTCTTTAAAAGAGGGTACAACAGCGTAGCAAACGACTCTTTCCGGCCGGTCACATTCGACGGTAATTGAACGATTCAATTTCCAGTGGCACCCGTCGTCTTCCACTTCCATTCCCCTCTGAGCTCGGAGAGTCGGGGCCTTCGGCAGCGAACCGTTCAATCGAGGCAATCAACCAAACGACTCTTAAAGATTGCGAATTATTGGACAAGTGCACCGGCCACTTCTGCTTCTAGCTCCGCCTCCAGACTCGCTCGTTCTTCGCTCGATTGCCTGTTAATATTGCCCGGGGCCGCTAAATCAGTGCGCGTGCTTAAAACCAATGATGTTCCCCCGTAGCGAGTAGCGAGGCCCTGCCACGCCGCGGAAATGGTCCTGAGATTGAGCCGCTGGTATTAGAATTTAATTGTATTCCCTGTACCGAGAGCGAACGTTCGATTGGGAGGTGGAGTGTTCTTTGCGTGCAACACCGCGCGCAAAGCAGCTCTCGCGACCGTTTTAATATGCGAGGGAAAGAGCGTGAATCGCTCGAGCGTGTAGACTGCCAAGCGGACAACTAGGGCCGGAAGAGAGTACAATTTCCGGTCCTCCTCATTCGAATCCTCTGATGATGGAGCCGACGAGCAATAATTCGCCGGCTATTAATCACGCGTGCGAGCGTAACACGAACAACTCTCGGGGCGAGAAGGGGCGAGAAGGGGTGGGTGGTGGAGGAGGTGGAGGCAGTGCGAAACGAGGAAATAAATATGGCTTTGACAAACGGCGCGTGAAATTTCCCCGTTCACTTGCTATTTACGTATTCTCCGTTCTGACGGAGGGGTTTCCGGCCGCGTGGCTTCGGGATAGGGTGGCAGCCAGTGGGTGGAAGGAAGGCGTCGCGACGTCGGCCTTTAAATTTCGGCGCTCGTCTTATCGCCGTCGGCGCACGCACCGCGTCCTCGCATCGGCTATTAGTCACTCTCTTAACAGCGACAGTTATGCCAGCGGACGCACTCGCCGCTTGTAGTAGACTCGGCAACCCCTCGCCGAAACAGGCTGCACTCTCCAGGCTCCACGCGGTCCAACCTCAGACATGCGTAAATAAGACTTTGCAGAAATGCGAGGATCGCCGTGCTGGGACGAATCCGGTCTGATCCCTGTGTAAACATAAGGTATCGTGCACCCTGCGGGGGTCAAGCCGCCCGACGGCTTTTCTTGCCTTGAAATATACTTTGGTACACTGTATGCTCTCTCCGCGGGATCATGGAAATATATCCTGCTAAATAAGGTCACGGTGATTTGTGGCATTTAGGTAGCTGCTTCCTTTGCATTTACGGTGGTAAGCCGGAGCTGCTCAGCGCAAGTTCTTTATTGTATGCGAAAGTCTGTAATCACTTTTTCAGCTGAAATAATTCGGTAAGTTTAACGCCGGCCAGAAATGCAAGTGGTGGAGGTGAAATTGTACTATGGGTGGGGAGGGTGCCGTTTCCAGCGTACGGTACGTGAGGCCGTCGAGGATAGCCTCACGTCAGGTATGCCAGCTGGCTGGGCGCGTGCTCGCAACACTCGGAATTTCTGTGTGGTTTTTCTCGCGGAGTTTACGAGGCTCGGGATAAATCGCGGTAAGCTGGCCGGGATTAATTTTCATCCGCGAGCGCGCGCGCGTTCTCTCTTGGCCGGGAGGCCGTTAATCTCCCGTTGATACGAAGGAGCCGCGTCGAGAATTGCGAGGCCCAGTTCCGCAAAGTTTCCCGAAGAGCAGAGAGGAAAAGCGAGAGCGAGAGCGAGAGCGAGAGCGAGAGCGAGAGCGAGAGCGAGGGGCGCGGAGGCAGCCAAGTCGCAGACAACACACCGAACCTGTTTCGGCGCTCGCCCCGCTGAATGCTGATTCCTCGGGCAACTACTCTCTTCTGCGCCGCGGGACGAGCACTTCACTCGAGTAGCAACTTAATTCACCGGCAGAAAAACGCCGCTGGATGCTGAGGGGCCGCGGCAACCAACCACCCCCGGGCGGCAGGCGCTGGCTGGCTGGCAAAGTGGTGCGATTAAAATTCCGCCGCGGTGAGAATGGGAAACTGGAGCGGCAGCAGAGCTCCCAAGTAACGAGGAGGAAGAGGTGGAGGGTATTTGAAATCTGTCTGATATTACACCTCATTGCCCTGCCACACTCGCCGGCACACTTGCGCATTAACGTACCATTGCCGACTAACGTTCGTAACGTGCTCGCTTCTGCTTGGAAATGTTTCTCCCTGGCGGCTGGCGGCTGGCGGCTGGCGGCTGTCGGTTCTCGGGCAGCCATGGACCGACACCGAGAGATTATCTTCATAATTATCTCGACGGAGGGAAATTAGTCGAGGAGATTCGTGACTCTGTCTCATCGTTCCTTCGAGTCCCTCGGGTGGATCGTGTGCACGGCGCACGCGGGGGGGATTACTCGCGGCTTCCCATTGTCTCGGCCATTCCGAAAAGGCGGCAGCCCTTCTAGCCTAGGAGCGCATTTGCGCGTCTTCCACTCGCCCTAATTTCATCCGCTTTCTTTTTCCTCTCCTTTTCGTGAAGGACGAGCGCCAGAAGCTTCGTGTCCGGATGTAGGTCTGGCCGCCCTGCCTTTCCTCGAGATTAAGTCGTGTCGTGAGAGTAAAGGAGCGTGAGGACAAACAGTCTCATTTCCATAGCGACCGTCGTCGAAAGCACGTTTTCCAAATTAACCCGAGTGCCGCGTAGAATTAAGTGGTTCCTGCCTCCAGCCCGCTGCCCCATCATTGCTAGTCTCTTATTCCTCTGGACACGAATCTGGCCCATACGCTACTCTCTACTCTCTACTATAATTACCCCTTCGCCTCTTGGTTAGCTGAGCATCCTCAACGGGAAACCGACCGATCAACGAGAGATAAGCAACATTACTGCACAAGTTGCATATCTATGTATACAGAGTGCGATGCGTTCAACTACTTACCGTGAGGCGTGCGTGGGTCCGGCGGGTATTGCAAGTTCTCAGTCCATTAAACTATCGAGACTGGTTTCATGAAAGACGTCGGGAGGGGAAACGGACTGGGCTCTCGCGGTAGCATGCGAAGGCCGAGGTTTAAAAAAAGGCAGGAACACGGTGGTAGGTGGTAGGTGGTAGGTTCGCTGCCATAAACCAAGTAAGTTGCAGTGCGCGCTCATAAAACTGAACTTGGAAGCCCTATTTGTGCAGAGCTCGGTTGCGGCGAGCAGTGGAACGCTGGGGAGAGACGGTAAAAGTAAGGCGAAGCGCGGGAGGCTGCACGGAGAATGAGGACTGATACTAAAGAGGTGCGAAGGCCGAGTAAGAGGGACGAAGGGGGGAAGGGTAAGACACGATAGAAGGATCCGCAAACACTCGGGGGTAGGATGGGCCAGACCTGTGGGCTTTTACCTTCGGCCAACAGGCTTCCGTAGCCGATTGATTATTTAAGTCCTTCTCACCTTCTACAGAACCAAGACGAAGCCTCGTGCCTCCCTCGGCGTCCTCCCCTCACCTTCCACAGCACACTTTCATCCCGGCCCGCTCTTTTCCCCCTTGACCCGTAATCCTTTCTTCTTACTGGCGGAGTATCTCGCTCTCTCGTATATTTGTAAATTCACCCGGGTGGCTCCGGCTCGCGTCCAAATGGAAGGGAAAAAGGAGCTCAGTGGAATCGAAGATCCTCTCACAGAGCATCGAATGCCATCCTCCACCCCTCCGGCCCCACCACTCACTCCCTCGCTCCCTCTCTCTCCCTCAGCTCTCCTTTATTTCGAATTCGTGCTGTCATTGCCGCAACTGCAATTTCGCTCCCGACGAATTGCCCTATTGGCCCTTGCTCGCCGAGCCCTCGCGTCCCTTCTCGGTGCGCGCGGCCCCTCACTTGTATAATTCCAGGGCGAAGTTTACACCGGGCACGTGCTGCTCTGAATTAAAGAGCGGCTTTCTCGCTCCTGAAGAGAAGGCGTCTGCTTCGCGTCCGCCCGCTGCTATACACGTGTACGCGTTATGGCAGGCCGCTTTTCCCCCGCGGCGCTGTATGAAAAGTTCAACGCGAACCTTTAAACCTGTACACACGCAGTACCCGGTCGCGCGCGCTCTTTCTCTCTCTCTCCCTCCCTCTGTGCGAATACGCGTTGCTATCCGAGCGGGGAGCGGCCTCGTAAACGATGTAACTTTCCACGCAGCGACGGTGGCTCGCTTTTTCCCCGGCTAGCGGGGAGCGTACGCTCAAACGTACAATAGGAAACGTAAATATTTCATTGCCGGGAGTGCAGTATTCGAGCGCGGCTAACTGAAGCAGCGTTAAACATCAGGCTTTATAGTGGAGCGCGAGAATATAGCGTATGTATAGCGCTGACGATCATCTACTTCTCACTACAGCGGGGCGGCACCGGGCCGTAAATAAGGCGCAACTCGCCCACATCCCGGCCAACTTCATAAATCCCGTTAATCCCACGACCAAGAGAAGGCGCCTGCGCTCGCGCGCGCGCGCGTCAAAAGAATGCCCGCTGGTATCCAGGATACATTATTTATGGCTGTGTTATCTTGCGCGCAGGATCCTCTGGAAAATCCCTTTACGAAACTTTCGCCGAAATAACAGCGCCGGGTCTACGTGTATATATATATATTATATATATATACGTATAGAGATGTATAGAGGGCGGCGGGAAGGGTACAGTGGTGGACACGATGAATCAGCCGCGCCGAAGTTGGAGATGTCGTAAAGGCGATAATAACAGGGCAATCCGCGTGACCCAGATCCAGGAGGAGGGTGCCGATCAGCGGGGGAAAGTCGAGGGTTATACTCTTTCCGCAGGGGGGACACGCCACCGGCGACAACAACTCGGTGTTTGTGTGCTCCGGCGCGGCGGAGCGGGGGGGACAGTTGTGCGGTCGGCCAAACGATTAACCCGGCCTGCGGAGCCGCAGGAACAAGGACAAATCCGATTGTTCCGATGGCATCTCGATTCGTGGTCTATTATAGAGAGGAGCAGCAGCAGGTACACACCAGTGGGTGCAGGAATATCTCGGCTATGTACATACGTATGTACCACGGGGACCAAGCATATCGGCGCTCTCCGCGAGAGCGGACCGCCCGCCCGAGGAAAGAGAGGAGAGGGAGAGAGAGAGGGTGAGAGCGGGCGAGCGGGCAAGCGAGCCGCTCGGAAAGGGCGGAGGGCGGAGGGTGGAGGGTGGAGGGCAGAGATCGGACGCGTACATCCGCCTCAAATTGATTGGAATTGTTCACCGGATGATATCTCGTTCTCCGCCAGCTCGTGACAGCGCCTGATAGACGTAGCTCGCTGCTGCACCTTGCACCGTCGGACCTCTCTGTGCGACAGCCCACCCGAATTCCACTGCTTTAGCCATCGTCGGCATCGTCTATATCCTATGGAGTATGCTCGACCCTTCAGCCAACCCTGTTTACATGCATATACATTTAGTTTAAGCCTATCGCTTACAAGTCCATCTCATCAAAGCATTTCTTCTCATTGCCAAGGTATACACGATGCAGAGAATATTGTGGACAGGCAGGTAATTACAGGGCGGATTTGGATTATCTGGTACGAATGGTGGACGAACTTTATACTTGGCGCTGAACTGCACTTTGCCCTGGACCTAGTGTCAGCTTTAGCGAGCGTAGTATTTTACCTGGTTAGCTGGGAAACAGTTAAATCCTCGCGCGAGGCCGGCTGCCGAGTTTTATGGCTCCATTCGCGAAGATATGAACTTTTTTACACTACCACCACGGCGCACCACGGATTACGCTTGGTGAGGCGGTAATTAGTCATTACTGGAAGCACTGGACTTTTCTCAAGGTAAAGTCTTAAGATACCCTTCCGCAATTAATGAAGAAAAACTGCGGGAAATAATTTGAAGAAGATATCTTGGACCAGTGGCGCGTTATAGAGTAGGAAAATTAGGCTACTGCCTAGGGCCTCTACTTAGAGCGGAGGCCAATTTTCTTTTAATTAGAAAATTAAATGCCAGTGCATTTCGTGCACCCGAAGGGTCAGAAAATCGAAACTGCATGAGCCAAGGCTCGGGAAATCGAACCTCTACCAAGTTAACTAGTTTCCTTCTCGAGAGCAAAGCACTAATCCAAGAAGTGTACAAATGAATTCTAAGAACTATCATTATATGTATTTGCGTTGACGCCAGCCGAAGTCTGTAAGCAACACAGCTTACCGACGACTGATTAGTCAGTACACCAAGGCTACAAAGTGGTGGGAATGAAATCGGTGGTCAAATTTATCTAGGGTGACCGTTGATACTAGCAGAGATAGAGATGGTTCTCTATCCCGGTAGGAAGTTGAAGTCGGCCACATTGCGCCCGAGGGCGAGCATTGCTTCCGTGCGCGACACGCGCCCCCTGCCGCAATAAAACATTATTTACTGCCGGCGGGTTCGGCCGCAACTATAAAAAGTTCAGTATAAACTTGTAGTTTACAGTTTGCTAAATGTAGCGCCATGAAACACTGAACTAGAGGAGGAGGAGGAGAGAGAGGGAGCAGCCCCGAGCGAGTGCAGCTTGCCGTGGAGTTTTATGGAGTGCAGTGCGACTCGAAACAGTCTGCCAGAGATTAAGAGAAAGATTGCCAGCCAGTGAGGCGCCGGATTCTGTCGGACAACTCTCAATGCCGCGTAATAGTCTTCACCGAATGCTTTACAATGCCCCAGTAATACAGAGGAAATCCAAGTGACTCTGCGAAACGCGATCATTTCGGACTGCGCCGGGCATCAATCAGTAGCCATCAGCATCTCGATAACTCGAGCTAATGATTGCCTTCTAGCCACCATCCAGATTGAACACTCATTTATAAGTACCACCGTGCTTCCTGGATTGCCGGCATCATGACGCGTCGATATTTCCATTCGAAAGTCATTTCTGGCAATGGGGCGAGCTTCAGGAATGTAGAGAGAGACTATGAAACTTTGATTTGCTTGCTGGAGGGGGATAGCGGAGAAAAGCAGTATAGTCGGTGCAGAATTCGTGAATACGTCAGAAGACTTGGAAATTAGGAGCAGCATCCCATGTTGAAGGGGTGAAGCGAAGCGATAGGTCGTGGGGATGGAGATCGGGCTGCAACCTGTGACGACGATAATTCGAGCTTACTTAGCCTTATATCGCCGGGGGCAGTAATTACTGGAGCGGCAAGGGAAACTTCAGGCTCACGAATCCCCCGCGGAGGCCGCCGCTACATTAGATTAGGTAGTTCGACAGTAAGGCTCCGAACGCGCTTCCGAGTCAAACGCAGAAAGCACCCGGCGAAATTTCGTGGTCGATCGTCAGATACGCCTCCTAGAATACAATCTCGACATACCTACATATACTGAATTGTACTTTGAGATTATGTTGATGAGTGTCGCATGGCAGAGGACCATTTCATGGTGATTGGCTTGATGCACCCTTTCAAGCCGAATCGCAATATTCCGTGCGAATCAACGCGAACGTCCCGCCATATTTACACCCAGCCAAGCAATCGGCGATAAGCTCGCGGAAGTCACTTCGATATACGTTCGCGACGTGGCACCATTCATCCTTTCGGGTTTTCTCAGGAAGAGAATGACGAGTGGAAGGGGAAATAAGAGGGGTGGGGGTGGAAGTGCAATAGAGGACGTTTCGCGCGAGGAAAGTACGATGTGTCAGCCATGGCTGGAGCTATTTTATCTGACGTGCCATAGGTAATCCCGATTGCGAAACGATCCGGCCCGCGAGCCGACCGAACGATCTTTTTATTTCCGCGACCGGTTTTACGGCGCACCTCACTTCCGCGTTTATCACAGCTCCCGCTTTCCGACACTGCCCACTACCTCTGCACCAATGACTTGTCCTTCCGGTCTTCATCCTTCGCGCACTGCATCTTCCATCCCACTTGCCTCTTAATCGCAAGTTCCCGGAGAAACCGGCCGCAGCATATGGCTCCAATCTTGGCATCCCTATCCGACGCTAATTAACAGAAACGCCGAACAACCGCTCAATACTGTCCAAAATTTTGGGCGCGCAGTGGACACATTTCAGGACGAATGAGTGGCATTATGAAAGATTGAAAGGCAGATTCATCATATTCTAATTGTCGTAAGATAGGCTCGGAGCAATATGTAGCTCGCTACAAGGCGAAACCCATTGAGTATCTCTGTATGCACGTGTCCGAGGGACGAGGAGAATCGGTAGTTCGGAAGAGCGATGTTGCTGGGTACGTGAGCGGGGTGAGTCGAGCAAGGTAAATACATGGGACAGGGCTCGAAGAGGGACAGAGGTCACAGAGGCACAGAGGAGAGGAGAGTAGCCGGCGAAAACGACTTTCCAATCGGTATTCCAGGATGTAATTACGAACACGTTGCGGCCGCGCCGCTGAAATTTGACAGGTAGTAAATATACGGACTCTGATCCCTGACGGTAATAGCGCGGGGAGGAACATCGACTCGCCTGATTGAATTCTCCGTTGTTCCGCCCTCCTCTTCGTGAAATCCTCGTCCTCCTCGTACCCTCTCTCTCTTTCTCTCCCTTTTGCCCGTTCCGGGAGCAGCAGTGGCCGGGTCACCCATCGCCACTCGCAGAATCCATCCGTGTGTCGGGCCTTCGAAAAAAACATTGGTGCGTCGATATCAAATCCTATCTGGGCCAGGATGTCCTGGAACCTGGAGGCGACCGATGAAAATCCAGTTTGTGGCATCTCCCTCCAAAGGCAAGAAAGAAAAAGTCGATCCCTGTCCATGGATAGGCCGCGATTTGTCCCGTGGACTCCTGGACCAACGGAGACGTAGACGCACGTAGGTAGGTCGGAGATGGAGAGAGATGTGGAGCATCGAAATTCCTCGGTTAATAAAGCTCTAGGGATGCCGGCCCTTACCGCCTGCTATTGTCTCCCCTTGTTCCATGCTCGCCGAAGAATAAAGGGCCGGCTGGCTATGGCGATAAGTGGACGCCGGCGATATTACGGTACTGTCCGAATAAGCTACTTCACGCAATCGTTACCGAGGACGAACCTTAAGGGTGTCTCGTTATGATGCGCGTGTGTGCGTGACTATCATAATGAGAGAGAGAGAGCGCGCACCCTGGAAGGAATCTCCGTGGAACAATAAATTCTAATTGCAGTCGGGGATTGTCGCAATAAGCGAGTGGTGTCCTCGATGGTGGTGAGTAACGGATTAAAAGGCATAGCTAGACAGGGGCATACGTCGATGATAGTAAATCTAGCGGGCAGAGACTGGCTATCGGGAGCAGAGATCGGGGGTGCCCGGCCGCTCGGCCGCTCGGCCGAGTGCGCCAGGGCTATCGCGGCTTTCTGTTAACTTTTTTAATCAAACGACAAATCGATCGGCATACCCTCGCCGGACTAAATAGTCAGCGGGCGGCCAGTCCGAACTGGGTCGTTATATTTCGCGATCCATCGCGATGCGCACGCCGACAGAACTCGATTGCACGCTTTATGTGGAGCGCGACCGGAGCGCGGAACCTAACCGCCTCGGTTTTGCATTCCGCTTCCACTAGCTCGCACCGAAATCCATTGTTATTGCACGAGATATCGCCGGATCCTCGCCTCGGCGAGTTACAAGCCCATTAAAAGACCAAGTCCTACTCATCCTAGGCCGGATGTTTTACATTCAGGCCTACTGTCTTTTGCCAGGGGTAACTTGATCATCTCTATATCGGAGATATACGTGTTGCGCTCTTGGTGGAAGACAAAGCGATACAATTGGTTGAGAGCAGTTAGTCGTCCACCACGATTTCAATTAAACTACAATGAGGCATGCAGTTTACTGTGGGAGGCAGCCTTCTTCCCCCAGGCAGCGAACATTTTCCAAAAAGCCCAGGGAGACACTTGGTCGCGCGGCCGTTTGATGCCAGATGCTGCCGTGGATATTGGATAAAAGTTTCTCGGCTCGCGGAGAAAATAATTTCACGAACCGGCCAGAGCTCCGCTACCCTCTTTCACCCTCGCGCCGGCACAACCTTCTCGAACGGCTGCCGGTTCTTGCTCGCTACATCGGGAACGGAACTTAACAGTGGCTCTTTGTCAGATTTTCCTCGGCTCGCCATGTTTCTCTGTAGACAAAACGGCCGGTCGACACCACCTGGCACTTAACATATATGGAAAAGTCCCGTTCCCCACGTGAGACGCGCACAAACTTTCCTTACTTACCCTCTAAAATCGCACCCCTTGCACGCCCTTCACCGCGCGGAGATATCCCTTCCTTCGCCCTCTCTACACCGATTAGGATCGCAAACGTCTTTGCCGCAAAGTTTTCCTTTTCAAGACCGGCCCTCGATGGGGCTTTCGAACCCGGACTTTTGAGAAACTATAATATATTAGATACAAGGAAATAATCAAAGTGAAAGGCAACGATAATGTTCACTTTCCCGGACTACCAACACACGTCCCCTTTTCCGCCCAATATCTATCGATCCCCAATGATTCCAGCAGGAATTACTGTGATTTTAGTTTAGTTGTGAATGGCTGGTGCGATATATACAGCGAAATCCCCAAAGGAATTATTAACTAATACGCTGGCGAGTGGCTTGAAAACGTAGCAGGGGGCTTAATCGCCTCAATATAACTTGGAGCTAAGACAACTTTAATCGGCCGCTACTAAGGGATAGGTTTAATCGCCTTAGCTACTCTCCGAGAGGGGAGAGCCAGGTCGAATCCTTGACAGTCCTCGACGCGAGACTAGTCCCGTTATCGACGAAGCTCCAAGCCCGAAATTCGGGCGATACCTGCACACTGCGCGCCAAATGTACAGGGAAGTTTACGTAGCAGTTGTATGCGCGCCACTCGCAGTCCAAACTTTACACCGAAGACATAATTAATACTTAGCGTAACACGTGGCTGGCAACTACTTCTATTGGCGAGAGCCGCGCAGCCCCGGCACCGCTGGGCCCAGTAAAGCTCGGCCACTTTGACGTTGTGCGTGTATCCCCGTCAACGAGGAAGTTAACTGTTGCCCACTTCTCCGGTGCTCACAGTTCCTGTAAATACCGATCCGGCATCCGTCCGATTGCCAGTTGTGACTTTCGGGCCAGCCAAATTACGCGGAGATCTCCGCCCGCCCTTCCGCGGCTACAACTTGTTCGAGGATTGTTTAACTGCGCTCTTCGGAGATAAGTAATATCGTCTTGTGCCAAGTTCGAGAGACGAGGTGTGCGCCTCCGGTGTCCTCCAACTTCGGTAGAAGTGCGCCGCATCGAACGGAATTGTTCCCGAGACGCGATATGCAGCCGACCTCACATATTTCCGAGGGTTTCTCGCATCCTGCGTTTCGTTGGACGGTGTGGGATATTCAATTCGTAAATTACCATTGGCTCTTCGTGATAGGTGGGGAAAGACGTCACACCGAAATGCATGATATGTATAATGAGACACGTATGTAGTGTTAAACAGACTTCCATTGTAGGATACAGGAAAGAGCTTGCGAGTGTTGCTGGGGAACTATAGCAACAGAGTCGCGACCGAACTGGCGCATAATCGAATCCCCGAGGTAGTGAAAGCGCGTTTCGAGTCGAGGCGACTTGTCCCCTAGCCGTCTTTCGCACAGATCATTCTCCGCTAGTTAATACAATCGTCTTCTCATTCATAAGCCACCTCGAGAACAACTCGGCGGTGCGCCCTCCGCCCCCGCGCACAGCTAACCGGTTCAAACGCTAATCAGACTAGTAATTAGAGATAAAGTGCGTCAACTTCGCTGCACACCAAACACTCCCAACAACTTTGAAACATAAATAATTCTCGCTACGGCACCGCTGTCTAATTTCACTGGAGAATCGAATGTCCACAATAGAACTCGGAATAAAGAGGAACTCGTCCGACTAAGGCTGGTGCTTCACCGCTCTCTTGCTTTCATTTGAAAGCGCGTGTGCTGTCCCTTTCCATGCGTTAGAATGAGACAGCGTAACACACCAGCCTAATACGATAGAGACTTTTAACTCCACGGTATTTAAGTGGCCGATCCGAAGTTTGTCGTGTGGTATAGGATTATTGAAAACTATGTGATTGAGAAAAATGAGGAACGTGTGATTAGTCTTTACGAGATTTAGATTTCCCTGAAGATCGGCCAAGCGCAAAGTATAAGGATGCTTTGTTAGACGGAGCCAGAAGCGAGGGAGCTGGTCGTGGCTCTCATTGGGGCAGCCGGGCACCATCTCGCAGAGCGTTTTGCCGGGTATTTAATTAATTTGGCGAACATTAAAAGCAGCCGAGTGGGCGAGCTGCCAGGATCGGCGGAAAATCGACGGGTGACGTGGGTGCTCGTACCCACCCTCCGGCGATCAACTCACCGTTCAGTTTTTCCTCGCCCGATCGTGTGGAAATCGTGAAACGACACTCGATGACTATTCGACCATCTCAATGTCCCACTTCGTTCTAGTTTCTATCCCACTCTGTTGCACTCCCTCTCCCTCTCCCACTCTCTCGCGCTCTCTCGTTCTCGCTGTGCGGAGTATGCTGGCTGCCTTCACGGCTCGTCTGACCTGTGCTCGATTACTCTACTTGTCGCGTTGGAGCGCGATCGATTGACGGATGCCGTTAATTGAGTCCGGTGATCCCGGCGAATTCCACGATCCTGTCACCACCAGTATTTTCACGTACATCCCAGGTTTGTATCACCCCGCCACCACCGTATCCTCTTCCCCGGGCATCCCCCCTCGCCCCCGAACCTACCCTTGTTCGCTCACACCGCGCAGGAATTTCGTTTTCCTCGACAGTAAACATCGCTGGTCCGGCGAAGTGCTCCCGTTTGGATTTGTCCCGGACGTATCCGCGATATTGTGTCGCACACCGGCGTGAATGTCAACAGAGGGGGGAAGCGTCCCTTTTTTGGAAAAACCTGCCGTGTGTACTGTGCCGACCGGATAGCACGATCGCAGAGGTGCACGGAGCTTACGGATCCAGTGGGTATGTAGTGTGCACTGTGCACCGGCAGTGTGTGTGCTCCACGCGTGTGTCACCGGGTACTTCTGTGTCTGACTCGTGACATCCATATCTCCTAATGCCGGCCCATTGAGTCCGGGTATAACTACTAGCTCGTGTCCCATGATCCGCACCCCGCACTCGCAAGGCTATAACGCACAGTTGACCGATTTTCGGTGTATGTGCATCATCCGGGCGTCCGGGCTCCTCCGCGATCTGCACATCACGTATTACCGTCTAGTAGCCGAATTAGACCATTGTTACCGATGGCATTTCAGGAATTAATTAATAGCCGCGGAGTCACACGCTGACACCGGGACATTCGGTTATAGGCCGATGTGTGCCGCGGCCTCCATTACCTAATGCGATGCAATCCGGACAGAGGGTGCAGATTGCCGTGCATCGCGAGAGGATCAACGAATTGGATGGTGGCATTAGTAGTCGAGCAGAGTCACCCGCGCAGTTGCAATCGAGCCCGACGGCCACTGATCAACGTCCACGCTTACACGGCCCGGAGAAGCCCGTAATTGAGAGAAACACGAAAAAGTGTGACGGGAAACAGCCAGAACGAGGGTAGAGGAGTAGGCGGCCCGAGCCGCTCGAGTTCGAAGAAATGTATACACGTGTATACTTCTTAGATGGAGTTCATTAATCAAGCCGTGGATAAAGTATGGCCACCGCGCGGTACTTGGGATTGAAATATATATATATATATATCCGTGAGAGCAGCGAGCAACGGACTCCGGAGAAATTCAATTTCATCGGGCCTGATAAAAACGTACGACTGCTGCTTTATTTAGCCTGGCCCTCGAGAATAGCCAGATATAGCTTGCGTTACATTATCCTTAGACGCGACAAGCTCTTAGTGACGATTTATAAAGCGTCTTGCACTAGTGAAATTCGCCGATGATTATCCGGATATTCTCTATTGGCAGCGAGAGGGAGAAAGGGCAGATTGAACTGATAGTATTGGGTTGCAATTAGTACATCTCCTCTTCATACAAGTTAGTAGGTGATACTTGGATGCACACGTGTGCACCGTCAACGATAAACAGAATTGTACACCTTCGCAAATGGGCAATTTATATGTCGCCACTCCGGAAATTAAATAACACCACCAGCAACCTGGGCAAAGAAGAAGAAAGCTGGTTCCGGAGCGGAAGATCTTCACAGTGCCACTTTCGAGATGGGAATGCGTACTTTACCCCCAACAGATCGTATAGCAATTCTCAAAGCAAGATATTCAAATTCCACCTCCACTTCATACAGATCCCCGCACTCATTATAGGCTCGAATTTCGTCAAATGCGACTGCTGCACTTCATTCCATTCGAGATGTAACCGTTGGACGAGCGAGAGACGAGCGGCTTGTAACAATATATTAACGCTTCATATTACAATGGATTTATTGGCCGGCGAAGCGTAGAGCAAATTAATACTAGCCCTTTTTGTTTGTTTGTTCGCTGTGGCAGCTCGGCCGGATTCTGTACGAAATGTTGTTACTGCATGAATTAGTTCATGCGATTGGGGTAATTGGTGCGGGGGCAAACGGTTTGATCAATTAAGCGGATAGTCGTGCTAGCCACTTTCTGCGAATGAATCACTTAAAATATCGACGCTCGCTATATTTTACTGAAATGAAATACTCTATTAATCTAACAACCCGCTTCCGCGCTCCTGAAATCGGATGATTTTAGAATGTGGAGTTTGCGACGTACTGTAATTTCCATAACCATGATCAGTCGCTAATCAAAACGAACTCCCGCGAAATTAAATCGTAGCAGTTACTCAGCCTCAGAAACAGTCTCAGCACGCAGATTTTCTATCCGAGCGATCAATTGGTCTTGCAAGTGCAGAGAGCTCGAGTTATTTCCCTCAACGATTCCGGCTTTAATGCAAAGTGCATCTGACAGCAATATTAAGCGAGCCTGGCAAATCATGGCCGCGAGAGGTAAAATAAACGGAATGGAAGGAAGTAAAGTTGACAAAGCGCAGTCGCACGCATAAACACACTTGGCGCCAGGGCGAGCGCGCGCCCGTTTGACCTCGGCGGAAGTTTGCTTTACGCAATCGGAAATGAAGTATTACCAAACACAGTCTTCGGGCGTCGTATGTAACTGGAAAATAGCCGCGGCGAGATGCCAGATATATAATTAGAATAAATCCGTGGAAATATTTACGCCTCATTTCGCTCACTAGAGATGTCAAGGAGTGTAAATACTTAAATTGAGGGGATATCGACGGGGTCGTCGTAGGTCTCGTGAAACTTTCAGTATTGAGTGGAAATAACGTGAGAGAGAGAGAGAGAGAGAGAGAGAGAGGGGGGCGGGAAATGGAAATCACAAGAGAGCAGGACCAAACGGGAATAGAAGCCCTGGATACGCGAAGCGAGAGTGGCAATAATTCTCCTCGCGACGATATTTCAATAACGGCGTACAAAGTATCGTTCGTCCAGGCCGATATAACCCCCCGATATTCAATGGGGGGCCCCCTATCAGTTCCGCGCGGCGCACGGCATTAAATCTGTATCCGATGAAACCGTCCGCCATTCGCCCGTCGTCGTCGGCGTCGACGGTGAAAATCGCGCGCAGAGGACTTCGTCTGCCACTGGTGCCTCGGAGAGCGACATAGACCGTGTGAGAGCACGAGGCAGCCAGGAGAGAGAGAAAAAGAGAGAAAATGGTAGAGTCTGCCATCGACAACGGCGTGTCTCCAACATCCGTACCTGTCGATGAGCCGCTCGGGAGAAAAATCCACCCTGTCTCTGCCCACTCCACTCATCTAACGCGCCCCCTGTGCTCTTCTGGCGACGACGGCCGGCTCCGAAGACGATCGGAAAAATGTGATAATCACTTATTATCCTTATAACCATCCACTACCCATGAAATACAGATCCTGAAACACCACGTCGGGGCACAAGAGTAAACATACTCGTAAACATTCAGGGCTACGCCCGAGAAGCAAGAACTCTGGAAAATTGGAATCGAGGTGTAATTACGCTTAGCTACTTAGTTAGTGGAAGTTGATCAATTAATAAGGTCGCGAGACAGAGGTGACAGTATAGGGCAATCGTGCTTCATCATCTTGTAAATAAACACATTAATAAGTCATCGATGTGCGTGGGTGCAAGTAGCAACTTTAAAGTTTAAAGCGGCAGGACGGCTTCGGCTCCTGTGATCCTGAGGGCCGGGAGCACGGATCTCTCATGCGCGACTTAATTAAATCGCCAATGCTCAACTATGCCATCGTTACGTAACTACAATTTGGTCGTGCCGTCTGCGGAGTGGACGCCGTGGACGGCGAGCGGGGGGAGGGTCGCTGGTGGGGTGGGAGTTGGGCAATAAAATCCACTTTGCTAAAAGCGCAGTCGGCAGAGAATTAATCCGAATGGACTATTACTCTGCGAGGGACGTCGTATCATTAGTGCGTCAGGATGTAACTATGCCGTATACTCAATTATTCATGAAGTTGCAACCGGACGGACCGAAATAGTTAAACTTTCGGGACATGCTCTCCGACCGGTGGACCTATTATTATCATGCACATTATACTTGGCACGTTCCGTTCCATTGTTCTGATGATCGTGAACGCTATCCACCTACCCGTCGCGAACATTACGTACTTGCACCCTCTAGCCTCCCTCCACCTTAATTTCGTTGTATCGTATTAGAAAAGTTTGCGGTTCCAGAGGTTACAGACACCACAATTACATCGGCACGCATTACACTGCGACAACCAAAGGGGCAGATATTCATTATGACGATTCACTATAAATTCACCGGCTGCCAAGATTACTACTGATTCTAAACGTTAAACGAGAGTATTATATCGCTCGAGTGAAATAAATGTTGGGCAAGTTACTCGAGGAGAAACTTGTGGCTGAGCCTGTTCTCCAAAGTACAGCAGCGGAATCAGTTCCTTCATTAACTCCCTTTATTACTTACACCAATTCCACCGTGGTACTTAAACCCTTTCGTGTTCCGCATACTCCACACCGGAGGAAGACAGATTCCTTCGGGTGTTTAACGTTTCGAATTGCCGGGTCTTAAACAGCGCGCACCGAGCGGAACAAGAAAGCAATAGCCGAACTAGCGTTTCGTCGTCGCAGGGAGATTGCGGTACTGGGAATTCGAATGGCGAGCACGTGCCCGTGTTACGAGATAATGCTACTTCCGAATTTATACACATAGATATACCCTATCTTCCTCTCTCCCTCTCCTACCCTCCCACCCTCTCTCTATCTCTCTCTCTTGAGATTCGAGATTCCTAATTAACGGGTCCAAAGACAACAAAGGTAGGAGCGGCTTATGTGGAGATGAGAGATGGTAGATAACGAAAGCTTCGATCCTTGGAGGGAAAACGTCAAGAGCACGCATTCAATTACACTTTTTCTGTTCGCAAGGCGCAATTAGTAATTAGCCTCCTATTCATTAACGAGTAATCAATTGCCTACCTTAAAGCCGCGCTTCCTCTACCCTCGACTCTTCCGGCATAGTGCACCTGACTCGGCTCATCTACTGCTTCCAGTAAACTCACTCACTTTTCACTAAACAGACATCACGCAACCTCGCGGAAAATACATATATTAAAGCTCAAATTTTAACTCAAAGGCATACGAGTCACTTTGTAAGTTGGGTCTGATTAAAGTTTATGTAACATGTGGGTACTAACCTTCAAATGGTGTATTGACGAGTACAGGGCGAGAGTTACAGAAGTTGAAAGGATGCCGATTGTAACCGGGACAGTTGAAAGGATGATATATCGAGGTGGGCCGAGCGGTAATTTGAATATGCCGTGTGTGTGTGTGTGTGTGTGTGTGTCAAGAATAAAAAAGGTCAGGGCGGAACCGGGGCAAAGCGCGATCTCGATGTATTATGTGACGTATGACGCTTAATGGAAGTCCAGGGAGATAGGGACTGAGGAGGAAGGAGAAGGGGAGGTCGCGGGTAGCTCGAAAAAGGGTGGGAAAGTGCCCGGACCACGGACAAAGAGGGAGGATCAAGCGACGGGAGAGAAGACTCGATTACACGTCACCGGCAGCCCCCAGAGCCTATCTGCTCGCAATCGGTTTTTCATTACCGAAAGCTTCATCGGCCTTATACCAAATTGTACATTTGGCCGCGCACCGCCCGTCGAAAAACTCATCGCGCGCCGTCCCGCTCCGCCCGATCCGACAGATTCACTCCTCGATTACTGCACCGTGTCCTCCTTCAATGCCACCCGAATTATATAGTTGCTCTTCCCCTTATATTTAATACTCTCGGGACTCGCTTCGAAACGACCCGCTCGTTGCTTCTAGACTGCGCGCTTGGTGAAAGCAATTTTCTCGCGCCCAGCAACATTTCCTATGAACCACAGGATCCGAATAGAAATATGTCCCATTGCAATGAGTGTCGGACTCTCTGACAAGTTTATCGTTAAAGAGTAGAGCGGAGATAGGATCTCATTATGGAGATCGTCATATAAATATTGCGTTTTTAATTTTCGTATTCACATTATCACTGAGATCTTGATAATGAAGGCTTGGAGATTTGTTGGATGAAACATGGAGAACGAAACACGTAGCTCCATCTTGGATAGACTTGGTAAGACTCGCTTTGTAATCGATGGTAACTTAGGATTTTGTTGTCGGTAATACCGATGCTTGAGAGGGTAAAAAGCTCTGACAAGCTACCGGTGCCAATAATGAGATGGCATGCACTCTCGCCCGACCAAATCGAATGTGCATACGATAATCAGCTGATCAGGTTATTTTTACGCTTGCCTGCGCTGCTAACGAAAACAAGTAAATTTAGAGCATAATGGAGCAGCTATCGTCGGCCAGTTTTTTCCAGTGCACAACACCGTGAGGGAGACAAATCCTGAAAGTTCCCACGAAAGAAATGATCCAGCAGCTAATAGTGAAGAATTTCACTGCACGAGAGCTTGGCTACCAGTGTTAGGACGAAAATAATCGAGGACATACCGTAATTCGGCGCAATACGGAAATAACGGGACTGGTATAAACATGTCATCATCGCCGGAGAGCATTGTTCTCAAGCAGCCGATCAGGCGTCTCGAGATCCAGATCAGCAATTTCAATGTCGCCATACCTCATCATGTCGATCTTCTCAAACGGCATAAAAGCAACATCAAGAGGTACGAAGCCCAGCGTGATTGGGAGAAAGTCCAAAAGGAAGATATCAATGTATCGCGGATAATTAAGCAACTGAAGGAATTGCTCTATCAAATGGACACTCTGAGGTCGCAAGTCCTCGACTCTGACATCAATCAGTTTGACAAGTTGACTGCGAGTGCTAGAACAAGCATCCTCACAGCGATCACAGAGTATATGGGTAAGAGATGGAGACTTTATTCGATGAAATGTGAGCAAAGAATAATGGGGTGCTGTTGGATGAAAAATCTTGCCCTTCTTTGTAGAGTTGCAATTGGATATACCATTGTCAGAGAAACGTTCAGTCGAATATGAAGATGAGGCCCCAGAGCACCCACTTGATCATCGCTATGTCCAGCTGAACGAAGAACAGGAACAGCTGGAACATCAGCAGGCTTGCCTGCATTCCTGGAACAATCTGCAAAGTGATATGCAGCAGTTGCACGAACTCTTTGTTGAATTCAACAAGATAGTCGATGTAAGATTCTAGTATTTCTATCTGCAGGGTACCAATCAATCATAACTACGGAGAATACAATGTTCTCTCTGGTTTCAGGATCAAAAGGAGTTAGTAAGTAAGGTGGAGGATGATATAGAGGAGACTCAGGTGAATGTTAACGAGGGTGAGAGGTTTCTGCAAAAGGCATCGAGGTACAAGATAGCTGCTTATCCATTGGCTGGGGCTTTTCTTGGTACTTGCCTTGGTGGACCCATTGGTCTGCTAGCAGGGTTGAAAATAGGAGGACTCGCTGCCCTCAGCTGTGGGATTCTAGGTAAGTTCATTAATATATAAATGCACAGTCACAACTTGATTAATGGATTATTGTATTGAAGGCTTCACTGGAGGATCCCTCTTGAAGAAGAAGGAAATAGAGTTTCAGAAATCTATTACCACAGAGGGATCACCTAGTCCTGGTGCTAGCCCTATCAAGATGACTGTATCTATGTCTGATAACAGGTTTAAAGAAGACAAGAAAAACTTATGACAACAGCCAAAACGTGATACTAGTTGTAGGGAAAAGCATGCATGCAATATTATTTAAACGATATGGGACTGACATCAATACAAACATAATATTTTACTGTTCTTGACTTAGGAGATTCTTTGGTACCTATACATACTTGAGTAGCCCTCATATTGGGAGGAAGGCCCAATCTCTTTTCTAAAACTTTTATATATTTATATGATGTACACAAATATAACAAAAGGCATATAGATATGTAATTTATATTGATAGGTAAAATGCTTTTCAAGGCGTTTAATTATGCAAGCGAGGGAACTAAGCAGAGTGCATAGGTTGTTTTGAAGTTTGAAGTACTGCAAAGCTTCAATCGCTTTATCGGTAGAAGCTACGCATTCCTTACAAGTTGTACTTACTCTGGATACACTGATTCCTATTTATCTCGTTACAGTTCAGATTCAAATGTATATAGGTCTTATTGTTTACATTGGTATCCCATGTGTGCGCCACTTCCAATCGCGTGCCTTCTTGGCTTGGGAAGCTAGAATCGTCGAGTAAAATACCACGGTTTTAACAAATGTATGGCTCTATGTAAATAACTAAATATTTACGAATAAAACATTGATTTCATATTGCAGACTATCGGTCGCATTGACGTTTCATCTGCGACAACTTCATATACTTGCCGGTTAAGAGAGATAGATGACCTATGCTTCAATTATTTAGCTATTTAGCATTTCTCCTAGTTTTGTAATACATATACAAAGAATATCAAGCATAGGGGGAGTGCATTAGGGGTATCTAGAGAGTGCAGAGGATACAAATTTAATGAAAAGGATAACTTCGCTACAAAAGGCACCCAATACAGTATATTTAGCAAGTAATAAAATACATCGGTGTTAGACACAGTACAATACTGAAATAATCATGTTATCGATATAATATATACACTTCACTGTAGTAATGCAAATTTTTAAACCTAACGGGACTAAAAAGGTCTACTTAAAAAAATATTAATAAATATCTACGAGCGTGTAAGATTAAGTGATGACTATCGGTGTATCTTAAGGTACCGTGTGTTACTTATTATCGTCGTCGCCTCTTGGCATCCCTTGTTCAAAAGCAATACTAAACTGAGAATCGTGGAAAATAGAAGTCGCTTACTTTCGTTCAGCTTAGTTTCACTTTCGAAGTGCAGGATGCTCAGTCAGATGCACCGAACTATGGCATACAACAGTTTTCTTCGCAATTTCTACTTTCAAGTTCTCGACGAACGCATTATTATTAGTTGTCGATCCGACATGATTCGTTAATGAATAACGAACAGAAATGGTTACACGCGTTTGGAAGAGACAGATTGTTCAAGGTGCAACGGACTGTGTGCTAAGATACTTTGTAACAGTCTACGAACTACGGCTACATCACTAAATATCTTAGCTTCTCGACTTCAAAGTAAAAAGTGGTCAAAGGAGTTTTGGTCAGTGTCCATAGAAGGTATATCCTTTCAATACCCAGGCAGACCTTGGCAATAACAATGGCTAAAAGTGACGGACTCGCGTAAAAGCAGCACAACAATGCAGAATTATGCAACGTGGTAATTTCTGCTTGTTGCACGAACCAAAGAGGAATTCTCTCCTTTATCAAAATTATGTTTGATAATGACGGGTCGATTATGAATTCTCAATTTTAATTTTCAAACGCAACGATTATCTATCATATATCCACGCGTATTGCATGAGTTTCTTGCGATCGAGAAGTCATAAACGACCGCTAATAACTAAACGAATGAATGAATCGAAATGAATTGGTATAAAACGCGTGGACCGTCTTAGCTCAAACTTAACGTCCGTATTTTTCGTAAGCTGTTTCAAACGTCCACACACATATCAAGGAAAAGATTCTGCTTATACGTAACCTTATCTCATTAAAAGAAAAAATTTGGCTTTTGTGTACAGGCCAGAGTTAGAAATTTATGTCTATGGGTGATAAAAGGTTTTACAAATGACTGACATAAAAAGAATATAATATTATATATATTTAATATATAATCTGGAAATAATATTTCGACTATCGGTTATATTACTTGCGGCTATATTGTATAAACTTTTAATATTACATTATAATACAAATTGGTATGTATGTGTGCGCATTAAGTTGACATTCCTGAAGAAACACGTAATCCCCCGGAACGCGCGGAAGAGCATTTTACCTTGCCGGTTAATGGAAGGTCCAAAGAATCCAATATGTACTTACCTTCTTCAGGCCTGTCCATTAACGAGCGCGTCTCCAAGTTGTGACGTATGCAGTTAATACCTCACACGTTCCTATACTGGTCAACGCGAACACAATGTGGACTTGGAATATTCGATATTTATTACCTACATATAAATAAAAGTATAAAAGTACCGTAGACACGAGTCACTGGAAATTTACGAAAGCTCTCGTTCTCTTTCTCTCAGTCGCCAGTTTCAGGAATGCCAATGGAAAATGAAAATGGCAATGTCAGTACATGCCCGTTACAAAAACAATAATTCTGTAGCACGGCTTTTGTCATGCGAGCACACCCTTGTGGAAAGTCGTCTACCTATTGTTTGTCTCTTGAGCACGTTAGTGGATTCGAGGAGATAGTATAAGAAAATACATGTTACTGTTACTTCTGAAAATCAATAGTTTATAAAATTCAGACGTGACAACTACGCGACCCCGCGGATCCGTGAAATTTAAAGCGTATCAAAAGATAGATTCACTTGTAAGTTGAACTTTATGCCCGAAACCCGATCCTCCCGACCAACCGATTCCCAACAACTGGAGTCCTGCTTCGATTTGGTTCTCACTCAGAACAAGCTCGTGGTAAGGTAATCCTGTAGTGTAAGCGTAATGCAGCGCTCTATCGAATCGTGTGCACCATTATGCTTTGATCGTAGGATTATTTATCGAACTATGACTGCCCAAGAAAATACACATATGTATTCTAATGCTACAGTACGCGTGCGAGAATATCGACTCGACCCCTTTCGCACGTCCAAGCGCGCGTCTAGGTTTCACCCCCGCACCCTCAATGAAACAACTTGCAAGTGAATCGCCAAGTGAGTATCGTCCCTTGCAAGGACAATGTTTACAGATTAATGGACATGTCTTGGTCGTAAGGTGTGAGATTGGTGTCGGACGAGGATGCCGAGGTAACTGTTGCTGCTGTCGCACTACTAGGCGATTGCAAAGGTGTTGAGGAGGTCGGCAGATGGGACGTCGGACTCTCCAAAGTCGAATTCCAGTGACTCCTCTCGGTACCATCACCACCATCGTCAGAGACTATCGAGATATCCGCAATTATCCCACTTTCTGTAATCGAACGATCCATAAGTATTAGGAGTAGTTCATTTCTCGCCATTTTCCCACCATACCTCTACTAAAACAAATCTATTGATACGTACCAACGCTACACTGACTGTTCAGAGTGGTGCTACGATGATGGGGTCGAGGACTTGTGTCGAGACCGAGATTAAGCGTTGTCGGAGGACCGCTACTACCTCCACTACTCGAAGACGAACTTACGGAGATTACACTGTGCGGCCTTCTACTGCAGCGACCCGAGTCGTCTGTCATCGAGACGGCTATTGAGTTCCTAAATCTGGGAGCTGTTGCAAAAAGAAGCCCAAGTTTTCCACGTGTCCCGAGAATCGCGGAAAGAGTATGGGAAAACTGAGAGGCGAACTCACTTTTCGAGAGTTGGGCTACACTTATAGAGCGGTCGTTTATCTGATCCGCGCTAGGCCTGATGTCCAGACAAGGCTTATTTCCGATGCCCATACTCGACATCTCTGCTAGGCGCACTTCTGCAACGTCCAATTATTTCTTATATTCTCATTCAAAAGTATTATCTAGGAAAAAGTCGAAAAATCATACGAATGTTTGAAAGGACGCACCTCTGTTTCGCAGCGCCTGTTTCCAGAGAAGATTGCTAAGTTCCTCAGTCCAGGCTTTCTTAATATCCTCGCTCACACACTGCAAAGTGTACGTGTCGCCCGGTTTCCTTTTACGGAACCAGATCTCGAATTTGGTCGGGGAATCCGCTGTTACTGCGGTCAAGCCAATGTCCGTCGTCTTTATACTGTGCTTGTAGATATAAATATCCAAGTTCTGCAACATTCGACACTGCGGGCTTAGTGATATACTCTCGGCAATATTGCAAATGACTGATTAGATCAATTAGTCACCTTTCTATCGGGAAATCGTCTTGCTTTACTAAAGAGTATAAGGTCCTCAAAGAGGAATACTTGGCGCAGGCACTTCTTGCCTTTGCCCTGCCATACTAAGAACTCGTTCTGTCGCAGCAGTCTACCTTGCTCCTTCACGTTCACCTGGGATTAAAGATTGGACTTAGAATTCATTATCTCAATTGGCGACAAGTGTAGATCTTCTAGCGGCAACTTACATCGCAGTCCCTAAGGGAGTCCATTGCAAGTAGATCGTTACCATGTCTCAATTGGAATCGAACCATTTGTTCAGCTGCCCTCAGATCCGCCTCACCCTCAACCATCGGCTTTGAGCTCTCATCCTTCTCCTCCTTGTCGTCCTTGCCGGTTAACTGTTCCGAAAGATCGGTACCAGCTTTGACAAGCTGCTGCAGTAATAAAGCGTACTTCCCCATTCTCTGGACCGGTTTCAGCAGGTAACTAGCAAGATCCATTTTATCTCCGAGCTCCAGCTGTTTTTGCTTGAAGAACGCGGTGCCGTACTCGGCCATTAGCGAATCTGAGTTCGGTTTGTTCTTGTTGTACAACGCGTACAGGTAAAACTTCTTCTCCTGGAAGTCAAAGTTCGCGGTCAACTTGGTTGCGGGAATTTCTGGAATTTCACAAGGTTTTCAAGTGAAACGGAAGACTCACGTGTCGCAGGAAACACTGCCCGACCAACATAGGGCACTGCTCGCACTGCTCCAACTCTCGAAGGAAGTATTGACTATGGAACTCGTAGATCTTCTCGACATTCCCGAAAATCACGTTCCTCTGACCACGCAGCGCCTGGGGAATGTCCTCGCGCACCAGCTCCGGGATGTAATTCTTAAAGAATCAAGAAATCCCGTTAAAGAGACCGTCATAGGAAATGGTGCGAGTACCCTCGTATTAATCATCTAAGCCAACAGTTACCTCTATTATGTACTCGAGGGACTTCACGTAGTCTCGTTCCGTCTGTATCATTTCCCTCATTATGAGCAGTATTGTTCTGCAAGGTGAAATTCCTCGTTAACGACGCCGCACCGCGTAACAAGTTCATATAATCGCGTAGTACAATTTGATCGCATGTAAGAGCATTGCTAATCAGGAAACTCGATGGAGTCTCGCGCCAAGTACAAAGAGATTATCTTTTTCCGCGCAACAAGCCAATATATCGCCAAGTAAGCTAACACCAAATCAAACGAACCTTGGTAGATATTCTATCGATAAAATGGAATAAAGTGAAAGGGGTCGCTCATACTTTTTCGCCTTCATTCCGGGTGCTATGCTGGCCGCTCTGTGCAGATGCGAGTTGACCGGCGGCTTGACGAACCGCCTTGGGGTCGGGCTTCTCGGCGGCGTTCTCGGCGGAGAGCAATCCAACAGTTGCTCGGCACTCTCGCGAAGTTCGGCAATATTGTCGAGGACTGCTCTACCGCTGCTCCCGGTCGATCCGACGCTTTCCATCGGACCAGCATAGGATGCACTGCTGTCACTGTCATCCCATGAAGCCCCTGAAAACAGTTCTTTATTCGAATTGCACACGAAGATAATGAGCGAAATGCTGGACGCTATTAAGACAAGTGGAGGAAGTATACTTTTGGTGAGGCTGTCGTCCCAAGAAGTAGCGGACTCGGAAGCAGCGAAGGACCTCCTTCTCGCTGGACTACCCGGGGCCGAGGTCGTCCTGGCCATCTCGAGAGCCTCGGCGCACTTGCTCCTGGCGATGCGGCATTGCTCGAGAAGGATCTCGTTACCGAGCTTCTCCGCGAGAGCCATCATCTCGGTGAAGTGTTCCGGGGGCAGCGGCGGCCTCGCCATCAGGAACTGCTGGGCTCTCCTCTCGGCGGCGAGCCGAGCCTCCTGGGCCCACTCGTAGGCCCGATCTTGCAGGAGGCAGCATCTCGACGTGTCCTCGAGGTACTCGCGCCTGTCTTCCAGCCGGGAGCCGAAACCCCGGAGGTGTTGCTTCAAGGACCTCGCGAGTTCCCGCAATCCGCTTGCGCTCGCCGCCTCGGCAAGGTCGCTCCCCTTATCGAGGTGTCTCTGTAACAATCGACAAACAATCCATGCAGGAGCCTGTCCTCAATCTCACTACCAATACCAAAATACCCTCCAAAACTAATCGTCAGAGTTTCCCCTGAAAAATCCCTTTCCCTATAAAGCGCTAAAGCGCCCGTTTCCTCTCCACGCCCAGTTCCACATAATACTTTCGCATGAATTCTTTATGCCGGGCTCCCACGGGATCCCTTCTGCAACACCAATATTTGCCGTGGTAACTTTGCGCGCTCTGTATCAGTAAACACGGCCATGAATATAAAATATGCCGGGCAAACAAAGAGAAATGGCTCGGGAGAGCATGGAACGCGTTCGGCATAGGACGAACGGGAGAGGGAGGAAGGCGCTTTGTTCTACCGTGGAAATGGCCTCTCACTGTCTGCAAACACGAAATGGGACACCCGCGGTGCACGATGCAAGTATCCCTAATCGGGGGAGCCATAAATCGACATATGGGGGTAAATAACGCCACTAGAGCGAGGGGACGCACGCTTCGCCTCTACATATATTGTCTGTTCACGGGCAGGGGCGAGTGTGTGTTTACACCGCGCGTAATGCACGTGTTCGAGCGACTACAATGTAGAATTCGGTGATTTATCTCCCCACTTTCCCTCAACATTACCGCAAGCTACCCATAACCGCTTTGCGATTCTTAAAGCAAACCGGTCGGCTTGCTCTTACAGCGCTCCTGTGGGAATATTTGATTTATTTATTAATCTGTTGACGTGAATCGGCAAGGAGCCTTAATTAGAAGCGATCGGGAGACGCCGTAACCAGGCCTGGTAATGACTCGGCACGCCCTACATGAATATCGTCAAGATTACATGGACGTCAGCAGAGGAGCATGTGCCGTGAGAACAATGTATATCAGCGACCGTAGATGCGTGAAATCCTGTCGGATACGGCTGAGTGAGAGCCAGCAATGGGGACGATCGCCGATCGAGTGTCCGTGACTACAGTAGTAGAGATCTCTCCTTTGCTACAACGAGGCGTATCTCTCGACCTTCTATCGAGATACGCCCAGTGAGAGACGCTCGCTCTGCTAATAAACACGCGAGCACCGGCCACGTCTGTTCTAATGGCTTCCGAAATTAACGTGGGTAAACGCCAGATGAGATATGGGGTCTCAAGTTGCGAATCCGAGACCAGAATCGGCCACCCAAGCTACACAGAGCGAATGTAAGTAAAGTCTTGGTTGCATGTTATGGTTGCTGTAAACAGCTCGCATTGCTCGAGATGAACTTTCGCACCGAGTCCGCGAAATTGATTGAACTGGCGCTTATCTATTTCCATCTGCCGCGGGAGGAAATGTCTAAATGGTCGGGAGGGAGACGTTCGAGGTGGCTCACGAGCGGAATTGCTCTCGCCAGTAGTGGCACGACTGGCTGGTACATAGGCCGGCAATAAATCTGCGAGCGAAAGATCCTGGAATTAATGGAGTTGGTGGAGTGAAATTTACGGTCGCGCGATGCGCCACCGTGGAACGCGCCTATACACACGCGGTGATCCACGTGTGCCGCCGGCAGTGCTGAGAGCCACCGGCACTGCAGCTCTATTTGATTAAACCTCTCTCGCATTTCACATTTCACGCCCGACCAGATCGATCATCCTACCGAACCACCCCGGGGATGATATTTCTGTCTCTCCACCGAGAGCGTTTTTCTCTTGCGCGCGGACACGTGACTACGTCCCCCGGGCTTCCGTCCTGTAAGAGCGCTCTCCTCTAGGACGCTGCACTCAAGACCGTAACGCGAGCACGTGTCGCATTATGCTCGGCGAATCATTAAAGGGGCCGCCGGCCTTTTGACAATATTTCGACATCGTTATACCTAAAGTCCTCCTTGCTCGAGATTCCACTAATGGTTCCACAGTAATTGAAAGATTCAGTACTCTAACGTGATCCGCGATCACCGCTAATGTCTCTTAATTAAACAGATTACTTTTATCAATAAGTGTAATCATACCTGTAACTTGAACCATAAAAAAAGTCTTGCTGCGTCCTCAATTCTAGTAATAAAATATATTTAAACGGATCGATCAGTAATCCTAAAACCCAGCGTGAAAAATGTCTGTCGCGACAGGGGTGCCGAGTTCAACCCCCGGCGTGTTTAATCGGATCATCTACGGACCACGTTCACTACAAGAACCCTCAAATCGGCAAATCGACTACAGAACTGTATGCATGAAAACGACCGGAAATTTTCAATCTCTATACTAGTGCAACTCCCGTTATCGCGTCAACTTTCCCAAACGGACGACTTGTGGGAGTAATTGACAAATCGTGGTCGCCTCGCGACACAAGTTGAGGTGTGCGCTTTCGAAAGTGGGGCCCGCATTTTCCGGGATCGGGGAGTGGGGCCAGCAGTGAACCCTTATCACAAGCTCGTTAGCCGGGGAAATATTTAGAGCGGTTGAAATCCCAGATTGCCGTGAAAGCGTGTACGAGAGCTCGCTCGGCTCTTGAGCGCTCCTGCCCATATGAGAGCAGGGCAATAAGTGCACTAAACCCGCACGTTACGGCCAATGTGGTTCTCTAGCGCACGCACATGTGCACTCAATGTACACACGAAAGAATCGAGCAATCCCCCCATATTCAATTACTAATAGGTACTGGCCCCGCACAATTGGCCCCATTATCCTTCTGAAAAGTGGACTTGGCCGCGCGCGTATACACGGCGCATAAAATTAGCGAACGGCGACGGTAACGATGATCGTTAGCCACCGGGGCAAAAGAAGTGGAAAAGTGTTATATCGCTAACGAGGCGTGCGGCACCGCATGCCAGTGAAAAATCCGGCTCTTCCACGTGTATCCGCGTTTCCCAGTGCCCCCAGCACGGGAGATTAGATCTGCGTGCGTTTGCCTGGCGCGAACAATGACATGTATCAATGCGGGCTAATGCACGTCGCAGAACAACCCTGCATTCACTTACTGTTGGGCTATTCCGTACTGATACCTGGCCGTACGGGCGACAACCTTTACAGCTCAAAGCAAGAGCAATAGTATAAGCCCAAGTCCCAGCATCGAGGGGAGCATTGCACAATGGGCAATGGGGCACGTGGGGAGGCGCGAGAAATCTTAATAGCCGCTTCAGTCTGGGATTTGTTATTACGACGTAATGTAGAAAGGCGCCGGCGGCCGAGTGGTCTACCCATGATTTTCCACTCATGAAACCAGATTACACTGAAACGCGTGACGGAACCGGCTCGTGCATAGTCCAGCGTTCGTGCACGCGCGCAAACATTAATATCAGCCTATCGGAAATTAACATATCGCATTATCTATTGATACGCAAGTGAACTGTCGCCTTCCTGAACAGCAAGCTGGTTTTAAAACTTGCGGCAAGGTGATTGGAAATTAGGAATGCATGATTGAAAAGGCAGGGAGGCTAACTGCTGTCTCGTAACTACTTTTATCAACATCTCATGCGAGCTATAATAATCCAGCCGCTCGAAAAAGCCGAGTTACGTCGTCTCCCGCAGGGACGAACTTCATTTGAATTCATCGAGGGCCGCGTCCGAGATTACACTGGAGAATGCGGCGCCCTAGAAACCGGACAAAAAGCCGATGAAAACAAAGTCTCATGCATATTGGCGGCAACACGTCTGTTTGTTCGGGGCGATTCGAAAAAGCTGTTCTGCCAGTAGTGCGATGTGATTCGAACGTACGAGTGAAACCAGTAGACGCCACAAACCGGACTGCAATCATTGACTTTCAACGAGCGCCAGCCTTTTAATACGTGTCATTCAAGACTTTTAATTAGCTGCGGATTCATCCTTTCATTACCGAGGTCTTCCGCGTTCGCGGACTTTCTTGCGAGGCTAGACGCACGTTTCACCAGCACGACACTTTCCTCTGGCTATCCGACAATGTCGGAGAGAAGCCATTAAAAAAGGCTGGATCTCGCGTGCACCACCGCTGTTAGACACGCGCAGGCTCTGTTCAACTCTTCGCCGGCGCTTTCCCGATCGACGATGACGAGCACGAAAACGTCCACTTAATAGAAACTTTCCTCTTCGTCGGACAAAATTGCTGCCGTGAACTTGAAGACGTCGCGTCGGCGACAGGTTGTCGACCGGCCTCGGAATCCCGCGCTCCACGAAAGTTGCTCACAGCCAGACATCTCGATGAGCTATTAATTAGTGCTAATGACCGGTAGCTCAATGGCTCTCGGCTTTTTACGACTCTTGCAATGCGAGAATCCTATCTAGGTTCCTGTCCGAGCGAACCGACGGAATCTTCCTTCGAGCGGAGGATCTCCCTCGTCCCTCGACGAATCACTCGGCGGAATGCTTTCTCCGGGACGATCTTGTTCCAGGATTACCGAAACGAGGAATTCCTAGTAGCTCTTTGCGAGGAATCGAGGGGGAATCGAGGAGACACGGGGATACGGTGATTTACGAACGAGTAACTTGAGACAGGTGGCTGCATTCTAAACTGAAGGCTTCCACGCCGGAAAGCGATAGTGACGCGACTCTCTCAGGTCCTTAACCCTTGGACCTCGTCGCTCCGTAAATCCCTTGGTTTACGAGTGACTCTCACTGCTAAATATATGCGGCTAGCTCTCCAGCGCATTCGCATTTAAGTGGTAAGAAGAGGGATTTTCTCTCGCAACCTCCCGCGGGACCGTGACGAGCGGCTGAATAATGATCGATCGGCGAGTATTGCGACGGAAGCAGAGCTTGTTCAGTCGCTAGACGGAATGGGCAGGTTCTCGCGGAATTCCTCAGTCGCATTTTATGCAAAGCAGGCACGCGTGCGCGCGTCTAATGAAAAGAGAAAGGCTCGCAGAATTGGATGGCTTTGGCTGTGGAACGCATTGATTTCTAGTGACCGTTGACCTTGCAGACTGCGTGAGAGAAACTAGCGGGGTTCATGCGTCTTGCGGCGACCAACACTTTTACCCTTATTAACGCAGGAATCCACTTTTCCACGTAAACTAGCCGCGCATCGGTGCTTTCTTAACTGCCTCGAGCAATCGGCGTCGCAGTGGAAAAAACCAAATATACCAAGTACCTTTGAGACATCCAGTATCGTTGAGCGTGTAGGGAGGGCTGTCATTCCTGTTCGGAATATGTTCGACACTTGCCGTGGACAACATTGCGAAATGACTAGTGTAACGCTTACAGGCTTTAATTAAACATTTCACCGAAATCGTTCTCAGTCGCTGGGATGCTCAGAGCGACAGGCATCGCGAGAAATAAGGATTTGCTTCGCCAAGGCAGATACATATGGCCGCGGGTATGTATGGTCGGACAAAAAAGCTGTCACTGTGTTACTGACTTCCCTTATACTTGATACTTTCTCGTTCGCCGCGATGTAACTGGCTTTCACCGATGCCTCTTCCTGATATTTTTCGTGCCGTTCCGGCTATTAGCTTGGACAAAAAGCATGGTGTCGTGAAAAAAGAAATTACTCGTGTCCAATGGCGTCAATAAGCCGCGAAGGGACTGATTGCAGGTGGATGCTGGTACTCGGTAACGTGGTCCATTCGACCGAAAGTAAATCGCGTGGGCAGAGCGCGTCCCGAGAAGTTAACAGGTCTTTAATAAATGGAACGCACTCACCGTGATGACTCCAACTAATAGCGCAACTTTCGCGAGTCTTTTTCAAGGGTCACCGCGCTCTTGGTGTAGGCTGCTGATGATGTCGGGGATAGCTTTTGCTTTTGCACAGGTCGAGTTGCGAAATTTCATCCGCGGCGCACGACCTTTTAAGGTCGGAGGCCGAAGTGCTAGCGGCGGGGAGGGTCAGCATGGAAAATACCCATTAGATGGAAGCGAGGATTTCACCGATATCGCCGTAGAATAAGTGTGAAAGACAATCTTATAGCGTGTTAACTAATTTCAGGGATTAATAGAAGAATTTCTCTAGTATTTGATTTCATCGAAAACATTGTAATATTCGAATGACCGGCAAACTGAATTGACAGATGAAAATGGAAAGTGAGGGAAAACGTAGTCTCGCGCATCATCAATTAGGCGGTGATGAGTTGGAGCATGAAGTAGCGTGTTTCAATACCGAGTTCACTGGTACAGCAGCCAGGTCTGAAAGACGCCTGTCAGCGGAAGTGGCGGGTGCAGTAATTCGTTTACGCTTCACTCGACGATCATCGGTCCCGATTCCCCCCCGACGAATTTACCGCGCGCAAGCAAATGAACTCAACGATCAATTAACGTGACGAATTGACTTCGCGTCCGGGCCTTTGATTCCCCGAGCGGCGCACTTTCTCAGCTCGGCCGCGCTTTATTTAACATGCCCGCTGGCTACGTGCGCTCTTACTCTCGACGATTGATGAGAGTCATTTCCACGGCAGGGACGAGCCGCAACTGGTGCAGCTACAAGCCAGAAAAGATCAAGGCCAATTTCCTGCAAACTCCAAGATTCTCTAGTTGCCGTCATCGACACAGCTCTACGGTCATTGAACATCAGTTCGACTGGTTAGAGCACAAAGTGCGAAAGAGTATATGTATTTCCGGCAGTTTCAGCTCTTTATCTTTATGCATAGGGGGTGAGCGCGATCGTCTTGAAACTTACACAATAAACTTCCTACATTTCTTGCTCCAACGACAAAAGTAGAGAACGCGACACGGACTAGTTTTTGCAATAAAAAAAGATCGTGTAATTTGTACTTATTGTTGGGCCGCAGAGGGAGTTCCCAAGTTGCGGCTGGGGTGAGCTGACGGCGAGAATGGAGTGCGGAGTTACGACAGTGCAAAACCGCGTTAGGGACATTTCACATATCATATTTAATGGATCGTTTAGTCTTTTCAGTTACGTCTCGTGCTGCTGCAAGGCATGATAGCGATGACAGCGACGACGGCGGCCCTCGGAGTGTAGAGTGCGGATCGTGAGAAGGATAAGGCGCGACCGCAGATCGCGGTCACGCTTTTCTCGATCTGTGCTTGCCCGATGGAAAAATGATCCTCGCGAGGTTGCCTTACCTCGGCAAGCGAAGCGTGAATAATGCCTGAGTTATTCCCGCAGCGCGAAACTGGAGGAGACTCCAGAAAAGGAGGATGAAATTTGCGTAGGCTATTCTCCACGTAATTGCTCATTCGTCCTCTCCCCCCCCCCCCCCTCTCCCTCTCTCCGTCCCCCTAAGACAGGCTTTCCACCATTATTAAGAAGATCAAAAAATACTGCGGTATGTGGGGTACGCGATAGACTTTTTGTCACTGGCGGTCTTCCCCCTTTCAGCATTCCCACAGGTTTGCTCACGTCTTATTCCCGGGAACCGCAGAGCGCGTTCGACTGCGGTCTCCCCTTAACGCGAGCGCGCACGCGCACCGGAGAAACATCCAAAAAAGATCACGGGGAAAATGATTTACTGCGGCCGCGAGTTAAAACGAAATCACGAGCGAAAGGTATTCGAGGTATACGCTCTACACCCTTTTAGACCGGGATAGCGTCGCTCGAGTTGTCTCTACTCCGCGCAATGGGAGTAGAACACACGTAGAACCGTTGTACTAAGTCTCTCTCTCAATAAATCAGCAAAAATCCCCCCAACTCTTAATTGTACAACACAAGTTCGATTGGAATCGCTGTGTGTTTCGTAGTTAACGAATCACATTACTACTCCGAGCAACCCTTGCCCGTGGAAAAAGGGCCGTTGCAACATTCCAGATCTCAAAGTGTTGATTAACAGAAATGACAGCGGTGTTAATTTATCGCAAGCCGGTCCGGCACCGTTGGTTTTGGTCTGTCGCCTTAGCAGACCATGCTAATCAGATGCTTCCAGTGCGCCGGCCGTTTAATATCACGCGCACGCATATATGCACGCGCGCGCACCCGATACGATTATCCTGCGTGCTCGCCGAACTCCTAGGCGAGCGAGCGAGCGAGTGTCGGGAAAATTTCCAGGGCGCCGATTAAAGTCAATTGCTTACTTTCGCTCGATGCCCGTGCGACCGTGTGACCGTTTATCTGTGGCTTACCCGATAGCCGCCTGCAAATACGAGCTTTGTCAACGGAACCCAACGAAATGTTTGCTATTCACGTGGAGGAGAGACTCGGCACGCGCGACAAAGCGCACTCGTGGCGCCCTGCCCGGTATAAATGGAGCACGCATCTGTCGGCTCCAGTGTCAACTCCTAGCCCGCCATGGAAACTCCATAGGCGGCGATGCTGCGCGCGTACTACGAGAGAGCGTGAAAGTTTGCAGCTGTCAAATCGTCTGCTCGAGAAAACCGGAATTATACCGATCCAATGATCGCCAATGGATCGATGGACGAATGCGATGGCCTCCTGTTGGTGGAGGTCGAGTACGTCACACGATGAATAGACGAACGGCTCCCTCGCAAAACAAATACACATATATTCCCATATCCTCTCCATAACCATGGCGAAATATATTGCAACCAACACTTCTCGCGGTCTTTAGCGGAATGGCAGATTTTGAGGGATTGAGAGGATAATACGTAATGCGAGTAATAAAAGGAAAGTCATTTCGCCGATATGCCGCTCGTTCACCTCAGCACTTAGATTGCGCTGCCCGCCACGAATCAGGTGGATTTCTCTGACGTAACCCTCGCGTTGAAAGCTACTTTCTCTGATTCCACAGCAATTAATGAAAAGCCCCATTGGCCTGGCTCAGCCGTGCTATATGCAGAGTTCGAATCGCGCCGAATCCGCCGGGATAATAGATCCGGCGGTGATTGCAGCCCGGAGAAAGAGCGAGAGTGTCTGGACGGGGATTGCGTAAGTATAGCGGAGCATATGGGCAAATTGGCGGCCTTTTGTCGGCTTAATCGACCTTCTCCCCTTTCCTTTAATTCCCGAGTCCGACATGCTGGCCTTAAAGGGGGGGTGTACGAATCCCACGCCAGCAGATAGTTGATCGTGAATGACCGCAGCACCGCACCGTCGAGCCGAAAATCAGACTCGAGTGCCGGCACTCGTGTTTCATTGACGTAAACGGCGTGCGGTGCTCGTACGATTGTTCGAGAGCACACCTGGACCGCCATGCTGGCTCCACTTCAAAACGTTCAAACGCCTAGGCCTTAGGTAATCCGATGCGATCGATGCGTTTCAATAGCCACCGCAACACCTCTTGCAACCCGCTTGATTCACTAAGAGCTACCTACCCTTCCAAGTCGGCTCGCAGCCGAGAGTACACACATTTCTCGCTCCCATTTTCACCGACGCGAATCGAGGTCGATGTTCAGGTCACTTGCGCAGCGCGTGGTCAGTTTCCCCTTTTGCACATCGTCCAGCCACCCCTTCGACAAAGTGGTTCGACACGATAATTGCAGGGAAGGAATATTGAACAGAAGTACAAGAAGTGATCAGAAAGCCGGTCGCGACGAAGCCAGCTTGCGACATATTCGGCTAGCATTCTCTTGGAGAGCGATGTATCATAACTGTCTAATTGAGAGCTATGTCAGTTACGGCGAGATTGCAAGCGAGAAAATGGCGTTTCTCTCTGAAAAAGGTATCAAAGGTACCGAGCCAGTAGAATGCGGAGAGAAGGGGCGAATGGGGGCCGCAAGATTACGCAAACCGAGAGAGGAATGCGAGTCAGCGCCAGAGCACCGCCGACTACCGTCCGATTTCGAGAATACTATCTCTGCTTTCCAGGCATCCGCGTATAAATAAATCATTTCAGTGGACCGACTTTTTCTCGCCGAGTCTCCTGCCAACTGCCAGCGGACTCTGTTCTCTACAAGGCTCGGGCATACGGCGCGCTCTTATCCTCATTCAGCGATATGTCACTCGCCTTTCTCTAAACGGCGCGCGGGGCCAAGGAACGATAGGGACAGTGAGTGCATTGCTCCAGTTTCGGTCACGCGTGACTTGGGCCTCCTGTTACCGAGATTCCTTGCACCGGCTACCTTTCAACCACCAATTCTCGCGGATTTCTCATGGAGAGGACAGAAAAACTCGCTGACAGCTTGAGATCGATTGTTTTCGAATGAAGATTCCTGAATTTCGATGGGCAGTCGCGCCAATTGACAGTCGAACTGACTTCGTATTTTTGTTTTTCGATGCGCAGAGGGTCGGGCTAATTGATAGAGTGATATCGGATAACCCCCGGCGCGGCGGCTCGGGTCGGCTCGCTCAAACGGATAATTCGATTCAAGCGGCACCGTCGCGAAATATTCAAATGGCTGTCGGCGTCGTTTAAATGGATATGCCATCGCGGGACGCGGTGTACGGCATTATCATTCAAATCGCAGCCGGAGGTGAGGCCTGCAGCCGCAAAATGCCAGCCGGGACGACTGTTCCGTTTGTTTCGCCGAGTTTCCAAGCGCTCGCGACCATATCGCCGCGAATTGCACGCAAAATAACAGCTTCCCGAAATTCCGGTTGTATTAATACTCACCGGCTTTATGATAATCGCAATCGTGCGAGTCGCGCAATAGCACGCATTGTGTCGCCGAATTCCCGGGAAATTGATTTCGCGTGTTGAGCGGAATAATGTTATTGTCACCCTTATCTTTTCCCACGAATTGACATAGACGATACGCCAACTAGGAAGGTCCTATCTCTGCCAAGATCATCGGCGGAAAGAGATAATGCCGTCGGCGATGTGCCTCGATTAAATTGCCGGCTCAACCTGAACCGTGAAGAATTGCAAAGTACTTCGATTGCATCGTCGTGCTCGATTTGCTCATCAATTACTAGGCGAGCGCAACCCGACATATACCGTGGGATATATCGTCGCACCGTGGCGATTAATTATTCCTGCAATAAGCACATGCACACGCTCACACAGCCTTCACTGTGAGAATTCGCGGAAAATCTGCCCCGCCGCTCCTTTAACCCACACTACGCCAATCAGATCCCGGATAAGCAATTGCGATGTGCGGCGTCCGAGCTCTATTAACGATGCTCGAGGAAATAATCTTCCTTGCTGCTGTCAGTTCAAGTACGCGAGAATTGAAAGTCAAGTCTACAGAGTGAATCGACGTTTCGATAGTCCCAAGATCCTGGTCCCTTTATCGAGTTACTTCTTTAAAAACGATATTTACCGTAAATGTGTAAACCGAATACATTGAATTAGAATAAAAGCCGTCAGGCTACACTAGTTTTGTAGAAACCAGATATTGAACAATGAGTTAAAACGCGCCCATAGTCGCCGGGAGATAAAAGCAGCGAAGTAAATAATGTGCTGCTGGGAATCGCGGCTGCTGGCGCAACGATCTTCTCTCTGTTAAAAGATTAGCGAAACAAGAATGAGCCTGCGAAAGGAGCTTAACTCGCAAAGCGACATGACCTGCCAAGAAATCCCCAAAGAACTCGTCATGACGATTCTCACTCCGTGACACTGGCTGTACGAGGCCCGACATCTCCCTTCCTCGTTAGAAGGCTTCGAAATATGTCGCATGCGTATGTACGCTCGCTCGGCCAAACGAATTTCCTGACAAGTGTGTCGAGCTCTCGACGGTGTAGCGCGTGGATTACTAATCCCGACCCAACTCGAAGAGTGTAGCATTTTCCATTGGGCGCTTAGCTCCCCTCGTTCTCGCGTGTACTTTAACGGTATATTCGAAAACGAGTCACGTGGCCTCCAAGAGGCCTTCCAGTTCGCTCGGAGCATACTGATACTACGTATACTACTCGCTTAGATATGGGAACGCGACGCACTTCTGGGAATCGACACGGATCTTCATAGACTATTCCTCCTCTGTTCCCAGAGTATCCCAGTGACTCCCTTTCCCATTGTCTCTCGGCCAGTCCCGGCTGATAGTTGAATGCCGCCACGTAACTAGAATTAGGCGTGCACGTAGTGTAATAATAATTACCCAGGCACCTGAATCTTGGGGAGGGGAGTGTCAGGGGAAATCAGTTCCCGACTCGCTACTCGAAGTATACATACTTCCCTCTAATCAGGAGCAGGCACGCAGTCGTGCGTGCCAAGATTGATCGACCTTTCCTCATAGCGAGCGTTCATCGAATTAGCGCTACCTGTCAATAGAGGATCGAAAAGAATGTCCGCGCCGCAAAAATACTTGTGGTTTTCTGGCTTCGCACCTCCCGCCGGGAGTAATACGCCCTAGCTGGATAGTTCGAGTGGCCCAGATATGAGCAGCTTAACGTCAGACATCCTGCCCGACGGACCCAATCGCCATGCGATCGCGCAACTGATTATCATCGACCTATTGCCGATTATCCACGGATTAATGGATCGCGCATAGTCGGTGGATGTGTTTTACACATTGGTGGGCTGTCTCTCGGTACTTACTGTTATTACTACGAAGTCTGAATAGACGAGAACTATTCCGGGATAAGAAGTGGAGTGAAGATGACGGGGGACTCATGTGGATGACCTGATATTGGATGTTACCACTTGTAGGTGGCCCGGAATACCAATGCGAAGAAGGCGCACCCACAAGGGACAGAAAAATGTATGACATCAGCCAGGTGCGTCAAAAAGTCACGGCCGGAATTGGGTTCCTTCGATCGAGTTCCGACTGTTGAGGTTTGAAACATAGTTGGCCAAGTGGAATCGGCCCGTCGTGGTCGGCCACCGAGAGATTTCTACGACTGCGCAATTAATAGCGCAATTAATAGCGCAATTAAGACAAAATAGAAAGAGCTAATTAGGAGATTGAAAGACGGTTGAAGGATCGTTGTGCTTTCCTTGCACCAGTCGGACAAAGAGTCACTTGGCACATCTGCGAACAATTACACCGTCGCTCCATAAACACACCCACGGCGCCACGTCGGTGGAACGCGCTCTCGTTTCATCCCAATTTACAAGCGAAATGCATGTGCGCTTAACTGAGCCTGCTCGCGAGATTAATTCTGACGAGTCAGCGGAGCAGTCCTTTCTAGCTGCAAAAAATAGATAGAAAGAAACTAATTTGGGTGGTCCATTACTATTTCGAGAATTTCAATGGCCTCTCCTTAGAAAGTATCCCCCTCCCCGAAAAATTGAGCTAGTCCTAATGGCAGACATACTACCTCAAAGTTATTGTTATGCTGAAAACTACCTTTACGAGGAAGGTTTATTGTCAAACTACAGTTTTCGTGGTGGGCTTTTCCGAGGGAAGGGGCCCCCGATTTATCACGCTGCTATTTTCAGAGATGGCCATCTCGTCCAAGGGAAATATTTGCCCTATTCCTCAAAGATGCAACGGGACGAGACAAGTGGGATAAAGCAAAAGTCGTAAGCCAAATGACGGATACCCTGTTTGCCGAGGCTACTGACCAAGAGCAATCCAGACCGATAATTGCTTGCGTTGCATCGCGTGCAATCCCCCCAGGATAAACAGCCGTGTGGCGTAGTGCGTGGGTATATCAAAGGCTGGTGCAAAGCTGTCGTCGGAAATTCGCGTAGAATTCACCTCGAAATAGCACGGCTGATCTGGGCGATTAAAATGCGGACGCGCGACTCCCCTGCGGCAGCTGCAGTTGGAACTGAACAGTCTCTAACAAAGTCGAAAAAGACCACTCAATCTGAGCGACAAGGGCGAGAGAGAGTGAGAGAGCGAGACAGAGAGAGTGAGGTGAGGGGGGAAAAGATAGAGTCAGTGTGTTGACCAACGGCAACTCTAAAAATATAGATGAGCGAAAGGCAACGACTCCTCCGGGGCATTTTCAGGCCGCTTTGTCCTCGAAAAGTCTACGCGTACCTTTTGCTGGAATTTCACGCGCCTATGTGCAACGAGCACGCGCGCGCGGTGAAATAACACGCGCAGCCTCGCTTCACCAGTAGTGAGCGTGCGACGAAACCGCTTGAAATAGATCGCACGTTGCACTGAGAACACAGAAAGCTCTGCGGTAACTGTAATGTCGTTAGCAGACATTGCTGACATTGACTATTAATATCGCACCCGCTATTCACTGTCAGCGATACACTCAAGCCTGAAACGACTCCGTGGCGATAGACCATGGAGTTTAGAGCACGCGTTCCAAAGAAATTGTTATTATTTCAAGTACAATATCGGGAGAACTCCTCGTCCTCCTTAACGGCAATTCGCCATGCCGAGCACAATAGCTGCGCGGGATGAATGCCGACATCGATGTCGTAAAGTGCACGCGTGGAAGTTCTCCCCAGACACCTTATCCGGAGCGAGTCCTCGAGCGAGGGCACTCTAGATACACGCAGGATCGGTTTTAGCAAAGTGTTGATTTCTCGAAAGAGTCATTGCTACACCCAATGCCCTAATAGCAATTCCACCTTACTACCTCTGACGTTAAAGGAGAACTTGAGTGGGGAAACGTTGCTGGAAATGCTCGCTTGAAGTCCCAGCCCAGGAAACTTCGCGCAAACTCTCCAAAACCGGCGAAACAGGTTGCTCGACAGACATCGCTGACTATCGGGCCGCTGGTTACTCTTACGTAAATGCGAGCAGATTTGCTTGACCTACCTAGCCATTTAACTTCACTTCCTCCACCGGGCACTAGACTGCCGGGAAAAATCGGCCCCCGTGAAAATTGCGCATACCTGACTTTTGAACCGTGCAATAAGTCTGTGCCGCTGAGAGAGATATTATCGCTCGTGCTAAAGCTTGCGATCGTTAGAGCCACTGCTCTACGGGCTAATGTAAGAGTTGCTGTTGTAGTTTATTACATAAGATGACGTAACAGCACGACAAAAGGGTATCCCATTGTAGACCGGCGTGATCTGGAAAGGCGATTGATTGTTTCCACACTTATACTACTAGATGCCACCATGTAAGACCAACTGGAAGAGCGAACTTCCAGCAAACAATGGTACACGCTTCTAAACCATATTAAGCTTGTATGTAAATGGTGATTTTTGCATATGGTCGCGAGCACCTAAGGATGGCAGAAGCCATGGGGAATTTTGCAAGGATGCACTGGCAGTAGAGAGAATTATTAATTATTTCGACTAATTATGTTACATCATCAGGGCGAGCCGGATCGTTAAGAAGATGGGTTACTCCCGCTACACGGTAGTGTTAGAGCGCATTAATATCGAATGCCGTTACGTAATCCAAGCTCTTCGTTCCACTAACGAGCAGCCATGCAGAGGATTAGTATTACCAGCTAACTAAAGCGACGTAATATGTAATGGAATCCAAGGAAGAGGCTTTCAAACATTATCAATTTAACACTAGCATAAACTGAATGTTTCGGTATAGAACTATTGATCGACCATTTCGCTATTAAATTGAATGTGGCGCGCAAGCTTCGGACTTTTCGCGAGGAAACGAATGCTTGCATTTTGCATCGACACACTCGAGAGCGTCGAAGAAAGTATAAGGTCTGCAGCAATTGATTTCCTCTCGACTAGAAAGTAGAGGGCTCGCGTGAGTGGCGCGTTGCTTTTCGAGTAACGTCGACGCGGCAAAGCGGCCGGTACATTGCTTTGGCGACACATCCGAGGAAAGGTAAACCTGTTATCGGCTTGCCACTCAAGTTTGCACGGTGCAGCATTTTGTTGTGCTTCGTCAAGCCCGCGCTATTTCGCTGGGGCGACACGCTCCAGCGTCTCGGGCCCTGATGGATTCCGAGAAGCTCGCTCCGATGTAATTATAGTAACTACGGGCCGAACGAAATACGCCGAGGAGTTTCGGTAAATCGAGGACTTGATATCCCCCGAGTGCTCGCACGTCAGCAGCCACCCTCGCTCGATTGCATTTCGCCTTATCGGGAGATGCTCTTCGAGGAATCGTGCGTGCCTTTGCCAAGATAAAGTGCGCCTGAACTTCGACCCCGATTGTCATGTGTGTGCGTGTGCATGTGCATGTGTCAGAGGCTCTTCCGATCGAGCAGCCTCTCGGCGCAAAAGCACAGGGGGGAAATTGGCGTGAGATGTACATATGTGTATGACGGTGCATTGGAAAAGAGTGATCCGTAAGAGAGCAGAAGCGTCGACGGGGATGATTTGCAAGATGAGGACAATGTTATCCAAGTCCCCCCAATAAGGAAGTACTTCTTTGTCGGGGGAGACAGTTACCTGTCGCAACTCCGAAAGTTCAAGCGTGACAGGTGGGGGATTTACATGCCGCGTGTCGCGAAGGGAAAGTTGGCTTCCTTTGAAAATGGAAGGATGCTCGATCGGAGTGAACCGTTCAACCTGTCATTCTGAGATCACAAGAACTATTATTTCCAGACACGCTTGAAGAAAAAGTTATGTACTCTTACAATCTCAATCACATCACGATATTCGCATTTTCGCTATCTCTATTATTCCCGACTATCTAGATTTATCTATAGGAAATTATGTACTGTGCATTAGTTTAGACAACTAATTGATTTCGCAAATATCATTCCACTCCGCAAGTGCTACTCCTATTTAAGCACTGGAAATATACCGGGTCGCATTTAAGGGATGCCGGACTCATCGGAGAGTGAATGTAAGACAAGATGCGAAGTCATTACGTCAGCGGTTACACTTATCGGCATATCGTCATGTCGAGGCTGGCATGCATGCTCGATCGCATCACTTCTCTAGAATCCGCACTTTCATTCAAGCCGGTACTCATTATCGGCGTATCCTCGATACGCCCACGCGCCAATCGAAAGCAGTGCATCGAGCATTCTAGAATGCCGGCGGTCGAGTGGCTTGTGCAAAGACAAACGCAAGACAAAGTGACGCGTGTACGGAGGAACGAAAGGCGGCGTTAGGTGCGTGGGTTTTTGCAACAACGGAAGCGAGTGACATGCGATCTGTTATGCGATTAGTGGCGATGCTGACTTAATGTCGCGTACACTCCTTAGGGCCCACGAGGGACGCCAGTTTTCCGAACTTTGCTTGTCTCTCACAGTGCTAAGAGGTCCTTTAGCAATAGTGCGATAAGACGGGATTAACAGGGAGGCTTTTCCAATCGTCCCACTGAATGTTTTTCGCTCGCAGCCAGTGTGCGCCTGTAGACGAAACATATTGAGGTCGGAGGTCGTACAAGTGCCACGAGAAGCCGTCCACGTACACTAAGCAAGCGCGATCGACACTGTTAATTGTGTCAGATTCGAGCAAATTTGCTCCGTCGTGCGGCCCACTAAGGGACGCAAATCCCATTTGATAGTGCGCGCGCGAGATAGAGATTGGCCTAATAGGATCGGTTTTAGAGCTGGCAATAATAAAAAGTCACGGCGATTCATCGCGATCGAATTAGAGTGTCGCTGCAACTTGAGAGCGGAGAGGCCTTGAAATGTATAATCCTGGGCCCCCAGTACAAAACGGGGCAACACACCGAGGAACGTTATTTCCCTTTCGAGGGAGAGGCGGCCGCGAGAATCGAGAGTGGGCTCGAACTGGATCGAAGCGTTGGACCGGTCCAAGCCCTCGGCACTATTGACCTCGGGATATTGTGAAGTCGAACTGCCAGCCGGCTATTAACATTCCTCGCTTCCGTGGATCAGAATTTCATCCGGGAGATTAGCATAAATTTCGCCGGCCTCCCCGTGCAGCGCCGGTAGCTTCGCAGCGTAAACAACGCCGGCGAGATCGGATTGCTGCTCGCCTTCCATCACAACAAGACTGTTATCCCGCGGGAATGCAATGCGTTTCTCAATTAGTCTGCCGCGCCGGCTATCAAAATACTGCATCGAAAATTCATTGGATCTTGGCGCCGGACAATGAAAGGATTATTAATTTCTTGAGCCTGTCGAAGGAAGCGTAGTAAGCCCTTGTAGGCTACTGTGCGAGGTCCTCTGGTGAATGGAATTTTTTTCTACTCAACAAACAGTATGTATGCCAGCATACGGCGGGACTCGAGTACTCGAGTGCACTGTTTGCCGAGAGTGTTATCGCGCTGTCTTGAACTGCGGCTCCTCGGCTATTAGTAAATTTACCTTGGCATCGGGAGAGAGAATTCGCACGTGCGGGCTGATGCACGCGTGATAGAGAAGCGGCACGCGTCATGCCAACTATTGTTTCTTAATGGACATCGCCAGTTGCCGAAGCCCACTTTACTCTCTGTCCACTGTGTCATTTGCCTAGTCCGCCCGTCGCACAGTCGGTAAACAAATATCAATTCGCGCTCGTGTAAATATTTCTCTAGCTTCGTTGCTATCAAGTACACTTGGAGGTCGAACTTAAAACTCTGAATATACAATTATGGAGAAGAAAGTGATTCCGAGAAAGAGGCTGGAAACGGTCGAAGCTCGTGCCAGGATGCATCCCAGAGTTTAAATTACGATCAAGAGCAACAGAGCTTGTACATCAGAGTGCGAAATTTCTGTGTAACTAAATCCCTCAACGACCTTCGTTCTTCAGTTCCGCGAATTTTTGGCCAGGTATCGAACGGGGAATCGAGTATGGGGCATAACGTCATTGTGATACCGATGTCGTGCTTCATAATGACAAGTAGATATACGTGTGTGTTTAACAACTCGAACATCAGCACCCGCGATAAGCGACATTCCGGCGCCGATAAGGGGAGCAGAGTACCAGGGTACATAAGGTACTGCGCTTCCGATCTTCCCAACAAAACGCAACCTACGTCTCGCTATTCCAGTACTCTTCTCTCTCTCTCTCTCTGACCAACTATTTCCGTATAGTAGTTGTAGATGTTGACTAGACTACGGCGCCTGGAGGGCAATGTTTTCCTTGTATCAGATAGATTTATCGATGCAGGTCGTGGTGAGGCGCGTGCTCCGTTATCGTTGCTTCCGTCACAAGGACGAACAATGGCTCATCGTTATCACAGAGTACTCAGGAGAACAGCTAGTCTAAAGTTGGCGGTTGACTGGTGCGCCTGTACCGGAGAGCCAGCGCGTTTTGAGTGGCGATCGCCGCCGGTTCCATAGATCCAGCGACATACGTGGATCGGATCGAGCGGGCGGAGCGAAGGCACGTTTTGCTCTCGCGCGAGCGACACGAGTCTTGCGCGCTTATGGCTCCGTAAGCCGGGCGTGCACACCGGGAGAGAGAGAGAGGCACGTACGGCACATACGTACGCAAGCCGAGAAGAGATGCCCGGTGTGTCGCGAACGCTCGGCCCGCAGACAGGTAAGCCGCCGCGCCAGGTAAATTCCTCCTCGGGTCGAGGCACTCGCGCCAACGCACATAGCCGACGAAGAAGCTTTCGCAAGCGGCGCGCGCTCCAATCGGACCCCATCTAAATATCACGTTGGCGTTTACCGCCGCTGAGCCGCCGCGTGTGGGTGCCGCTCGCTGCACTCCCAACGCACACACCCGCCCCACTCCCTTCGGACCAATGCGTTTTAGCAGCATCTCGCCGCCACCCGCCCCGCTGATTTACCGTGTAACTCTCACGACAAATACTTGGGCGGACTGCGCTTGTTATTAAAACCGCGCCGTGGAAATAAAATGCTTTACAGTCGAGAGCCGGGGGAGTTCCTGAATGCACATTCATAAAGAGCCACGCGGAACTTGGCACTTGTCTCCTTCTCGGTGCTGTTTTCAAATGATGCAAGGCCTGCCCCTCAAGTTCAAGGTGATATACTGGAATCCGGGAAATGGTTGGTATCTAATCGCGGGTTGGGATCTAGCTGAGGAATCCTATGGTTCGAATGGCTTTCTGGTTTGAAGTTTTAAATAGTCGAGAGGAATAAGGCACGATGAATGAGATTTGGGGAGTGAGGGACGAGCGGCGATGGTTGTAAAAAGGACTCACATTCAGCCTGGGCACCGATGCAGATCTTCCGTTGATCCTCCTCCTGCGCAGGATCCGCGCGCGCTCCCGGTCTCTCCTGGTGCACCTATCATCCTGCCGAGGCATTAAGGCGGCGTGTGCCGATTGGGGCGGCTCCTCGAGGGAGCGCACCCCCAGGAGGACGCATCCGTCGTTCTCGTCGACGCCTGCCACTCCACTGCCGCAATTCCGCATTCCATCGGCCTCCGTTTCGTTCGCCGCGCACTTGGACAGGTCCTCCGTCGAGCGGGACGCCGGCAGTTTCTCCGCGCGATTCTTCTTCCTCTCGATCACGAAGGAGGAGGCACGTGTGCGTCGGGAGGGCTCCGACGCCGGCGTCTGGCACCGCCTGGCCAGCAGTTGCTCGGTTTTCGTGGAGAACTCTTGGCACCTGCCCGAGCGGTACCTGCTTAACTGAGCACCGTCCACAGAGTGTCTGTTTCCCGGGGCGGGGAAGAACGCCGCAGAACTGCGGAAAGGAACGAAATCTTTGGCTTCCTCGCTCGCTCTCGAGCCGCCTTCTTTGGTCGTCGAGGTATCGGCGTTCTCGTTGCTCTCATTGCCCGGCGCCGAAACGGTTCGCCGGAGCGGACGCTTCTGATGACTCTCCGAGGATGAGGAGGCTTGGACGAAGCGCGTTAGGGTGTCCTTGTAAAAGAGGTTCACTATCGTCCTATGACCCTTCTCCTCGGCGGTACTCCTGCACTCGACCACGTCCACGTACTGGATCGAGACTTCGAGCTGGCGTGCCTTGGAGTCTACCTCGCTGCTCCGTCGGTTTTCAGCGGGCTCCGCATCCTGCTTACTTGGAGATAGCTTATCGGCCAGGTCGATTTTGCTATCGCTGAATCGAATAGCTCGGAGAGGTTGCTGCTTCTTGAGCTCTCGAGGTTTCGCTTGGCACTCGATGGAAGCTCTCCTCAAGAGCTGGGAGGTGGAGGAGGTGGAGGAGGTGGTCTTGATGGATCGCGGGAAGCACTTGATGTCCGCTAAGCTGACGCTCGCCGCGTTGTCTTGTTCGGGGAGGTCGGCGTCGAGACGCTGCTCGCTCACCGGCCACGGGCTCTCGCGTTCTCCGTCGGCGTCGACGCACTGACGGACGGAGATCAGACGGCATCCGCCGTCGTCCCCACTATCTTCCTCGCTTATGTACATCCGAAATAGCTACTCGATGCACGTCATCGTTGTCGTCGTCGTCGCGACGCTCCTCCACCGCGCGGCGATATCGCCGATTCTTCCGAGAAATCGCTTTTTCTCGCCTGCTCCGCGGCCGGTTCGCTCGATGACGTAGACCAAACCTCTCGGGCGTCTCATACTTCCCTCTTTCCCACTCCCTTGCTAATCGGATTACTCCTCTCTCCCAATCAATTTCCGAGCAATAGAATGCGCCTCTTTGGAATCGCTGTAAGTCGCCAGTCCTGAGTCCTGAGAAATGGAGTGCAGTCGATCTCGGCGCGTTTAATAGCTGACCGGGGTCCGAGGTGATTCGGAACTGGCTACTAAATCACCTTTGTTTATGGTATTCGGTCGCAACTGGCTATGTTTCGTGGACTCTCCCGTCGATGGTTCCCCAGTGAAACGAGCACTCTGTGCTTCTTGCCGAGCCGTTCAACGTTGTTTGCCCAGGCAGCTTGCCGCTTTCTTCGCAATAAAAGGCTTCCACCGCCACGACCTTCCGCGATCTATTGCCCTCGCCTCGCGGAATACTGATGAAGAGAATGCCGCGCTGCTCGGTTGAAAGCTGCAATTTTATCCAGCGACCTACTCCAACGCGAAACCACGTAGAGATTGGCGCGAGCAAGTTTCCCTGAGCATCGCTTTAATCTACGGATTCACCTGATCAAAGGAAAGGATTGGCACGAGCTATCGACACGCCATCGAGCCGCGAGTGCTTTCCACTCGGGAGAGCCAAGTAGCTGGGCAACTGTGATCGTTACTTTTTACACTTGTAATTCAGTCCTGGCGGCCGATAATGCTGCTTCACCGTCTTGAGACACCCTCGGCCGTGTCTGTCAGATAAGCTTTAGTTCACCTTCGCGCCACTACGCCGTCTGACTAGAACGGGGCATGTACTACTAGCTGCCGCGCTACACACTGACGATCACTAAGCACCCCCGACCTCCAAGTCTGACTTCCGCTAATCAGATCGATTCACGCGGCGCAGTACAACAACAGTCCACAGAGTACAATCATCCGAAACTCCAGTCGGGAAGGTGTGGGGCTTCGATGTTTCTTGATGATCAAACCATGGGATCTCGCGGGAACAAAACTCAGCACGATTGTCGTATGGGGATTTCACCAACTTTTGGAAAAGCTAACAACAACTAGCCGCGAATAGGAAGGCCGCGATTGCACGATAGGTTGGAAGAGGCACGACTCCTGAAACGAGACGCAGAGGCGTCGAGCGCCGGTGGCCTACTGGTGCGGCTCCTAATCCCGAGCGGTGCCGTACGTACGATACGTGCCCCGTCGAGAGGAGAGCGAGAGAAAGAGCGAGGGAGCGCGCAGGGCCCACAGCCCCGCAGACGGTAGGCAGTAGTCACTTGGACGGTAGAGCACACACGGCACACACGCCGCCTGTGCGTATGCACCGAAAGAAAGAGAGCGAGAGAGAGAGAGAGAGAGTCACGCACCACTCCAGCACTCCAGCAGCCGCAGCGCTCTATGCGCCCGTCTGTACACTCGATGCCTCCATTCCATTCGAGTTCGCCATACAAGCACGGAGAGACCGGCGAGAGCCTCGGAAACTCTCACCACCGCCCGATCTACAGAGCCTGTGTACATATGCCCCTCTGCCTCTGCAACAGCTCACCTCTCCTTCCTTTAGACTATCTAGTTATGCAGTTATGCATACCAATACAGCGAGATTCAAAAGCAATAAACTGTTGGTCCGTTCAAAGAAAATCCCTTGCATACCTCGACACTAGATTTGTTGTTCTTTTCTGCAGCAACCTTACATCAAAGTGGTGTAACCCTACTCCGTATTGGAGTTGATTTGTATTGGAAATGAGCCGAGTTTCATGAAAGATCGTAGCATGATTCGTCCAAGACGACTAGCCCATAGGCCATAGGTGGAGCACAAAAAACTGGATATACGCAAAAAACTCAGGTAGAGAGATGACGATTACTTTCACTTCCGTCGAAAACAAGAGCGGGTCATTTGGATGTCAGGCGAAATATCAAGATATCAGTGCGGAGTCTGATGTTTCTAGAATCTACAATTATAGAGTGTTAAGCGGTGGGGCTCGACTGACATTTATGCATTTCACTGTACGTACATTCATGCACGGCACTCTCTCTCGCTCCTGTGACGGGAAATGTACAGTGTGTGAGGTCCGTGTACGCGTATGTACACCGATCGACGAGCGATCAAGCACTTTGCTCCCTGGAATGCCTTTTCCTTTCGGAAAGCCGCTCGCACCTCGGCTTGAATTACTGGAATTTACTGGAAACTGATAGATCCCCTCGGCGGAGAACCTTTGGACGGTGGGAAGGTGTGGATCACGAGATCGATGTATCGATGTTTGAGGCATATGTTGCAGGCATCGATTAGATTCGGGCTCGAAGAGAGGTTGCAGCTGCAGCATTATCCTGCGGATTCCTCGTTACCGAACGGGCGCAACGTCTGTTGACAGCTCACTTTTTCATCTCTGAGGGCCATCCCGGACGCCGCAGCCATATGTTCAGGATCGATCGAACGCTCGTCGAGAACTCGGTGAAAAGTATCCCGCATGGGGTACATGCTACCATGGCCTTTTCCTCGAACCCTCCTGCACCATTCTAACCAGGCTTTCACTGGTTCGCGCGTCCTCGAATCCATAGATCTCGCATCGACTTTTTCCAGGTGCAAGCGCGTGGCAAAATCCAATCATGCTCTCTAGATAGAGCGCGATCCACTTCCATCGTCCTCGATCTCGCCCACCGGCAGGAATGCACTTGGCATTCTTATTAGCCGATACGAGTATATCTCGCAAAAAAGCCACTTTTCTTCTTTTCTCCCGCTCTCCGTCTCGATCGGACTCCCCTACTACTCTTATCGTGTAGCGGGAGACTTAATGCCGCCAGGGTTCACCTCCCCATTGATTTACTGGTTTCCTGTACTCCGCGAATGCGCATGCGATAACGATTCATTGAAAAGACGGACGTACGCGTACATATCTGTGCGTAAACAAGAGCATCAATAACGAATGCCAGTTGGGCCGGCCGGTGCTCCAACTGCCGCAAGTGCAAGAGGTATCAGCGGAATTCCCTTGAACTTTAATTCGATCCTACATCAAGGCCCGTGACGCACGTGCATTCTAATGAAGTATACCGAGGCTCTCGGGGCTTTAAAGCAGACGGGGCCGGCCTTAATGCGCACCGCCTGGGTTCGTTACTCCGATTTAATCCTCCTCATAATAGCGAGCGCGGCGAGGATTTGCTGCTCGCCCGGCGCCGAGTGACAGCGCACCCTACGGCTCTACCTCCAAACGGGAGACGCGACAATTTTCGCACGTGCTCTCGTCTCGGTGCAATCCGCACCCACATGCACATACATCCCCGCGAAATGGCTGTTTCTATGGAACGCGTTGGTTGTCGGTGGAACGGCGGCTCCTCGTGTATTTGACACGCGCACACGTGCACTCGGGACAGTATTAATTGCTCGCGGTGGCTTTCGCCACGTGGCCATGGGGTGATGGATCCACCAAGGACTCAAGGCTACTCGACGTTAATTACGGCCCGGTGCCAAGTAAATCGGAATGCTAGCCCGCCCGTCCTCTGATAACGAGGCCGTGAGAAGTGCCCTGTACATTGTCAGGCCTCCGATACTCGGAGACTTGCTGACCTTTCGAATGCCCCAGTGTAAATGAGACTTGTTTGCCCGACGCGGAATACACGGCGATTGGACGGCATTTGCGAGTTATGCCACTCTTTCTCTCGCTCGCTCGCTCGCTCGTCCTCTCTGTCAATCTGTGTGTCTTGATTTTTTATGATTCCTGGCGAGAGAACGGGATCGTTGTTTCAACGATGGCAAGCGGCACGCTCATCCTCACGGTATTGTGGAGAGTAATGAACGGTGCTTATCAGGATTGCTCACTCGTTACACGATTTAATTGAATAATGACCCGCCGGGCCAATTGTACACTCCTTTCTCTCTCGCTTGAAATACCGAGCGCGCAACGCTCGCGCTGGCAACGATTGCCGAGCAGAGAGACTCGCGACTCATTGCGTCAAGTCGAGTAAGAACTGGGCCGCGTCAGCGCATCGCCAGTGTTTAGCAATGATTTTAATTAAGAGCCTTCCACGTGGGCGAGCGAACCCAGTGCAAGGGGAAATGTTTGCGCGATTCTGCATCCGCTCTTTCTTGAAAAGTGCGCGCGAAGCCCAGCGAGCAGGTGGGACTGGATCTCGTCCTGGCCTTGGATCCGTCATGGAACTGATACAATTCAAGAAGAAGGCGGGACCCCGATATATAGACTTCAAGGTCCCCAACTCGGGGATTATCATCGGGTGCGGAGGAGAGCTCGCCGTTCATTTTGCAAAAGCGCGCCGAGCCGAGCCGGTGCTCGCGCGTATCGCGCGAGTGCGATCTCGCCGCTTCGGACAGTTACAAGTAACGGCGGGAAATAAACGGCTGGAGTTAATTCGGAATTCCAGCGGTGTACGCCGCCGATTTCTAATTAAGCGCGTAAGATAAGTCCGCGCCCTGTCGGCGGCGGAGAGAATCGGCAGCGCGAGGCGAATTGTTCGACGGCGAGCGCGGCTCGCAGGCTGCTGTGTACATATTATGAATAAGGAATTGGTTACGCTCGGGGTACGTGTACTCTAGTTTGTAGGAGATTGTTCCGGCGGTCCCGAGTGGCCGGGCGACGCTGCGCGGCGGTGCGCGATCGGCTACCGTTCGATTTTATTAGATAGAAAGGTACGGTTCCCAGCGACGAGGAGAAAGGAGAGGTCCCGCCTCGTTCACGATCGGCAGAGCGAGCAGAGTTGCCAGTGGAGCGAGGTGCAGTCCTTGTGGAAGGTGGATGTCAAACCGCCGCCACGGGTTGCTGGAATTCGGAGCCACCAGCGCACACCGAGCGCATAAAACCACCTGCCCTACCGAACAGGCCACTCGCTCCCTCCCTCGCCAATCCCAGCTTCCAGCTGTGTAGAGAAGAGCCCGCTCGTAGAAAGTGCAACGAGTTCCGCGAAGATATCGGCTCGATCTCGCCTGCACTTTCCTCCCCTTCGATTTATTGGGTGGGTCAGAGTTCGTCGATTCAGTAAATAAACTAGCGGACGCCTGCAATGGCTGATTGTCCTTTTCGCTTGGAATCGGCAGTACGCGGCTCCTGGCGGGCACTCCTTAATCGGCTAACGAGCCGCTTTTCAGTGCGAGCCGGCGCTCGTCGAGCGGATTACCAGCCACTTTCATCGCAACTATGCCATTGTGCGTATGTGCGAGCATTACATATTCCTTGCGCGGCCACCGTCGCCCTATTCTTTCAAGCTAATCAACCCACAGCACCAAGATTCCCCGGGACGTCCTTGGACAGCGGGCCAAAAAAGGCCGCCGAATTATGACATTTGCCGCTGCTTATGCCGACGTGCCGGTCAGTTCGCTCGTTGTATTGCACTTAAGAAAGTGAGTGCTCATCCGCATTCCACGTACGCGGAGCCCTCTCGACTCAATCAAACCACTGCGCACTCTTCGCTCGACAATGACCAACGTTTCATCGCGTATTGCAAGATCCCATCGATTATAAGACTTCGTGGGGAAGACAATTCATAGGTAGTTGGAGCCGTCAATTAAATTCCGCAGACCTTTAATCGGTTGGATTGAGTTACTTAGTTTGGAGATCAGAAAAGCAGGTTGAACAGGAAACGGGCGTTCATGAAACCGATGTAAAAGAAGCAGCGCGAGGAGCACTCGAGGCCGACGACCGATGCTTGTTTGCTTCTTTAATTAAAAGCCCCGCCTCGATAGATCTTTACGAACAAGCCGGGCGCTCTCGATGCTTTGAATAGGGTTCGAAAGTATACTAACCCAGTGACACGAATATCGAGGATGTAAGTGTTCTCTTTAGCCCGAGAGAGACGGATTTCTCCCATTGTGAGGAAGCGGGAGTCCTCGCGTGTCATTGTATGCCGAATTCAACAGGGTACTTCGCTCACCGCTGCTTCCTCCCAGGTTACTCTCGTTAACTATTGTCTTCCTCTGCTTGGAGGCCGACTCTCACTCGCTGTAATTGTAAGAAAGAGTTCGGACTCGAACCTTTTTCCACGAGTTAAAAGCGTAGTTAGTGAACTGCACCTCGCGGGCAAATAATACGAGATTTAACCGTCTGTGGACTCCCCGCTCTAAAGTCTCTCGGTGAATTGAATGTCAGACCTTCTGGGCTCTCCTGACGATTCTGTGTCAGCAATCGATTGCTTTTTATCGACGAGACTGTTTTTCATCGTTGTAATCGGAGAACCCGTTGAAATTCAGATCTATTGTGATATAACCAGCCTGGCTACTATAAAGATCACTGGAGACGTACTTTTACGAGAGGAACACGTGCGTGCGGTTCGGTCACGCGGCGATAGTCGGCGTTTATTATTGCAGCATGTACCACGACTGTAATTAGAGTCTGGATCGCAGGCGAAATGATCCAGATTCATTACTGCGTCTACTAATTATGAGTGTGCTGTTTTTAATTGTCAAGTTTGCATCGGCGAATCTCTATTTCAATTGTGCCAAACGGATCCACCAGGGCTGAGAGCACAGTTCGATCCAAGCATTGGGGGATAGGACATTAGAGTACAGTTATGTTTTCCACTCATTTTTACGCGAGACGTGTACACCGGGACACAAACGTATCCTCTCAGCGGGTGTATCGGCACGTAAGACAGGTTGGCTGCTCACTTCTCATGAGGGGCACGTACGTAACATGGCCCTCGAACATCCTGGACAACCAAAGATTCCTTTAACCCAGTCCAAGATCGATTTAACGACGCGGAGATTCCACAGTCGAACGAGGAACCGTTCCTCCATTGCCACCCACAGTTCAACAATGAGGAATCTATCGACAGAGTCTTCTGGCACGAAGACACTCACTGTTTTACTACTTGACGAATTGCATATTGCTAAAGTTAGGCCTGAGAAGGACGGGCTTTTGAAAGTATAAATAAGCCAAAGTGTGCTGTACGATTATTGGGTCGCCAATAAGCGACTTGGTCGTGTATCCTATCTCTGCATCGTGCTGGCTACAGCGTCGTTATCAGGTTTTCCACGCGTGAAGGAAATAATGGCAACGTGTTATGACCTGTGAAATAACGTCGCGCTACCGTCTGATATCGGTGAGAGACTGCTTTCACACCCAATGACCCAATTAATGATACGTCATCCACGCGTCTTCCGGAATTCGATTAATGGCATCGAGTGGCACTGGTCAGCCGCAGTTGCGATTGGAAATCGACTGATTTCAATTAGTCAAGTATTGGCGACTGATGATCTCAGAGATGAGGCGTGGGATTCGAAGTGAATGCAGCGCGGACCAAGTGAAATGATCGCGTGCAAGTGCACAGGCGAGAAGTATGCGGTTTGACGTATAAGATCGACTGGAGGCAGCGTAAGCCGTCACGGACAGCCGATCACCGATCCAGGCGTAGGTGTAACGCGAAAGCTAAATCGCAATGCACTCCGAGAGACATCTGGGTTAATCGATCCCCGAACTGGAACGAGACTGCGAACCTGCGCCGCTTTTATTATGCCAACAATTACACTCGACGTCGCACCTTCCTTTTACTTTCCGCGTTCTGCTTTCTGCTGAGTTCTTCCTTGAACCTAATCACATCTTTCAAACTCTCGAATCAATAATAGAATGAAAGTGATTGGTGGAATTTATCGAATCTGACGAAAAAGAGGATTCAAGCTGGAACAACAAATTCTCGACGTTTATCTGCGATTCTCGCAACTGACTATGTACTGGGATCGTCGATTCGACTCGCGAAATTATGATTAGTCATAACCACGGTCCAAAAGTGCAGCAAGTCTCGAGAAAAAGTCAGATCGTTACCGATCGATCTATCACACCTTATCAATTCGACGATATTGTTATAGCCAACCTGTCAGCGTAATTTACCGCCGAGGGAATTGAAGGCCTGCCGAAGCGAAAGCTCATAAATCTGGCTGATATGGCGAAAAGTGTTTGCAAGCGATTAACTGGAACGCGCCCCAGCCAAGTACAAGCAATAGTGCGCACACGCGTCCCAAATAAAAGATAACATTGCGGGCAGATCTAACGCGTGGCTTGGTCGGTGTCATAAGCGCATGTGTCAGGTATTCCAAGGTCTTCAGATTCTTATAGGGCGGATAGCCACACTAAGCTCACCGTGACCCGTCACATTTGTAGGAAGCGACCCGCTCTCGTGGTTTTACGGTTTCTTCTCTGAAACGTAAAAGCCCCCGCCCGCTCGCCCGCCCGCCGCTTACTTTTATTGCATAATGCGTGTTAAGCGTGCGAATATGACAAGGCACGTGTCGTGTCCGCTATACATATGCGAGTGCCGCCGTTACACATTCTGTCTCCCTTAACGCAGATTGATGGTAGTGTAGGTGGAAGGTCGCAACACGTTGTTCAATGAGGAGTCCTTGCGATTGTCCTGGTTCGAGGATTGCGAGAAACTGGGCAAGGGGAAGTCCCACGTTCTTCCGAGGATAATGTCGGCAATGCAATCACCTTTAATCGACATTGTCCTCTTACTTCTGCTAATAATTCGAGAAAGTTACTTTTCGAGATACCAAGCACCGTTTCCGGAAAATAGACGTGCCAGTTACCATTGAGAAAAGAAATCTCTTTGAAAAATTGAAATTACAAGGCTAGCAAGTTGCTTCTCACGGTTGAAAGCAACCTTTAAATTGATGAAAGTTTTTTTTCTGGAGAGTCCTATCAAATTATTAGGGCAGACACCGGTCGACAGATGTTGCGTTCGATCGACAGGGGTGGCTGTCTTGGTCTGTCTCCTCGGGATCAATCTGTGTTATAGGTGGAACGAAGTGCTATTAGGGAGTTGAGCCTTCCCGCACGAGTGGGCAGTTGCACGCTCGCTGCCAATATCGGGGTGGGCAGGCAGCCCTAATAAAATCGGGGGGCCCACATCATCTCTCCCCCCCGCAAAGCTCGAGCTGCAATCAAATTCACCCTTAATCGCCGGGCCATTCTCCGAGAGCTAATAAAATATCCAGCGAATCAATTTTAAAGTTGCGCGGTTCGCGAGGCCGAAAGAATAAGCCGGCGATTTCAGTGAATGACTGGCAAAAACTGCAAGGAACTTGCTTTCAAAATAAATGCGGTGTTCGCGGAACTCCACACGACGAATGAGGATAATTATGAGGACATTATGGTGCGAGGATCTTATCTAGAGATGTAACCGATTAGAATCTAAGCTCGTTCTGTGTTTTGCGCGCTTAGCCATGCAAGACGTTGATCGAGGATTGGAACTTGGAAGTCGGCGCGGTTGAAAAGCCGGCATTACGTTCTGTCACTGCGTTGTTGATTCAAAGGCCAATGACCGGCTCCAGCCTGGAAAGTTACTGCATTGCTAAGCTCGAAGCGCGACGTTTAAAAATCATCCAACATAGTTGGTACTCTTCTCTCAAAGAAATGATGTGCTCCTATTGTACAGGAGGATGTCAGAGTAGTATCGCTTGTTAGCTGGAGTTATGGGAGATCGAAGTACCCACCAGATCCTAACGAGTGTGAAGTGCACGGCGCCGAGAAGCATGACCACCTTGAGCTGATTCGAGTGGTTTTGCAATCGAATTTTGAAATGATTTCCCGATCGCGATGCGCAGCACGCCTCTCCCGCCCCCTCCAGGACGATTGAACTCGTCAAGGGGCGGTGCGATGAGTACGGCTACCGGCTACCGGATTTAACGACGCAACAACGCGCTCCTCGAGTGCTTCTCGAGCTGTGGATATCAAGATGCGATTGAAATGGCGACATAAATCAAAGCACACGCGCGCTTGGCCCGCGTAGAAAGTCGGATGTGCCAGTGAGATCATCCTCACCCACATAATCGCGACCTTTTCGAGCGCCACGACATTCTCATTTCGAGTTCTCGATATGCAATCAATTAATATTCCCAGTCGAAATTGCCGCGGTCCTTGTGATTTTAACGATAGATGTCAATTAACCGATGCTTCCCTGGGGAAAAGTACTTTCGCTCTTTGAGTCGGAGCCGGCGGAGTGGATTTTTGCAGATGTGAATAAAAGCCCGATGGCTATCGCGATGTCAAAGATTGCATCTTGAGCGGTTTAATACGCAGAGGGGGGTGAGAAAGAGAGAGAGAGAGGTAAATAGACGGGACAAGTACCAGAGTTTCTCTCGAGATATTTCGCTAGGGTCGCCGAAGGCGAGATCTCGGCTCTAAACGCGAAAAGAAACACTTGCTACTTTCACGATCGATTACGTGTGTTACCGCGAAATTCTTTGGCGTGCGCTATGCTTATTATCCGCCGGCATCGGACCCGGCAATCCTTTTTAGCCTTTTTATTCCGAGAGTTGCCTTCGAACGAACGAACGGCCGAACAATTTCACGATCGACCGGAATAGGTGTGTTCGTATGTGTATACTCGACTTTGAGGCCTGCAAAGTCGTTCTTATGCCCGGCATGACTTCCTCGCCTTTTCCACTACCGGCAGCGTGTAATTAGGTTAGCAGAACGACCGGGCACGTTCTTAAGATTCGTTTGAACTACCTTGAGCAATTGTTCCAACCGACCTGTTCCTGTCCGCAGCTCTACCTTAACATGCTTTCGTACTTTAAAGGTCCGGCCTTCGGACCTTCCGCGCACAGTCCACTTTCGATTTTCTACCCGAGCCCGAATGGAGCTCCATTTTTAATCCAAGAATTTAAAACGATGATTTACGACTGTCGGTGACTATCGCTTTTACTCAATGAGTGGATTAGGAGATAAAAAAAGAAGGGCAGCTGCGAGACGCAAAAGCGATAGGTATTTCTGCCGTGGCTCCCGGCCGGTTTCCGACGGATCGTATTAATTTCGCGCTGATTTCCTTTGATGTGCTATTTAGCTTGACGCCAAGTCATTACCGGATGCTCCAAATATCCTCGGCTCGTTTCATAATAAATTGGCCGGCACCTTCGCTCCAATTGCGGCCCACGCCGACCTAAATAAACTCAGCTTTTTCGATCAGCGTACGCCAATAATGGGTGACAATTATGAGCGCGAGTGGGTTGCTTCGATGAGGGTCATTGGGCCGCGCGCGGCTTAAAAAAAAGGATGCTGCGCTTTGGTTAATCGGCGACGGGTGCGTTTTATACCCCGCGCGGGGCAGATAATCGAAGTGGGTGCAGCGTGATTAATTAACGTCCAATTTCGGAGCGCAGTCCGCCGCCGGGATTATCGGCGATTCACACTGCCCACGCCGCCGTCTGTCTCTTCGTTCTCCGAACAAGTTGTCACAGTCCCGTTACCGAAATGTAATCCAATTATTATGCCACTTAAGTGGACGCATCTCACGCCTGTGCGCGCCGTTTCAGCCGCACTCACGTCGAATCAAGAAACAGGATCAACAAAGTCACAAGGAATATGCACCGAAGGATTCATCGAGAATGGGAAGTGAGGGAATGAAGCGGTGAGAGCCATTCATATCAGAAAATAAGCAAAGCAAAATTGAACGGGGTTTGGTTTGAAATGGGGATGGACTGCGTAATCCATCCGCGATGATTCGTTTAGGGAAAGTGAACTATTTCACCAGGCAAAAACAATACCGACGACTGTAACTACATGCCCCTCTTTCGTAATAGGTTTTCCGCCACAAGCGGGAGTCTTCGTTTTATCGACGTCAAATTGCGCGATCGAACCACTCAGTTGTCAGGTTTTCCTGGTATATCGGCGCAATCTGCATGCATCGATTTTATCTGACATTGGCATCTAAAAACGCAGAAGGCAGCGCAATATAAGTCTCGTATGGCTGGCAGGCATCATAGTGGATTTCCGCGTGGCTTCCATGAATTGCCGCAAGTCGGCCGTTTTGCGGAAAGACGAGTCGTAATGAGGCGCCGTTCCAATGGTACCGGTTCCACCATCAGGAAACGGAAACGATTTCACGGACATTGCCGTGCCATCGATTGATAAGCCAAGACATTGATATCCACTTAAGCCCGCGGCTCTAAGTGTCTTCCAAATCGAGTTTCACCCGAGCTAATCGAATCCTCCAACTAGCGGTGCCGGCCTCCCGGATTCTAATTGCGGAACTTAACTTCGGCCCCGGTTCTTTAAATTGATGACCGCGATGCCATCGCGCCATTAGCCGACTGAAACAAGTTCCACGCGCCACACGATACGCTTTGCTATACATATACTTCTCAAATAGAGAAATAATTGGCCCCGAATTATGTCAATCGAGCTTCGGAGTTAATTAGGAATGGACGTCTAGTGTCAAAATAGATTTCAACTAATGTGCCGAATGAGCGATAACTGTCGTGGTGTAAAGTGGATCTTTTATATTTGGTTTAATGTATTCGGAATGAGGCGCAACTCCATTGGAAGTCAGAAATGGTGAGTGACACGCGATTAGTATAGCTGGCGAAATAGAAACATGAATGAACGAAGGTGAAAAGTATTACGAAATCTGAGGAGTCTCGCCTTTGGGCTTAACAACGCCGCTTAGTTCATCAGTCGGTCAAGAACGTTTCTAAAGAGGTGGGACTTAGAGCAACTCTCGCCAGACGGCACCACGTTCCTAGAAAGTCGAGTTACCGATCAAGAGGATCGGCAAGACAGCCGCCGACAGAGCAAGTATACCTCGCCTGCCGCTTGGCTGACTACGGGACTCCCCCTCTACTGCTGGAAACTGCACTACCATCGATTCTGCACTTTGACTCCGAAACTCTTTCATGTCTCTAATTTCTCCCTTTTGCTAAGGCCTTCTGACTGCCAGTTTGCTCGTGAACAGACGAAAGTTCTTAAATGTTTAATGGCAGACAAATTTGACTAATGGTTTCAAAAGAGTTTGTAATTAATCGAAATTTTAATCGAAAGACTCGAAAAATTCGAGAATTGTGAGATATGCCTTTGCAGTGGAAATTGCAACTGACACCGAGGAACAAAAGTTTCTCGCCGAGCGAACTTGCTGTCAAAGACAGTTGGCACTGGCAGGGGCCTTCGGCAAGAGTTGTTGGCGGCTGACAAAGGGATCCTTTTATTATCGCAGGTTCTGTGCAGGCGCAGCTCAGTATTCGGCACGGAGTTTCATTCGTATCGAAGCGTGACGGCGAGCTCAATGGGATGTGAAAAAAGTGAAATCATCTCTTAGAGGAGATCACACCGGGGCCCACTCCTCTCGGTCCCATTAGCGGGCGCGCACGTAACACGCGTCACGTGCACGCACGCACGCCGGAGATTTCGTCAGATATGGGATATACAAAGTGTGTGTACTCACCATCGACGTGAAGTAGAACTTCTCGAACTCTCGCTCGTGAAGCCGCGCGGTGGTCAAGTTGGTCGCTGAGTGCTGGGCGTGCTTCGATAGAATATCCTCGCCCTTTTTACACAGCCACGAGAGCACCTGCAATCACGTGTACCGTTATTGTACCATTTCAAATTATAATCCTCCGCCTGAATCGACCCGATTTCGCCGGGCGTTCTTTCCCTTTCGAGTGCACTTGCACTCAATGTGCCATTAAACCCACAGGAAATTAAAGCGTTTGCTGCAATATCTATCTTAAAATACACATGCATTTCAAAAATATCCTTAATCGCCGAAATCAATACTATCCTTGTCTCTAAAACGAGAGGGAGACGTTGACCAATTTTATGGAGTACATCGAGATTACTCGCCAATTGAGGATGGTTCGAGGCCAGGCTCTCTTAGTGGATAATTAGATCGGCGGCATACGGGCGTGTCAAGCCCGATGATTAATGATTCGTCGCCACGCACTGACGTGCCGCCGGGCGAAAAGTACGCGGGAATAATTAACGGGAGCGCCGGCCGGGGAATTCGAGCAGAGTGTCCGAGAAGAGAACGAGAGAGGCTAAGTTGCAGATGAGTAAGGGGAAGACGTATCGAGAAAGAGAGAGAGAGACCAAGTCCGCTCCGATCATACGCAAAGTATCTGTTTTTCGGGTCACTGGGCCGCGTTCAGGCCCACTCCTTATTAGCCAATCTACTGGATCACTGGCGCAATGAATCTGCAAGTCATTGTTTCCAAAATTGGCTTTTGAAACTTTGCACGGAAATTACATTGCTTCGCCACATGACATGTGTCAGAAATTGATCTTCCCAACGAACCAGGTTCGAGCCAAGGAACAGAAATAACTATAATTACAAAGAGAAAGTTATAAAAATTCATTAAGATTTGCGAATTCTCGGCTGTTATGAAAAGTACCCGCCAACAATGTGGCATTCTAGCCGAAAGCGAATGCAGCCACGAATACTGTACACATAACGCGTCTGCTAACAAGCTAATGCACTAGTCAAATAACTATTAAGAACGTCAAGGAGGCGTCAACGTTGCTAGTGCGAAGCATCCCGTTAAGGGATACGTAGACGGAAAGCGGCTCGATCATAAACGCGCGGCGCAGGTTATGCGGGTCACTGGGCCGTGCTAAGTGAGCGACGATCAAATACCGCAAGTATATGTATGTATACCAACGTGCGCGCCTGCCGCCGGCACCCGAGCGGACGACGTGTATGTCGACGGTACAGGTGCGAGCGGGGCCCGTTTCTGCGCGAACGAGCTTCCCTACCACCCGCGCTCTCCCATGAGCGCGCTCAGCCTCTCGGAGACCGTGGACCAGCCGCTCTTATCGCCGCTGCTTTACACGCTTATGTTAAGCGGTGTTAACGCACGCGATTCCTCGGCACTGGCTAAAGTATGACGCACACTGAACGACCAAAACCACCGTCACTTTAACTCCCAGCCGATGACACAAGATCATTGAAGCTTCGTCCGCTGTAGCTTTCCAACTCTCGTAACTGCTCCCACTTGGATAAAACAGGTATCTGTTTTACTTTGATGCGATGCGAAAGCCCGTCCTCTAATTGGAAATGATCAAGTGGCTGATAAAAGTTGGTGTACTGTGGATTTTGGCGATCTTGAGCGATTCTCATTCTTGTGCTGTGAGCAGTGAGCGGTATTGGGAATTACGTGTGTGTCTAGCCTAATGTCGACGGGCATTCAGGTTCCTCCTCGCGGCACGGGTCGCTAAGACGCTTCCGCGTGGTGCATCTTCTCACGCGGTGCAACGCGATAAGATCGGTGCGAGAGCCGATCGACCGATAACGAGGGTGATCACGCGAATACCGTATTCTCTGGCGCAGCACTCCCTATGACGACTCTCGGGGGGACACTCTCCAAGTATTGCTCTCATCACAAGTACACGCGGCCCCTAATTACAAAGCTTGGAGACTCGAGTTTGAAAAGAGTCCCAGTGTGCTCGCTCGGCTGATCGAAGTCGGTGATTCACTCGCGAGCAGAGGAACTGGACTACATGCGGAGATCAGTTTGCGAGATAGGCTGACGGCGTTGGCCCAGGGTAAGCTAAAGTAAAGGAGGCAATTTCATCGAAAGTATTCTGGATTCTTATCGAGGGAACGTTAACGCGGCCCAGAAAGTACTGGGGCGGACCCTTTCCCTTCCCCGATGAAGACCTTCTTCTCGATAACGATGCGCATTCCCCGAAATGCGCGTTTTACGGCGAGCGACCGCCTCGATCGGCTTTCGGGACGAGTCTCGTCTGATCGTCCCAGATTCAACGGACGCGCGCGACATGGATGAGATGGAAAGGACGTCGAACCAGGAACACGATCGTTTAGCTCCGAGACCTGTCGAGACCCAAATTTTTACCGGCGACCGCCGCCAGACCCCTGTGCACTTCATCTCCCTTTCACGCGACACTTACGAGTCAGACCGCTTGATCCACTTTAGCTGGACGCTCCCTCGATTCTCATCTCCGTGACAAGGCCTTGCGCAAATAGATCAAGTTAATACGAATCACGATACCAATAGAATCTCAGCTATCTTTATGCCTCCATTGTCCAACCACTTGCAGGAGTTGCAGGCACTCAGTGGCGATAGCGGAAGGAAAGATTTTCGCGAAAACCAGACGAACCTCTAGCCGTCGAGCCCCAGCAAACACCCATACACCGATCAGCAGGATTGATAACTACGAATTTCCAATGACTCCTCGTCGATATCATCTCGAGCGTCGGCGAAAACGAGAGGATTTGTTTCACCCGTTTGTACACACTGATCAGCCAACTGGGATTAATGGCTCGACGCGTGCGATCGGTCCTGCGGATTAGATCACCCACGCGTGAATCCGCGCGAGATTCCCTATCGCCGCTAGGACGTCTGATTTTCGTCTCGATAGATACATCATCCTGTCGGCATCTTCGGCCGCACGTAGTACACGCCCTTGCGACTCCCAACTCTACGGACGGAGCCTTGAAAAGTCTACCAAGTGCGTAGCGTGAACTTTCCCACGAGAAAAAGAGAACTGGAAGGGAGAACGTAAGGGTTAGCAGGACCCATGTCATACAGCAGTCAGACGAAAAGCGTGGGCATTCGCAATGAATTATTGGCCGCGTCAAATCATGCGTGTACACATCTCGCGAGCATCAATGAACCTGGTCCTTGGAGGATGAGAGCTCTCGCGAGCGGCACCGCGGACTGGGAAGATTGAATCTAGCGGATGAACCTCGATGACAGACGAGGCCGCTTTGTCAGCTAACACGCGAATTTGACGGGGTCCTATCGGTCAGCCTCCTCGAGAATCCTCGAGAGAATCGAGATGACGTCTTGCACCGCGGTCCCGCCCGAGATTGATGGCCGCTGGACCCTTGATAATGAAGAGTCCAGCCAAGAGACATCACTCTGCACCAAGCAGACTCGTGATTCCGGCTATCAGAGGACAAAGAAAGGCGACGGAGCGGCTGGCCTGGCGGCTTGTAATCGCATAATTGAAAGAAGCGCGCGGACGAATGATCGCCCGGGCCCCGCCGCGGCGTATAAATCATCCTTACGCTTCGAGGCTTCGAGCGGCTGAGAAGAGCGCGGGTTTATCGGCCGAGTGATTCGATGCGCACGGAGGGAGGATAACGTTATTCTCCATCTCGCGGCTGGAATGCTCGGAGCCGGCCGTTAAAACGGGACGGTCCAGAAGCCCCCTTGAATTATGGATAATTAGCGCAATTATTAATCCGTCGGTGGAAGCGGGCCGATAAGACAATCAGTCATTCCTTTAATAAGCCGTAAAATCGTGCGCGCCACGGCGAGAAAAAGGTATGCGAGATTCGGGCCCCGGCGCGGCGATCCAGCTCGCCCTCGGAACTCGGAACGGCGCGCAGTAAGTGTGCCATAGCCGCAATCAACGTCTCAATGAATAATCGCATCGCCAACGGCTCTGCTCCCCGGGTCTTCCCTCCCCGTCGCCCCCTCCCGTACAAACTGAGACCGACAGAGCCGCTCGGTGGAGGGGGCGCTCCACTCGTTGAGACCACGAGACTTCAAAGGACATTCGTCTCGGTTGTCCCGAATGGAGCGGAGTTTGTCGAACAACAGGAACATTCCTGAGGGTAATGAGTCTCTTTACAGACAAGGCAGCTACTAACGTGTACCCTCCCGTACCCTGGCGTGCTCATTTTCCCTCGTGGTTCTTGCTGCACATCGCGTCACATCTCTCGCTCTCTATCTCTTTTGATTTGAAAAAGGGATTTGGAAATTTGTATCCTATTCGGACGATGCACGGATATTCGGTCGGCGGTGGTGGGTTTTGGACTCTTGTTACGTGACTGCTCCCAATTACACAAGACTTATGAGCGAGTAACACCTAGTGTCTGTCGGGTGATAAATTAGGCTTGACACGTGTATGGCCCACTCTCTTTTTACGCGCGACAATGGCATGCAACCAATCTGTGTTTCGTCGAGGCTCGCTTACGCAATACTCGCTGTAACAATGCCTTTTAGGAAGTCCCCGGCCGACGCGAGTCAAAGCCAAAACAGCTGGGGAGAGTTAAAGCGGGCTCGGTTTCACGTATGTAATCCGGTAATTCCGTTCGACAGCTGGTTGCTGGGGAGCTAAGTCATGCAGACCGCGGCTTATCACCGTGCTCAGTCTGTCTTCGAGCTGTCCCGAGTCCCGCGGACGCGCGAGAGGTGGTCTCGTTCGGGCGGCTGCGCTGGGACTGAGCGAGCAATCCACTTGGCAGTTTTTCCGCGGAGGCAGCTTGCGAGAGAAGAGAGTGCTCTAATCGAGTGCGTCTTATCGGCGTCTGGTAATCGACGATCGCGGGCGCGCGACAGGTAGAGTAGGTTCGGTTTAAGTTAACAGGGGAATCGGCCTGCGGCGCGCGCGCTCCGCTTCTTATCAGCTCAAGCCCACCGAGCACAGGTGCCCCGGAGGAGGAGGAGGCTGATTGGCCTCACCAGCCGATCGCGATTAAGCAAAACGAGAATACCTCCTCCATCCCTGTCGCGCCGGTGGCGCGCGAGCGCGAGCGGCAGCCCTCGACCGGATAATGAGGATACAATTTACTCCTAATAAGAAGATACGCATCATATTTTACGACCGCCTTCCACTCGCTTCCGCGCCATGTATGGCGGTGCGGCCCGCCTGCGTAAAACCCGTTGCAATACACTTGGAGTTGCGCACCCAGTGAACCAACCAATATTAACGCACTCCCGCCCGTCAAGCTCTGCTTGCATGCTCATTTCCCAAATCTTCCTCATCTCGTTTCAATTGCAATTCATCTGATTTTCAATGGCATTCACTATTGGCTGTTGATTCGTGGCAGTGAAGGGACGTTTGACAGGTGGACCGACGAACCATGAACTCGCAAGTGTCACGAGTCTATGATGACCGATTTAGAATGTAAGCCAATCGAATGCAATTAAAGTCATAGTTTTAATTGGACTAAGATAGAGTGGAGTTGGACTTGAGCGATGAGTGAATACAGTCACGTTCAATTGGCTACTCGCAGCCCCAACGAGTGAATGGACCCTCTGCGAATCGGCGAGTGGCCTGACTTCATTAGGTTAATTAGCCCAAGAGAGCCCCGGGCCCTCATTGATTCGAATCGTGGGGCGTCCACTTTTATGAAATGCTTATTGAATCGCTCGTTGCGACTCCGCGCTGCACTCGCTCCCTCTTGCGAATTAGTGGGCACCGTAAAGTGGACGGGCAAGTGCGCGCGGTAGGCGTACGGCGATGTAAATCTTCCCATAAAATTAACGAGCCATCCCCGATTCATGATTCCCGATTGTGCTCGGGCGCTCGTCTCTCGGGAGGACGAGAACGACGCCGGATTGTTATGGCGGCGGAACGCGGCTTATAACTTTATATCGTGATCGGCGCATATATACTTTCTTGCTGCGCGCCGCTGTCGGACGAGTAGGCCTCTATAAACGTAAACAAGCGTTAATTAATATACTGGGGATCGGGCAGAGTAGCGCCTTGTAATTGTGGCCTGCTCCCTTTTCCCGCAAGGTGCTAAACGACCTATTATCCTGCCGACTGCTCTCCAACTACTGGGCTAGGAGCTCCCCATAAATCCTTGCAAAAATCGACCGGGACTAACTATCGACCGTATATCGAGTCCCTCTTGTTGCCGATCCCATATCGGTCGGAGAAGACTCGAGTACAGAGCTCGAGGAAATCCAGCCGATTTTTAATCGACAGCTACAGGCGTTAGAGATTGAAGGGGTGGTGGCTAGCTAGCAGTGCGAATGGCGCGGGTGCGTACGGAACGCAGGTAAAATAGAGACCAGCTGATTACGAGGTTGATTCGACGAGGGGCATTGCGGTGGTGTATATCGTGTATGGAAGATAGGGGCCTTTGCTACCAGCCGAGATTATAGTTATTACAGTAATAAAGATACACGGTTTGTTTGCGCGCCGAACGCAAACGGCCGATGCTTCCCCGCACTGGCTGCTCTCTGTCTCTCTAAAATGCAGTTTGCGATTTATGCGGTCGGATTCTGCGAGAAGAAGCCTGAAGTACTTGGCCAAAGGATAATAAAATGCTCGCACTTGACCATGCAGTCTGGGGCCTGACGGGCCTGGCCACGCCGGCCGCTTTTCACTGGAGCTTCATAATTGGCACTTTGCTTTTAGACTCGTTGGTTATTGCTGAGCACTCGAGGATACAAAAATTCGAAGGCAAAGTTTCTGAATTTAAAAACAACGGGAGAGCAAGGCCTGTTTAGCAAGGCTCTAAATACTTTCCCTATCACTGGTCACTCCGAGGCGAGTTAACGAAGCCCCGCGCCGAGAAAACGCTCCCGTGGGAACCAGAGTTAATTGTCTAGAAAATGCGCTCTCACCTTGAGCACCGCTAAGAGCAGAACCGTGTTGCAGTCCAGGGGGTTACATCGGCCAAGCGGAGATGCGGCACACGAAATGATCCGGAGGAGCCACCCCGGGGAGGATGGTCCTTCAGCCGCTCCAATTCCATTTCGAAAATCGATGTAAATGAAAGTCGCTTCCCAGAGACAAAGTGTCCCGTACGGGACCAACTTGAAAAGGAACGAGGGCGGACGCGACGAAATAAGTCCTTCCCGCAGGCCCTCGGGGATTTGTCCATTTCGTGGTACAACTGGTGCTTTTAACGCTGTTTTCACGGGGCTTGGACCGACAGAGTATTGTGCGTACGTGAGTGTGTCCTTGTATGTGCGAGTGTTTATAGAGAACGAGAGGGAGAATGAAAGAGCGGGATATATTAAGCCGTTGGCCTGGAGCAGTGCGCGCCATTAAACCCCAAGAGACATTCCACTCGCCGGCTCTGTTTGCGAAGGGCCCGGACTTAAAGAAGCAATTTCAAGGAACAGCGCGTCAAGACCTTATCACCCCTCGGTACAGCGTATCCCTGATAAGATAGCTGCGCCGCAGCACCACTTACGTGACGACACTTTGAGCACGTTCTTCAACTCTCTGCTCTTCAGCGCAACAACGGCCAACTTAATTACTCCTTTGCACTTTAACGTCCTCGAGGCGACGGCCGCCTCCTCTCAAATTAATAAAGGGGACACGGGGAATCGGCGTGCGATAAGTAGCGGCCCGTCAGGACTTTGGTACGTCGGGGATAAGTTGCGCCAAAAGAAATGCGGCAAGGACTCGGATTGGGGCCCTGGATGCTGTAATTGCGGCTGCTTTAATTGAGGACAACTCTCGCGCCCGAGAGCACGGTAAGAAGAAGCTACCGGCCACGTGTCCGCGCCGGTCGCCGAATAAGAAATTAACGAGTCTGCCCGGTGATGTAACTGAGAGAGCAGATACCCTGCGGTATCCTGCCGCGAGAGGATCGAGCCGAGTGGCGAGACCGTGGGAAGAGGCGTCGGAAGAGGCTCGTCGTGAAATCGAATACATATCGCCGCGTACGAGACGGCGCGTCCAGCATTTCCGTTCTCCAACTCCTATCTGGTACACCGCCCTCGGTCGAAGCCTGCGGATGCCTTTCGATCAAAAGAAACCCTTCAAAGTCTCCGCGATCCAACGCACTTGAAGCCTCAAGTTCGGGAAGGATTTCAACTATACATCTCTCCAGTCGATCAGTACCAACAGTAATCCGTCTATGACCTTAATGGTGGGAGAAAACTTGCTTAGACCCTCGGCGGCGCAGGAAGCTTGAAAATGTGCAAGGTCCTCGGAAAACTTCGTTAGCGGAGACTGCGGGGGCTTTTGAGCTGCTGACTGCGAAATCCCTGAGAGCCAGCTCGGCCCGGGTGAATTATAGCCGCGGTGGCGTGCAATATAATTCGCCGGGGTGCATAATATATTGCGAAAATCAAACACGGCTGACAGGCAGCTTGCTAGACAAAAGGCGCCATTGGCGAGGCGTAAATCACCTTAGGAGCCGAGTCTCCCCGGGTACCAGTGCGACCGCGACCACCTCTCTTCCTGGGGTCACGCTGCCCCAACGCCGAGGACCTCTCTTCCCTCCGTGGTCCTTGCATCACGCGCGCTCTGATCTCCTTAAGCAGACCACACACCGATGCGCCCAACCACCGGCGACACACCGTCCACCCAACAACTCTCCGTAGGACGCCTCTTCTACCCACCAGACACTGTGTTTGCCAATGGACCGCTTCCCGCTCTTCACTTCGACTTTGAGTACCTGCTACTCCCGGCCCCCGAAGATTCTTATCTCTCGCCGATTTATCAAGCATCCTCCGACCAGAAGGCAGTGCTCTCGAATATTTCTCAGGGATACAGGATGCTTTGAAATTACTCTGACCAAGGAGAAAGAGTAATTGTAACGAAACGTGTAGGAGTGTCTTTTGCTTGGATTCAGTGCCACTCGGTTGAATGGTACTTTCTACAACTATGGAGTTCCCGTAAAGCGTCGAGGCGCTGCCCTGCTGAATAAGGAGGAACGTAGGAAGTGATGCGCGCCTCGGGCGTCGAGTGAGCTCGTAGCGAGAAAAACGAGCTGAAGAAACACTTAATCGATTCGCGCTTAACCAATTATACTCGCTAGTAGATGCTAGCCGGCCAGGGGGGGAGGGGAGAGAAAGAGAGCTTCCCGGAGAAGGCGCATTTCTAGTTAGGCCGCGCGGGGACTTATCGGTCCCAGGATCTCCTGAAGCTAACGACACACTCGATAGTCAGCGAAACGAAGGAAGCAGCGGGCACGAGAGCCGCGCGCCAATGTAGCTCAGTGTAGCAGCAAATCGTACTTCCATCGGGCATCGAGATAGCATCGATAGAGTAAAGGATGATGCATCATCGTTCTCGCTCGCTCGCTAATCATTTCAGCGACTCGGCCGAACAATGCTGTGTCCTTACCGTTGGAAAAACGCGGCTACATGTGTTGGCTGATCTCTGACAGGTTCCCGGAGAATGAACTCGAGGCCTCTACGTAGCAGCACGAGCTCGATACTCTTACGATAAATCCTGGCGAGCAACTTCTTCTGCGCGGGCCCCTTCCCGCCCTGGCACTGTACTCCTTCGAAAATCAGTAACACAGTTTTGCCACAGAGAGTTCCGACGACTCATCTCACGTATCCGTGGATCGCGAGGATGCAACTCGAGCGGAGGAGTCGAAAGTGGATTCGGTGGGGTTCTCGTAGCCGCTCGGAACTGAACGAAACATGTCGAAGATAGCACTGGGCCCGGATATGGTAATTAAGGTGGCACGCTGCCGGCCTCTGGGACTGGTGAGGTGAGCCGCTCGACGAGAGGCGCGCTCGGATGCTGCGGCAGAGAAAGAGTCACTGATGCCCGGACTGATCCTGGCTCAAGACGTACCTACGCCACCGTGGAACCGCCTGCCCCTCCCACGTGAATGTGATACCTGGCTACCCGAGGCACGTTGCCCTCTTACGCCTTGCGCCTTTTCGAAAGTCTCGCACCTCTATTGCCCGATCTAAATACAGAGAAAAATTCTATTCCGTCCGAGGGCTACCTTCGTTCTATCTTCGACTTAGTACCGGCACCACGACACTAATAATTCCCTCGCAGATAATCGAGAGAGAGAGAAAGAGAGATGGAGAGAGAGAGAGAACCTGTCTCGAGAACGGAGTTGCCCTCGCAGCGCTGTATACTTGGAGCGGGATTCTAGCGCGAGGCGGAGTGTATTGCGGGTTTAATCAGCGATAAGTATTCATGCTCACAGGCATGCACGAGAGGGATTCCGTAATCGGTGCAAAAACAATACGATCTCCTGGAACACGGGGTTGAGCTTCGAGAGGAGTAGGCGACTTAAGTAAGCCGGCCGGGAAAAAGCCCGGCAGACAGTACTGCCAGATGATGACGCGAGCGATTACTCTCCAAGGGCAGAGAAAGACGCCGAGAGGAGGAAAAAGGAGGCAGCCTCCTGGCGAATATACTGCTCGAGGAGGATCGCCGCTAGATTAGAAGCTCTCCTCTTCGACGGATGTGTCCCTCGGCGTAAAGTCGTGTCCGCACTCTGCGGTCGAGACTTGCATGTAGCCAATGACGTGGCTCCGCCCGACCAAGTCATTTCCTGTAATAGGGATCATCGCTCGCCTGGACCTTGACTCACTGCCAGATACAGTACCACCGGCGATACTCGAAGAACCCATTAACGCGTCAGGATACTCGCATTGTTGAGTTAGCGAGAAGACTGAAACAACTATTCCCCCGTTTACGGCGCGGCACGACGTTTGCGTCGTAGCGGGTGCATGCAGAGCGAGATACGCTGCATCAACTCAGCGAAATGAGACGCGAACCTGCTGGAATGCGTATTAGCGTGACCATAAGATGTAATGGCTCGAGGTGAAAAGAGAGAAGTTCGAGGAGTGGTGGAATTTACTCGTCGATTAAGTTCTCTCGAGCGCGTAAATGAAGCATATCAAACGGCGGCTTCGCACCGGCCGGCGTGTTTTCCCCGGTGGAGTTTCGGCCTGTTTCTGAAGCCGGAGAATGGCTTAACCGCGCCTTTACAGCGCGATTCCACGTTTTTGCGTGTCGCCTACCTTGAAAGGGGCCTCTCGCCCGGCAGACGAAGGGGGCGAAGGAGCAGAGCTGATGGGGTTTGGCTGCACGAGAAAACGTGGAGAACCAGCCGAAGATGCCACTCGCAAAACGAGGAGGCTAACGTAGGTCGCGTGCTTTCCGCGCTCCCCAGGTGCAGCGGCGTGCGTGGACAGAGAGTGTTGTGCACACCTACACGACAATGCGCGCACATAGCCGAGTGCACGCAGGCCATTGCAATTAGCATACCAGGGCGTTCCTGGAACCGGCCGCTCGTTCCGCTCTTCTCCGATTCGAGAAACCTGGAGAACGAGTGCCCGGTGAGTCACTGCCGGAGCTGCTCCTTTCAGCGGAAGATTATGCGCGGCCGCGAGCAAACCCTGCGATCGGCTTTGCTCGATATTCCGATAATCCGAATGCCTCGTCCCGTAAACCTCCAACTATTCGCGCAACATCTCCCGCAAATGATAACTCGGGCGCAAAAAATACCCGTAAACGAAAGTCAAGCTGTTCCTAATTGTTAACGGTTGCAATCGCCGGGGCTTTTTGTTGCCGTCAACGAAATAGCACGCGTGGAATTCCTCGTTAACCAGGATGCTTTTTGCCCGAGCCGGCGAACGAACGATGTGCATTAATGTGAATCAGAAAAACGCCACTTCTAACTCAGTCAGCGGAAGAGTCTAATCTACCGATCGGCTATAGTCGGCCGGGGCGACCGGGCGAAAGTGACGAGAGGGTTCGACGAATTGCGGATTAGCGGGCCTGCAAAAAGTAATGTTGGGAACAGCGTAGGTCTATCGATCATTCCTAAACGAGGGGCATTGAGCAAGGAGAGATCCCAGTGAGAAAGAGACTTTCATCCTAAAGAGCGGCGTTAGAAGTAAATTGCTCGAGCGATCATCACAGGTGGGGATCTCGCTTCGCGCAGAACCGACGAATAAACGAAGCTCCCACTGATTGTTACGCAACTCTGATTAGAAACCAAATAGCAATCATTTCTGTTGGAAGCGCCGCGAGCAGCTTATTCACTCTCGCCTCTGTCCGGGCTTCTGTCTCGATGTCGCGATTAAACGCACCGGGTCTCGATGTCGCAAGCTCTCGCGTGCTCACGTGACAAAGTATCCTTACGGTCCAGCCGAGTGCGGTGGCGGAGGTCACGGAGACCGGTAATAAAAGTTCCGGCGGCTCCGACGAAAGAGGGAGAGAGAACGCCCGAGACAATTTCGTAATAACCCCATTCGCTCTAGAATGGGGTTGTATAATTTATACGCTACGTCTTAGATGATTGCGTAAGAGCGCAATGCAGCGGCGAGCGACGACGGTAAATCTGGCGCCTCGGAGGCATTATCTCGCCCGTGGACAAAGGATCGGCCGAAGGATCGATCGATCGGGGGACGCTCGCGATCGAGGATATCTCGCGAGGTGGACTCCCGCCGCTCGCTGATCCCCGCCTGTCCACGAGAAATTCGATAAGACTGCTCTCGAGATCGCTCGACTCACGTCACTTTTCAGAGAAAGCTTCGGCGCCGTGTACCCTCTTCCGAGCCTGTCGTCCTTTAACCCGCCGGACTGGAACTAATAAATGTCCAGGGAAAATCGACAGGCCCCCACCCACGGTCACCCTAACTCCTCGAGTGGGTGCAATTAATGAAAGGATTCAACTAGAGTGCTGGAACCGAGGAAGCGCAGAAGTTGGAGGGTTTTTTTCCCCTCGGCTAGTTGGTGAAAAGTTGAAGTACGCTTCATTTCCCAGTACACGCGGGCCCAGTGGAAAAAAGGCTCGATGAGGAACTAGGTTCGGACGATGCTCGCTGAACTCGATAATTTCGAAAGTGATTCCGGGGGGAGAGGGGGGTGGCGTGGCCGCGAAAGTGTGCACTCGAGAGAAGATGGTACCGACTCGACGACGACAGGGGCACGTCGGGTCGCTTCCACGAGGAGACCGCCGAGAGATTATTCATTGGAGCGCGATGGACTTGATTGAAGATGCGCGAAGCCGATAAAGAGTGCTGCTATGCCCGGGGCAGGCAGCGCGACGAGGAATTTTCGGGTACACGGAGCAGGTGTCGGCCACGGTAACCTGTTTCGCGACGGTCAGGAGAAAACGTGGGGACCAGCTCCACCAGGCCGCCTGCCGCCTCGGCTCCTGCTTCCCGCCTTCCCGGCGAACGTCGCCTCCTGTCACGCAATTTGTCGCCGATACTTCAGCAGGCCGCGTCGATGCGCTACGCCAGATAAAACTCTCCGCATAACAAAGCCGGCGACACACTGCCGTCCGTGGTCTGTTTTCACGTCGAGATCTGGAGCGTCCGCCAGTGGTATGCGCCCGCTCCTCCAGCGCTCTCTTGTCGATCGCACACGTTAACATATAGCCAACGGCGAGCGAGCGGGCGGCCGCGCAGTTAACGAGAAAGCACTACGCGCGGGCAACCCTCCTCTCGCATAACGGTGAAATTAAAACCGTAACGCGATATTTCGCGCCCGCGCCCCATGCAAATCCGTGCGGCGACGCTGTCAATTTGGCCGACTGCGAAACTACCTGGTAGTTAGGTTCCACCTCGAGCGAGGAGCGAGCAGCCCGAGACCCATTGCAGAAGATTAATGGCCCGATCTCGCCAATATTGTTCTGTAATGACCGCCACCGTTACAACTATTGAGAAGTTATCGTCCGGCGCGCGGCGGCTAAAAAGAGGCCGATTAGTCGGCCGCTTCAGAAAACAATTAGCTCGTCTGGCTCGAGTTGGCCACAGGCCTCGGACCTACTCGTACAATCACTGGCGCTGTCTCCCATTAGCGATCCATAATATCGCCGGACATAAATAGGAGGCTCGTGCTTGTTGACATATTGAGAAAAGCTATCCCTCAGCTCGATGACTTGGCGACGTCTCGTACCTCGGTGTATTACAGGCCAACGAAATCTCGTCGATCTCGTCGAAGGCTCTATTTTCCTATCGACAGTCGGCGCGCCGGGAAAAGTGAAACCTGGCCCGATACACTAACCCGTACAATCTATGCAAATGCTAGTCGTGTTAAGAAAGGGAGACTAGTCCGCGGAGATATATCGCTGGCAAAACAATGTGCGTTCGATCGCACCTCTCGATCCGCGTATCAACACTCCCCGTGGCACCGGGAGGCGGCAGCTTCCCGACAGCGGCGAACGCCCGCAAGATTTATTATGCCCCGCACGGCCAAATAGCGGGGAAAGCGCGATAATAAGGATAGTAATGCTACAAAGCGATTGAAGCGCGGGCGCGACTTGGTAATCGAATGGGCCGAGCACTCCTGCCGCTGCGCTCTCCTGGCTTGGCGCATTTCGCCGTGTGCGCATCGAGTTATCGCTTTTACGCCTAATTACCGATTTAATTACCAGCGCGCGCATTGCGCCGCCGCCAGATGCGGCCGATAAAAGATCTCCGAGGGGCTACACAGTTCACGCGGCCCGAAAGCGTGATTATCACAATTAATGAACGATTACCCTCGCTCTCTCGTTTTCCCTTTATACCTCTCTTGTTCTCTCGCTCTCGCGTTTATCCGAGCGCAAGCTGCTGGTGCTCCTATGCGTTCTCCAAGTGAGAATCTCTCAATCTCTGCTAACGGTTGTTAGCGATTCTTCGCCCTCCCTCACTCCGCTGTTAATCTATGCCCATAATTCCTGGGTAATTGCGGCTCTTCTCCTCACGTGCTTCTCCTCTCGCCTTCTCTCTTCCTCGCTCGCCGAACCGCGGTGGGCTCGCATGATAAACGAACTTTAAATCAATCACCGTGAATTAGCAGCGCGGAAGGTGAATCTCGCCCACCACTCCCAGCCGAAGCCTTCTCCGACGGTACACAGTAACGTGGGAAGTCACATATGCACACCGGCCGTGTGAATAATTAAGTGCTCGAGTACCATTCAATTAGGAATAATTGGTAAATTGCACAGAGGCCAATTAGCCGCGAGTTTCGACCGCATGCCGAGGTACTTTAGTCAAGGTTTTCTCTGACCCTGAACAACCACACATTCGATCCTACATGTCTTACAGGCTTTAGTTCCACGCTTATTAAGGTAAGCCCTGTGATTGATGCCAATAGTAAATGAGGAATATTGTAAGGATTCTTTTGTAGGAGAATACTGGGTTCGATTGAAAGCATTGCGATGATTTTTCTAAGCTGCTCGAGGGCTAACTTCCCCTCGGGTTCTATCGCAGTACACGGTTAACCGTAAGGATGGGGAAATTGATGGGGGTGCTTTCACAGGAAGCCAGCCTGATAGGGGAAAGGCTGTCGGTCCGAAGTCTATCAGCAGGGGTATATTTGTCGAATGTATCTCAAGTCTTCTGGCTCGACACAAGAGCAAACACTTTCTCTTTTGATGGATTTAAGATTGGCATCGAAGACACGTTCTCGAGGAATTCCACGGACCGTTGGTCATCGGACTAAATACAATAGATTTATGCATCAACACTTGAATCTGCTTGAAATTGCTCTGCAAGACTACGTCGTGAAAATAGAATAAAGTAGTTGAAAGCTATAATGAAGCTGATCCTTTCATTGGACCACCATGAAAAGACGATTCTTCCAGATATTTCGCGTAACTTTCAGTTTCGTTCTAATTTCTTTGACGAGACAACTCAATCGGACCCCTCGAACCAAGCGGAAGTGGATCCCACGGACTTTCAGTTTTTAGCCTAACAAAAGTGAGCTGCCCGTTTTCTCTGTTACTTGATACCCCGCTGTCACGCACGTCGATCGGCAGAGGCACGCACGCACGCACGCACGCACACAGCACCGATCGCGGAGAGATGCTCGCACTTTCTTTCGTGCACCCTGTGCCGAAAGCCGAGTGTGTCCAACTTTTTTAATTAGGACGGATACCGGTGGGTCGAGCGAACAAGCGAGCGATCCCGCGCTACCTGTGCTACCATCAATCACCGGATCAGAGAGATTTCTCGATCGACCTCTCGCCCGACACAATGCCTGCCCAAATGATGGCCCGTAAATAGCAAGTAATTGGGCCCGCTGCCGCGATTTGCCGTGAATTCTCCCGGCACCGCCAGTTTCGCAATCCAACTTCTGCGTTCCCGAGAAACCTCGCAGTTTGATTTAGAGATATCCTGTCACATTAGCTCGCACTCGAGCATCGAAAAATCCGTCACTTCAGCCGCAGAGTCATTCCGCGCCAGTAGAGAGCTTGCGTTTAATTAAGAATCGCCGTAATTGGGAGCCGGGTGGTGGATAATCTGTGTGCAGAAGAGATGGTCGCTTTTTACTAGTGAGCAGCAGTTGAGCCGAGCCCAGCCTCGACTCGGTAAGACTTGGTAAATAGTTGGCCAGACTGGCGAGACAACGGTCAGGGAGGTTGACGAGCGAGGGAATAGACGAGCCAGCCGCTGACCACGTGGAACTAGAATCCGCGGAAAGCCGGGGAACCGAATGACCCCGTGGACACATCCTGTCCTTTGTCCGCTCTTTCGTGGAAACGATAAAACCGAGCGAAAGAGAGAAAACGACAGTGCGGGGACTGGCGCGTCGCAGCCCTCCAGCAGGAAATGCCGGCGATTCCCAGCCGCCTCTACCTATAAGGCGTTATGACACGCCAACGAGGACACGCGGCGCGCTGCTTATTTGCATGCGCCTTTCCTACGACAATGGTGTCAGCACGGAGAGAATGCTCGCCGAGTATTGCCTAGGTGAATCCTTACTCCCAGACGTACCACGGGCGACTGACCGATTCAGCCGTGAGAATCAACTGCCCCACTACCTGCGAGCCGGCAGCCTCTCCGAGGAAAAACTCCCATGCTCCAGTGAACAACGCTCGAATTACGGACTCCCGGCCCCTTTCCGCGCTAATCGGGATGATAGTCCAATGCAAAGTAATCCTCTTACAGCTCGGTACCATGCCGGAGTTTAAATGATTAGCTCGCTTTTTCTCACCGAAAGTGCTCTTGTCGAGGGCTCTCGAGAAAATGAGCGCTCCCTTTGCCGGGAAGAGGCGCTATCGCACATTATGGATGGGATAGGGCCCCAACAATAAGGGAGCAGGGAAGCAGGCCCTCGTACGCTACGCGCACAATGGCTAGATAAGGCCGCAAGAGTGCCGCGTACAACTAGATCGGATATGCACGCACTGCATATATGCTGCAGGGCTTTGTGCGCAGCAGAAGGAGCGCGCACCAACAGCTACGGGTGGATATACTGGTGAGGCAAGAAGGGAAAAGCGGTAAGCATCTCATCTCTATCTGATAAAAAGAAACCGCCATAGAGTGAGAGAAAGAGAGCCGGGGAGAGACTGTGGCCTCTCGATGCTCGCGCAAGAGACAGGATGAATGACCAAAGAGAGCGGCGAGCAGCCTGAAATTCCTTGGGCAACTGCTCCTCTAGGAGTGCTTTCTTCCACGCACAGCGTCGATAAATGACATCGAGAGCGCCTCGAGAGCCACGAGTTCTCGTGACTCGCCCTTATCGGCAATGAGCATTGTGTCAGCAGTGGGCTTGACGGCGCCAAGGATCCACTGGAAATTATTCATAAGCCGACCGCTTTCCAATCCCATTCAAACCGACTCTTTTTTCATCCGCATCTTTTCGCCCAACTTCTAAAGAACCAACGTGAAACTGTTCTGGTCTGCCTATCGCCTTGAGATCTCCGAGATCTAACGCCTTCGTTCGTGCTCTAGAGGTCGTTTTGTGTCCCATGGATAATCGTCAAGTGCGCACTGGTGAGACTAATGTTTCGGTATTGGTTGCTGGGCATTACTGGGACAAGGTCGGGAGTCTTGGTCTTATATCAGTCAATCGTCCAAGACTCGAAGACGATTAATTTCCTTCGTCCGACGCGCGTCGACTGGACATCTCTTTAAGGGAGCGAAAAGAATTCAGGAATCCCCGCCTAATCATTGCCGATCGTTTGTTCTTCACTTTTCCTCGAGCCGCCGCACATTGATCAAGTCTGATCATGACATGGAAATCAATCAACTGGTAGTACTTTTACACTGATAAGGCAAGGTTATAGTTTACACCGCGAAGCATCGACTCTTGCACCTAAGACTTTACGATCATATGTATACAGAGATTGGAACACATCCCACGCTAATAAGCCTTAATAAAAGAAGAATTCCGAGGAGCGGAACACGCGCTGCTTTCCCTAGGCGGCTCATTTGCCTTTTCTCTGGCCGACTCATTACCGTCGGGTTGTAAGTGCAGATAAAGGCGGTAATTCTCGTCGGCATTACGGTAATATAAACGCCCCGCCTAGTCCAGGCCGCGCCGCGGTGAAAATACTACTGGGAGTTCCAACGGACGCTTTACCGGGGCACCGTAAGCTTTATTACCGTGACACGACGATGAAGACGCGAAGAAACGAGGTACGGCACTCCGCATTAGAAACCAATGCTATACTGGTCCAATATAAGAGGCGGCGTGGCGGCTCGGCGTCGAAAGCGCATAATGCGCCCCTATCGTTATTCTTCTGGTTCGGCACGCTCTCGATTTCCGTCAGCGAGATTACTCGAATGCGCAGTACGTGTACGCCTCGTTAGTGAGCGCGTACCTCGCCCGGACTCGATTTCATTCTTCTCTCCGACCGAAATCCACTCCTCGGGGCCACCTCGCGCGCTAATGAAACTGGAGCGCGCGCGCGCGCGCGCGGGAGGAAGAGGAAAGTCCGCCCCGACTGATGGCCCTACCAACAAGCCAGGAAAAAAGAGAGACGAGGAAGAGCGGAGAGAACCCCGACGGGAGTGTGGCATTATGCAAAGTGAGCAGGAGGCCGCGCGAGGCATACCTCGATAATTTCACTGGTGCTCAAGTGTTATTTACCACTATTTGCTCAAACGCCCGTGAAAGTCGGTTTTTCACGCTCTCCAATACTGCCACCGACACCAGTCGAGAGCCAGTGCACTTTCAGAGGCTTATCTATGGAATGGGATGCCCGTGCGTAGCCAGTGGTGCCAGACTGGCATGGTCAGATGGTAAAGACCGTTCACATTACAGGCGGCGGACGAAGCTTTCGATAAACTCCCTTTCTCTCACACTCGGCCGCGCTCTGCAAGTTGAGCGTGAGCAGGGCTTTAACCGTCTGCTTGCTCGCGGTTAAAATTCCTCGAAACGCAAGTTTGTCAGTCTAATATAGCATGATGACGGGGTATGCATGTCCAACCAATACTCCATGAAACCTGTGAATAAACGAAACGATGCGAATCAAATAAAATCCTGCCGGCTCAGAATAATTCAGCGAATCTCGCGAGTGAACTTTGAGACGCGGGTGGAGGAGCAGCTTGTAATAATCGAGAGGGTTATTAAACCTAAGCAGGAGGAGAGGGATCGAGTACACTTTCCCACACACGTCGGTAATTTCGTAGGCCGCGCGCTCGCTCTCGTCGAGAGGGAGGAACCGGTGTTACGGCAATTAATTCGAGCCCGATCGGTCCGCCTCTGTTCCTTCTTGTTTTATCATCCGCCGCTTCTCCCGGCCGCCTCTCCCTTTCTCCCTCGCTCTGTCTCGCCCAGTGGCTCCCGGCGGTCCCCTTTAGCAGGTAAGCCGCGCGTTATTTCCGTGAACCAAATACGGCGCTCGGTCAAAGACGCCCGAGAGGAGGACGATGTCCAGTCGGCCGATCACCGAATAATCAAGGTGCACTCATGTAAACGCAACCTCCGTCATACGATACTCATGAATAACGCCGCTGCCCGGCCCAACTCACCGAGAATAAATAGATTGCAGTCGAATTTGCATTGAAATGCGTGGAACTATGTTAGGCCGTGATTTACGAGCGGTCTCTAACGGGAAGAGTGAGCTCGCCAGCACAGGAATCGGGCAAGGCTGTTCTATTCCGGCCGTAAGCGGATCTCTCCACTGACAGCGCGCCAGTAGTATTCCCTCAAAGAAAGCCGCGTCATTGACTCGCTACCGGTGACCTTGGTGTTCCTCGAATCCCGAGAAACTTTCGAGTAACAAAGTGCGGCCGGGAGCTCGCATTAAGGGTCTCTCATGAGGCAGGGGAGCGGGCGGTTCTTCGGCGCAAGGGAACTTCCCAGACGGTCGTAAAGTGGAGCGCGTAATAACGGAATGCAGAGCAAGAGAGCTTCGGGGCCTCTTTCGATTACTGGCCCATCTACATATCCCTCCCACCTGCGCCGATCTCTACTTCATTATCGTGCGTGGCAGCTCGATTTGCGCATTCATTGTTGCGCAGTGTGGAGGGTGTGTTAGCAGCATGGGGGCTAAATCTCTCGGGAGTGACTTTAAAATTTCAACTGTTGCGATATTATTGGCCTTACACGAAATGGACGTGGTGCGCTTTGAGGCGTAGGACGCGGACGATCGATCGGCGTCCAACTGTCTCCCGACGTTCTCCTCCTCGTCCACCTCCACCTCCTCGATCATCCGGAGAGCGGGCGAGGATTTCGCCTTCGAGTTCGGGCACGCGTGAAAGCGGCATATGCCCCGAGTGGTACCGGCGAACAATTAAACAATTGTCGGTGTCGACCCACTTCCTCTCGAGCGCGGCGAGAGACACCCCGCATCCTTTGATCCCCAGCTTTGGTCCCCAGCGTCTTCCTCTCTCTGCCGGACACAACGCGAGCCACTGTTGGACACGAGAGCGCGATAAAAAGAGGGGCCCGCACTTTCGATCTGGCGGATATGTGCATCGATTCCGATTAAGATCAAACGGCGTATCGTGCACTGCCGGACTCGTTGCCTCGTGAATAAAGAGGCTTCTATTTATTTACCTGCCAGCGCGCGACTCGCACTCGCCAATGACACCAGGACAGTTACGCCGCGCAGGAAGGTGGACCGGACCGATTATGATGCTGGCTCGAGAAGCACGGCAACTATCTAGTCTGGCCGGGAGAAGTAATTGCGCGTGGTTACCGTGGCACGAATTCCTTCCGGTCTCAAGACAAAGATCTGCCGAGGGTCCAGCAGTAGTTAGAGATCCCAGATAATCACCGGATCGATCAATCTATGCCCGTAGTGTTCGGCCAAGTCGCACGCTCCTGATTAAGTAACACCCGACACTAAGACGTAACCGCGTGCGAGAGCCGCGAGAGGAAGGACTCGCCCGAGTAAAAGTAACGCGCTCGTCAAATTGCAACCAGGAACCACTGTCCCTTATCTTCTTGGTTATTCGAACCCCTCGTCTTTAACCGCTGGTATCCTTTTACCTCGCGATCTAATCGCCCGTCAAATTATTTTCCATTTCCCCCTGGCCTTCTCCAATCTAACCATTAAGTCCCATCGTTGCGTCGACACACTGTATCATTTGCAATCTTGTCCGTGCGTCTTGGAAACTTTTACACTCTATAGTACATTCGGTCGCATTTTATCCTCGTGTGCTAGACTATGACGGTGCAGCCGTTGTCAGACAAAGTCGCGTCCGTTTCTACAAATCATTGGCGATAGAAATGGTGTGATATTAATTGCTCAGTCGGACATAAATTTGCTTGGTCGGTTAGTTGATGGGCTGTTTTTGAGTAGTTGCTTGAAACATGAAGACTCTAGGAGTCTGTTTATTTCGGTATTATTGCGGTCAAGTGCGATTCTTAGTTAGTTAATGCGACTTATTCAATTCGAACAAACATGTGCGTTGGAGGACCACAGGCTTAGCGTTATCGAGCAGCGGAGATTGATTTGTGTGAGGCGTAAGTGAAAGCTTGAGTGGCGCTTGTCGAATCTACTTATCCTGTAATGCTTCAGCCAAGCCTTTTCACTGTCAAGAGAAGACTGAGGTCTTTCAGATTTCTGCCTGTTCTCCTTTTACTCATTGAAATCGTTAATAGAAGGATTTCAAGAACGGAATTATCTTCGGGGAAGCTACAGAATGCTCTGCTAATGAAACGGCGCAATTGCGTCACGTACATTGGTCCGTGTGTGAAACCGGAATGTCACGTGCGGCGTACGTATGGCTGGGCCGCGTGTCGAATTAGTCTGGCTTGCGAACTGGTTACAGCATTAATTAGCATAGCACAAAGGGATTCATGAACAGATGGCTAAATTAACCGGCAAACTGAACGAGGAAAATGCATTTATCACGATAGAAGAAACATAGACGACTGCGCAGTGATGGAATATTTATGCGACACGTGATCCCGACTGCCTAATGAATTCAGCGACCTTGTCTAAAACTAGCCCGATAGAAAAAGAAACAGCACTCGTCCGATGCTCGAAGCTCTATCCATGCGAACCACCACCCACATTCCACACCATCAAAAAGAGGAATCGCTCGAAATTATAGGTCATCCGTCTCATCCATTCTCGCTCCTACTCCTCGGGAGGCGTTCTCTACTCGCAGGGGGCGGATAATTAATAATTATAATGTGATCAACGGGCGATGAGTAAGTGAATATACCCCTCGGGCAAATCCCAACTCCTTCACTCGAGAAGGAATGTTTTTGCGGACATTTTTGAGAATGGTGGTGGAAGGACAAACGCGCCATTCTCTTCTGGCCAATCTAGCTAGTTTCGGAAACATTAATGTTACTTATTTCAGCATCGAGCACGTGTGACACGGCAATGTCCTGACAGCAAGAACGATCCGCCGTGGGAAATGAAGGAACCTTGTAGCAGGATAGCAAAAGGGACCCTTTAGTAAATTACTCCTGCAAATATGCTATCGCGTGCTCGAGCATCATCCTCTCCAACAATATTGAATGTAAATTGTTCCTGGAGGAGAACCCGTACTTCTTCCTGGATTTAATTTCCCCGTCTCACCTTCCGCCATTCCCGACCGCTTAGAAATATACACGCAACAGCGGACATGTCATTATTCTATTCTCTACTTACCCGGCGGTTCCCGTGAACTTCCCTCGATCACTTCGCCAGTAATTTATGGTCTATTTTCATGCAATACGAGACAGCGAGACGTCGGGAGAAATTAAATGTCTGTCGTTAAAGGTACACTCGAGGGAGCAACGATATTGATGCGGCGGGTAAGTGTGGTTCGATGGTAAAGACCCAGCAGAATAGAACCTTAGTAAAGACCTAAATTAATAAATGAAAACTAACACGATGAATCGCAAGATGATATATTCGAGATCAGCCACCTAGCCTTAAGTGGCGCATCAATTACCACCCCCGAGAAAGGATTGGTGCTTTCTATCCCAGCTCTACTCTGTTGCAGCGAGGCGCATTAGCGGACAATAGCACGCTTTTAAGGCGGCAATTTAACGCAAGTTCTCACGAGGCTCTAGACTCGCCATGCGAGCATTAGCGTTTTTTATTCCGTGGCGGGCAGCTCGTCCCGAAGCGAAGACGTCTCGCTCGGCGTCGTCGCCGAGACGCAAGGCACGACGTCGTGGTGAGTCGGCGGCGCGCGGCGCCTTCGGTGGGGCGGACTCACGCAGAAGTGCGAAACCCGATCCTCCTTCCGCGATCCTCCGACAACCTCAGGATCAAGCGATTCCCACAATATCGTCGGCTGCTGACCGTTTATCGGCGCCGCGATGCCGTTGTCCTATTATCGATTATGGCTGACCGTACGCGTAACGCGTACCTCACCCCGCGGGACCGGGGCCATTATGGAAATCCTGCCGATAATGCGAGACCACCTCCCCCTCGGCGACGGGGGGAGAGGGGTAATTGGCTGGATGCTCTCGGCCATGATTTCCATAAGCCTAATACGGGAAAAAGGCATTAGTGCGTATTTGCTCTAAGGTGTCCGCCGGCAGTTCAACACCGTTGCGCCCGGATCCCGACGCGCTCTGGAGCGACCTACCGCAACGATCCCCCGCCGCTGGAAGAAAGGAAAGAGCCACTCGAGAGAAATGTATCCCGCAACGAGACCTGCTCGAGGAAACTAATACCGGCCGAGTCCCATACAACTATTAATCGTTTGGTACGGTCCCTGCTCAATTGGAATTCCTACTTGTGTTACACCGGTGTGTGCCGTTCGATCGACCCGAACCTTTCGTCCCAGTAACATTGGATTCTGGACGAAGCGTATCGCATGGTGGATCGGCACGGTCATGTGATTTTCAAAGTGAAAGTCTCCTCCACGGGCGAATGAAACAGCGACGATATAAAAGGACTCTTTGTTGAAGGCGGCGGAGGTGGCCGCCTTGTGGAATTTGACGCGGGTGGTATACGCTTGAAAGTGAAGCTGCATGTGGCTTCGTTCTCGCGCGCGCGCGCGCCCGAAGGATAAGCACCAGCGTGCAATAACTTCAACGTAATCGCCGTGCAGTCAGACGAGAAGAGAGGCCTTGTCTATATGGGCTTTAATGCACACGAGAAATAACAGCGGCGCATCTCTCTTGCCGACATCTTTTCGTTCAAGGGCAGAACAATCCCGCACACGCACATACTCCGGGAGCGTAGGGTGGAAGAGACCGGCCGGTCCTTGAAAACGGTTCACATGCTCTAAAAGCAGGCGGAATTTCTAATAAGGTCTCTCTCTCTCTCTCTCTCTCTCTCTCTCATACTCGAATCGTACCCGAAGAAACATCGAATACCGACTGAATTCCATGAAAATGAGGCTGACCTTAAGATTCCACATTCTACTCTACATGCTGTCCTTATAACACAGATATTTCTTTTTCTTGGCATTTTTTCCGAACAAAATAGCACGTTGGGACAGTTGATACGATCTCTCGAGGAAAGATGGCGCTTCAGCTATGAATATGTCATATGTCAATTGGATTATGAAAGGACTCACCTCATGCGCCTGGTCCTCGATGCTCCTGAGTACAGCAAGGTTCCGAATAGTGGCCCGGCGCGACTCGAAGGACGACTCGAGCCTGGTCGCGGCGTTCCCGACCTCCTCGACGAGTCTCCGTGCCCGCTTCACCGACAATCTGGAAAGATAAAAAGGATCCGTGATCGCGCGCGCGCTCACCTCGCCTCGACACCGTTAGGAATTCTCGTCGGCTCTGGCGTTATCGCCTACGAAAGATCGAGCCCTAACTTGCGACCAAGTCCCGCGGAAGGTAAGGTAAGGTAAAGCACCGGGGCTGCCTGGTTGGATGCGCCACGGTGGCCCCGCTCGTTCGCCGCTTGACTAACACACTTCGCCTTCGCGTTATCTTTGCATTAAAATGTCCTTGGCCAGCCGGCAGATAAACTATTCCCACCTAACACCGTATAACAGCGGCTCGATAGTCGAGTTTTAGCTACGGGCCGCATTTCAAATTGCCCCGGGAAACAGTATACTCGTGCGCTTCCACGCGTAGTTATTTCCAGTTGGTACGAGCCAGGGACGAGCTAACTCATCGATTTAACGCGTTAGTAATTAAAAGGAATGCCGCCGAGTGCGCCAATGAGATGGAGAGCGAGGCCCAATCCGGAATAATACGTCAGGGAGTACCCATGAAATTGGCCGCCCCGGGGCTTATCCCCGGGCTTCCTAGCGGTATAGGAGGTGGTGTACATGCGTGATCGGGCATGCTAAAACTCCTTCACCTAACGTGCTCGACGTGCAAGAGCGGCGCCGCACGCTCCTCCAGCGCGGCGATTGCTTCCTCGGCATCTCTGGACGTTCGTCTCAATGTCGGGTCCGTCAGGAGCCGACCGAGAGGCGTCAGCGTGCCGGAAAGGCTCGTGCACTCCTTCAGCTCCGACATCTCGATCGCCAGCCGGCGTCCTGCCGCCTGCCACTCCGTCATCAGGCTGTCGTATTCCTGTCAGAAAAGACAAACAAAAATATCGTTAATAGCTATAGGTTCTGCCTTCGAATTCGTAGACATAAGGTGTCTGGATTTCGGCAGGTATGCGGGACTGGGGGACTACGGGACTGGGACTGGCACTGGCTCTATTGTACTTGGCCTTTTATGCCTAGGCCAATTCTGACCTAGATCAATCGAAATCTGGGTTAATAGTGGATGCCTTTATCTGGTTATTAAGTAATGTCACCTGGATGTCATTTATTTTCAACAGGATGGCAGCCTGTGCAATATCTTGTTGGATCTTAAACAAGTAGCTATGCGAAAGTACCTTACGAAAGAGATAATTCAACCCATTCCAATTTACCATTTCGCGACAACACCTGATTTTTTTCAGCAAATCACTGTGACGAGATATGCAGACGTTGACACACGCCAAGAGAATGCAATGCCAGCAGACTTGGATTATCACGGCTTTGAGTAATTGTCTTGTGCGCACTGCACATATGTGGATAGAATACTTGGACTATTAAATCGCATCGACAACCAATATCGATTGTCCGTTCCCTTCCCAGTTCTCAGTACACTACACTTCCGCGAAACGATTCGACGTGCTATTTAATTCAGGTTAAAGGTCACCGGCGATCCTAGGGGGCCGTTTTCTCTGATTAATTATTACTCGGGACTTTCCACCGATCGTTTTTTCCCGGGCATCCGTCGCCGAGACAATCATAAATAAAGGCAGTGCCTGATAATGGATCATCGGTAGGGAGAGACAGTGGGATCCCCACTGATGTCTCAATCACAGGAAATCATTCGGCCGATTGATTGATCGGAAGATCGATCGGGCTCCGCCGCGGGCTACTTGCTCTTTAAATTCACCGATATCGCTGGCGCAAAGTGGTCCGACAGTTAGGAGAGGTCAGATTCGTAAGTTGGGAACGCGTTACGGGGATTCTCGCGAGCGTTAGTCATTCTTTGGCGAACATGTATCTAATCATTTCCCGTCTCGGCTATTCCTGGTGCTGGTACGAGCCTCTCGAACGGGGATCTGGCTAACGGGTTCGCAAGGACACGGCGCCGTATTGATTGGAAAAATTAATAAGGCCACACCCTTCTGCCTTCATTCATTAAAGGCACATAATGGCCCAATCTCTACTAGACGCCACGGAAGAGAACTGTTGGAAAATGTTGAGTAGCGTTTCGGTTCAGTTTTAGCATCGATGACGAAAGCAAGGTAGGAGGAGACCGTTATTTTTCTGAGGAAAGCCGACGATGAATTTTGAGCCGGCGCGGCGAATACCACACGGTGCAAGTGGGTTTCACATAACCTGGGGGTTAGGCAGTTTATTTAGCGCTAGCGCGCTGTAAATTGTCGTTCTCGCGATACTTCACGGAAGACGTCGGCGTGCACAGCATTCGCGGATCAAGAGCCCTTACTTTCTGCCGAAGAATCCCGTGGCGGCTCGCGCGTGTCTGCGCTTCGATGCACTATGCTAATGACAGCCTCCATCGATGTAAGCGAGTGACCGTTATTTATAAACATATCCCAGGGACGAGCGAGGGACTCCTCTTCTCCTTGTAACACTTCTATCTCGGCTGTGCTTCCGCCAAAGGCACCGGGCTAGATGGAAATCGACATTTTGCTATGCGATTTCCCCCTTATCGTGCCTCGTCTATTCAAATGCGAAACACCTGTTTCGCGAGTCGCACGTTGCTTCGCAATGCTGTCGACTTTCATTAGAGCAAGATCGGATCGTCGTCAAGCACTAAAGCCAAGAGACGATGAGCCTCCAAGTCGGGCGGAATTCACGTTCCATTTGAGTAATGGACTTTCTATTAAATCGGCACCTTCTTATACCCGATACCGCAGGGGATCGGGAAGGGACGATCGAATATCATTCCACGAGAGGACTAAAAGAAAGCCACTCAAGCATCACTAAGAAACAAATGAACGAGCCACTTCGATCCGAACGAGGAACGGGGATTCGAAAGGCTCGGTGGAAGACACGGGGTAGCTGACCAATACATTTGTATCGTTCGCCAGCCTGTCGAAAGGCACCGCGCGCCGCTCGCGGAGTAATCATTTTTCATCGAACCTGCCGAATCACCGTATCGTGACATCGAGCCAACTCTCCGCCCGTCGAAATTCCGCCTGACTTACTTCGCCCGGCCGACGAGAACAGCATTTTCGAGAGCAATTTGTCGCGCGAATGATTTGTGCGGCCCGGAAGTGTAAGCGGCCGGGTATAATTGTCGGCGGAGCGTTTAAAATAGCAGGCATTGCTGCAATCGGAGCTCCCGGACAAATTGGTCCTGATGGACAAGAGAGCCAGATCGAAGGATAGGAGGAAGGCTTGCTAACGCGGTGTACGTATCCGCGTAGGTACAGTAGTGCGGGAGCCGTGAGCAGGACACATAATAGAATAGCGTGGAAAGCGAGATCAAGATCGAGATCGAGATACTGCAGGACCAAATTCAATGATGACTGTCGGTAATTACCTTGTAGAAGGCGACCCACTGCATCTGGTCGTGGTGGCAGCCTTCTCGCCTGGGAATGTACTTGCCGACGGTCGCATCGGTCACCACGATCGTCTGCAAACATCAAAACAATTCTCTGTAGCTCGAGTGTGCGCGAGAGTGAAATAGGCTTGGTTGAGTCATTAAATCCTTAGAGGCTGCACCGTGGGACTTGGATTAAGCATCTATTGAGGCCGGGCTTGGATTATTTCGCTTCTAACGACTCAGTTTTCACCGGCGGCTACCTTTTATCGACGCGTTTCATCAATCACAATGCCGGCCGGGCGCAATTGGAATGCTTGAAAGGACTGATCCTCGAGAGCCAATGGGAGAAGCAAGGGTTACGCGCAAACGGCGGTGCGGGCGCGCGCCTGCTAGAGCAATGTTTCCACCGACGGAATTTGGACCAAGCAAACAATGATGCCGGAGAGAAGCGAGCGCGAGAGTAGCTGGTGCATTGAATGCCAGTTAAGGATTTAATTGTTTATTGCTGGCGCTCGAGTGTCGCTCTCTTACCTTGACGCAGCTCAGAGGTAAAAGCGAGTCGTTCGAGACCTCCGTGGCCCCGTTGCAGCTTCGCAGTAGCAGAGCCAGGCAGACGTTGATTCGGCTCTGAAAAGAACAAGGGAGACGCCTTTCTTTCTCAACTGCTTTCAATGCTATGTGCACTCGAGGGAATTGGAGGGCCGTAAACCCTCGAGCCACTGCCGTCTCAGCCTAAGTCTGCCTAATTGCGGCGCATTTCTACTTACTCGCACGAGAGCCAACACTTCGCCAAGGAGTTCCAGACATTCCGCGGAGTCCCCGCGGATCAAGAGTGTAAATCCTTCCTTCGTACAGTCGGAGCTGAAACAGAGAGAAGAGTCCGCTGTAGACTAGACACACTGGACCTCCAAAGACGAACTAAGGCGATGCTTAATGTCTCGCATATGTTGATATGTGACATTCCGAGTAAAATATCCTTCAATTAAGAGTACAGATTTCCCATGACGAGTTTCGAAACACTTTGACTTGTCAATTGATACTCCAAATTTATGACCTGTGTCAGGGCAGTTATATTCAATGCAATAAACGAAGATTCCTGAGTCGCGTGATACTCGAATACTTCGAATGGGGTAATCAGGCATTCTGGCAACCATCCAAGTTTCCCGAATCGCTGACTCCTTCACGCGATCAGTAAATCAGTGTCCGAAAGCAGGTTCGCGGTAACTAGTTTAAAAGAGTGCAAGAGGGATGCGAGTGAGGGAATTGCACAAAGTTTCGACATGTAGGCGGGTGGTTGGGCCAAGTACATAGCATTTCTCATACGGCTCCACCCGTGGCGCCCTTCCACCTTACTCTCTTCTTTTCCAACCTAGCTATGCATCTACTTTCCCGAGTCCTTTCATATACGATGAGCAATGGTGTTGTATGCGCGAACAATGGCGCCCTCTGTACGTCCCTTCAGCGCATGCTTTTCCAACCAGTCGCCTTGGAATCCTCGGCTCGGCTCGGCTAATAAAAAGTGCAATGACTCGAGTGATTCGAGTCGACTCCTCCCAGGTTCCTTTTTTCAGAGTGAACAGCAACCAACACGTCGTGAGCGTCACCACTTTGAATCTTGATCGGCCCGGCGACTTGAAGGATAAGTGAAACTTCAGTAGCATAATAAAGCGCTCCCTGGGCATAATGATAGAGGTTCGGCTGCACACCGTATCATTTAATGCGCGATTCGTAATTAAGATAAAGCGGAATCGTCCCCGTACTCAGTGGCCATCGAATTCTTGTTATTGCACTTGCAGCAACACTTCTCGTCAAACTGCCCGGTAATGATAGCTTTCCGGGGCTTTGACGGCACGGAACAGCTTACGACGCTTGTACTGTGGAACTGCTGATGCCGATGATAAGTAAATTGTCTCTGCTCTTACCGACTTGGGACTGGCGTGCCCATCCACCGAGATGATTGGGGAGAATCGGTCGTTTAGAATACGTCGGATTAGGAGACTGCATCCTAGTGGATGAAAGCCTTTGGATCGCGAGGGTAGCCGAGTCTTTTTCAACGTGAAAGAGGAAGTAAGTGGCGAAGGCGCTTTGCTACTACGTCCACTTATTGGCGAGTGATACGACAGGCATCGATAAGGGGCCGAAGTGACCATGTCGGCATTTCGATTGACGTAGGCTCGATGACTATCGCGCGTTCCTTCGACTCACACGTCCCACACGTGGTGGCCTGGCTAATGAAGGGGTTTTAGCAGGGAGATTTTGTCACTGTTTCGCGGACACTGGCAATTCCCAGCGGGGAGAATGGCAGATTGATTCCTAGAGTGGTCCGGGCTGCGTGCCTGTTACGTAAGCCGAGAGAGTAGACATGTTTCCGGTCTAATCGCACATCACTCAGATCTATCAAGCTTGAGTAACACGAGCTATATTTCCTCGTGAGTACTAGGAACCGAGAACGTATGATAAAGCAACTTTGCCTCCCCACCCAACAACTACTGCACAACACACTCGACCTGTAGAAATGGCTCTATTCGCGAGTGCGGAAACGTTTCGTCTTTAAAGTTTAAAGTTGACTTTTTACTGTTTCCTGCTTCCTACTTTCGTATCGGGAGAAGTTTGAGTCTCCTCAACTATTTTGCCTTAGGTGCGATGGTGCCGCGTGCCTGGAGGCCCTGGAGAGCCTTTAGCAGCGTGAGAAGAGGGTGTACGGCCCTGACATAGGGCAAGCCGCGATTGTCAGGAGGCGAGTGAGTTACGCCAGTGCTTGGACCGAAGAAACTCATGCATTAGCACCATTGTAAACCTAGAGCTCCGGTGGAAGCCAGCGCGCATTCGGTATATCGCGACAGCTCATCGTGTACGTACGATGCAGCACAGTGGGCTGCGGGAGTCTAAAACCACACGGCCACGTCCTGGGTGGGCGAACCTTGTCGAACAAAGCCCTCGTCACGACCGAGCACTACTCTCTCGCGACTCTGAATCGACGCTTCGACTAACGTAAGGGTGTCGCGACTTTTCCCCCCTTGAACTCTCTCCCTCTCTCCCTCTCTCCCACCCGACTCCACTACACTACCTCGTAACTCGTAAAGCGTACGCCTCGGCAGTGACAGTGCATGGGAGAGAGAGCATTCAGTTACAAATACCGCGGAGAGCGGGGAGCACGCTTTCAGTAATTAACGTTTTTACGCCACTCATTTGCTACGGTTCCCCGGGCATCCGGCCAAGTGTCACCCCATCGAACCAGCCTGTCCCAATTATCGAAACGTCAAATTTCGACATGTTCATTCATGTAGAAAGTCCAATAGTCATCCGGGGAAGAAGTAGACCGGCAGCATTGCGGGTCGAAAGACCGTGCGAACTGGCACTAAAAAAGGGAGAACGTGCTATCTAATAGTGCTAATTACTACCAGCTTACCAAACGCCAACTGCCAATAGAAGACCAGCATACCTTCTTCAGGTATCACGATAGCAAAGCTATCGGTCGGTGGGAGAAACCTCGAAAAGAATTCTAGTGAGTGATTTTACGGTATCTCCGTAAGCCACCAAGTGTCCTATCCCTCCGAGGCTTCTCCCTGCGGACGCTGTTCGGCGGCTGGTAGAGTTGGGGGTGGACATAAATTATGCAGGCAGGATCGGCGCGGCGCGGCAACGAAAATCGTCAGGAATGGCGTCAACAGGAAACCGGAGCCAGGGCCCCGGAGATAGCGGAGGGTACCGGAGACAGCGGAGAAATGCTAGCCGGTGGTCGTGGCGTCGAAGCGATGTGAGACAGGAAGACAAAGAGGCGAGCGAGAGGCGAGCGACAGCGGCCGACGGTGGCGAGGATCACCGGGTGAATGAAGGGACGCCACCGAGACAGACGGGCCCAATGGATACGAGCGAGAGAAGAACAATAAGGTGGTAGGGAGGAGGAAAAATAAGGAGGAAAAAAGAGGCGCTCGCGGGCCAGATACGATCTTGGAAGTGGGTCGGCAAACTGCGGCTCCAGATCTTCGTCCCGCGGGGAAAAGCGAGTTACCGCTGCTGGGCGACGTTAGGCCGGCCGCACAATGAACCGTCTGGATATCTACTTGCACCTCGTCATGCCAAATACACTACATATGTGTATTTTCCCGACTCTATATGATACCACATATCAAAAGACTCTTCAATTTACAAAGCTGAAATGCGATTTTTGGACACTGTGGTCCGCATGAGTTTTCAAAAGCAGCGCTCATTAGCGTAGAACTGGCATAAACTTCGCCGAGGATACATTAGAATTTCAATTGAATAATAAGAACACTATCTAGACGATGTTTGTATAATTTGCGTTTTGGAGGAAACATTTATGACGTGGTGGAGCAATGTGTGAAGAGCCTTACCGTTAGCATCGAAGCGGAGGGTGGCTCGCTCCGGTCAGTCCAGACCGAGAGGAGCCGGAGTCGAGCATGGAGGAGAAACTGTTAGATGAAGGCAGATGAGAAGAGGCACCGTCGGCAAGAGAGAGAACGGGGGGACAAGGGGAGTGAGTAAAAGGGGATTGATGCACGTCCATAACTCATGCAGAAATGCGGTCAGGTGCACAACTGGATCAACCAGAGATCCCCCGCGATCCTATCACCCGGCGATCTACGTCGTGACTCCCTCTGGGGGCATACGCCGTACACAATACGTGCCCGATGCGATACCAGCTGTCCAGATAGGCCCGTCCCGCCGCGCCGTTTCTTTTAATAACTATCATCCCGCCAATGATCGCGCGTGTAATTGACACTCTCGCCATCAATAATGCTGTCGGGAAGCTTTCCCGAAGTCGTTTCTCACTTTTCGAGCGGCAATTAGACGCGCCGGATATGAGGTACGAGAATAAATCTCTTCAATTACTAGGGTTTCTCGCACTCGCAGACTCGACAGGACCGCGAGGATCGCACGGGGGGCAACTACCCGAAAATGGAGTAATTACTTTCGACTTTATCGGACGCATATTCGCTGGCAACAGGGACGCATAACTCGTGCGGGTCCATAAATGGACGTGAAAGTTTGCCGGGCGATAAGCGAGACATTAGCCCGTAATTCGCGTATCTTAATAGAATTTTAGGAGGTACTGGCGCCCGTAAATCCAGCATTAAGGGTGTACTAGAGACAGGCGGAGTATAATGCGGGGGGTAAAAACACAGATCTCCAAGTGTAGCCGAACATATCGGAACATAAGAGCGAGCGAACACCGTTTAAGTCCACTCTCACTAGAATCCGCCTGCATAGTTCGCTTTTATCAGACAGCAGCGATCGTCTGCCATAATTTCGAGCAGTGTCTTTCAGTCGGCCAATAAATACATGAGCGATCTGAATCTGGAATTCGGAGATACCGCTGGATACGCAAGCATACAAGTGCGTACCTACACACCCGGCTTGTGTTCCGCACTTTCCCTATTTCACCTTCAATTCACCGGGAAATCGAGGCACGCGCGTACTTATTCACGCGCGCCCGCTCGCTCGATTTGTTCGAATGCACCTGACAGGTTCTGCCGGCACAGCTGGCTAAACACATAGCTATACGTGGGAGGTGAAAACTGTAACGGGACGAGATAATTATTATTCTGGAAATCGTGATTAGCAATCGAGAAGGTGAGATTATTTATAGTCAATCGTTGGAATATCCAAGGCGCACGTTCTCAAAGGAAAGGGTGTGTGTGTGTGTGTGTGTGTGTATGTGCCCCGATTGTCGATTGGTTGGTGCTTATTTCCTTGATTCTTGCGAGAGATTTTCCTGCATTTTTCCGAGACGCGTCTGATGTATACTTTCTTATGAGGGTAAGAGTCAAGATCCGTGTGGCGCACGTCGCGTCCCACAAACCCCGGGCAATCCATTGGCCGGGAACACTGGAAGGCGGAATCGTTCCGGCGGAATGTATGTGAAAATTCATAGGTCAGTTTCACGCAGCATCGCGCGCGCTCCTTTCGGGAGAATAAATAATCGGCGAAATACGGCAGCCTCCATCCTCGAGAAGGTAGAGTGCGGTGCGCACCTCTGCGGACGGGCACTCCACCGACGCAGAGTTCGCTATGTCAACGTCGCCTGTTGCGCTTTCCCACCGTCGGTTTCACGGGAAAAATCCTAATGAATCCCGTGTGCCTAAGGAGCCAGCCGGAGACCAGCTGATTTATGGCGATCGTGTTCCGCTCGGAAGACCATTATGACACACCGTGCAGCTTTCGTCGGCGGATTCCTACGGCCAACTCGTACGTACGTCGCTCGTTTCATCGGATCGTAACCTTTTCTAATCTGTCGGGAAATATCGACGCGTTCCTAACAATAATGGACACTCTCGCTTGTCCTTCCCTCGCGAGCTGCCTTCGCGACCTTCCGTCTTCCGCTTGCCGGCTATATGCCGATATTTCCCGAATATATCTCCTACCTCGCTACCCGCTGCGGCCTTTTCCCCATATAGCATATCAGCCCAAGATCTCTCCTTCCCTCTCTCTCTCTCTCTCTCTCTCTCTCTCTCTCTCTCTCTCAATCTGCTGCTCGGAGATCTCTCCACGCGGTTTCCTCTCGACGCGAACAATTACTCCGATTATTACCGTTTAATATCTGCTGCATCGCAGCAGCTAGAGCTATCAGCGGCTGCAACCGTTTGACGTGTACTAATAGAAACTTTCTGATCTACCTGCACTGGGGAGCACCGGCCGGATTAATTTCTGGCTTCGTCTCCCGATATACATTAGAGGGAAGGCGGTTCGCGCGGGAAGCACGCACTATAAATCTGGAGGGTATCTCGTGCGATCTATGGGGAATGATTAATATGTAAATGCGAGGAGGAGTACGTTCACAGAGAGCGTGCCTCGGTGATTGTGTCTGACCTAGGCCCCGCGCCTGGGTCATACTACTGCGGCTGCATAGTGTGAATTGGCCATTACCGGCTGACCGAGACTGTCGGTCTGTCCGCTGGTTGCACGCTGCACCATAAAACCGTGCGATGAACGATACCGCAATAGGTTGCCGTGGCTATCGTACGTGATATGTTTTATGAGCTGGCGAGTATGCGAATGCGGTTAAAACGAGCGGCGAGGGGGACGCGCTAGTGAGTCTTGGCCAAACGCCTCTATGCGCCTAACATCTTCTCCTCCCTCTTCTGCTTTACGATCCTTGTCCAAGGAGACAGAGGACTACTCCCAGTCTATGAGCCGGCCGATGCGATTCATAATCATCCCAATTGCTTTTCAATCATCGTCGATTTCTTGCGCTTTCGGGAAATCGGAATATGCCTGGCACTGTTTTTCTCCGAGACCGAAAGCGCCCGCTGTTGCCCGGGGGGCTGAGTAATATCTGATTCGAGGTAGGATCGCGGTGTTCCGGTTTCGCAGAGGTCCAGCCGGAGACTATCCAGGCTCCGATTGCTCTTGGAGAGAGGGCTGCACAAAGAATCGTGATTCCGCGCGGCTTCTCGCCCGACGTGCCTCCTTCCCGCGCCGCTCTGCGACCGAGGGAAATTTTGATCCGAGCATTAGACAAGCGGCGAATTATGATTTCGCGGCGTCCGTGTTCGGGGCAAAAGGCGAACGCTTGGAGCGAGCGCAATTAAGGGGTCATATATGCTAGGCACGTCATGAAATAAGTAAAGGTTTGTTAATTTATTGTCCTATTAATACATCCTGTTATTAAGTTTCTATCATGTGTCCGTTATTGTACATACTTTGAAGTATTTTCTCCGAAAAATACAAATAAATAACTAGGTTATGTACGACGTAACTGGCATCGTCTTAATTCAAATTGCAACATGCGGTGGTCAATGTATCTTGGTCAATTGTTATCTAAAAAAAATATAAAAAATTGAGCGTGAACTAGACACAGAAAACTAGTCCTCAACGAGCCAGAATATTTGTTTTCTTTTTTTTCACAAAGTTACACGCGAAAATGTCATTATTTCTAAGTGTTCCTACGAAATTGGTGACATTTTCGCGTGTAACTTTGTGAAAAAAAAGAAAACAAATATTCTGGCTCGTTGAGGACTAGTTTTCTGTGTCTAGTTCACGCTCAATTTTTTATATTTTTTTTAGATAACAATTGACCAAGATACATTGACCACCGCATGTTGCAATTTGAATTAAGACGATGCCAGTTACGTCGTACATAACCTAGTTATTTATTTGTATTTTTCGGAGAAAATACTTCAAAGTATGTACAATAACGGACACATGATAGAAACTTAATAACAGGATGTATTAATAGGACAATAAATTAACAAACCTTTACTTATTTCATGACGTGCCTGGCATATATGACCCCTTAAGAAGTACCCAATGCACCGGAGGGAAAGAGACCCAGGTAGTACCAAGGGGGAACGCCAAGACTTCTCGCAAGGGGATACATTAGACATATCCGCTGGAGATTTAGGCCGCGCTGTTTTCGATCAGGAAATTACACGACGATATCGGAGCGCAGCCAGTCCACTCGCCCTGAGAATCGGCGCTGCGCCCGGGTAGCAGGAGATAGCCGGCGAATGCTTTGAATGGCAATAAAATAAATTGGCGTTATGCTCGATCCTTATCAGTGAAATATGCACTTTCTCTAAACAATAGACTGATTATGCAACGCGGCAAATATATATTTGATTTCCTCGTTTTCCCCTTGCCGATTAGGCGATAGCGAAACTTGTTACTTAAAATCAGCCCGCCGCGCTGCCCGCACCGCCCTGTTTACCGATACTTTATTTATGATCTACTTTCGCACTTTTTCTCCCGGCCCTACGCCCGAGTATGTCGATGGGGAGAGATAAAGGCAATGAGCCTAACTACTGCTGCCGTTGTTGCTGATCCCGCTGCTTTATGATCTCAGGTGCGGGCAATTAAAAGCGTTAATTCATGATTTATAGGAGCTATTCTCTTAAGTATCCGACTGGTTATATAAGGCGTGCCAAGATACTCATCGTCGCCATATATCTCGTGGCTCTCGCGAGACACTATTAGAGTTTAGAGGCTGGGATCGAATAGGACAAGTTTTACGTAACTCATCCTCCGACGATTGTTCTTGACGCCGAACACGCTCCGTGGAATATTTCGATACTAATTGGACGAATGGAAAGCGACCGAGTGAGCGAGCGAGCGAGCGCATTCGAGCCGGACGAGAGCGCAACTTTATTGCCGAGCACATCCTGGCCGGTGGCGATTTTACACTTCCACAACGATTATGGTGGGCGTTCCCCGCCTGGATGTCACGGTCATGGAAAATTATAATTATTACGGAAAGCCGCGTCGATCAGCTTTATTTATTGGAAAGTAGGGGCAGACTGCGACCACCGCCACCGCCGCCGTTGCTGCGGCCAGATTAATAAATTGCAAGGGCCGACTGATTGCAGTTATTATTGCCGCGGTACCGAGAACCACGAGCGAGTGCAATAAATTATTAATTGCATCGTGGCCGAAAGACATGATTTCCTTTCAACTACAGCGCAGACTCCCTAAGGATTCGACTAGACGAAAATTAATCTAGTGAAACGGAGTAACATACCTGGGTAAACGAGCGAGGTAGAGGAGGAAGGCAGCGATCTCCTTGGCAGAGTGCGTTTCCCTTCGCATGGCAGCATTGTCGAGCTCGAGAACTGGCCTCCTCGATGCGTCCGTGTAGCCTGCGGAAGAAAAAATGCCAATCAGTAGCGTTCAAGTAGTATGACTCTGCCACTAGCCGGACGGTCAGCCGACACCGGACGATTTCGCCACGAAAAAATGCAGCAGTTTCGTTTGAAGACACGAGGTCCAGCAATAACGAAAGTCAACAACACTTTTCATGGATTCGCTGGTCGTGGGGAAAACGGCTCAACACCCGCTCGCATTAAGAAGGGCGGGCGCAGTGAAATGCGACTAAGTCAGCCTGCGACTCTTGATCCTTATCGGGATTTTAAGGCGGGTGTTATTTATTAAATGATCATCTTTCGGCCGACATATGTGCATGGGTGTGTGCCCGTGCGCGCCATCTTCACGGTAGTAGGTCATCTTCGGCCGAGATCTCGAACAAACTGCACCGATGAAATGTAATAATACACATTCCGAACACAGGGAGAGAAAGAGGGAGGGTGAGAGATCAGCGCGTGGATAAAGCACGTGAAATAAGAGACATCGTAAAATCTTATTATCTTCATCGTGACTGGTGAGACGTCGATCACAATCGCAAACTCGTGTTCGAACTATCCTCGAGCGCGCGCGCGCGCGCGCATTGCCCCCATCTCGCGTTGGCCCTCAGGACACATCGGCGGAATGACTTCCTTAGCCTGCGACAATCCTTTCCTCGAAACGTGAGAAAAGCCTTGGCCAAGAAATTTCAGCGGCGTCTGCCGTTCGAGCGGAGTCCCATGTGACACGTGCCGTTAGCTGCGGATCCAGTGTCGGGGGGGCACGAGGGCCACTCATAAATATACGGACAGCAGCGCGTAACACCTTGCGATTTTCCCGAAGGCTCTCGCTTACGGCTCTAATCATAATTCATGCCGGCGTAAGTTATACGGCCGATTATGTGGTAACGCGATAATAATGTCCGCCGGCGGCCAGACACGAAAGCCACGAGCCTCGAGCTTTTCCTGATTGCGGATTCTTCGCGCCTATATACTGAGAGACGTGGCGGCTTTTCCGCGTCACAGATATGCGGGAGAGCCTCTTCGCCGGCCGCGCGTGTCATTAATCTTCATTTGCCGGGAGTTTTCGAAGCTTTCGAAGGTTCGCGTGGGAGCGAGAGCGCGCGGGTCACGACTTCTGTTTCGATGGCGCGGCTCTCAGCGGCGACGTGCAATCATTGATGCTGGTCCGCGATAAAGAGGACTTAGAATTTTCAAGCGTTTTAGCGGGCTGGCAGGCGTGGTTGAAGCGGGAGCTTCGAGTCGGGAGGCTCGGCGATTATCAATTAAAATCTTAGCATGATCGAAGGTGTGGTTGGACGCAAGTGTGAGTAGGGAAAGCCCGAAGTGGTTGCTCTTATTAACGGGGGAGCAACAAAACGAGCCTGCTGCAAGTCGTAAAAACTGCATGGGCGGTCTGGCCAGGCTTGTTTTTCCCCTCTACGCTACGTATCCCATCAGCGTTCACGCTCACGCACCCGCTGTTAAGTTAATCGGGCTACACGCATCGAACACTTATCGTCTCTTCTCCCGCTCGCCTCTCCCGGCCGCACGTACCTTCGCCAACGCAGAAAGTGGAGGATGCTTTTTGAGCGATTTTACTCGACGCTTTGATTACCATAACCGATCGATTACTAGCTCGCTGCGTGGAGTTCTCAGCGGGATGAAGACATTTGCGACGACCGCCCGCTACTTCCGCCCGACACTGTCCTCCGAGACAGGTGTTCCGTAACACGGACTTCCGTGAAATATGCTACTTACATTTTTCTCCGCGTTGCCTGCAGCACGTGTTCAAGTGAACTTGATCGATCGACTCCCACATACGCAGAAATACTTTTTAGCATCCAATGATTTGAATGATAATGAAGTTTTGATTTCAATGTTACGAGAGCATAAGCTAATGTACGGTGGACTCTTGTTGCACTTGATGCATTCAAGAGGGCTGGCCGCTGGACGCATGCCTGCACCAGCGTTGCCGAGGCGGCGAATTCATATTTTCCAATCTGCTTAGAGGAGGAGGTGCGATCGAGTTACAATAATAAGCGGTCGGCGCTGGGTGCCCGCACATCCGGCGGGCGCGATGCGCGCGTATTGCGAGCGCGGCCGGCAGAAATTGTCGATCGTCCATCATCATCGCATTACCCCCTCGGTGTAAAGAGCGGCCGCGGATCCGCCTTGGGTTTTAACGTAAATCAAGCGTACTTATAGCCGCCCTGAGAAGAAAGGCCACGTGGTGCGCGGCGAGCTGGTTCTCGAGGCTTTGCGTAGCTGCTAGTCGTCGAGGAGTTCGCATGGGACCCGTGAGAAAGATGGACGATAGTCAGATGGGCCGGTCAATAAGTGTGCTTTTCCAATTTATTGCCGCTCGACAATAAATCCACGCGATTTCTAATTAAGTATCGAGGCTACCTGTCGCTACTCTCCATTTTCTCCGGGAATATTCTCGGAAAAACGGGCAATCGGAACCGAAGTCTCGCTTACGCCCGTAAAATGAGCAGTTGGGTCGGTTGGGAGGAGTGGACGGGTCGCGCGCTCGGAGAAAAAGTCAACTTTCCATCTCACGTTCCGATGTCACGGGGTTAAGTGAATCCCGGGGCGGACGGCTCGGCTTTACATAATCGAAAAGGGACACTTATTTAGATCGAACTAGGAAGAGTGTGGGCCGAGTCTGGCGGCGGTTGCACTGATAAGTAAAATTATTGTGCCGCTCTCACCTGAGCGTGCGGCTCAGGTTGACCCCCGTGGGCTCGATCGGGCACGACTTGGCTCCGGATTAACACTCGTTAGCTCACTCGGTCGGCTATAATCGCTTAATTAGTCGGCTCGCCGCCGCGCCGAGCCATTACCACCGAGCCTACTCTCGTGGAATAATCCCTGCCAGTAGGATTATCGCGAAACTAGCCGGCGAATGCCCGAGGAATGGTAATGGACATTTTCGTCGGGATGCAAAGGCGCCAGGAAAAAGATCTGCAATTATAATCCGGCTGCCGAACGCGTGGCAGCCGTGCGGTTACACACGAGCTTCCCCGTCTGCGAATCATGGCAGACGTTCCCGGCCAATTCCGCAGAAGTACAGTGTTTAAGAGCGCCGCTTCTGGAAAGCAGCGGCAGGCAGTAGGCACAGGTGCTGCGATGTCTTATTTACAGAAACTCTACTCGCCACACGCACACGCACACACACACACACACACACACACACACACACTAGTTGGCTGTGTGCGTAGATGGCAAACCGCGACTTTACTCAGCGAGTGGCGGCGACGCTAAAAAGTTCCTCACCTCTATTAACCTTCAATCTTTCACCTTTCGACAGACTATCGACTTCTGCATACCGCTCGTCGATCATACAGCAACGGCTCGGCTGCTCGTCACGCGTGATCCAGCCTACTTCCACATCCCGCACGCAAACCAAACGTGCTTTCCCGGCAAAACCACCACCGTCTTTATCAAACCGTGCATATGCAGCCCTGCTTTGCATTCGGGCGCCATAGAAAGTCCTCGCCACTGCACTTTGCTGCCTGAACGATCTAATCGTCGCGATCGGCGCCGATTTTTCTTCGCTGAATGAAACGTAATGATCCCATGCCGACTGCCATTCTGAGGGTTCGAGCTGTTATCCTTCGATATACTGGAGTGAAACGGGGGCTCGGGGAACGGTATAAGTATATTTCGAACTCTGACCCGACCTCGGCGGCGAGGCCTCGACAGATATTGCGACGCTAAGATGACGTTAACCACGCCCAGGCTTTATCTTCCCATCGTGACCGTTACCGAGAATCTATGGGAGAGATCGAGCGGCCAATTAGTAGGCGGCTGGATGGATCTCCGTTAGAAAAGCGGGCGAGCGAGCGAGCGAGCGCTACCGAATGGATCATTAACCACGGAACGAATTCGCTCTAGCACTCGGCCAGCTCCTTGGCTCAATTCACCAAGAGCCGAGAGCGAGTGGCGTGGCTCTGTGAAACTCGACTGCCACCCTGACCCAACTAGCCGCAGCGCGGGAAAAAACAGCGACGACGACGACGTCATTAACCCCGGCGAGAATATGGTGGCTCGATCGAGGATCGCCACTTAGAATCTTGGAAAAGCACCATAGGCCCCCGGATCAGGGAGAAAAGCTGGGAAACTGGCTGGCCTCGCCACGCCTCGCGTTCGCACGCTCCCCCTTCGGTGTCGCCGAGGAGAACACACACGTGCGCTCTCTCGTGGTTCGTGACGGCTGGGATTTTTCAGCAGCACCCCCGCGCCAATAAGGAAGCGGGTTATCGCCGGCTCGAATACAATAGATACGCCGGAGTGACTTAATACGACGATAATACCTAATGGGAATGCGAGAGAAATTTTCATGCGATATACTGTCACGAGCATGGGAGTCCAGGGTCAGCCGTGTCAACACTCGACTCTTGGCTCTCTTTTATCCTAGCAGCGCGCCGGCCCGATTCCTGCACTGCAATTACCGATGCCGCGCAGATCGCCGGGGAAGAAGCGGGCGAAAAGAAGTTATGAGTTAATACGGATGATTGCCGGGGTTAGGCATCGCCGTACTTTCCCAGAAAGAGCTCATCGCGATCGGAAAGTATCCCGCCCGCGCGCGCGCGCGCGTACACAGAGAAACCGCGCAGCCGATCCAGAATGTGTGCGCGAGCGCGGCCCATAGCGGTTTCGTGCGTAGCTAATGCGCTTGATCCAATCGTCCGCGTGATAACCATAATCACGTAGGAGCTGCTAGCCACGTACGATCCCCGCACGGCCCGCACCGAACCACTCGAGACAGAGAGGGAAGAGCGTGAGTGCGCCACGGGCTGGCACACGATCTATGCGAATGGACGCGCGAGCCAAAGGTGCACAGGCTTCCTAGCCAAACCGGCACCTTTCTCCGTTTGTTTCGGCCTCGCTTTTCTCGTTCTAGTATTCCCCTTACCGCGGGCTCGTTTCCGAGCGAGCGCTCTTGATATAGCCGAGTCTCACGCCCCCGCAGCTACGGCTTGGCCCCATCGTGTCCCCTGCTTACCAATCCAAATACCAAGTAGCCCTCAGTCCTCAGACCTCTCCTATGCGCTTCTTCCAAAATCTTGGCCCCAAACAAATCTCAATACTCTCCTCCTCTTGGAAGCTGAAAGGTCTTAAAAAAGACGCTGGGAACGAATGAGTCTGACCGCTTTCGGTCAAAAGTAAATGTCAGGGTTTGGAGGCGGGGAAATCTACGCTGATAGTGCGAGGAAGGAAGAGTTTATGATTCGCAATCCCGCGGGCGAATGGGAGGCAGCCCGGTAAACCTGAATCGGCCACTCAAGCAGCCAAGTGTTCGATAAATCCCGGTTAAGATATGTAAGTTCCGGTGATCGTAACGACCGGTGGCCGAGCGCGGTCACGGCTAGTGCTAGGTTTTTCGAATGGACCCGCGCCGGTTTTCCGCCCGGGAGAAATAAGATCGGCACGAGCCGTTTCGTGGAACTGCTCGTTCCAGGAGCATAGATCGGTGATAAGACCACGACGATAACGGGTCTTCGCCGGGTGGGCGTACGTTACATCCGCGGCAGCGATCGAAACTTCCATGCGACCGTACGATCCTTTGATCGAAAGTAGTCCCGTACTTATCTAGTCCCATTCTCGAGCCCCGAATACACAAAAACATCAAATCTCCCTGTCCCAGTCAGCCGGTGAAGGGAACGATCGAGTTGAGACACTCGCCATAAAATATCATCGCTTGGAGAGCCAATGATTTAGAGCCCGGCAACTACTGAATCCTGTTTTTTAATTGGCCAAAGGCAATTAAAAGCATCTATAATTCCGAATTGCAATCGTAAAACGGTTCAGCACTGTCCCGATGCCATCGTGATTTCTATCGGGACAGAAAGACCCGTTGTGTCTTGGAAGAAAGTTAATCGTTAGCTGGCCATATATGACACGACGCGATCACTGTCACGAGCTGCATCGGCCCAGGCCGGTCAATTACGTGGGCGTCGCGATAATGATGGAAAAACTATAGCCATGAATCGCATTAGATACGAATTATCAAGGTCGCAGGACATTCCCGATCAAACATTCCGCGGGTGATAGTGATCTAATCTCCAACTACAGTTACCACTTGCATTCCTTTTCATCGAATTTGTACGCGCGGCATCCTTCAGACCCCTCGCTACACCACTGCCACCCATATCCCACTGTGAGCAACAACTTGCTCCAGAAGTCGAGAGCATACACGGGGACCGAGTGCTTCTCGAATTATCGGCGAGTTTCTATGCTCGATTGGCTAAAAGGCTTGTTCGGGCAACGGCGAGAACACCATTGGCCATCTAATGATTAGAGCCTCCGGACTTGCCGAACCTATCGTCGGTCACATTTGTTATTCCCGGGGCCACTTCACTCGCTCGCGCTATCGGAGCGAATGCCTCGCGTGGAAAGTGCATCAATTGGTTCTACCGGTTTCGTTGTATAGCACCGAGCTGTTCGATAATATTCGATAATAGTGCGCTGAATGCTAAGTGACGACTCTACACGAGCAACTACACCGGGCGAACACGTAATAAAGATAGAGTGAATCGGTGCAATTGGACTTCCTACCAGGTATGTATGATAGAGTCGAGGAGCTGCGAGCGGTGCCTACTATGTATTATACCTCGATGTAGACAGGGAGCAGCTAGTCGCACGGGCGTTTTTGAGAGCAGCACACCTTGTCACTCGGCACAATCGGCCAGCCACGTAATTAGTGTCAGGGGGAATTTATGGCGCGCCGGTAAATTTTCCTAAATGGCATCGCGATGGTCGGAAGGTCAGGCCACTCGCTCTATGCAGGTATGTACAGCGGTTCGGCAGCGATTTCCAATTATTTCCATGTAGATTGGAGCCAGACTCGGTGTGCCCTTGGCTGCGATTCGTTAGATCAGTGATATCATTCATCAGTCCTACCCTTGGATAGCTAGTGTGTATCGGACGATTTATCGACGGCTGAATTTGAAGGATCCGAGCCAAGGGAGGAAGGAAGAGGTCGCCGGCGAAAAGTGGAAAGTTTCCCTGGTAAGTGCGAGCTCGCGAGCTCGCGCGCGCGCACTCGTGACTAGGAATCCGAGTGAGCCTCCCCGCATATCGCGATAAGTCCCGCCGAGCTACTACTCCTCTTCCCTGCTTTCCGATTCATCTTTGGAACATCGCGTGGCACGCTCGTCGCCGCGATCCTTTCAGAGGCTGCATATACGTACAGTTCGAGTTACGGTACCTGCCCTTCTTCGTCGTCCTCTCCACTCTCGGGGCCGCGCAATTAGCGTCAGGAAAAATGGCCGATGCCACCGCACGATAGCGCACCGATCGGAAAGCAATCGATACATCCGCCCAAGAATGACTGTGTTCCTTTTCTTATTAATGGGCGCGATCCGCCAACTTTCACCGGAAATGTGGAAAGGCTTTCTGGAAAATCCGGGAAGCCCGTCCCGACACACCTGCGACCAGAGGAAACCTCCGGGCAAGGGTTTCGTAAGCCCAGAATTCCTCGGCGGGAAGAGCCAGAAAATCCGAGACGGCTTCATAAATTTCGCGAACATGACGATCGGGGGGCATTGATTACACGTACCAGGAAGGAAGCGAGTACACAGCAGCGAGAAATTATCGTCCCCGCGAATACTGCACCGCTCTGCCAGACTAATTTGTTAGGCCGGCTATAATACTCGCATTCCACGGCGTCCGATCTCAGGAGTGCGATTGTCACTTCCTGCCATGGTGGTATGCAAGTGGCGGGATGGGAGATGGGAGTCTCCCTTCTCATGGAGTTATGATTCCAGGGCTCCAGGCTCGCGATGATACGCGCACTTCCCGATAGGCGGCATGCCTTTGCTCGTGTACTGAATTGTAGAATGTATATTATCAACACTAAAGTGTTGATAAATTCCAAAGGGTTTCCCTCTCGAGCATCCGAGTGTCAATTAAAGCAATAAGGAAATCCCAGTTAATGCGAGACAGCGAGGCCCGTTAATTCGGAAACATGGAGGCAATCAGAGTGTAATGGTTCGGTGCATGTGCATCGCCGAGCGCGTCCGCCGAGAAATTAATTCGGCGAGCATGATTAATCGCCGAATAATTATCCCCCGGCGCAGGTGGAATGTCTGAGCTTTTACTGAATTGGGCGGTCGCAGCGAACGAGAATCGCCAGCGTAGTGAATGAAAGTATAATGAAAGTATATATGACGGTCGGATGGCATCTCATCCGGTTAATTAAGCGTCCTCACTTTTATACTGCGTGTCTCATATACTAGCACGATCGTTCAAGAATAATAACACAGCAATTAATGGTCGTAAGCAGGTGTCAATAGCGTTGCTCTACTCGTATGTTATTACTCTCAATACGATCAAACGTCCTAATCTTTCCTTCGATTCACCATCTTCCCACAACAAGAAAAATGCATCGAATCTGAAAAGGGGGATTTTTAATGATTGAGAAAGACTAGTATCAGCATTGATATGGGGAGTGGCTATAGCCACACATTCTTGCTTCGACTTCCAAGTAGGTGTTCCACTTTCCACACAGCCAACTCGATTATCGTTCCCTTAATAACTTCGAATGCGTGGTGGAGAGTACAGAACAAGAATAAGAGAAGAAACGAAAAGAGAGTAAGACTAATGACCAAGAGGAGGAAAGCACGAAATAAGAGAGAAGAGAGTCTATGGCGCCTAATGCCGGAGTCACGTTTCCTTCGTCAATGGAGTTCATGAACGAGCGGCCGAGCGAAGAAAGTGGCTAAGAGGAAGATGAGGGTGGAGGCGGGTCGGGATGAGAGAAAACAGGCTGTAACCGCTTCTTAGAATCATCGGTGGGCAATTAGCGACGACCAAGTGGAAAAGCCAAAGGGAGGCGGGCGGGTCTAATAAGGCGCGACCAGATGATCGGGTGAGGCGCATCGATCACTCAGGGAGGAATTATCGATTGGCCTCGGCGAAATCTCCGACAGGCGCTTGGGATCTGGGTCGTACCCTGAATTCTCCCTGCACGCGTATTGTATGTATACGTATATACATACGATATATCCGCCGATTCACCGAGTAATTGACCACGTACCGGGGTCCATGCCCTAAAGAGCACCTAAATCGATTGCGCCGCCGCGTGATTATCGGCCCGGCAAGATTACAATGTTTCCCGCGTACCCATCATTATCCCGATCAGCCACCACCCCCTTCCGGAACTCGAATAATATTTGCCGAGCAACAAGAATCGTTTGTATGCCGAGTCTGTCATTAGTGGACTCAACAGGTTGATACGCCGCTAGGGTTGCAAAGCAGCAATAACACGTAATAGCATAAAGAATCACTGCACATTTCCTCGAGTACCAAGTAATGAGGGATAACACAGATCTCCCCAAGAATAATTGATATTGAAAGATTCACATTAAGAGTGAAATTGGATTCGACGAAGATTCAGGATCAACTCGAAGGATTCTAGTGTCCGAGCAAAAGATTCTAAGTAATAGTTACGGGGCAAGTAGTAAAGAGATCGTCAGCGAGTGTACGCGAAATGGGTGAAGTCATAACTCGGCTGTTTTCCGACGGGTTGCATGCTTCCCAACACGTGCACGTGTCGCCGGCTACCAACGGAATGATTTAAGGAGGCATCGCATGTCTTGCCGCATGTCGAATCTAACGGAACGCGCGGCGGGCTCCTATCTTTTTACCTTCACTCGGAGGCACGTACTATCGATCACGTGTCGACCAGACATACACGCGCGCTTCGATCTTCCCAGGCCCGCAATTTCGTAATTCCCCAATTACAACGCGAACGGAACGGAAACGACCGCTAACTATTAAGTGAGTCGTAGTCGTGCGATACCAGCCCAATGGGAAAGACTCCAAGTTCTAACTTGTAACCACAAATCTTCCGATTCCAAAGTTGCGCAGTGGCATAGACGTTTCTGCATTGAAATCCAGGTCACAATTTAAAAATACAATTTCACTTTAATCCCAATCCCTTGCGCTCCGCCCAAGCTGCCTCTGAGTCAAGGGAACTCGAGAGTCGAGAGTCGAGATGCACCAGGCATAAACCCATTACAGTTCGCGAAAGGACTAAGTAGAGTGAGCCGGTGGAGGCCGGCGGGATTGCCCACACACCTTAGCAGAGTCCACCTTTTCCCGCATAATTATTTCATCTCTCTCCCATTGCTCTCTCGAGCCACATAGTTGCAAGCAGGGTGGTCGAATTACCTCCTGTCCTTGGCCCCTGATGAACAATCGCTTTGCAACCTTGCTATCCTACCTCCCCCCGCGCTCTCTCGCTCACCGGAGAGACTATTACCAGCTCTAATCGCGCTGATTCTCTTTCTATCCGTCGGTCAACGAGCTTCTAATGATGTAGGTGCTACGACTTTCGGGGGAAAGGGTAGACTTAACAGGTTAAATATACTCGAGCTAATTGCACCACCTCGAATCCCCAGTGGATTTTCGACTACGTGGGAACCGGCAGCACGTGGCACAGAGAACACCGTACAGTAGACAACAGAGGTTGCGCCAGTGAAGCTGGATCTTGCTCGGCCCACATAGGACATTGTGCGAAAAATACAGGGTTGCGCACGAATGCAGAGTTCACTGGAGCAGATCGCGAGCGAGCGGTAAAAGAATCCCGGCCAGTCGTACATTATGCGATCCTATTTATCGGGGGAATAATTATGAACGGCACTATGGGCATGTTGGCTGCCGGCGGCTGCCAACACGCCAACACGAGTGTAATCGGGACAGCAGGTCGTAGTGGCGGGTCTCCGCGGCGCATCGTCGGCGAAATTAGCATAATCGCCATAAATTTCTGGGCAACCAGCCGTACGTTAGGTGGCGGGCGGCCAGGGACAAAAATTAATCAGCACGAATGCAAGTGCATTGGAGCAGAGACATAACTGAAGCGAGGGGAGCAGAACGAGAGGGAGAGTACATGGGAGACAAAGCGAGGAAAAGAGACCGAGCGAGCAAAGTACCGCAAACAGCGCATAGGTAATTAGGCTAATATGGGCGGACCAGGCGAGAAAGCGAGTGTCCTCGCGGCATAAATACGTCCATTATCATAACTCGCCCGCAACCGAGAGAGAGAGAACGAGAGAGAGAGAGAGAAACGTGTGGAAGCCTCGTAAATTTTCGTCGGCTTCGCCGCTAATGATAAATTGCACCGGCGCACACTGTCACGCGATTTTTCCAAAGTTCCACCCACCCACGCGAACCTTTGTGGGATTTGCGAAGCCCCTGACCGCCGAAGGAGGTGCTGCGGTCATTCCTTTCGGCTGGATTGCAGCCCAGTGACATGTAGCACTGGTCGAGCTATCATTCGGCTTTAATAACCGACTCAATTGGCCGGCGATATATCTCGCGACTCCGCTGCCAATTGGTACCGTGCATCTTCAAGTAGAAAAGTATCCAAGACGTGTATTTAAAAGGCAAAAGAGTTGTGAAGCTCTTCTTGCGAAGGAATAGGACTTGAGCGGCGAGTTACTTGGTTACATTGCTACTCTCCTTTCTCCGCTCTCTGAATAATTAACGCCGAGGGAACATTTCCGACAGGGGAGAGGCTCGACGCACGAAATTCAATGGGGATAGTGAAGTCAAATTAGACTTTTTCCAGAGTCGCGATTGACCAGCTCCAGGTGCCGCATTCGGACAGGGTGAGTCCCCTTGGGCCGAGAGTCTACACAAGCGCAACCAACACACACACACACACACACACACACGCTCGGCATTTCGTCCTGCGGCTTTCAGGCTCTTCCTCTTCCTGTTTGTCCTGCCTCTTTTAGGCGAGCGAACCCTTCAGCCGGCTAATCGACGACAAAGCGGCTGCTTTACCAACTACGGGATTACAGTTAGCCATGCCGAGGATCTCTAAGCGAGGCAGAGAGAAAGGGAGATAGAATCCTGGGACGGAGAGGAGAGTCCTGGTGGCTTCGAATGACAGTAGAAACGGCAGGCTGATAATCGCTGCGCAGTCGAACAACCAGAGAGAACTTCGATTCTGGGGAATTCATTGCCTGGAAACCTAGCCCCATCGATGCGATGAGACTCTTCAATTCCGTGGGAATGCTACTGAGTCCCCATGAAAATACCAAAATTAAAAGCGGACATTGCGCAATCGCAAAGAAGCAACAATAGCGTCATATCAACTGACCACGAATGGCCGCAAGAAAAAAGGTGACATGGAACGGAGAAGAGAGGAACTTGAAGAATGAGAAACGTTTGCCACAGAACTTCAATGTCTCGGAAGTTGTTGTGTTGCGGGGAGGTTGGCAAAAAGTGTGGTGGCTACAGTTAGTAGCAATTAAAGGAGGAGGATAGTTCGGCGCGGGCGCGTGTTTATCTCGGCGAATCTGATTCTCGTCCTGCGTCTTCTCCGCGGCTTCTTCTTCTTCCTCTTCTTCTTCTTCTTCTTCCTGCTTCTCCTCCTGCTCGTACCCTGTAGGTCCGGGACAACTAATCGGCGACAAAGCGGCGCTCTTAGCCAACTACGGGAATACAGTTAGATATCCGCGGCTACGACCAGCTGAGCACCCACGGCGAAAGGGAGAGAAAGGGACGAGCAGGATGCCGCAACAACCACGAGAGCGAATCTAACCTCCAGGGAGAATCACCGGTGTATGTTTCAGGCTCGCGAAGCTGTGTACCAGTCAGTGAAATGGTGGTGTAATACCAACACCAGCGCGCGCGCGGACTTGCCTTTCGCGACTTCCACTCCAGTCACACCTTTCCAACCAACTTGCCCGAAACTTTATTGGTACAGCTCCAGAGTGCCTTATTCTGTTGTCAATTTCACATTCTTCAGGTTACCTTTGATATCGCAAAACTCACTATCGAATCGTCGGTCACGGTTTTTAGTTACTGTCAGTTCCGCTGTCCTACTCCACAAGGTGTAACTCGAGTTAATAGCTAAAACGCAAGCCTGAGAAAAGCAGCGGCCGAGCCGATGAAGACAGGAGGGAAGAAAGCGAGGCGTGTGAACCGCCCGTTTTACGGCGAAATAAGTGGATGCTTAAGGCTAATGCTGGCCGGGAAGTATTCCCGTGGAATAAGCACGCTGAGTACCCTGAATATCTGCCGCACATACGTGCCAATTAAAACGAGATGGTACTCTTACTTTTAGCCATCTCGCTTGTGATTAAGCGCGCCTGACGATCCTCACAAGTAACTAATTTTCTCTCGCGGAGAATGCAAGACTGCAATGATGTATTTCCCAATCGAGCAAAAATACTTGGAATGCGACAATCTACACATGTTTGGACGAAATTAAAAAATCAAACCGAAAGGGAGTGGAAATGATATTAGATCCTGTCGGGCGAGGGATCGATCAAGTATCATGCTGCCATGGGGACGATCGGGGCGGAAGCTTTAAGTGCGTAAATAAAGAGAAGAATTGTGAGATCGCGAGGATGCGGGGGCGTGTGAATAAAGCTTAAGCGAGGGCCACTTAGTCGTGGGTGTATCCTAGCTTCCGCATACTCCTGCTTCACGGTCAACGCGCGTTATTTTTTACCGCGGCAGGGAAATAGCTCCATGCGTGCCACTGCTTTTCCATTGGGAACTTTGGCAGTTAATTACGCCAGAAACTGCCAGGTTTCAAGCCGTCTCGAGTGCCACCTTCCCGGAGAATGACTAATCAATATTAGCTCGCAGATTACCGGCCGTTCAAAATATAGTCGTTTCACATTACTGGGCTATCGAAATGATAAGCCAGCCAAATGTGTAACTTGAGAAATAAAGGCAATTGCGAAAGGAGGTGTGAAGAATTGGTGTTGATCCTTTCGGAGACTTACCAGGAAGCGTCAGTCCGCACGTGAGAACTCGTTCGGGTAAATCATGGATGGTCCTGGGTGGTACGACTTCGTCGACACGCTTCTTCGTGCCTGGAACAGGAGAGCAAGGATTTCATTACTCCCGCATCCTTTGTGAACACGATCTCCCGCGACACACTTCTCTCGATTGACAAAAGGCCCGAATACCAGCAGATTTCGGTAATCCGATACAACGGCATATGCTATACTGCTTGCGGAAAATTCGACAGCGGGACGCGCGTTTGACAATGATTCACTCTACCAGCATATCCGATGCTTTATGCCGCGCAGCCAAGGAAGCAAATGTTGCAAGCATACCGCAGGGTGAAATAACAGGGAATGCAGTTAGTGATTGGTGCATTCAGTCGTTGCGTTGCCTTTTCAACCTAGATATATCTCAGTGCTTAAACTGCTTAAAGAGAAAAGGGCGCGTAGTCATCCACTTGCATTGGAGTTTTTTCTCTCTTGGAAATGCACATGCTACTATTATGCTCTAAACGATTTTATCGGGCTAACTTAATTACTCGAGGTAACATGAAAAAGTTTCCCCGGCGAGATACCAGTGGCAGCGCTTGTTTAATTAGGCCTCGCTAGTTCCTGTTACAATCGTTATTAAGCGATCATAAGCCAGTCGCAGTTATGCCCGCTAATTGCCAGCTCGAGCACGCGCGGCTGTCTTTATCAGGTCTCTGCTCCCGTTTAGCCGAGTGATTCACCGGGAAATCGGGATGCGATTACTTGTTGACACGCTTCAACGAGACCCGGGGAGATACGCGAAAACTGCGACTGACGATACTGGTCCCGTTTTCCCCGAAGAAGGCGTATTGTTGTATTAATCCAATTATTCCATTGTAACTCGAATGCATCCGTCGCAATACTGCCCGTCTCTAATTAGTTCAAGTATATGTTCTTTCAAGCCAACTCGGGAGGTATACCGTTTCTTTTTGGGACTGTTTCCGCAGGCAAAGTTCCCGCGCGCACTTAAGAGAATGGAGTGCGGAGAGTGCGATGTCGAGAGGGATGCGATTCCCATGCAAATTTCGCCGGGGTTCCGCTCATTATGAGGGGGCGTTAATTGCACTGTAATGACGGCCGGTGGCTTGGCACAATGGGCCCAATGCATGGTCCACGGGTCCGCCGAGTTGCCGGGCCAGCCCCTTCCACTCGAGATCTTCGTAAACAAAGAGTGCCGCCGACACTGGCGATCGCTCCGGCGGTCGAAGAGGAGCGCGATTTATCGGTGATTTATCGGCAACGCTTTCGAAGAACTCGTCGATCATTCCGACAGGAAGATGGAGATGCAAAAAGTCCACTTCTCACCCACCCCCGCCTTCGATCCTCGGCCGGCTGACTGTATGCATCTTCATCCGACTGACGAGGCGGCCGTAAGCAGGCGCGAGATAAAGAACCTCACTTCCAATGTGCGGCCGAATGGGAAGATAGCTTGATAACCGACATCGTTATTAGAATCGTTAAACAGAGAATAACTGAATTAAACTCGGCAAAATGAGCAGCGCCGGCCGCATCCGCCAATAAATAATGAAATCTCTCACTTTAGTATTGAAACTGATGTGCAATCTCTCTCCTGGGATATACCCCTTCTGAGAAACACCATCAGGCGAGCACTGGTTCGTGCGTCAGCAAGACCACTCGTCTAAGTGGATAATTGCTCGCGCTCCTCCAAGTCAGCTTTATATGAAAATGCGGCCCATGCCGCAATTACCGGTCATGTCGAGCTTTCATAGAGAAAAAAGGAGCAGGCGGACGCCAGTAATGATTATAATTAAAAGGAACCGATCCAGCCGGCCAACAAGCGCGCGTCGATAATCGCTCGACGATCGGCGAACATTACTTATGCAGATGGCGTTTGACTATTGCGAGATTAATGAGCGCATTCCTCGTTATGTGAGCTAACGGCAGTACGAATTCGACCGGAACCTGCCGCGATCGGATTGGCACCCGTGACCCGGGTCATACCGGTCATCTTCCCACTCGATCATTGACACACATACTCTTCGCCGATCGCACCACTTTCCGAAATTCATCTTTATCGAGCACACCGACAGAATGAGCAATTCGAACTCTGCTAATCTTATCTGCTAATGGTAGACGCATCTTGTCGGACAAAGGCGCACGTGTTGGACTCCCATTACTCGATCCGTGTGAAGAGACGCTTGCCTTAGCCGTGGAAATCTCTAATGGGATCGTAATCTACTCGGATTGAAACTCAAGATCGAAACGCCCCTTGGCCAGCCCTACTGAGCAACGCTTTTCATTGGGAGCGACTAACTTTCATCCATGCATAGGAAACAGACGGAAAGCCATTCAATATTTTGATGGAACGGTCAGGGAGAGATTAAGCGTATCGAACGAAAGAGATAAATGCCGAATAAAATATCGCCAAGGCGCAATGAATCGAGATCGACGGAGCGCGAGGGATTTATCCCCGGGGCTCATTTACCGAGAGCGGAATCAGGAAGTTTATGCTTCACGCTGCTTCACGAGCGGCAGCTTCCTTTTGCGGGAAGCGAGCGCGCCGCGCGGGATCATTGACATAATGATCTCAATGGGAGGGAGAGTACGCGTGGAGGAAAAGGGGCCGAAAGCCGCTGCGCTGATACGCAATCGGATGCTGCGAGCTCCTGCGAGTGCTTGAGCATATCGGCGCAATGCTCCCGCCCGCTTCTATCTCTACACCACGATTACACGTGTACGAAAGAGATGGAAGTCCGATAATGAAGTGACTTTTACTGGATTCGTGCAATCGCCCGATCGACCAATCCTACCTTCTCGCGAGATTCACCCTCCCAAAGGATCCTATCTCTACCGCGAACAGGAAGCTTTTTCGCCCGAAGAAGATAGTCTGTGATAGCGCGTGCACATCGAGGAAGAGCATTATCGGAGGTTTGCCGGGACTTATGGTAGCAAATGCACCGATCCTTATCCGTGGAAAGCTTGAACCTCTTCACTCCTCCACTATTTGTCCGATTATTCAAACAGAAGGCTTTAACGTGCCCAGTGAGAAAAGCCGTGTGTGCGAGAACGCGAACGAGTGTGTGTGTATGAGAGGTTGACGTGATCGGCGATGTGGACAGTTTTCGTCAGTTATGAACAGCAATTAGAAGTATATGAAAGGTAATACAAGTGAGTTGATGCTTGATGCAATTGTTATTTTTGCGCTAAACAATACGAATAACCTTTGAGCCTGACCTGTGCTTCTTTACTACTGTCGTTCAGCCGGATTTCCCATCGATAAAGGGAAGTTGCGGTCAAACAGAAAGTCAAGCTTAGCCACAAAACATTCTACGATTCACATTATCGGCGAAGAGCAATGCGGCTCTCGGGTAGTCACGCACAGAGGCAATTAGCGCGAGTGACCGCAGCTACCATTTGGAAAAGGGGACTCGTGCCTTTTACTGCCTTCCATCGACAAAGGCAGGCTATAATTTAGCACACGCCGCACGGAAGGATTTACATCGATCCGAGACGAAACAGCCGCCAGAACAATATGGGCATAATAATGCGCGCATTGCTTTCGCAAACACCTTCTCTATTAAGCCCGCGGCGTGTTGGTCGGTGAAAAAAGCTGGAGAAAACTATGCCCGTACAGGTTAATACCATTCATCGGAGCATCGAGGTAGGAAATGCCCGACGCGTAGCGTTACGAGCTACAGGATTAAAGGAGGGCGCGCGAGAAAAATGCGTTAAATGCTACTTGCCGCTGGTGGCGTTGTTGGTTGTTGGTGTGTTGCGAGAGGTTGGGTTAGAATACCGAGGTCTCGTATTTCCAGGCGAGAAATTTATCGCCGAGCGGCCGCCCGGGCGACAGAGCGCCGTCCGACTTTACGAGTGTTCCGTGCCCACGTATTTCTACCGATGCATGTTAATTCGTGAACCTCCGTGGCCCACTGTCGCGGCACCGAGAGTTCGCCGATTGAAATGTACACTGTCGAGAGCGAGGCCTCAATAAAGAGATCTCCCGGGAAGTTGTCTGTCGGTTAGCGAAACCTGACACCCACCATTGACGATCCTACTTTCGGAGTTGCCGGCATTTTCCCCGCAGGAATTCGGAGAGACGTCCTACCCTTCTTGAGCCGCGTTACCTTGATTATTATTGACTTGACACGTGAATGTGCCACTTGCCCCGTCTGCCGGACTCTGACAGATTGCTCTGGACATTTGGCTGGTGAAGATTCTTGCTCGAGCATGCTCACTCTGACTAACAAGGAACGGACCATCGCAAACTCGAACCCTCTATTGTCACCGAGCGCATTGCACTCTCGTCTATACTGACCCATTTCCACGGGGATTTTGCTGAAAGGCCCAGTGCACCGAGCGCACTAACTGCCACGAGATTAGCATAAGGTGATGGGTGTTACGAGTCGACGACTCGATTGACTTGTAACCGAAGGTTGATTGGATCTTGTTGCCGTTTGCAATTTAAACGTTTCCATCTGCGGGCTCACCTCGCTCCGTCTACCTGACGTGGTGCGCTTGCCCGAGGCGAGCTCGCTGTGTGTGGGGCTCCAACGACCCGCTCGTGCTCTTTCCGCGTGCATCTGACCCCACGACACTTCCGTGCCGTTTTTGCGGCTACGCAGACTCACTGAATATACAGGGGGACCCCGAGACCCACATGAACACACACTACACACTACCGACTGCACCGATCAAGTTATGTTTTATGCGAGCAGTCCTCTCACCCTTTCCTACATCCCGAACGGTGTCAGTGAGTTTTCTCCGGTATTCAGTTACCGTCCGGCCTCGCTCCGAACAGTCTACCTCTCAATTGAATGCCGGTTGTTAACCTCTCGAGAAACATCACTTCCTCGTCGAATTAGAGAACGAAAATGCCACCTGTGCTAACAACTTCTCCTTCTCTCATGAGAAAGAGAGGGAGGGGAAGGGCGAGTCTGACATTGAAGGCTCCAAGGATTTCCATGAAGCCGACATCAATTCATAGGCGAAGGCGATTCTCGCGACGACAGTGTTGTGTGTCGGCGAGCCGCTTCCCATTTAACGTTACGGATATCTAGCTCAACCGGGTAACGGAAGCAATTAAGCTCGCAAATGGAAACTGGAAATGATCCTCCCAGATGGGAAGCTCCCAAGTCCGTGGGACTCTGGCCAACGCTTATCCAGTATCGTCCGCTGAGTACCAATCAACTCCTAGAGGTACAAGGCCCGACTAATTACCGAAAGGTTTTCCCAGCAAAATAAACCCTCGAATTACCGCCACCCCGAGAGAAAATGGTGACGCAAAAAACGGACAAGAAAAATAAATTGATCACACAAGGACGAAATTTCGAAACAAAATGAACCTGGAGAACCTGACATTTGCTAGTACTTTTCTAATGGCGGAAATGGGCTTCCGTCCGCCGACGAAATTCGTTTGTAAATATAAAGTGGCGGCCTAATGGCCCGTGAAATTTCGGGCCATTTATTCGGTTCGCTGAAGAGGCGGGCTAGTTTGCCTGGCCCTCGATCAAAAGCCGAATTTCGCGCTCGCCGATCACGATACGTTCAATCGACCATCTGTTCTACCAAACTTATCTCCGACCAAGCCTCGAGATATCATCCGAGTGCTTTCGATTTCTGCTGAGCTGCCGCTTGAAATCGCGTAGGAGGCGAGTGGAAGTATTTTCCTGTAATCCCATTAACCGCGACCCCGAGTGTAAATGGTGCGGAATCGAGCCATCTAATTCAATTGTCGGCGACGAGAATTAAGGGTCTGAATTAATCCAATTGTAAGCGGCGGGGTAATTGAATTGCTGAGAAATGAAAAATCAATAGGCGTTCGCTCGCTGGTGCTAGGCGCCAGTATCGCTCCGACCGACTTCCACCTTTAAAATCGAACAAATTCAATTACTCTAATCGGCCATGTGTATCCGCAGATCGGGCAATTTAGGTGGCGAGTCGATTTTAAATTCTTTTGAATCACTTTCGCGGCAAAAGGCGAGAAGATTCCCTGATGCGATTCGCGTGAGAATGAAAGTCTGTAATCGAAAGGATCGACGAGGAGAGAAAGAGAGAGAGCAAGAGAGAAATAGTAGTAGTGATAGAGTAAGGAGAGGGTTTTATCGCGGGCATTTAACATCCATTACGCGCCGTAGCCGAGGTGAACAGCCTCTGTTGTGGTAGCAGCTTGATTCCAGCTTAAGTAGATATGATTGAGCACCGCCATACAGACGATCAATGAGCTACTAAGTATAGTCGACCCATGAGGCAAACGCTCAATCAAGCGGGCCCCCGTGCGCGCCGGATCGCATCGCATACTATACTGAAACAGTTTAATTCGATCGATTCCCGAAGAGAGCCAGCCTTCCCACACACTGTGAATTCAAGCTTCATGCTTCGATAGATGCCCGGGTGCTTGTTCTCTTAATGAGACAGTGGACACAAGGCGGAGAGACAATTCCTATAAGTAGCGTATTCCACTCGATAAGTGGAGTACGCGCGCGGCTGACCTCTAGCGTCCGCATTCTACTTCTCCCAAGCCCAACTAGTCCACTCATCCGCGACTGACACTGTGCTGGGATTGTTGGGCCGCAGCGAGGTTCCAAAAATCAAAGCGGTCCGTAAGAAAGTTGAAAGCATGAAATCTTGCGCGCGTGATCTTCGCCTCCCCCTTGCTCTTACTCGGCAGAGTTGCGGGACTCGCTTCCGCGTTGATGTCGCCGGAGGGTAAAAGAAGAATATCGTGTGGGGTTTTGAGCGGCGCGAGCACCGGTATAACTCATTTGGCTAGCGTGGCGTCGAGCTTTTTCCAGTGGTCGGCTCGACCTGTGCACTCGGGCGTAGGCAGTGCGTTTATGTCACGCGGCAGACGGCCAGGGTGAAGCCACACTGACAAGATAAAACCATGTGGAACAGGGTTAAGCGTGCCTGAATCTGCCCGACATCACTAAAGGAGGCTGGCCGAGCGGCATGAGTTAAGGACAGAACGACGCGCAACATCTGTCCTCTGGCTGGTCGTCATAGTTAATGTGATATATGCATACCGCTCGGCTTGTTCCCCGGCTCACTTTGATTAACTACCTTAACCCTTTAGCCGCCGGCCGGCTGATCCCGTTACCAATTGTCTAGCTCTCGAAGTCCTCCCAGCCCGGGCGCCTTAAGTCTCTCTACATATCTCTCTGCATGCGACCGGATCTAGTTCAACCTATCAAATCAGAGGAAGACTATCGCGAGGAAATTCACGATTCCACGAATTATGGGGACCACAGTCGATACACCTCTCTCAAGGCGATCGGAGAGAGAGAGAGAGAGAAGAGTTTAGCTTGGAATGTTGGATGCTTACCGACGGGTTCCCCCTCGACTTCCTGCTCAGCGGAGCTCGCCAAAATTTCCCGAAACCAGTCGAGGCATCACGGCGCGCACCGGCGGAAGTGGCTCGTTTACACGGGCGGCTCGCTATTGACCGTGAGTGATTGTCCCAATATCGACGAGTCAATGAAAAAAGAGTGCCGTCCACTGGGAGGGGGGCGAGTGTTAATATCCGGCCCCGGCGATGTACTTAACGGTGGAGTCGCGTAACGCCGTAAATCGCGGTACAGGTTTGCCAGCGGTGACAAAGTAACCGCTGGCCCAGCAGGTAACGACCGGTTCCGCGCTTAATGCTCCTGGTTCCGGACTGTTTGTGACAACCAGCCGAAAATTACTACCCGCGTAATCGGCAACATCGCACGGACACGCCTACTCCGCGGACTTTCCTACCCTATAAAGTCCTGGCTTAACAGGCTCACTCGATTTACCGATATCGCCGAGTGCGACTCGAATCCTCGCCCTGACAAACCTATTCCCCACTAGATTAAGCTCTCCACTTAATCCTCTCCCAAGCAACCTATTTCGAACACATCATCATTCACACCTTCCTAGTCGCTAAAAGTTATTCCTACCAGATTGGCCGGGAACGTAAGTATACTGAGTGTAATGAATTTGCAATGATATTTTGGGGTGTCAGTCGCCCGAACGCGGCGAGAAGTGAGCAAAGAGGAATTCACCGAACTTGACAATACCGAAAGGAAGAGACAATCGTGAGGAGAATTTGAGCGAAGGCTCAAATTGAACTGGACACGAACGCGCTGGAGCGATGCGTTGTCCGGCGGGCCAAGAGAATTAGCGAGTTTTTTAGCCAGTTAATGGGAAGCCGACGAAACCGTGGGCGGGTGCGCGTCCGGCAGAGTATTGTCGCGTTCCATTAGCACGTGAATGACCATTGATGAGTTCGTTACTCCGTTCATTCATCGCAGCGGCAGGTCGCTCGCCCTGCGTAGCAAACAAGCCGCGCGTCTGTCTGTGAGGAGACGAATGTCAAAGAACCTCTGGCAACAATCCCGCGCGACATATACACGCACACACAATCGGCCGGCGGGATTTATTCTGCGGCCAGCGGTCTGTCCGTAATAGTTGGCAACGGTCTCGCGGTTAGCCGCAGCTTCTCGATCTTGGACTTCACCGCTCTAGACTGAAAAATCATTCCCCGCCGAGCTATTACCTCGTGCGACGCAGCCTGACCCTCGCCACACTCTGCAATTAGCCCCGACCTACACGCCAACTATACGTAATGGAGAACTGACCAACTACACCTTTTCTAAGATAGGCTCCCGCCATTAACTCGCTCTCATTGAATCGCCCCCCCCCCCCCCGACCCCCGCCCCCTACTCTGGTTCCAAGCACTTTAGAAGGCTCGATTCCGGGATAGAATCGGTGCGCGCTGGATTACGAAATAAGCCGGGGGATTTTGTCGGTGAATCTGTCGCTGCGGCGACGCTCGCCAAGTTGCGCAACGAGAACGGGCTGCGATGCAGCATCCGCGCCAGTCGAGTAGAGTCGTTCAAAGCGGAGGAATCGGTGATTGCATAAGGTGTCTCGGCTGATTCCAGGAGTACCGTAACTCTCCCGGCAGCAGAGAGCGTTGCGTTACCGCAGAGAGTAAAGGCGATCGGCGCGAGCAATGTCAGGGGAATGCTGCCGCTGACTATTTCGGACTGGAGAGGATATATCTCGGCTCCTGCAAACCTGCGAGGATAACATGCGTCGGCGACTCGGGCCACGGGCAAAGGGCCGGGGAGCGTGGGAGGACACGGAAAGAGATCGCTCGACACGCGAAAGCCGAAACACGAGTTCCTTGGCCGAGAAGCACGCGAGAGCCCGAGAGATCGAGTGACAAGCGAGTGTGTCGGCGATTTGCATAACCGCTCGTTACAATTACAGTTGAGTGCCGGCAAAAAAAAGGCAGCAGTAACTCGTCGCTCCTTAACGATGCCCCCCGGCGGCGCGGCGGCTCGGCGGCTCGGGGATCATTCTTTCCAAGAGTCTTCGTGGAAGCGCCCACTCGAAAAAACAACCGAACCCCGCGCGCCAGTAACCGATCGCCCGTCCGTCGCGTAATTAAGAGAGAACAACTTGAAGATTCTCGAGAGAAAAGAAATGGCCATTCGCCATATCTGATTAACGGCAGCTCTGCTTTCGATAGGATATTCCGTCGCGACGGTGCTAAGTCGCCCAGTGTACGAGACATCCTGGTAATAGCTTTGCGCTAGGCTATCGGCCGCGCGATTCTAATGCCTACTAGATTCCTATGGAAACGCGGCTGCGCTACCGACGAATAGGGAAGTCGAGCAATAAAGCGCGTGCGCCCGGAGCGCGCGCCCGGAGAATCCCGTGGAGAACAGGAGTGCGGGTATTTCCATACTAGACAGTTAGATAAGCAGGGACCGGGGCCCAGTTGAAAGAACGTTAACAGTCTATTGCCAGCTTTCAGGCTCGCGCGTGGTTCCTCAGCGATGCCAGCGAGCCTTTTTCGCAAGGCGATGCCAGTACCGATCGCACTGCTTTCAGAGGAGAGAGAGGGAGGGAGAGCGAGAGAGGCTCTTCAATGGCCAACATGACGTGAAGTAGCCACTTTACAGCGATGTAACGCCCACGCGGCCCTTCCGTCAGAATTTCAAGTTCATCGCGCCGCGCTGATTCAGTATCGCCGGTAGATCATACGTGTACACGTGTATAAAGCCGTTTAAAGCCGCGCACCCACGATCGCCCCGGTTTCATGTAGGCGCGAATCTCTCTCGATTGCCACGGACGGACCTTCACGTCGGACTACCTGCCCTCGAGATCTCAACTCTCCTCATTTTTATCATTAGCTATTCCGACGCGCGTGCCAGATCGAGCCGCGATTTCAATGAGCTCCATCCGATGGGCATTGTGACGTGAATAAGCCGAATTACCACTAACAGTGGCAGTTTGAAACGAGAGTCTATTATATTTAGTAAATAGGGAGCGGATGGTTATGACGGCTGATCGGCCACATATATCACTGTCTGCCCACTTGAGACACTATTATATGCGCAGCGCATGTCTCGAGTGTCGGACGAGTCCGAATCCAATGATCCTGCCTCGTACATTTTTGACGCCGTTACGAAAACAATACATATATTCAGTCGACGCGCAAACATTGGTTGTGTAAGTATAAGCCGACAAGGATATGAGTGAGAGAGAGAGAAAAGAGGCAGACTCACCGAAACCCATCCGCACCTCTTCCTCGTCGTCGCTGTCGATATGCTTGATACCGGCAATTTCGAAACTCCTGGCGGACTGCTGGTGATTCCTGGCGGCAACGGAGGACGAACAATCGCAGCAGTCCTCGCCGGTACTGCAGCCGCAGTCGTCGCCAGCGCACCTGCAGCCGAGTAACGGGTCGTCGGTGTCGATATTCCTACAGGCCGGGCAGGGGAAGGTGAGGTCGTCCAGAGACACCCTCTCGATCTTCCTCTCGACGGTTACGAGGAGATTGCCGATGTAAGCCGGTAGGTCTTCATCGCTGACGTCCTCGGGGTTGCGCACGTTGCGCAATCTCTCCTCGAGATCGACATTGCTCGTCTCCGTCGACTTGCTCTGCGTCGTCATAGCCTCGTCGAGGCGCAACGGGCTCTTGAGGTCCTCGAGGGCGAGGGACCTGCTCCTCGTCTCGCATCTCGCCGACTCTTTCCACTTCTCCATGGTCGTCGGCGAGACGACCTTCGCGCATCTCTTCACCTTCGCCCGACTGCCCTCGTCGGAGATGCTCGAGCAGTACTTGACGATGCCCGACATCCGGCCTGGCTGCTCCTGCGTCGTCGGCGGGACGGGGGATTCGTCGAACTCGCACGCCTTCCAGGCGGCGTCGACGCTAGAGGCTGACCTTGACTTCATCACCGCCGAACCATGACCAGATGCTACGCTACTTCCCGTGCTCTCGGTGCCCAGCTCACAGGAGCCCCTCTGCTCCAGTCGATCTATCGAACGGTGCTCCGTCACCCGGCCGCCGCTCCTGCTGTTCTCCCGGGTCCGCGAGCGAACTTCCTCGCGCGATCTTCGACGAGTCCGCGTGCTGCCTTTCCCGGAGCCCGAGGAGTGCGAGGAGTGCGAGGAGTGCGAGGAGCTCGCGCCTGTGCCGCTCGAGCTTGCCTGCCCTTTCTGCGACACCTCCCGCCAGTCCATGAACTCGTTCTCGCGGTCCCAACCGAGGATACCTGGGGCCCTCATCGACGTTGCTCTCCAAACTACTGCGATCTACGATCAACCAGAAACCGAGCAGTCAATGTTAAATTCAAATTCATCCATATCGTTAAAGGACCTCAATATTGTATATTCTCTTAAGGTTTTGTTCCCGTAATTCGATTTCTCCTTAAACCATAAGGAATGCCGACGTTGTGCAACCCGATTACGGCATTGCTTGTCGCGTGACTAGTCTTCTCGGCATTCACAGGTAATGAAATTTCTCAGGGAAATGGTACTTTCGTCCACGACGCGCGCATCGGGATTCTTTCAAGAGCGCCGCCCAAGGAATTAGCGAATTGCGAGAGGAAAAATCCGAAAATAGTGAAGTGTGACTCACCTCAACGGTATTCCTGTCGACGGCTTCAGCAGTGGCTGCCACGCCACTCCCCGTGGTGGTGGTGGTTGCAAATGCAGCTGCGCTGCGTATGCAAAGGTAACATTCCCCAAGACGTAGCGCCGAGGCTTCGAGTTCCCCCAGCTGCAGGACGAGACCTCGTCTACCTAACGTCAGCGGCCAACCTTCCGGTACCACCGCTTCGTTTCCCTGAAACCACCAGAACTTCTTGGTCAAAGTAATGAAGAGGTTCCCCGAATTACATTCATTAAAAGAAGGACGTATAAAATAATACATGAAAAGTGAATATCTCGAAAATCATTGAGCTGGATCTCCAGTGGCGTCTCAATTCGATTCCCACCAGGCAAATTATATTCCGACCGAGGTGTCACGGTGCGAATACTCTCGAGGATCCAGGAATAAGGCCAGTCACACTTGTATCGGGCAAGTTTAAAGGGGGAATAATTGGGTGATCAATTAAAGGCTGGCCCGTCGCTTTGAGCCTAATGATATCACTTTAAATAACTTAGCGAAAGGGAGTGTAATTGCGAACAGGACTACACTGAAGGGAGATGGAGTGTTAATCATAGTGATTTGATGGTAATCAACGGTACGTGGGTACACCCTGAAATTGAGAAAACCCACTCGCTCGAAATGTCGAAACACGTCCCGGCTGTCACACTCCCTTTCCCTGTGCGATTGTAACCGGGGTGGTTGGCAGTGGACGAGGAGGAATGCTCTCGGAATTTAATCAGATCCCGACTGCCGCGCATGCAAAGAGGATTGTCGAGGGAGTGCTCGACGGTGGAACGTGTCCGTGTGGAAAAGAGGGCCAGAGTATTTTTAGTGAAAAGGGAGGGAGAGCGAAGCTTGTGAAATTAGAACTGGAACTCGAGAGAACCAATGGACTATTACAGGGCGCGGGTAAAAAGTCGAATATCCAGGAGGGTCGATCATCGAGACGATAGGTCAACGAGAAGTCTGTCCGGAGAATGCGTCGATGTTAAGTGCAACGCCGACATAATGCGGCAGGTACACCTCCGCGAAGGTGCCGGTGCCGAAGAAGCACGTCGTAAAGGTGTTGCTACTCCTGGTAAGTTCTCGTGCTTCGCCCACGTGCATCGGTCGGCGTGTAAGCAATTAGAGGATGCACTCGCGCGACTAAAAGCGAGCGGGCCGCTCTTGAGCCATACAAAGACTCGCGCGCGCGCAGGCACACATACCGAAACACAGGCTCGCCGGCATACCGGTGCGGAGAGCCGACGATAATTAAACGTGCCGAAGATATTACGGGGTACCACTGTTTTTACGGGCGACGCCTACCGCACAGGGCGCGCGTGCGTCCCCACTGACTCCGAGAACTCGTGGAATTGCATATCGCCAGCTCAGCCATCTCATCCGGCTGGTGCCGAGTGCATTCCGCATTCTGCGCGCTCCGCGACGCCTTCGAGCGCTATCCCCAGTCTTTTCCTAGTCGAACAATGATACCAGCCATGAGGACATTATGCAATACCTGGCTGGAGAGCGACACCCAATCGCATGCCTATTACGCCATGCGACAGGTTCGCCATGTGCCCGACCTCAACCTCGTCCGGCAGCTTTCCAGACTCGCGTGCACCTTCGCAAGATAAAAAAACTTGCTGCACCGTGGAAGAGTTCGAAGCGCAGAGAAATGAAGATGGAGCGATGGGAAGAAGGTGTGAAAGAGATATCAGGAAATTTCATCGTGGAGTAAGAGCCGCAGAGAGCGGCGACGCGGATGGAGTGTGCGACAATGCGAGCACAGCGTGTCGGCGAGACAGTGGACGTTTATGATGATTACGATAAGCGGCGGCTCTTCGTTCACGGCCTCTGTCAACGTGGTGTCTCATTAGCGGCGTGCGCCGCGTGGCGAGAGATGTATCCCCGCCGCCGAAACTAACTAGCTTTCACTGCGCTCGGTGATTTACCGTCTCGGCGCCTTCGGATGAGCGCGCGGCGCGGCCGGCGCGGCGCCGCGGCTTTCCGTCGTCGAAGGAAGCCCCGATGCCCAAGATAGGAAGCGTGTAAATCAAGCGGAATTGTTACGCCGCGCCGCCGCCGAGAGAATTTCCGCACGATGTACATATCAAGCCGAAATAAACGAATCGGCGTAAAAATTTGGCAGGTACAATGATGGATTGACAGTGGGAGCTAATGGGGAAAGAAAGGCACGCGGGTAAAAGCCTGGCCAACAAAGGGAATCTATCCGAACGATCGTCGAATTGACGCCCAGCGTGATGCCCGGCCGCTCCACTGCCGACGACGTCTGATTAATGGTGGACTCATACCACTTTCGAGTGGATGCGTGCGCCGGAAGAGAGATAGTCAGCCGCAGCCCGCAGCTTTAATAGCGCGGATATAGCGATTAATATCTCGATGATAAATGCGGTGGCTCCAGTGGCGGAAGGAAATAGTTGCATTCTGTGGGCTTGATAATTGGGAAAACGTCAATGGATGGCCAGACGAGAGCTCGCCGCGGCGGCAATCTCAGATCGGAGAGACGCGCGGGTCCCCAACTTATGTAAAAGGTAAAAGCGAGCAGCCGTGGATCAAGGAATCATTGACAGGGATCGGGCTATGTGGCAGGTACATCGCGGAACACGGTGCGCCTCAAAGCCGACGATGAAAGTCCAGCGTGGAGAGTCGGCCGATTTCAATCTGGCGCCTATGAAGCGAAAGGCCACGAGAGATGCAGAACACGTGCGCCCACTGTCTGCACACTCTGTGTACACTTGCCTCTTTCCAGGCCGCCTAGGAAAAGGTTCCAAGTGCGCCTGGCCGAGATCAAATTAATCGGCATGACATCGCGCCCGTCCACCACCACCACCACCACCACCACCATCCCCCCTCGCACAGCGCACAGCTCCTCTCACTGGCGCGTGTGTTGGCCGGGAAATGCGCAGCGCGCGACCAGCTCGTCCTTGCCGGAAGAAGAAAAACCGGCGCTGATCCGAGCAAGACTAAGCGGAGAGAGCGCGGCGGAGATCAGCGATAGACGGGTGTACATATCGGCCCATACACCGGGGGATTTACTCGCGAGGAGGCCGGCATTAGCGCGTACACCCGAGAGCCGGGGAGCACGATGCGAGCCCAAGATAAATCGCCCCGGCGTTTCCACCATTCCACCGCCAGCACCGGCTAGAGCCGCAGTTAACCCACATTCCCTCGGCCTCTATCTCCAGCCCAATGCGTCCCTTCATTATTGATATTAGGCGATTTCGTATGATCCTGATAATACTCGACACTACTTAATTACCAGTTGGAAGATAGGCCTCTTTTAACCGAACAAGTCGGAGAGAGTGGGCTAAGACTCCTCGGAGAAACGTTTCACTAGGCATCGGCGCTCGTGGGGCCGTCAAGGGCCATGGAAGTTTAGACGAAAAGAAACAGTAATGGAGCGCGGTTTATGGGACAAGAGAGGAGTGGGGTGGGTGGAGGAATCGTCCGAAATAAAAGGTCGAGCGGAGGAGGAACCGAGAGATCGAGCGCGGTGCCGGGCGCATAAAGAGGATGCGCTTCTTTTATGGGCGCGCTTGCTAACGCAGCGTGAAGAAGAGAGGCGTGCATAGGGCAATTGCTACGTTCTCGCGCGTATACATATATTGTACGACGGCGGAGCGAGCGCGAGAGGATTCTCCACAAAAGCACGGCTCGTTTAAAATGCAGATTAGACCGCAGCAGCACGCGGCCCCCTCAAAGGAGGAGACAGTATACGCGGGAGGGAGCCGGTTCGTGCAAGGTGTTCCCGCGCAGTCTTACTCTCTATTCGAGTCCTCCTTCTGGTACCAAAGCACCGTTCCTCGCAAGCAGCCAAATAGAAACCTTTGCCAACAGAGGAATCCTCGCGGCAGATATTCCGGGAGCGTGCTTCATTCACTGCTATCAATGGAATCGCTCGATTCTCTCCCAATTTGCATAACATTTCGTAACGATAGTCAGCCGGTGTCCGCTTGCCGCACCAATCAACAGAGTCAGCCCCGACTATTGCCAATCTCGATCTTTACCCTAAACGGCTATTCCTATCGCGTTGCCCGAGATTCCCTCTACAATGAAGCGCCGTAAATGGAGGCCGGCCGTATTTGGCGCTCGTGCTTGTCCTTCCAGGAGTGGCCCAGAGCCGAGGGAAAAATCCTGCGGTCACCGGAGTCAGCACTCGCCAGCTGGATATGTCTAATGCGTGCTACTCGAGCGACAGCAATTGCGGCTCTTACACAAGTGCGAGTTTAACACTCTCCCGGGCGGGTGGAAGAGATTCGAGAGATCCCGAAGAAGAGGACGGCTAATTTCACGTAACTTGCGAGAGAAATGAGCGCCGGGCTCCGGGGAATATCGAGATACACTGAAACTAAAATTGAACGATGCAGTTTTCTGGCGGCGAAATGCTCCGGCCTCTCCCGGCCCCGATTAATCTCCGTTTAACCCTTAACACGTGGAAGATTATTTCCCGGCTAATCGTGCCGGAGGATCTGTTGGCGCGCGCGCGCAACCTGCCACTAAATTGCCGTCAACGTTTCGAGCGGAGCGCGCGGCACCGTGCCCCGCCGCTGCCGCGGAACAATGAGAGGTCCCGGAGAGAAGGAAAAGTCACTACATCCGAGTTCTCAGCTTCCAAGGAGCGATACGTGAGAGTCGACGCGGGGTTAACGGCGCCGGTTGCCAGCGATACCCCCATTCGGCCCGGCTATCTCTTTTGATCATGAGTCTATTATACTCTTCATCGTACAGCGTCCTTCCAACCGATGCCGATCGTCCTTCTTTCTCACCGCTCTCATCTATATGGCACATCTGCCAGCATGTTTATAAAGTGGCGGACGCCCTCTAAAACAATTACGGGATCATTACGCCCGGAGAAACTAGCCGCCTTCTATTCACGTGTCTCGTGACACGAGCAACTCCGGCTTATGTTAGATACCAGCATCCTCTCCGCGTGCAAGTCTAGTGAAAAACGACACGGACCCTGGCAATTGAAAAGATCCCGGTCATCGGCTGTCAATGATGATTCTTTATTGGCTCGCGTAACGCATACACCCGGGGGAAATTGGATATTTGGGATGAGAGAGTGAAACCTGCACTTCGTAAGATCGTACACCCTGTACACATGCATATGCATAGTATATCCGGTGGGAATGCGATCGCGTAATTTCGGTAGCCACACTTTTCTGTTCGATGAAAGCATGATTACTCGCAATTAACGGGCGAGTACGAATCGTTGGAGAAAGGCAATGAGATAATTGGCTAATGGCTACAGCGGACCGCTGGTCGGGCGCTTGTTGCCCAAAATTACACGGTGAAAGATAGCACGATTATCTCGGCTGGCACTTTAGTGACGGAGGCTGCTTTTGCGCCAAGACTGGGCTTGCGTGTGTCTGGCATAATTGATCGGACGTGTGACACTGCGATCGATGTGAAAGCTGTACCGGGAGTCGTGTATACTTGGAAGCCAGTAAAAGTGAGCCGAATGCTCGGCGGCGCGGCGTCCGGCGCGACTGGCCCTATTAAATCTTCTATGATATCGGTATGAGAGTGGGTTGAATGTTGAATTAGGCGCGGCAGTGTTGCATGGTGGCGGAGACACCTGCGAGTCTGCGAGATCGGCAAGCGTGCCGGCAGGCTCGCGCTGTCGGAAATCGACAGTCGCCGCGCCGGGTCTGCGCCTGCACTGGAATCGGGAGGCGGTAATGGTCGAGGTATCGGGATCGTTGATGCGAGATCGAGGAACACGACAGCGACAGGGACACTCATAGAGGCCGGCCGGTTACTGATACGATTAAACGTGCGGATTGAAGCGCGCGCGGCCCGGCAGTGAAAAAGGGGGCCGGGCGAGGCAGGAGAGTGTGCTACCGGCCGGCAGCAGCTTCAGTGTGACTCGATGTATCGATTGCATCGAGCGGGGAAGTGCGATGGAACTGGCGGTGCGACGCTCGTACGACACGAGGATCGCGATAAAGCGACGTGTTAATCGGCATCCGCGATCGGCTTCGAACGGGACCGGGACTTATTAACCGGATAGCTGCCGCGGACACTGCCGAGCGCACCCCACTTCGATCGCTCGATCGTAATTCATCGGAGGAATACTCCCGAGAGGCGCGCGCACACGCATCCACGTGATCGCAGATATCGCGATAATGAATTGCATCGTCGCCTCAAATGAGCAAGCCTAGCCCTCGAGGCCACATACGCTGGATTACTTTCCTCGCTAGTGCCAGCCCTGCGCCGAGGCCGCCGAGCGCTCTGCCCCGCCTAATGAAGCTGTTCCTAATCCGGAGAGCATCGGAATCCTCCCTGAGGACAAGCCCGCGGACTTATACTCGAGGGTTATAGACGTGCGCCCATTGAGAAGAATGTTGGATGTTGGGGAGGGTGGATTGAAGATCATGCAAAGAGGAGCCTGCACTCGAGTGGCCCCGTAACTATTCAGGCCTAACGGGACGGGTACTATCGATCTTTACTTAACCCACGAGGATCATAAAGTAAATCGCGCTCTCTTAAGTGGCTCAAATGATTCCTAATTTAAGCTGGGTCAACCTGCGTCTCCTTGCTAGATATACCATGTACTAGAAACCGCGTGCTTCCCTGGCCATTATCTGATGTGACATTTCATGAAAATATGACGGCAAGGATTTACGATCGCGCGGCCTATCCCAGGCGCCACGAGGTAATTATCCTTCTCACGGTGTAATTATCGCGATTGTCATCTAATTGCGGGGCGCGGCTGAGATGCTTCGGCCGTTGAGAATTCCAGTTGCTAAGAGAGAACGTACGCTGGGATTTATCAAATTCACTTTCATTGAGATGTGAAACGCGGAGACTTTCTTCTGTTATCCCAATACTAATTCTCGGTTTACCCGGCTCATTAGCAAGTAGTCCGCGCGTGCGGTGGCTCGCGTATTGACCCTTCTAAATATGGAACGCGTAAATAGGCCCCCACTCGTTAATTAGCAGACTGCCAATCAGTTCTGGCCGCCGGGATATTCTTCGCCGGCGGATGCGGAGACGAGCACGCATCCCCAAGCATAAGACCCGCATCCTGTTTCTAATTGTTGTCGAGCCCCTGCATCCTCATCCTCTTTTCGAAGCTAAGTTCACGGTGGCTTTAACCTCCGTCAGAGACGACACGTTAACGGGATAGAAATGGCCGGCGCGGAGATCTCCTCCGGAATGATCCTCCTCTTTTCCAAAAACAAAACATCTTCATCCTGCAACTCTGCAAGTGGAGAGGCCAGGCCGCAATCTATAATTACACATTGTCTCGGCGAGCAATGCTTCGACGATTTCTCGCGGTGATTACGGTAATTGTCCAAGTCAGGTCGAGCCGCGCACAGGGATACCAGTCGTAATTAATAACAGTCCTTGCCGGGACATGGGGACATGCCAATTTGTGACAGCGGCCCGAGCGGTACATGGAAAATGAAGACGTCCAACCTGATCGCCGCTCTCCACTCGAGGCTGCACCTGTGCTACTATGCTCCTTATGCTAGTGGGGGATATCCTTCGTGCGGTTCCTCCCTATATCCGACGTCGCTTCAGGAGCGACGCGTTGATTTGTCCATCATTCCCTGCACCTCATGAGTTTTAGCGGAAGGATCGATGTAACGCCTAGTAGCGAACACGCTCGCGGGCAATGATAGCGGGGGATTAACATCGTTAAATAAATCAGCCAGTCGTACTTCGCTCCAATTAGAAGTGCGCGATAAATTACTATAGATGGGATACTTCGGAAGATGAAGCGAGGCCAGTTGAAGAACTTGATTAGAAGAGAGTACCGGTCAGACTCGATTGGAATGCGTTCAGGAAGAGTTTACTAGCGGGAAGGAGATGGCGAGAGGCCGCGCCAGGAAATTAGTCAGATCGAGCGGCCGCGACTAATGCTTTTCAATGGAAGCGCAAGTGTTACAATGGCGAATGGGCCGTGTGGAGCGGCCGGCAGGCGTTCGTAGGAAGTCAATTACAGCCGGGTTTCCGCTTGCCGCGGACGCCCAAGAAGAGACAGTTAAACGCGGCAATGACGTACTACACCTGGTACACACCGCGGCCCTCCTCAGGAAATCGTTCTCCGCGATCTGCCCTCGCTCCTCGACACTCCTGTTATACACGCGTGTCCCCTCTCGCCGAGCGTATTTTCTCCTTCGTCCGCGGCGCAGCTTCTCTCTGCGCACGTATACAGTACAACTCGTATCCCATCGACTCTCGCGCGCAATTTGTTATTGCGTGTGTCATCGGCGTCGGGCAAAAAGCGAGCTTCGGGGTGGCGATCTTTCAGGCGGCCGTCACTCTGATGAAAGGGCCTTCATTATTCATCGGGTCGCTCGGGAAACGAACCCGGCGACAAGAACGACAGGAACGACGCTCGACATCGTATTACTACGACTTATGAACAGGCTAATTATATCTCTGCGCAGTTTAAAAAATCTCATATATTGACACAACATCACTTGATCTGGATGGCCGAGTTTTAGCTGTGTGGCCAAGAAATGCCGTAGAATGGAAAGGGTTTAAGAAGAGAAAGTGCTGTGTCAGGGCATAATCGAAGATGGAAAATGTCAGGTTGAGCGATCGTCTTCCGAAGCTAGAGAGCGGAGCGGTAATCGACCGCCCGTTTTATGAGGTTTTCTCGTTAAACTCACATCTCGCAAACGTCTGGGACATCGACGGAACTTGCCCTCTGACGGGGAATAAGAGACGCTGCGTTCTGACTTTTTGTAGGCTAAAGCCACGGAACGGATGACTGCCATTCCAAGGTATTATTAAGCTGCCTGCCAGTGCAGATGCTGCCGTGCCATTTCGAAGTTTATTTATGCCTGCGAGCTTCCCGCCGCCTCGGACATTTACATAGGACTAAAGACTTCCTGGATGTCCGACGTTGCTGGAGGTCGACGTACTTACTTACTTCACTTACACTCGTCTTGACGCGTAACTTGAAAAGCAAGCTTCGAACTTTGTGGGAAAGCATTGGGAAACCTCTTCCTAATCCTTGGAACTCGCTAATTTTGTTTGAAAGGATTTCTCGCCCGTTTTATCATTTCTATTTATTAGTTTTCCGCCCCTTGAAACTAAACCCCTATATATGAATCACACATCAGTTACAATTGAATTAGAATCGGTGAACTTCGTATTACGAGAATAGAATGAATTGTATCGCTGAGGGAATTTTTGTCGGATAAGTCGAACTAGCACAGGGAAAAGGGGGGCGAAAATGGGAGCGACAGAAGCGACTGGCGCAAGAGAGCTGCTCTTGCGCGACTTTCGTAATGTGCGCACGCCGTACTGCTGAACCGGCTTAATAATTGCACTCCTTATACGTGAGCGAGGATAATTGTTTTTGCATAACACCGAGATGGTTCGCCGATCCCGCGGCGTTCGACAGCGGCAAAGAAATGGGCCTCACGAGAAATCGCGTACGTACACTTGTATATGTGTAGTATGTACAGGGTGGTCTCCTCGTCCCCGCAATCTGCCCTGCCAAATTCCGGTAGCCTGTTGCCTGGATGAAAAGCCCCGTGGCCCATGACGCTTTCTCGTGATGCGGTAAATGACTAATGCGCTGGGAGTAATGAGTCTGGGAGTGGGGCCGTCACGAGTTCCCGGTGAATCGCGAATTACCGGAAAAGCGGCGTACAATGACTTACGACTCAAAAGTCCAATTACCGCAGCGGGTAAGGCCCCTGCCTTTTAGCCGGACTGGCAATCGCTGGAAAATGATCCGGGCAATCTTTCTCGAGCCAGCGAGCAGCAGGGCCGAGAAAGCAGGGAAGCCAGGAAAGCATCCAGCGGAAATTTAATCGAGTGACCTGATAGCGCGGAAGGTCCCACTGGCGATGGATCGTCAGGACCAAGGAAAACCTGGCAGCACGCGCTAAATTACAGGTTTACCTTACCCGAAGAAGAAATCGCCGACCGCTGCCATGTCCCGTACCAACTATCGGCAGGATCCCATCACACACTCACACACAAACACAGCCGCCAAGGCGCTTTCCTAACGACATCGAAAACGCCACTCGAGCGAAAACCATTTTCGTCCTGGAGCAGTTTAGTGCACGAACTACGAAGTTGTCTGCTGGGTAGTAGAGAGGAGAGTGCAGTCTGATTGACCCGTTCTTTACTCGGACGCCAAAGGACCTTCCTAGCGTTTCTTATCTAAGGTGAAACCCCCCGTTCAGCTGATTGGATAGACTAAGGACTACTTGACCTGCACCCTGAATCTCTCTTATCTGCCACCACCTTGCCGCCAACTCGCCTCGCTCTGCGCCAAAGTGCCCGACCCAATTTCAATTTTCACGCCACTTTCTCCCGCGTTCATTGCACTTGCGGGTAATGTGCACAGTTTATTTGGTAGGCCGTTCCGATTCCCGTTAGAATCGCTCCTGATAAGGGGATTAACAGACGGCGGGCTCGGCCTGTCCCTTTAGAGGCTTACGCTGCCGAGTAGATTACTTTTTCGCAAGGCGTTGATAGGCTCGTAATGAGCCGTAAGTGAAGCGAGTGTACCTTCGACTCCCGCTGCTAACGAGGCTTAACAGCTCATAAAGTGATATATCCAGCGGTCAGATAGCGAGCTCTGTGTAAAAGCAGTGGGCGTGTGCACGCGCGCGCGTTCTTCGTGTAAATTTCAGGCCGAACACCAGTGTCAAGAGACAGAACTTGACGTTTGATCTTTCGCTCCCGGGGAACGTGAGAGTCCGCTCGTCGCTCCCAACAGGTCTCAGGAACGGTCGCGTGGGAACGGTCCTCCTCTGGTCTCCTTACCCCCTTCTTTTCTTCTCGCGGAAAATTGAATGGTACGAGAGAGGTCGATGAATATCGATCGTTAAGTGGCCTTACGAATCGGCTGCTTGGCGAATTACTCCGATAAATGCATCGATAACCAACAACTCCGGACCTCCGGGACTTAACTCTCTCGAAATGCGTAGCTATACACTTGCTTCGAGCATATTGCCGCGCCCCCAACCAGAAACATATTCTCCCCCATAACCGAAAGCCCCAAGCGAATTTTTTTCCCATACTTCTCAGATCGGCAATGCAGTACGAAATTTATGTGGAACTTCTTCCACGCAACATCTGGTACACTGAGTTTGGGGGGGAGGAGTTCAGTAATTCCGGTCCCCCAATCTTTGCAAGTCTGCAGTCCATTGCGAGACAGTTACGACACTTTAAGTGCCTTCTGCTCGACTCGAAATGATAATACGACATCGAAAAGCAATCCCCTGCATAATTGACTGTTTCGGGCTACCGCTCTGCCCACTCGGGATTCCAGTGCACCGGTGCGGCAGGCGGCAGCAGCCTCGAGATTTATGAACCGATGCCAGAAGAACGCGGCAATCTAGGCGGAATTGCGATTACTCGCTCGAACCCATCGGCAGGCCCTCGGACTTGGGGAGTGAGTAAGGATTGGTGCCATTGCCTCATCACGCTCGTCATTGTCAATTAGGAATTCCTCGAGTGGGAATTTCCGATTAAAAGATTTCAACGGTATTAGCTAGTCGGATATAGGAGGCTTCTATATATTCTCAAGTGCGCAGCAGAGAAAGCTATCGGATAAGTGCCACGGCGGGGAACGCCAGGAAGACACACCGTAGCCCATTAACCCGCGACCGATCGCCTCTAATTATTATTCTGCCGTATGATAGGTATTACCAAGTTAATGATGCAAGGTGAATCGCGCGTTTCTCACCTGCACATCTCGCCAGCGAGAGGTGCGAGTAGAAAGTACAATGAGAAGGCTAACCAAAAGTAACGTGGGAAGATGAGAAACTTCCCATTCGGCAACTACTTACCATGAAATCCATAAGACTCTGGAATCGAGTTCCAATAACTCATGCTGTGCCCCGAGGAATCTCGGTTGCGACCAAGTCAACAGACGTCCGCACAGTGCAAGGGAAATGCTAGCAAGCTCCGGTGCGCAATCAAGTTAAGTACGAACTTCAAGGACCATTACATCTCCCGTTCCTTTGCTCAATGGTAATACTGACTCTCCGGGAATTTAAAGCTGTTACCATTGGAATTGCCAAGACACGATCGACTATTGCGCCGCGTTGTCAAGCCTAGGACTTGAAGTTTACATAACTGAAAAATAGTGAGTTTGAACGCACCAATTTGAAGAGACAGTCAAGACTTGGTTGACCCCAGCGGCGGCGAGGGCCTGATAGAGTTGCAGCCCGTTACCTTTCAATGACGTTCACCTCGTCAATTTGTCAAGGATTAACCTGGCCGCGAGGTAGGAGAGGGTACCGAGCGATCTCTGAGAAATGGCGCACAATTTACCTAATGTCATCGTCCAGGGGGCATCAGCCCATGCAGTATAGGAACCGCGGAGGAGTACAGGGCGGATAGAGCTGAGAAGCGGCACGGTGCGACGCAGCGCAGCGGGCAGCATCAGCTCGAGGAGGAAGACAGGAGGAGGCGAGGTAAAGGATGACGAGGAAGAGTGCAGGAACAAATTATATAAAAGGACCACACACGGCGCACAAGAGGAGGCAAGACTGCTCTCGCGATGGCGGTGTGTCTGCTGCAGTACAGGACCATGTGCTGCTCGCAACGCCGCGCCGGCAAAATATATATGACTGGGCCGTGACTCCTATGCCCGCTCGAGGATTTACCTTACACCCCGAGAGAGAAGAGAGAAGAGAGCCGAGAGCCGAGAGCTTTGAATCGCTCGTTTAGGATGAAAAGGATCCGTGGCTCGACGAGGCGACGCAAGCGCCAACCTTCTCCTCCTCCCGCTCCTCTTGGCTGGTCCCCGTCTTGTTCTGCTGCTCTGGACCGCGCGCCACGTGGGTGGTGCGACGGAGATGAGACAGCCCCGGAAGGACCTCGCAACAGGGTTTAGGGATCCGCGGAGATTTAATGTGCCCCCCTTCCTCACCGCTCGCCGAGGATACTGGCAAATCACCGGGTGCATTGCCATGCAAAACTCCACTCTCGCCACCTTCGACTCTCCATCGCGCCCGGAAACCACCGACCAACCGATGCACACTCCGACTATGTTGCCGCACGATGAATATTCGAGATTTACTCTCGCCGATAAGCACGTCGTGATTCGACGAGCCGCCAAGTAACTGTGCTCGCCCGACCACACTTTGTGGCACGTGTACCCATCCACTGTCGCCACCAGTCTGCACCTCCACTGCTAACTCCTTGTAATTGAACGACCTGCCGACTTTGTAAACTCGTTCTTCTCCCCGAAAAAATCTCTGCTTAAAGTGTCGCCAGCATATGCAACTGTAACGCCTAGTATATCACTACCCAGCAAGTGCGAGTTAACAAAAATTGAAATAGCATTCCCAGGGCTATTCCGCAACCGCGCCCAGCCGTCACCTGTATTGTCCCAATCACTCTGCAAACTTGTACCAGATATATGCCGTCGACAGTGCATGGGGAGTAGCATTCGGCTTGAGGCCGCCAGTATATGTACTACGCGCCAGACGTCTGGTACACGACAGACTCCAAAAACATTCACGCTCGACTAATTCTAACTGGGTAGCAAACAAAGAGCTCTGACATTTACGGCCAGCTCCCTTTGCACCGTGGCCGAGAGAGTACTAGCAACTGAGGCGATCGCGCCGTTTTTCCAATTCCCATTCGGGGGGACGACCCCGCTCAATACTAATTTAGCTGGAACCGCTGCCAATTATACTGACTAGACAAAGTGTACAGTCGCGTAGTAAAAGCAGTTGCCGGCGAGAAAGCAGAAATTTCGCCGATCGCTCGATAAATCGAGCCCATCGTCGCCGAGAGCGCGCGCGCGCGCGCGCGTGCACTGTCTTCCTCCACAGCGCAAAACGCAATTACAGCGGCGGCGCAGCGTTGCGGAATTTCTCTTCCGGCCAATATTTCAGGCCGCATCCCCCGCGAGGTACGGGCCCCACAAACACGCCTGCGAAACTCCGTGCACACCGAGAGCTCTCTATCTGGCATAGTCCATACCAAGTCACGCGTCCGGCATGAATAGTAATTACCGCGTTAGATTTGATTACAGCGGAGGCGAGACTCGCGCTACTACTGGCGTCGTGCGACTGTAATTAAAAGGCCGATCTCATCTGTAGAATCATTAGTAAAAACGGGACTCGAAAGTTCGGGGTTATTCCACTGGAAAAAGGAGTACTTAGATGGCATCGGGATCGGGGACTATATTCTCCTGGTCTAGCTGGGGATCTGGTCCGATTGGTGCTGATAGGGAAGAAGTTGTCTGGCACGATTCGCGACAGGGCGCCGAGTCTTTCTTTTCCACGCAGCTTTCGCAGCCGGCTGAATTTATTATCGCTGCTCCGCCTCGCGTGCGTCCAGACTCTAGACCGTGGGCTCCGGCCCATCGGTATCGCACACGTACACGGCGTACACGGCTACACGCTCGCATGCGAGCATGCATATGCATATCAGGGGCTGGAGCGGTGCATTTCGCTCTTCTAATTGAATACTGAGCGCAGCCAAGAAGAATGTCCGCGACTCTTTCATTCGAGACCTCCGTGGCGCCGTGCAATACTACTCCCCCTCGTGTACCTTCAGCTTCAAGGGCTTCTGACACCCAACTGTTGATCATAACCACTCGTTCAATAGACCCGCGAGACGAAATGCAGTTTTGCCAGAGGCAGCTCTATCGATAGAAAAATCATGAATTACCTGAATATATAATATTCAATGAACGTTGAGAGTATGATTGCTCTAGCGGGGAAGTTGTTGCAGGTGATAGTCGATGGTATCTAATGAAGGAACATTCCATATGACTAACCCAATTCCAGAAATGAGGCCGTGCGAAAAGCCGCCCGCTAAACAGGCGGGCGCATCGAGCAAAAATGCTAAACAGTTATATCTGGCACCAGATGTACTCCGGGGCCAGCCGCGATAGCACTATCGATGCCGGCGTCCATACAAAGCGGCATAAATTTCGCGCGGCAGAACCTTATCGATAATCGCGCGTGCAGATACTCATTTCCCGCTTATCTAGCGGCTTTTCCGCGCGCCGAGGGACAGATACACGGCGAGTGAATCTTGACTTTTTTTCCCGGTGTCATCGGCTGACAGAGTGCTCGATAATGCACTTGCTGGCCGACGTCTCGCGTGGTCGAACGGCGCGGCGACTCTTGTTGGCAAGTGGCTATGCGCCTGGAGAGATGCTTAGGCACCGGTCAGCATCGTCGAGAGCACTCGGCATATCCCGGGCTGGCCGCAAGCGCAATAATTAACGGTACCGCGATAATGTCGTGCTTAAAACGAGCGGCTATAATTGTATTTAAATATACGCCTACTCGAGTGGACGCTGCAGTGCGTAGATGACGACTTGAAATTGTGCAACCGGCGTGTAAGCGGTGATCGCAGAGAAAATCTGGAAGGACGTGGATGGGAAGCCAGTTAGGGTAAACCACCACTTGATATACCTCACGGTTATATACCTCGCCTTTTGCCTCCTTCTCGAGATTGCACCTCACTCCACGCTCTGGCGCACTCAGCCTGGCACGCAGCTATTAGAATCGCATTAGACGAGTCCCCGGCAATGGCTCATGCTCCACGCGTAACCCCGAGGGTTAATGGCGAGAGCATCTCTTAATTGTTTCGGCGGACGTGCGAAAGTATGCACTCTCGAATGTAAGCTGTTCACTTTCGGCCGAGCGACGCGGCTAACACGAGAAGTAGCAGTAAAATCCCAGTTACCCGGGGAGCAGCTTTTCCTAATGATAAATCGTCGTTCCCACGATCGGCACTTTTTCATCCGCTTCCATCCTTAATGTGCCAGGAGGAGTAAAAATTCTTGTAATCAATAGTAACTAGGTCAGCTGGTGGAGAAAGCAGCGGGCGGGCGGGCAGGCGTTTTGTGCCAGGCACTAATGAATATGACAGTGGGAATAGTCGCAGGATGTCCGTAATTGCCGGTCGCGTAGAACGAGTGGTTCCTTCGCTCTTTGGGAATCTCGGCCGCCCGCCAATCTGATTACGGTGCTATTCCAAGCTAATGGCATGCGTGCCAAGATATACTGTTTAACGGTCGAGTCCCAATTGAATTACACGCAATCTCGACTATTCCCTGGGCGATTGCCCGGTTAATAATGAACATTAGCGAGAGAAATGATTTGCTAACTCGTTCGCTGCTAATGCTCGCAGTGTCAAGTCCAGTTCTCTGCCACTCAAACAAGCCGTATTAATTCTCGATTGGTTGATGGTCCGTAAACTCACCATTCCTGCCCATCCCTCAAATCCTGTTAACCTCCTTCCACGAATCCTGTTGCGTTCGAGAGAAACCACTCGAAGAATTGTCATGCACTTGTCAGATATTATTGATCGGCCGAGTCCCACTTGCTCTTCAAATTCTGTAACTCTGTCCGCTGATGAAAAGCTATCGATTAGTTTTTAACGACGAACCAATGGCGCACTTTACAACTTTATTCGATGAAGTTTACGCATGTAGCGGAGGACTCTCGGAAATCTCCGTGCAGCCGAGGTTTCTATAAATCACGTGACGCTAGTTATACGTTCGTTCATTAGTTTCTTTCCGGCGGCAGCTATCGCGCACGATTATCTCGATGATTAATCTTGCAAGCGGTCACACTCGCGACTCCTTCGACGGCCGACTCGCTCCGTCTTATACTACTAGTTTCCCCGGGACACGGATAGCCCAGCGATCAGCTCGCAGCCATCGCCTTCCACCATCCGGCATTCTACCACACACACACACACACACTTCAATGGGAAACACATGCTAGTACTCCGAGGCTCGCGTGGAGATCGGCTGTTTTAATTCGCACGGGAGAGCAGGCTGGCGCGTACACCGCCGAATTTCAATTAACAGGCTAATGTCATCGTGTTTTCGGTCAGGTACGTACATACATCACCGGCGGACACCCACGGGACCGTGGCCAGCCGGGTTTCTCAGGGGCGAACTTGCAGTCCGCGCTCTCCGGCAACAAATGGCCGGTGCCACTCCTCTGCCAAGAGTGTACGGCCTCCGCTAATTACTCGGCAAAATGAACGAGACCTTCCCGGCCTTATCTGCGCCGAGATATCACGACAGCCACGTGAGAATCCTACGACCAATGGATACATTGCCAATCGCCGAGAAATATTCGGTTTTCAATGATCCGGACACATCGCTTTATAAAGTGATAAAAATTATTATCAATGCCATTGGCAGTGCCGGGGGAGAGGGGTTGATGTAGTCGAATGTTGTTCATCTTGACAGATTGCCTGAATAATCTAAGAAATATGATATAAAAGAAGCAAATGGGAATGAGGAGATAGTGTGCGCGCCTCGATGCACTCCAGATTTATAGTCGCCTATGGCGAACGGACTCCTGGGCGAGTCCATGCATTGAATTGCCGTTGCCGGCTTATTCGTCTCGTGTTAATCCCAGCCGTCTGTTGCTTCTTAGCTCACGATCCGCGGTGGCCAATTGTTCGAGACCCTGGATACCTCCGGAAATCATCGGAAAGCTGGGGGCTGATAAGAGTCTGGATCGAAATCACTAGGTTCCGAGTAAGTCCAACTCCAATCAACGATTTTAATTCAAAAACCTTCTAATTCCTTCGGTGGGCCGAACTTTGGCGGCAGGAATGTCGGAATGCTGGAGTATAAATCACGAAAAGGGAGGAGAAGGCAGAGCCTGATTGAAAGTCCGAGGGTAAAGGCGAAAGAGGATACTACACCGAGCCGAGGCAGGAATTCCAAGGCGACAGCGGGGCTGGAAGAGCGAGGGAAAATCGTTTAATGAAAATCTGTAACTTCCTCTCGGAGGCGGGAGTGCCTCCGGTGGTACAGGAAGCGAGAGCGCAATGTGAAAGAGGCTTACGCGGTAGTTAACGTGTTAATCCAGCGGCAGTTACTCTTAGCATTAGGCCCCGCGCACTGCGCTAAGCAGCTTAAATTGTCAGGCACCTCGAACTCGCTCTCTTCGCTCGCTCTTCCACGGGGAGAGGCTGTATAGTGTAGACTCCCAGGCTCCACCGGCGGCCAGAACCAGTCTCGAAGAAATCTACCACTCCTCGCCCGAGTAAGAAAAGTGGAGACGCTGCTCTGTTCACCTGCCAAGGATATCGTCGAGAACTTGCGGAGAAATGCCCGAGCAAATAACCTCACCGACCAATAAGCTTTTGTTTATGTTAGTAACTTTGTGCTGCAATACTCGGTGCAAGCCGGGGTAGCTCATCAACTTCCATTCTCCCCTCTCGATCTCTCCTCTTCTCAATGATATGCCTATCAACCGAGTGCAAATCGATCGGACCCATGTATTGTACCAAATGAAGGAGTCAAGATGGAAATCTTAGGCATTAAATTAGCTAATCAAAATACCATCCGGTGGCGAGAGCGCTTATCATCCGACGAACAGCTTACCGTCCATGGGAGCAACATATATCGTTCCTTGGAGAGAAATATCCTCACAGGATTAAATAGTACTCAGGCGCGGCCCAATAAAATCTAACTGGTGACCGTACTAGTGTTATTAATTGCTCCCGCTCCACGTTGCACCCGGTAGTTACATGCCCCCCGCGCGGGAACTCGTTCGCTAGGAGCCGGACTGCTGGCGCGGCACAGCAACATGCTAATGAGAAACAAATTGGCATCGGCGAAGAAAAGATCCTTTTAACATTAATAATTTGATAGACCAGAGATTTCTCCCTCGCGCTCTTCCAACCCACCTCTCTCTCCCCACACTCCGCATTAGCATGTATGAGGAGAGCTGTTATTTGAGTGGTGGCTTAGTTAAGGCAAGGATTCGAGAGCGACGGATTATCGGCGGCGCGAAAATAGCCGCGGCGAAAATAGAGAATAGAGAGGCGAGTTACTACACGGATTCAGTCGCTCGATATTCCGATAGCACTAGAGCGATCTTTTAATTGTGGCCCGTTGGAAAGTGACTGGAACTACCGGCGGCGACGGCGGCGGTGGGGCCGATGGAATGCAGTAGCCTTTATTACGCACCAATGAGCATAGCCGTAGAGGAATATCGGCAGGCAGATAAGTTTGTAATTAATAAGAACGGCTATCCTTCCACGAACTTGCATCGGGACAGAGAGAGGCAGAAAGGCAAAGAGTACGTGCTAGGTCTGGTATAAGCCGGGGAAAAAAAGCCTATATCAGTTACGTGATCGTCCATTTAATCTGATAATGTTTATCGGGCCGTGCTCGAGCATCGCGTCTTAATTAGGCGCTGGGAGCAGCACGGCGCCTGGACATGTCCAGGCTAACATGCCGCTCGAGTGGCAGCAAGGACGCCGAGCACAGCTAGCCGATAGGAAATTGGTAGAATTTTCACGCGGCCCAGATATCAGTCGGGACAGTTATCGAAGAGTCGCCCGATTATGATCGCTGGAAAATGTGATTTATTAAGCACCTACCATCGAGGATCTCTGGACCGACTGGTGCGCGCCCGGCGGCCTGTCTCCTTATCTTTATCACCGAAAGAGTATCACTCATCCACGCAGGTCCACGTACATGCGTACTTCCTCCTCGGCCGGCCCTGTCTGTCGCGAGAGAGTGGCTGTCACGTACCTAATAAGACTGGGACCCGTACCGCAAGCAATTTGCCCCGGCTGCGGGTCCCATAAACGCATGCATGCACTTCTTCCTCGTGTCTTTTTACTCATCGGGCCAGGAGGGAAAGAAGGTGGGGAAGAGTGGGACGTGAATAAACGCGCAAGCATCTTTTCGCCTTTCGGTGGACATACGTGCTCCGCATAAGTACACTGTGTCCCGAGCATGTGTTGAGAGTGTGGTGCATCACGACGTGCCACAGCCAGACTTTTATCTGTCACGACGTCTATCAATTTGTTGGCACACGTTTACCTGCCGCGCGAAACTTGCCCCTTTCAAACAGGAAACTCTTCGTGTTCTGTACCTGTTAATTCTAGGGAGCCCGAGAGTTGGCTGGTTAATGACTAATTTGCTCGTTAGCGCAACTAATTCCTTCGTCGGAGAAGTGAATGTCGCTATTCCACACGGCTAAGTGGAATGGCTCCGATGTTAGTGGGGCCATTACAAGGTACTGGAATTAGAATATGTCCCTTTAGATGAACCCCCGAGACCAGCCGGACTCGCGGCCTCAGAGCCATAACTCCTGGCCAACACACTCGCCGCGCATAATTCCCTGACGCCCTAACAAGGCCGACCGACCGCACGCACCGCGAATTAATATGATAATTAGACGAGCTGTTCCTGTCCACGAGACACAGTCTCTTGCCGAAAAGACGCGCCGCGAGAAGCCGCAAGAAAAACTCTCCAGACAGCCGGGAAGGCCAAGGACTTTCCGGCGCCGCGCCGTTTAAATTTACGTCGGCCGCCCGGCCAGGAAACATCGAGCGAGCCGAAGCAACCGCGAATTTCCGAGGATCCGCGAACCCAAAACAATCGACTCTCCATTCTCCAATGCGACATGCAAACACTGTCCATCGGTGTAATTGTTTCGGTCGGGTCTGGAGCGAGGTGCGGGGGCTTAGGGAGACAGCTAATCTCGGCGTAGGTCCCTGTATCATCCATAGTGCGTGTGGACATGTCGGAGGAGTGGAATCGTCCCTGTGGTGGCGTGCACTGGGAATACAAGGAGAACTGGTATATCGCGATATCTCACGGCGGCTGCCGCCATTAAGCGCAGATTGCGCTTTCGTGGTGGTCTACCTATGGGGTTATTACCAACGACCTGCCACCCAGGATCGAGGTGGGTGTGCCTGGTACTCTCTCGCTCTCTCACTTCCCCCGGGTTCTCTCGCTCTCGCGCTCGCTGCTGAGCCTGCTCGACTGCAACCGCTGCACTGCGTCCGTGCCCCGTTATGCTAAGCAGGCGAATCGTCCCTTCACTGCCACGGGCCGATCCCTTCGCCATCGCACACCTCAAAAATCCATCCTGCCCGCTTTCCCAAAGGGTTGCCGATAACCGAGCTGGACATCAGAAACGAAGCGCACCACCCAACGTGAAACCATATTCGGAGGAGGTAACCCGAGGAAAAGAGTCTCAGTGCCAACGAGCTGTCCCCTCAACATGCCGCCTTCCTCGGAATAAAGCCGCTTTTCGATCTTTTTACTGTTGCCATTTTTCAATCCTGCCTCTCTCAATGAAGGCTACGTCTCGCTTTCATGAGATTTTTCAATATTCGACATTCCCGATATACTTGACGTTCGAGAATCCCCCCACGATCTCCTAAAAGTTTGAAACTTGGCAACCATATCCGGCCGATAAGCTGGGGAGGAGATTTCAGTGGAGTCCGCTCAGTCCGCTGTAGCATTAAGTAGTAGAGGTCGACGAAAAAGTGGCGCGCCCGTTCCGCCGCGGCTAATACTACTGATCGATTAAGCAGCGATCGATCCAGTCGAGCCGAGGCCGATAGGAATTCCAGCACGCTGCCACGCACGTGAATAGCACACCCACGCTCAGCTGGGCCAATGCAACCTCGACGACACGGCTCGGCCCGTGGCTAATGGAGCAGAGAGAAGAGCATGGCGAGCGGGGAAAGAGCACGGGACCAATGGAAAATCTGCCGTAGCGTGGGCGCAGCCGCCAATGAGATTGGTGCAGGGGGATACTTGGCTTTATTCTCGCCGACAATACCTGTCCGCCACCCGCCACCCGCTCCCCTCACGCTCTCGCCTAATTAGCTCGCGCTTCTGATTACGACTCTATTAGTGCGCTAGCGAGTCGGCTTTCCACCAGGCTCGCTATTTATAAATGGCTCTTTCAAGTTTTCAACGGCTCTCGATGCGATAGCGAAACACTAATGTGCTCGGCGAAATTTAAAAATCATTTAAATCAACGCTTACCGGCCAATGAGCGAGCAGCTCCGATACGAAACTAACGTAGCATAAAGGAGGTCCGACAAGGAATAGCGCCGGACAGAGCCGACGACGACAATGAGCAATGGGAAAGCCATTAAGCCAAGAGATTCGAAAGTTCCCGATTATAGCAGTACAATAAATACTGTATTTAACGTTAGGAAGAAATGGCACATCTTACGTCATCCACTTTTCAATTTAAGACTCCTATGCCTTGCGGACCCTCGAGCCCTGACGTCGCGAAGCCATACCGAGCTTTCTCACGGGTCAGAGCGAGCCCCTTTCCTCTCGGCACCACCCAGAAATCCTTAATCCCCTTTTTCCCACAGTGGAAGAGGAACGACATATAAAACTGAAAGACGAAAGAGCCGCTGCGGTAAATCTATTAAACGATGTTGAGCGGCAATATCGTCCCAAGTGTCAGTACACGCCCGGTAAAGTGTCTTCACTTTGAGCGAGCCGACTACCCTGCACGGCCTGCACGTTCGCGTGTACAGTGTCACGGCTACGTCGTGTATCCTCCTCTCGTTCTCTCCTGTCTGGGACACGCACGTACTTTAATCCGATTACCCACCTGATATTGACGTGTATCCAGCGTGCGGCACGACTGTGTATATGAAAGACATTAAGCTACCTGAGTGGAGTCGAACTGGCAAAGGACGAGGATTGTTGTCGCCGCATTCTGGCATCCCATTCCATTCTATTCTCTATTGTGGTATCCGGTACACTCTCCCGCTGGGCGACCAGGGCCATTCCTCCGCGCTTCGTCTCTTATCACTGGCATCGCGACTCCTTTTCACCCAGATCTCGGCGAGCTACGGGAGAAAGAGGCTGCCGCTTGCTACGTCCGCTATTACAGATAACGAGATTTTCCCTTTCATCCCAAGGCGAGTGCGCGCGATAACCACTGAAATCCCGGAAATGTTGCTACGCCCGTTCGACTTGACTGCCACTCCGGCAGCTCTCGTGGGAAGAGTGCGAGTACGTTGCGAGTGAATTGTAATGCGAGAGAGAGAAGGAGGCCGATATCGCGAGCGACGATAACCAAATGATTCTTCCGCGTATTAAACGGAGAGCGTTGTTGGATTAATATGTAGCCGGCTGGAAGGTGAATGCAGCGACAGAGTGGATGCCTTGTTCCCGAGAGAGTGAGCCGCACTCGTGCCGCGCAACAAGGGACAATCCATCACACGAAAAAGCCTCTTCCTCCCGGAAGTCCGTGCCGTGCGTCTCTCTTGGCCGCGGACGACGAGCGGTTGGCTCGTTCTGCGGAGGCGCGATACGTGAGCATCGCAAAGGTCACCAGGGGGATGACTCGAGTGGCTGCAGCGATACCCGCGGAAATACATATGCGCGCTCGAGAACTCCCCCGCTTTCCATCGTTAATCACCCGCGGCAAATTAAGCGAATCTGATGAGCTTTATTATCGCCATTAAGGGGCCGCGCGCGCGCTATCGGCAGGCGAGGTAAGTAAGGAAGCACGTACCTTCGGCAAAGAATCCTCGCCCAGGTTCCCGGCTCCATCCAAGTCCCAACCATTTTCACCGTGAACGGTGCACTCTCGCTCCAGAGGGCCGGAAGAGTTGTGCATTCTAATCGGATTTATGCGACGTGCTTGCCGTGGACCACCCAGTCGAATGGAAACTACATTGGGAGGCCGGTGATACTACTGGAGCTACTCGATGACTAATGGATCCAACTGACGACGAGCTGACGTATCTCTCGCGTGAAGGATATCCGAGCTGCGACCCGTGAGCCTCTGTGAATTCATTCAGGGACTACTTGCTCTTTACCTCTAACGACCTGCCCGCTCATCCTCGGCTATTAATGATCCCAGTAACGTCTTCATAGGATAACTATCACGTGAGAAACTAACGATCGCAACAGGAGCATCCATCACTTTTCCGAGATTTGAGTGAGCGATCAATCTGAACGTCACCCGGACAACACTTAGCACTGATGTCCGAGTCCGAGGCGACACTATCAGTCGGAGCCGAAGAAAACTTAACGTCATTTCACGAGAAGATCCCTTACCCCTTCCCGCTACGGAGTGTACATTCGCTGTTAGGACATTTGGCGAGGGTCTCTTGGAAGACGCGTTCAACTCCAAGATCATCGCCAGAGAGCAGTAAGAAAAGATCGCCCCCAGTTAGCACGATAATCATCGCCCGGCAAGAACGGCAAGCTTCCACTTCTTCTCCGCTCAAGAGGCGACCAGCGGCTGACAAGGAAACGGTCAACTCGACCTCGACCGTCGGGAATGTCAAATTCCTGAGAAGACTCCAGTCGAGGGAATATCACTTGGCGCCTAATACGTCGGCTTCCTTTTGACAGGTGAATTCGGTAGATCTATAATAGCCTGTCCGGGAATGTTAACGGAACCTTTGCCAAGTCAAGTTGCATAAGGCTCTTTCGGGGATAAAAGTCTGTCGGTTATTCTTGGGATATGCGTTCCTTATGGTGGCAGGATACCCCGTTAATCGTTATGCATTACTGTTCACCGCCCGTGGACATAAATCCCGGACGGTGCAAGACAAATCGCGGCGAGAGCGAGCGTGGCGCAGTGTGCGAGCTAATTGGTATTCTTGTTTCCGTGGAAGCTTACGTAACGAGGAGAGACGGGGGGTGAGACAGAAAGGGGGAGAGAGAGAGAGAGGGAGAGGTGCAAGCTAGCGGTACAGGTGCCTCGAGATATAATGAACCACATTGTTAACGATCTCGGGACAGCGAGAGGGCAAGATCTCCCGAGTGCAAAGGCCCCCCCGTCCAAAAAGATGTACACCGCGATGGATTTTATTTCGGATATAATGTCGACGAATTTACGAGTGCGGATACAAAGCTCCTCGAGGTGGAGGCTGGTGCGCTTCTCCGCCGGGCCGGGCCGAGGGATACCACCATTGATACTCGAGTTTACGGGAGTCTCGCGGACTAACGGAATCCTATGATACCGTCCTCGTAAGTAGCCGGCTGAGAAATGTGACTTGTGCGGATGATTCACCGGGAATGACATTCGCCCGGCTCCTCGAGTGGATCCTCACTCAACGAGTGTACGATTCCCAAGCGGACCTTCCGGCAGCACACGGCCGCAGAGGCGCAGACGCATTTCGAGAAGGGCGCCGTAAATACCAGCGAGCAAAGGGCTGCAGTGACGCATTAAGTAGATATAAATGTAAACTGGTATTACCGGCCACATGCTGTCCCAATTCTTTGCCAGCCAATCCCCCGTCTCGAATGCCGAAGTCCGGGCATTTTTCTGAATGCGAAACTAACTCCCCTGCTCGTGCGCACTAAAAACAGGAGCGGGGCAAGGACAAGGATACAGAGAACAATGGGAGGATAAGGAGTGCGGGCACTGGTGAAGAGGGATCGCGAGGAAGAAGGAAACAGTGGATGCAGACGGAGAGTGTCCTCGAGGCAGCAGCAGGGGTGCGTGGCCTTCGACGTGCACAGAATGATGCCTGCACACACCTCCCCTCCCGTTCCTCTCGCTCGACGACGGCACATTGAGAGAGAAAAAAGGACGCTTTCTACGATTCCATGGAAGGGCCAGCATTTCGCCGTAGGGCAGCGAGCGTACTGGAGCCTGGAGGACGGCCCGCGCCCCGCGCGCCCCGAGATCAAGGGATCGAAGAAAATCACCGGTTCGCCGATCGCAATTAAACTGAGATCGGGGGAGACCCTCGTCAGAACCCCCAACATTTCGCCGAAAGGAACGCACGCTCGCTTATACCTCCCACATTTAGAACCCGCCACACGTTCTACAGTTTGCTCTGCTTCTTGCACCACCGATCCTAATCCTCCGCTTACCGAGAACCCCCGACAATTTTATTGACGCTTCGGGCCAACTCAAAGGAACCGAAGTCATCGATCCGAGAGACAGCAATCATTGACCGGTCTAATTATACCCTGACAATACTCTATTCTGCGTGCCTGATGAGAATTCTATTTCTATTGCAATTTCTAAACGTACGCAGTCGAAATTTATCAACCGCTCGGAATACCAACGTTGAGGTGGCCGCACGAATTTGAAAGTATGAAGCAGACGGTGGGTAGAAAGAGTGCAAAATGAAAGGCTCGCCGCCGGCGAAACCGAGACTCTTACCGAGACGCTCAAGATTAAGGCGGTCCGTGAAATTTGCCTGTCGATGTACTCGTTGACGACGAGTACCGCCGAAAGAGAGGTTCGCTCTGGCCCGCAGGTGTAACATCGATTCGAGTAACTTTGAAGCAGTTTGATTGCGACTACAAACACGCGCACACACACACAGACACAGCGAAGTAGAGAGGAAAGGCCACCGAGAGTGAAAACATTCTCACGCAATGCAGATTTTTCTGGTTCGCGGGCAGGACTTTCTCCATGAAGATGCCGCGTCTCTAATATGACTTTTACTTGTTTCGCGGCTAATGGGATAGGAGGTTGTTTAATTTCCCCGATCGAAGGCCAATATCCCCGGCAAATATGGCCGTTATTGGCTCTCGCTCGGCTAACTATCTCCGGCGGCCGGACTAGCGGAGTCCGGAGGTTGAGTTTTATGCGAAAAGAATGCGAATGGCGACGCGTCCTGCGGATGGAGGAGCTAGTGAATTTCTAAGCACTCTGGAGCATGTCCAACTTTTGAAGGGGGGGCCCGCCGATTCAGTGGAAGCCCGGCGGAGTTCCGATGTCGATCGATACTTCCTATCAATACAAGGGGGACGCGACGAGACGAATCATGCAATATGTATGGACGGATGTCCCTCCAGCTCGTCGGAGAAGCTCGTACGGAGTAATGAACCGTAGAAACGCGGCTCGTTCTTGCTCGGCCCCCTCCGACGACCAGTCCGGCGAGCTGGCCGCTCTTTTTGCCGGGGACGAGCTCCGACCTGCCGCCCCGTTCCTGGTGCCGCTTGTTTACAAATTGATCGTGTCAGCGAATCTCGACTCGGCATTATGACCGAGCCAACGCGCCGATTTGTCCAAACCTTCCCCGACACCGTTACCAACAGCTCGCCAATCGCGCCGGAGTTTCAACCTGCCGCATCTCAAAGGATCGCACGAGCTGCTACATACAAAGTGGCTGCGGGTATGCCTTCTATTATTTTGCCCAGCGTCCTCTAATTGCTTGGAGAGCAGACAATCCTCGGGGAATGAATGTGGAGATATAGTCTGCTATTGGAGAGTGGACACGTTCTCGAGCTCGCGGTGAATCGGTGGCAATGTTGGGTCTGGCGATTGGATAAGCGGCTTCTAGAAATCGAGCTCCACGAAGAAAGAACACGCCCCTGATCCGAGGAATTATCTCGCGACGGCGACGGGAGCGGCGTCGGCGGCGGCGAATGATTTTCTATGCTCTCGGCTCGTGGCGACTCTCGCACAATTGATCGTCGCGAAATGATCGGCCGGGAGGCTGCAGCCGCGCCGCTTTCACGCGTGTTCCTGAATTACGGGATCTACCGTGGGCGGTGACACTCTTCTGACTAAGCGAAATATGACTATTTCACTGGCACGCGTGCTCTCCCATACTTTAGGCGCAGCCTTCGTTTCTCTCCGGCTGCTTATGAAAGTCGGAACCGGAGCACGTACTTTGTACAGCTGACGTATAGCCCCAGTGATATATGCATGCCCTCGCTAGTCGGGCGAGCGAGCGCGCGCGCCGCGAAACCAGATTACACGAAAGCCGTATGAAAAGAAGTGCGATGTAATGCAAAAAGGCGATTTTATCGGGGAGGGGGATCGGCAGTCCGGCGGGCGGCAGTAAATGGAGTAGTTCACGCCATTTGTAGAGGCATTTCCTGTATTTTCTCGCCGACATTGGTCCGCGGCACGTTGACTGGGGAGGTCTGTGCTGGTGTGCTGGCGCAGCACGGGCTTCGAGCGGGACAGGCCGCTTTCTCCGGGAATCTCCTATCGCATCTTTATTGGCCGATCGGCTCGAGGTGCCGCGGTGACATTAAACACGACGCGACGGATCGCACCTCTTGCTACACTGCCGCCACTCCTCATGCCAGGCGAAACTCACCGTCTCATCCCATGACTGCTCTTATTCGACCAACAGCTCTTCCCACTTTACGTCATCGAACAGACGCGTGCATTTATTGCATCGCCTCTAGCTCGAGTAAATCATTCTATAACTCAAAAAACCGGGAAAGTCTGTCATACTCTGCATCTTTGGACTGGTTCCATTCGAAATCGGTCTGCGGGAGGATTGAAACGGCGCGGCGCCGTCGTCGCGTTCATTCATCGAGTGGCAAAGGGAATGAAGTTTGAAGCGAACTCGGATCTTCATTGAGCTCGGCGGTGAATGTCGCAAGAAGCTACGGAGAAGGGAAGGCGTACTACCGAATATAGGAGATCAATGGCTCAGCCAGAACCGGGCCCCGCTCGATTTCAATGCCAGCAGTGCTCGATTCATTCTTCGCCCGATAAGTCCCTGGGATTTTTCCGCCCTCCTATTACCCGCTTAATTATACCAGATATTGTTCGCTGGCAACAGCCTACGCGCGTGTGTAGGCGCGCGGCATTACATCATATTCACGAATCCTAGATCTGGATCTCACTCTTGATTTCTCGGGGCCTCAATTTCCTCGGGAGAGGGGCGCGGGCGCGTGCGAGCGAACAGGGCACAAGTGTCGAATAAAAGTGGCTGACGGATGCCGGATGATCAAAAGCTGATAAATCCGCGCCCGCATCGAGATTCCGGCAGCGATGGTGAAGGCTGCCCTCGGGGGCTACTGGTCCTGCAGGAACGATTCTCCCGACTGTCGGGCGGAGGGTCAAAGGACGAAAGGCAGGCACCCACCGTGGGATCCTGGACGAGATAAACTCGCAGCCTCCGAGAGAGCGAGCAACCGAGAGAGTCCGGATAGTGCGAGGGCACACGGCACCGGGAGCCTCGCTGGCTCTCGAGCTCTCTCGATCCTCACGGCCGGTTTTCTAATGCCAGTCTTCCGAGAAGCCGTGGAACGCCGCTCGATCGCTCGAATATATGAATGTCTTATGAGGGAAGGACATCGTGAGCGAACAAAAGGGAAAAGGAGTCCACCGGCTTACAGACACACACACACGCGCGGACACAGTGAACAACGAGATCTCTTCTCTCAGCGGACGCGGAAAACTGCCTGGCCTCCTCGTTGCTACTCGGCGCATTCGAGATCCGCGCGCGTGTCATGTGTAACCCATTTTGGGACAACAACAGAAGCCCCTTACATAGGAGAGAAGCTGCCAGGTTAAAGTGTTGAAAATGCGATCCACGTATCCTGTTAACCAAATACGTAGCCACTGATACAGAGCTTGATAGAGCGACCTGAATAATAGTACGAGTCTTCGCTTCCTGAGACGATCATCCCTACTGGCATACCTCATTCCAGTTTCCACCAACTAGCGGCCCTACTTCCTATTGCCACTTTATCAACCGGCCGGCATCAAGTGCATCCGAAAGTGATCCTAATTCACGAGTGAGATCGCGAGGGACCCGTGGGCGCGAGGAATCGTCATATAAGGGCATAAGTTCATCGAGTTCCCATTGCCTCCGTGGAAGGCAAGTCTGCTGCTTGCCGAAGAAAAATCCCCCCCTCTCCCCCTCGCTCTTTCTCTATTTCAAGTATCTATGGATACACGTAGTATTTATCTAAAAGCGCTTTCGGACGCAGGTCGTCCGAGAGATCCGCGGCATTGTCTGCGCCTAATTAGAGAATCGAGGCGAACGAAGACCAAACCTGCAAAGTACGCGCGTTTTCCTCTTAACGATCTACGAAAATATTCCCCGTGGAGGAGGAGGAGAAGGTTAAGGAAGGAAGGAAGGAAGGAAGGCAAGGCAGCACTCTGATGGTATCCCGAGACGGCAGGCCGCCCGTAGCGTGTCTCGCTGGCCCATGTTTGCCGGGAGTTCTCACGAGAATGGAGGACTCGGCGAGCGCGTGTTCAGTCTCCGCAGCCACCTTCGCTCCTCGTGGCTCTCGAAATCGGTCAGGGAAACTAGTGCAGCGGAGCAGAGCTCGAGCGCGGTGACACGACGAAGACGACGAGCACGAGGGCCGGAGAGGCTCAAGAGACTACAGAGGAGCAGCACCGAGGGAATGCGCACACCGGCCAACTCTATACATACATATAGAGTGAGGACTGAGCGAGTAGTCAGTAGGCAGGCACCGAGAGTGAAGCCAACGACGACGATGCACCGAGAGCAAGAGGAGCGCTATCGTCCTGACGATCCCATAATAGTTCCACGGTCTTCTGGCTCGCGCGCATTCATATACCTCTCTCTGTGTCTATGTCTGTTTGTACGTGAGGCAGACCGCTTGCTTCCACGCCGAGGAAAGGAGGCGAGATCGGCCGAGGGGATCGCCGCTGGATCGGGAACCGTGCGATCGTGTGACGGGCCCCGCGTCGACCGGTCACGGTCTAAGACCCCCGTCGGACTCTAAGCAACTGTCTTAAGCTGGACTCACACCACCTTTCAGTACCCTGCCGTATCTCAGTCCTAGTCCAACCTTTCAGCGGAGGATATAAAGATGCGTGCTAAAAACTTGGATAAACTCTTGCGAAACTTCGACCTAATCCGTTTGAAGTTGAAGTTGGTATTCATAGTATTACGAAGTCTTGAGAAGTACGAGACGCGTGTAGTCAGGCAAGCAGATCAGGCCGAATGGTATGAGACAGGCTGAGCTGTGCGGCTGTCTTGTTAGTCGTGTACTGTCAGCACATTGATAGTCGATATTGTATGGTATTTTCTCTCAATTTCTGATGGTGAAATGCATAGTATGCCACCACGCCTTGTGAAGAAGTAGAGTGAAAAGCCAAGACGATGCTGGGACGTTGGCACGCCCATTGTTAAGATCGAGGGGCTTTTGACACTTTTAACCCGGTGATATTTAAATGCCTCGATTCCCTCGGCACGCGCATTGATGCACCGGCTACTGCCAATCATCATAATTATTGGTTGCGCCGGCGCAGCGTCGAAAAGATCACGGCGAGCAACGTGCCGCTGTGCCGCTGTTTTTGCTGTTGGCGCGAGCCTGCCAGCAGAAGACAGTGGAGTCGTGTCTTTCGCCAGAGAGGATCTCAGCTCGCCAATGCACTGGATCCTGCTTCGACAGGCTCCTTTATACACTGGCGTATGCTCTCTCAAGGAATAACAGAGTGGCCTCTCATCAAACAATGACTCTTGAGTCAACATTGACCATTTTTCACGGTGATTCCTGCGGTCCGGCTCGACAATTTATCTTGTCCTTCGATAACATTTGGATTATGCTGACTCTCCAAACACCCATGGACCTCTGCACTCTCGGGGTAGTGGATGCCTCGATTTACTAGGGCGGCGGCCCACCCTTACAAAGATTAATCCTGCTCGACTTTAATCAATATATTTTGGTTAGTTATCTAGACAGGATTCTACCGCAGTGACATCCAACATGGCAGGGACTCGATAATAAAATGAAGTGATGTACGCGGAAAAATAAGAAATCGAATAGAGATGACACCGCGTCGAACAATTCTCGAAATATAGCTCGTCGGTCGAACGTGAGCAATCTCCGGAGGATTCATCATGAAACTTCATTGTGGCACGATCCCTTTCGCGGCGATGTCTTTGGCTCGGCCGGCGACTCTATTCGATCGTGACGTTCCACGGGGATTCAAGTGCGAAAAGCCATCGCGTGAACACGTAGTTAGGATCACTCGGACACAACTGGGATCACGTAGACCGGCCCCGTAGCGGATAAGTTCGACCGCGATACTTTGTGTTCCCTCTGGCGCACCCACGCTTCCCGTCATGGATATACTCCGACAATTCGAGAGGGAAAGAGAGAGCCTTACAACATTGGCGAAGGTTAAGAAAAAATGGGGAATTAGCTGCCAATCGCACTCGCGACTCTCCCGCTTCGCGCCCCAACGTGACGATTAATTATGAGTCACGCGCGCGCGCGCGAGCGCGAATGCCCCGTAAATCCTGACGGTTTTCTATGCAAGAATTCCATAGTCCGGCGCGAGCCGGTGACGACGACTTTACGAGGATTCGTGGCGCACGAAACTTATTAGCCCCTCGCCTCGCTGAATCACGGCTTTCTTATTTACGAGCCACGCTGACCGCCAATATCCCCCGACCGACCCACTCGAAATTATCATTCTTACGTGATCACGCTCCCGATTCAACGCGGATCGATCTCCCAATATCCGTCGGGATAAAAGAGCGCCCGGCAGTCCTGAGATCATTTCGCGCAGATGCCTGGTAGTTCTCGCTGGGACTCTCAGCGAGAGGATCAGGTGCTCTCCAGTGTGCTGGCCGGTGGTGTCCGCATGCGTTAGCGGTGTACATACACTCGCTCCCGACGGGCCCGGGGATCGTAAAGTACAGAAGGATGTTCATACATGTACGTACACGGCAGTCTTCCTGCACGCAAGAACTCGAGCGTGTTTTACAACGGTACGTGGTTTACGCGATTCATTGAAACGATAGGAGCTACCTGCACGCCCGGCCACCATCCGAGGGAGAGAGAGCCACAGAGAGGCACAGGGAGGGAGAGAGAAACCCTCTGATATCAGGGGAGAAGAGAACGTGCATCTGGCAAAGTGGAATATGTACCGACACATGAGCGAGTTTGAGAGCGATCGCCACTGAGGCTACTACCACTCTATTCCAATCTGAACTATCATCAATTCTCGCACAAAACACGTAAAGGATCGATGGTTTCGCTCCAAATATCGTTGCATGTTTAGAGTTAAAGTATCGAAAGTCTGGATTAAACATCTCGGAAACATCAACTATTTATCATACCCACAAGCTTATGAAAAAAGTTGGCCAAGTTCAGTGCCTTGCTAAGCAAATACGGAACAAGCAAAAGTTACATTCTCACTCCGTCGAGTGGGAAAGCGCTAGATCGGTAGGATAAAGAACGGCAGAGGCAAATCCCACCGGGACTAGGTAAAAATGAGATTGACTTCTGGCTGCGGCCTATTATCCGCGAGCTCCTATGCACGCCGAGCTATCGCGAGAAAGAAAAGGGCGCGCAGCGAGAAAAGCTCCGTTTGTGCCGGAGTTCTCTCGCTGTTGGTCTCGGTTGCGGGCGTCTCCGTCGCACTCTCGTTCTCACCGGGTGTCTTTCTGGCAGGAAAGCGGGAGCGGTGTCGAGTGGCGAGGTTGCGCGCTTGCATCGGCATAGAATATGCAAAACGGCGTTCGTTACGCGCGCTCGCATAAAAATCGGTCTAATGCCGCGCTCCGTGCACTCGCTCTCTGCCCGGCGTGCCTGCCTCTTGTTCGTAATTACGCGTTGCAAAACAGAGACACGACATCGCCGACCCTACGACCCCTTCCAGCCAGCCCTACCTCCTCGGGGAACCACGCGGACCGATTGCCCTCTCCCCTCGACCCCCTCGACCCCCACGAACCCTGGTGGATCACGAGGACGAAACATGTGCTCGCCGAGAAATTAGCGTGACGGCACGCCCCTTCCTCAGAGGGAAATCCAGCTTTTCCTTTTCCACCGCGGCCCATTCACGCCCCCGCACGCTCACATCCACTCTGCCGGATTACTAAGCCGACGATCCTCGATAGACGGAGGAGTTTAACGATACCGGCGAGCCTTTCACTGCTACCCGAGACGCCGGGTAAGTCGTGTAACGCGATAGTCAAAGCAGAAAAGCCGATAATCATATTCAGCGTCTCGGTGAGTCACTCATTACCGAGAGACACCTCGCGCGCATTTATCTGCTGGAAATGTAACGCGGCGCAAATAGCGGCGAGCGGCGCAGAGGAAACCCGGCCATCGGGACCTCCAGCGAACCGCTGATAGGACGGGCGCTCCGAAAGGATGCAGGAAGAGTTTCGGAAAAATTGCATTCAATGGGCATTAGAGCGGCGATCGGAGGTTTGCACAGTAAGGTTATTCAGCGAGGCGGCACTTGAGAGAAGGAAGAGGGAACAGGAAGTGCGACTGAGGCCTCGACGATGACTCCGAGCCGACAGGACGGCGCCTGTCATTCTCTCTCGAGAGGAGAGCCCTCCTCTCTCACTCGGAAGTTCCGAGAAGAATTTGTTACCGGCTTCCGTTCGTCATGAGCAAGGCCTACACATCTGCCGATCCGTGCACTATGAATTCAGTTATGCGAACAGCCGATACATATTCATGACTGAATCCATTTCAAGCGAGGAGATCGTACGGAGACGGCAGGCAAAGCCTGTCTTCACGGCGGTCCTCTCCTTTTTCTCGATCCGGCGCCCTAGCTCCCGATGCCTCTTCGTGCGCCACTGCTCCCCTACCAATTCTATTCATTATCGTTTCGCGTGGAATCGACGTATGCGGATAGAGGCGCGAGCGATTTCTACTTGTCTCTGCGCAGCGCCCTCCCTTCCCGTTCGCCCTGCCGATTCCCTCTAAAGCGGGACCGCCCATTTCTTCCTCGGAATAAAACATGAGGGAGCGCATTTTCACTCGAGTTACGCGATGCTCGGCCAGTCCTCTCGCGGCCTCTTGTTTCCCTTCCACGATTACGCGCTGCATTCGACAAATACATTTCTCGCCCGGGACTTTCTAGTACCTACCTCCCGTCAAGCATAAAGCCCGGGACGCGCGCGCACTTGCACTTTTCGCGGCGAACCAGTCGAAAGTGTTGGCCCATCGATAATTGAGGGCTGTGAGACTCCGTGGAGATGCTAAAGGCGGAGGGAAAAAGAGCGAGAGCGCTAAGGGAACCTTTTCCTTTGGTCGGCTCTGTTCGACAAGGAGCCAACTGCGGCACCGTCCATATGCATGAGGCGGAGTCGAGCGCATACTGACTCTGGAGCAAGTTGCTGCTTGGCTGTTAGTGGGCCGCGTGGGAAGAGGAGCGCGTGAGATCGAAGGTGTTCTCCGCGCGAGAGATCCCAACGACGAGCGGGGCAATTGTTCAATTTAGCGCTGCTGCGAATGCCCGTTCACACGCGGCGTCCAGTGCACACAGAGCTTCGCTCGCCCGCTCGCCTTGTCTTAAGGGCTGTTAAAGCGAGTGGCCAAGTGCGCCGGGACAAATTAAGGCCCAAGTGGTACCACCGGTTCCTCGGGGGCCCCTTAAAAAATTGCGCCAGCCGAGAAGTAACCGAGCCCAGGGCAAATGCCTTGCTCCTTCGCCTCTGGCTTCGCTGCGCCAGCTTCTCTTCAACCCACCGAGGTCCTCCTCTCTCTCTCTCTCTCTCTCATTCCACCACCAGAGATTCCCTTCGGGCTCCCGTTGCCTCCTCTTCGATCCTGCGAGCGCGAGCGCGAGCGCGCACCACGCATTGTGTCGCGATATAATCGTCATGATTTAAGCCAAACCGGCAACCATAAATCTTTCCGCGGCTGCTGACTCCCCGGGAATGCATGATTTACCGGCAATTCAATTCCCGAACGAGCGATTGTCGCGTTAGCCCCCTCCCCGGTTTCTGGTGGAAAGTCACGGAGATTTTTGTCGTAGCCAGCAAATTTGCCACCCTTACCCGCCGCAACTGCCAATAGGCACCATGGATCGAAAGTCAGCCAACCTCGAACCACACATAGTATGTATAGACTGCCACATCCTTGCATGAAGATGAGCGTTAAATCGAGATGGCTGTGAACTGGATACATACCTGAAACAAAAAGGCGAGAATGTCCATCAATAATAGGATATAATAGGCGGGCATATGCGGGTAATGCGTGGACGTCCGCGAATAAACCGGTGTCAGTAAGTGTGCGCTCTTCTGGCAAAGTGCCACTGGGAAAATAACATAGGGGAGATCGCTGAGAAATTGGCAGAAACTAAAGATAGAGCTGGACCGTCACCTCTCAGGTCTTGGCTTTGGCCAAGGGTCGCGTAAGAACTCTCCTTGTCGTCACTGCAGCTTGTCGCATAGAAAAGCGGAGTTACTCTCACTGCGGTAAACGGTAACTGTGCTGTAGCAAGTTGTCGAAATCTTGCAAGCTGCAGCTGCGACCGATTGATGGGCCGGACAGCTCTAGCAGGGTATCTTATTTTACTTACAATTAGAGACATTGTACTAGGTTTAGGTTAGATGGAGAGTATTCACGCATTCGTAATGAGCGCAAAAAATATGTATACGCCAATACGTGGCGACAGTGTTGTGTATAAGAACCATTGTGAGAGGGATGGGACCTGTCTCTGTATCTGTCCTTGCCGAACCATGTACGAGACTACAATACAAGCATTCTGTTTACGACCTGTGCCTTATTGAATCCAAAGCATCTTTCCGTCCATAACGCAAATCCAATGAATTGCCACTTCTCAAATAACTAACAGTTTACAAGATCAAACACAGGTGTCCTCTAGGAACACTTCTCCAGAAATCCGAAAGGCTGCAACTCCAAAATAAAAATAAATCGCGAAAGTCTGGTATATTAATCGTTAAAACTGCCATCCCACCTTACAAGCGATGCAAGAAGTTCCAGTTACTCATTAGCCACTGGGCCCAAACACACTGACTATTACGCACTCGGCGCAATAAACAACTCTCGCATGCGTCGCGAAGCTGGTCCGGCGATGAAGTTACGACGCCGAGAGTTAACAAGATGCGGCGAGTTGGCGCGAAAGAGAACGCGCCAGAAGCGTTTACGAGCGGCTCGTAAAGCCGAAAGAAAGGCAAGAGAGAAGGACGCGAGGGAAACTGAAATCCGAGCCATGTTTTTCGACACGCCCCTTCGAGGAGCTCGTATTTTTTCGGTGATTTGGGCGTGCGCCGTTTTAGCCGCTGATACCGAGAATCCTCTGCGAAGCAGGAGTCTCCACTAACGAAGCGCGATCTCTGTCATTAATGCGTCGCCGGGCCCTTGTAATTAAATGCCCACTAGGGTTTAGGTATCTCGATCGAGGAATCTAGTCACGCGGCTTTTTCCGACTGTGCCTGCCAGGATGTAAGACATCGAAAGTCGAAACCCGGCGAAATCGAATGCAAAGAAGGCGGACTAGCAATCGATGTAAATCGGAGGGAAGTCTGCTAAAAACTGCCTTCCTCTAGCGTGGTGGCTCTCAAGACTGGAGGAAGGCGCATGTGTACTTCCCATCGGAAACAGATAAAGGATATTAATAGTTGCACGGCCGGTCCTCGCCAGGAGGACGAGGGCTCCTCACAATGACGCATAATAAAGGGAATTCGTGGAAGTACAAAGGAACTTTCGGTCGTGACTACGTGTTATCTAAAATACGACTTCCAGAAACTAGAAAATACCGATCACAAGGGAAGCAACGGTCGCCAAGGGCTGGCTCGCGAGCTATTTTTAAGGAAGGGCTCGTGCGAGGAGAGATCCTATTAACATACAATAAGGACATAATTCTCTGGGAGCTCCCACTGGACACAGGACGCCGCGTGCTGAATGTTCTCCTTGCTCACTCTCTCCTTCGCTCCCCTTCATCCCTTTCAGCTGCTATCGAGGGAACGGGGAACAAAGGAACAAGCAATTTCGTGAATTGTCCCCGAGAAAGAGAGGAGTCCATGACCGGCCCCAGACTTATTAGAACAAACATTCGAGCCAGACGAATCTGATATTTCTGCGACTCCGCCAATTCCTCGAGGGCTGTATCAAAAGTGGAGCACTGTTACCTTACGAATCTCTCGCTAAATGAAATCGCTTCATATATGCATTTCACTTCCTTCCCGGCTTATACAAGCTGTTGTTTCATTATGGAACAGTGCCGGTGTTGTTCCCCTTGAGTAGATCGACACTCTTAAGAGAAATTAGCACTTATCGAGGAGTAGGTTGTCCGTGGAGCGGTGCGATCGATGGATTGGTAGGAAAAGCGGAGGGAAGAGTTGGTTCCCGTGTACCCTTTATCGAGGTCGATCCTTGAAGAAAGTCCGAGGCGATGAGACGCGCGCGCGACTAGATAGAAGGTGGGACGTCGATCGGCCTGCTAAAACGGATCAAGTGCGCACACCTCGCAGGCGAGAAACACGCTCTCTCTCTCTCTCTCTCTCTCTCTCTCTCTCTTTGACGATGGGGCTAAAATGAGCGCGACTAGTCGCTGCGCTCTCGGGTCCTCGCATTTCGTTATCGTGTCGGTGCTATTGACCCCATATCGACGGCACCCTTCGGCTACGGTTCAATATATTTAACGAGCTCGTATACCACCGGGGGGGAAGCTCGCAGAAACATCCTCTCTCTTGCGATCATGCCCTCCCTCTCGCCACGTGTGGGAGACGTTTATTGCTAGTCTCGGCCGACGCTGCCCTCGCAGCCGGGCGTATAAATAATTATCAATATGCCCGGTATCTTATTTAATACGGTGCTCCAGGATTACGGGTCACTAAATCGCCGAGTGCACATGGGAACGTGAATCCACACTTCACTCGGATTTACTGCTATCGTACTAGACGTATCGGACACGCTGTCGGACGCTTTAGAAAAAGTCAACCGGCGCACCATACAACCCCATGAGAATGTCTGGCATTTGAGCTTTTGCTCTCCCATAATTTTTTTATTCCGCGAGGGGGTGGGGGTTTTGTATTGACGGGCTTTCTGTTGGAGGATCGTGTGGATGATAATCACTCGTGGATGAGACACGGTGGACCGCGGGAAATAGAGAAAGCGGCACCGAGCAGTGGCAAACGAACGAGGCCAAGTCCAGTGGCCGAGTGCGGATGTGTGTAACGCAGTGCATGTGGCCACGACGAAACAATCGCCCTCATAAAATCGGCCGGGCTGCCAGGGAGGACTGACTGCCGCGGAGGGAGACACGCACGTCCGCAGGCAGTGAACGAGTGAACGACTCGACTGGACGCGACGTCGATCCGGACTTACTTTAGATGGACTACCTGTTTCTACCGGTTTGGTATCGGCGCCAGCGCCGCGAAAGGTTGCGTCGCTGTCGCATACCGTAGGGCCTGCACGTGCCCGACTCGACGGTTCGCCTAACGCATAACCGCGCAAGAAAAGACAATAGATAATATAAACGGCTCGCGAGAGGATGAGACGACCACTTTTCTTCGGGCACCTTCTTCCCGCGCGGGACACCATCTGCATCCAAATGGCGAGTGCGCTGTCACGAGGAAAAAGGTACCTGCTTCGAAAGCTATTAGAGTCGGAGAAAAAAGTGCCACCTCTTCCTCTGCTCCGCTCTTCTACAAAATCACTCTTAATTCAAAGATATGAGGGCCGCTGCCGAGAATGAACGGCCTCCACCATAATTAGACAGGTTTCACGCGAGTCTAACGCGCGTATTAAGCCAAAGTGTGAAAAGTGGCCGCCGCCTTTAGACGATTTTAACCTAATGGTGGATTGTAGTGCAACGTCGCCTAGGATAATAATGATTGCGGCGAATAAGTGTCGGGAGAATTGCCGCGTAATTAAACGCTTCCGGCAGCGCGAGGGAAACGTTAAGAGTTATACGCGCCAGTCGATGATAGAGATCTCATTGTTGCTGCGCTTCTAATGAACAGTGGCTACGCCAGAAGCGGAGAGGCTCAGTTCCCACGAAGGTGGGTTTGTACACGTTGCTTAGAATAGAGTGGCGCGCGCGCGGCCGCGCTTCTGGTGTGCTATTATGCCGGGCCGGCTTGGTCCGATAAGCATGAGTGCAGGGTGGTGTGCTTTATGTATCGCGAAAAGAACTTGCTCTCCGCGTGATAGGGAAAGGGCGTGTATCTGCGCCTGGTTTCCTGCCGGCGATACTATTTGAGGCGGCGTTCGAGCTCGGCCACAGGGTCTATCGACCCACGGGCGAAAACGCGCGCGCGCGCGCCGTCGTTTCGCACGCCGGCGGAGAAAAAGACGGCGAGGGAGAGGGAGAGAGAGAGAGAGAGAGCGCGCACGTGAGGATTCGGCAGCGCGTGCGTGCCGCAAATAAACAGTCCCACGCACGCACGGGGAAATACGGCCGCTATAATAATCGCCTTCGCCCTGGTCAGTGACACGATGCCTTAAAGCGCGTTGCACAATGACACTACACGACTGCGTCTGCCTGCGCACTCCACTACTAGCGAACGGTACAGTGGCCATTGGCCCGCATCAGTAAGTAGATACGGGTGTATCTCGTGTCTGACTACCAGTCGGCCAGCCGTCCCCAAGCTACCTCAACTTTACTTTCAACGTTTCAACCCAACATTATCCAATAGGCGTACACTTTTACCAGCAGCAGCAATATCGATCATTTCTACTATCTATAGGAAGCTGTAAGGCTTTTATTAATATAAATGTGATATATTGAATTAAACATTATTTCCTTAGAAACGCGATAATGAGAATGCAACAGTCGTGTAAATAAAGGCTAATTCTCACTGGGAGAATTTTATATACATTAACGACTATCGCACTTCCGCACTTGAAGGATACGAACGTTGAATAAAATTCATAAGGGAAACAGTCGCCGACAGGCTAGCCTTTCATTCAGTGGCTAGCATGCGTGTCCCTTGATGCGAACCTACCTTCCCTTGAGAAACGAGAAAAGGTAGGTCCGCTCTGCTTCTTTCAAATGCGGTAGGCGTCTGGGAAACTCGCCGGCAACAGCGCCGCTCGCATATGTGCATGAGCCCGTCTAATAATCCGCTCGAAAAGGTATATGGGAATAGATTGCTAGGATGCTTGGAAAGACACGTCGAGCTCGATCGAAGTAGGCAGGGCATACACGCAAGCATTCATTTATCCTAAACTAGTTCCAACCCCTCTGTGCAATGGGCTGCTATGCATTCTGGAAACGCAGCCGTCCAAAGTCACGTTAGGGCAGGTCCCGAGTGTCTCAAACTAGCATGGCTCCGAGGATCGATATTGCCAGGAATAAAGGTGTGCCAACGGTAATTGTCGAGTCCTGGAATGAACCCGGGGTGGTGGACTGCCGGCAAGAGGCTAGCTGCGACCGATTAATATCTGGTTATAACCAGAGTTCCATCAGATACTCCGGAATTGTCCCATTGTGTAACGGCGAGTGTACGAGGGCACTTAATTCCGCGAGCGCATTATGTCAAATTAAAGTTGGCTCGAATGAGAGATAGGGGCCGAGCTTTCGACGCGTTGCCCGCCATTGTAATGGGAGAAAATCTATTTGGGGAGATTGCCATCTGAGACAGTATCCAGTGGGCCCATTCCCATATCGGCTTCGAGCGTAAGCGTGAGCCCGCAGATCCTATCTTTATTGAAGCTTGGGAAGCTTATTGCTTCTCTCATAGTATTACGATAAAAAGTTCGTATTTGATGTGGCAAGATATCACGTCACTGATCGAATTAGTGGATCGAAATATTAGAAATATTTCATTCTGTCATTCGCATGTTCTACGTTTTATAGTTGGTTATTAGCGTGGGTGTGTCATATAGAGAGACGCGATAATAAAAAGTAAGAGAGAGGTATAATTTGTGTGGCGTATTCACTTTGGCAACTCTCGTAATCGCCGGGATAATTAGAAAACGAGTGGTGCCGGGGCCAACTAAATGACTTTCCGCGATAGGGGTTTCCGTGGCCGTAAGTCGACGGCAGGGAGAAGTCATCAACACTTGGCGGCATGTGCTGCACCGCGCGGCCAGTTAGCGCTTAATATGCGCATACTAAGCGCGGCTACGTGCGCTGCCACCGTCGCCGGCGAAGCCTCCGCTGATTTATTGGGAATCGATGCCGCGGAGACACTCGTTACACTCACACTCCTCCTGCCATTTACGAGGGCGACGCCGATTACATAATAATTACGCCTGTCGAGCTAATGTATTCGCCACGATCGCGCCACTCGCGACAACTTGCCCGTCAACTGCTAACCGACATCTCCGAACCAGATTCTTCCGCGAAGCCCGGAATAATTCACTCTTTTCCCTCTCTGTGACTCTCAAGCTCGAGATATTTGAGATCTTCATTGCTTGGTCCGATTTGTCCGAGAATACGCATTCAGTTCCGATCCTAAACTCTTGTAAACTCAGTATACGCGGCAGTCGCGCAGGACCTCTCCCGCCGCTGGCTCACTCGCTGTCACCATAAATAAAGGTTTCCTACTTCAGTTCGACTTGTATGCGACCACGCTTGCCGAACTTACCTTGCATTCCCTTCGCGTGCCGTTTCGTCCGGCATCGGGCGCGTACGAATTCGAGAAGTACCGAGCGTACGTGCAACGAGCCTCGCATCCGTGATAGTCCGCGCACTCTTTACTCTGTCACCTAGTGCAGTCCCACATCGGCCGGATGTGTCTCTCAGCTGAGTCTAAGCAATACCGGAACGGTCCGGCGACCCTTGCTTACCCACCGCCGACTACGTACATATACCGTCAAGTCATCACACACTCCAGAAGCACTTCGCGCTAACGATAAATTACTGAATAATGCGCGCCGTAATCTTGACTTACGCGCGGACAATAAATTACGTCTGCTGAGCGCGATATAATTTCTATAGAGATTTACATGGAGCGCGGAGACCCGTTCGCCCACGCTCGAGTGTTCGGCGGCTGTATCGGCCGCCTCATTAACTCGGACCCTCGGAAAACTTCTCGCTTATAATGAGCTTTCCCCCACTGATACCTTCCCTCGATTATCGCAAATTGAATTTGATAGCAGAACCAACACCAGCCAAACCATACATTTTTCCAAAGATTTCCTACCTTGCTAATGTGTTTCTCGCGTGTTTGCAATGTCAACCGCCCACCTTAACGGAAGACAGATAAACGCATATCTAATGAGGTGCGCTCGCGTCTGATATTCTTATTTTATATTCGATGTACTGGTGTATTAGTGTATACACCAGGCTTCCGCTGCCCGTATCGGGCAAAATGCATCCAGGTCTTTTAAAGCATTGTTCGAGGAGCCACAGATGCGCTACGCATGGGGCACGGTAGGTCAGCAAGGGGCACTACTGTAATACTTGACTGACCAACCAGCCGTTCTTCCGAGAGATTCTGTGCCATTCAATGCGAGCAGAAAATCCCCACGACGTGACGACCTTAATTATGCCCGGGGCAAGTAAATCATTTCTCAAGAGATAACACATTCCGAGAAATGCAATAGCGATCCGCAAATCCAGGATAATTAGAGAGCGAGCGTTAACCCTTGACAGCGATTAGCATTGATTGCGTAAGGGAGCTGAAATGCCTTGGCAGAAGCTGATATCTAGTATCTACTTGGAAGTAGTCTCCCTCTGCTTTCCCTATCACCACCGGCCCCTTCTCCGCTGGCCTGGTGCTATGTAGTCAGAAGCATCAAATCACTGTCTGCCGCAGCACGGATATTATTCAATAGATAATTACAAGGCAGAGTACCAGCAGCAGGAACCGCCGTGTACACACAATGCAATGGCAACCGAGTGAGTGCGCCAAGCGACGTCGAACTGCTCAATGGCTACCGGCAGACAAATATCAGCTATTCATACAATGACCGTTCCCAGCCCAAGACAATGCAGCAGGCGCGAGCGCATCGTGAACCCGCAAATATGACTTTATGCAGCTCTATCTTTAGCCATGTAGCGGCTACCGAGTGAAAATGCCGGCCGGGAAAAAGGAAGCAAGTGGAGATAAAGCAGCGCGCGTAAAACGGCGCGCTCCTCTCCCTGCGCGATTGGGTGGATCGAAATAAATCGTATCGCTCATTGTTCGAGCGAAAGTAATAATCCGTGTCTGGAACACTAGGTTTCGAGCTAGAGTCGGGAGGCGTGCGCGGTGGTTCAAAGTAAAGCCGGGCACCGAACAATGCATAACAAGCATTGTCTCTCCGCTCCGCCCTCCAATTCCATTGCCCGCCCGACTATATTGCCTTTATCTCTTACTCTCGCCGGCTACGTACACGTACTCGCCAATCAGCCAGTGTGCGCTCTGCGCTGTGCGCCGAGAGGAGTGTGTGCGTGGCGGATATACGCTGGCGATCGCGCGCGCGGAGCAAAGGGGAGGGAAAAGTGGATGCTGGTACGGCGAAACATGTGCCTTCGATTACTGTAGGCTCTCGCCGGTAAGCAGGGACGATCGTGTCTCGCTACAAATGATCCAGGAGCGCAAGGGAAAAATCTGCCGTCGAACGGCTGCCGCTGCTCGCTTCAACCTGACTCGGATAGTCTGCGTCTCTGCTTCTCTCGTCGAAACTCGAAAGTCGCTTGTCTCTCACACGATCCCAATGACGGGCGGTCTGAGCGCGAGGCTTATTCCACTGGCCGGCCGGTGCGCACTGCGCACTGCGCGTACACTCGTCAATCCTTTCATTCAGCATCCCTCCATTATTCGTGTCGCGCGAGCGCGCACGCTTGCTGCGGGGAATATCGCTGGGCGGATAAGTGCTGTCCCCCGGCTGCCTCGCGTTCCTTCTCGATCGTGTAATAGCTATTTCCGCGGGCGACTATCAGCCTTTGCTATGCCGATGACTTGATCTCTGGCCGAGACAGACAGTTCACTGCCTTCTGGATATACAGTGTTCTCGGCTAATTGCGGCTCGAGCGAACGTCACTTCAGCCTCGAACGTTCACTGCTCGTGCTGAGTACACATTACACGTATTGTCGGTTGGGTGGACAGGCGCAAGAGAATGTGTATGTATTTTGAGTACTTATCGGCCCCATTGTGCAATAGATTCGACTTCGCTCGAGCGGCGATCGCCTCTTTTATTATTATAGGGCGCACCAACCCCCGCAGCTCGCCCTCGGCATAACAGTTGGAGAGACATGTGTGCCCCCCCAATCCCCGTTCATCTTAACCGATGCAGCAAGATCGAGCCGCATGAATTACGGCTCTATGGCACTCGAAAAAGCCAACCGAACTATGTATGTTGGCCGGATCCTCCACGCCCACTCTACAAATTGTTACCCCTTTCGCATGGCCAGCAAACACGTTCGCTTTGATTGCAACTCCGGCGAGGAACGAGCGAACCCTCCCATACTGCCATCCCCATATACATATTTCAACCACCAATATAATCTACGACGTTAGGGCGAAAAAGCGATTTACCGCTAAGTTAAATGGAAGTATCCCACAAGGTATTCGCCGCCCGGAGCTTTACTTCTAGCAGTGGCCAGGGAAGAGCAAAGAACTTGAGGCGCGCAGTACATATTGGCGGTCATGTAGACTCAGGTGGTCCATGATGGAAAGCAGTAATGCACCGGGTGCATTCGATGCACATTACCTGCCACCAAGCACGTGTGTACACTTGCCAGTCCGTTAAGCATCGGCCAGTGTTAACCGCTATCAGTGAGTGTCCGCACTCAACTGCACTGCCAGTCTGAGAGCAGGTACTTACACACATACACACCAGACAGAGAGAGGAAGAGAGGGAGAGAGGGGGAGAGAGAGGAGCCTGCACCTCGTTAAAGTCGAGACGACGCCACGAATTAATTTCTCGCCGGCTCTAATCGCCGTGGTTTACAGGCCGCTTGTTGCCGCCGTTGCTCAGCGCTTGTTTGACGCACTGACCCGGCTGTCAATTTGTCAGGTGGTTTTGGTTAATTAATTTTTCCCTAACACCGGCCTGGGATCGATTGATATCTCGCCCGGTCATTAGGTAGGCGCGCGGCCGCTTGAATGGAACACCGTAGTTGGCGCGGCCCACACGGGCCCTCGAGCTCTCAAGAGCGAGAGAGCAGGCAGCCTGGCGAATAACCGAGCTAAGGCGATTGCCCGAGCGAAGCCAGTTATGAAAGTGTACATTTATTACCAGCTAAATGACCTGTTCCCAACGAAATGCAAATACTTATTTATTTTAGCCGCGCGCCTGCTGATACCCTCGTCCAATCGAGCGTTTAATATCGGCGGCTATCGTCCGTTCTACATATCTGGTTCACGCGATCATTTGCACTCCCTGGTCCTGAGGTGCGTTGAAAATGTCACTGACTGCAGCAAATCAATTATGCACCGTACGGGGTGGAAGACTCGGGGAAAAGTCCTGAAACTCGTTCGACGGAGTGACGAAGTCTCACTTGAGCGCTGGGTAAGTCTAACACACCTATTGCTACTGGCATGTGTTTGCTTGCGGGCATTGAAAGCTGATCTGGAGCGCAGTTAAATTAATCCTATGATAACCCATAGGGTTTAAAGTGTGGTATTTAAAGAGGCTTGTCACTTTAATCCTGCTTTAATCCACTGAGTCTCAATGTCGCATTATCGCGACATTCCATTTGGAATTTCTCTCAAACTAATTCCCCTTCTTGACATTCTTTTTTTCAATGCTGGCTACATGAAAGGATTTCCACAGAACGAGTTCAAACATTTTAAATCGTAATTTCTCCTTACGGTGTTTTTATGTGTATTTATTCTTTCTCAAATAACCTCCACCAGTGCTTCCTTTTTGGTACATAGACCCTGACAAAGTTCAAGTCTGACACCCGAGTACTAACATGTAACTATCACACATTAGTGGCGACTGCGGTACGTGCAAAGTGGCCTGCGATCTGCTTGCGAAATGTCGACATCGGGCGTCCGGGTCTGCGAGTACAGCGGCGAGAAAACCTACGACCGTTGACCCACAATGACTGCAGGCTCGACTCGCGTCAACAAACATGTTGGTGTGTGCGCTGCCCGGCTGTCATTGGCTAGAAAAAGGCAAAAGCGGCTGGGCGCGTTTTTTCCTTCGATAAACCGCGTTAGCAGAGCAGTCACGCACCGTCCAGTTCGGCCGGCTAACACCCAATTGTGCGCGGCTGACAAATGTTAGACAATTATGGGCATCGACTGAGACGGATGAAAATGCGCCGCGGAAAAATCCAAGACAATTCAGGCCAGATCAAACTTCGAGCCGCGCGGCTGCCGACCGGCTGTGCCAGCAGCGTGTTTTGCCGTTGATTCATGTTACACGCGTGCACGAGGCTTAGTCATTACCAGGCTTCCATTCAGAGGGAACAAATGGTCCCGGTATCCACGCGGATCGATACTAGATCTTTCCCACTTTTCCCCAGCCGGATGCCAAGATTTATCACCCCCGGGTGTCGAGAATTTCGCGAAAAGTCTACAACTCACTCGAGCATTCACCCGAGTTCCTCAATAAATAGATAAAGCCTGATAATCGATCGAAACTTGGTTACAGAAGATACCGGTTGACAGGACTGCTGGGCCAACATGCGCATAGTACATTGATCCGCGATCGATCGGCGATCGTAGCGCTAGGGAGGCGCCGATCGCCCGCCGGCTAAAAATTCCCTCGCGGCATCAGACAATTAATAACACGGCTAAACAAAGAGGCTCTTTGTGTTACGCGGCAGTGAGTCGGTGTGCGCGATATGTAAGCTCCGTGTAAGGTCAGACGGCGCTGGCCGCGCGCACGGTCCGCACGGACTCGGAGACGGCGGCAATAGGAATTCCGCCACGAATTGCAACGGGTGGCGATCGACGCCGAGGTGGCCGAGGCGGCCGAGTAGGGGGCCAACTAATTGTCCCGGGGCCGCTTGACCGCTCGCTATACACGGCCGCTGGATCCGGCAGGCGGGCGCCGGGCGAAAAATCCCCGTGTTATTGACAAGCCGCGATCGATAACGGGATAGAGGAGGAGTGTTTTGGCGTGTGCCGTGACGGGAACAGCGACGTATCGTCAGATAAACTCTACCGGGGATCAATAGGGTTCAGCGGGCACAGACTGCCCCGGTAACAGAGCGGAGTAACGTTACTTCTTCCCGAGCGAGAAACGAACCTCCAATGAATCGGTCTGTGACTGATAGCGAGTGCGAGACCAAGGGAACAGAGTGAGACGTACCTCCGATCTTTTTGGTAGTTTTTAACGAGTAACTGTAATGGATACGCCAGTACCGCTAGAGAGCTTCAAATTTGGCGAGCCACCAACGGAGAAACGTGTAATACGAGAATGCGACGACTAATCGGAAGGAACGCGAACCTCGTTACCGGCTTCACCCTAACACTGCTGGTTCGTTAAGTTCCCGACCGCTCTTGGTAGAGCCTTCTTCCACTGCTTTTACAATTACAACCTCGTCCAAGCGAGGAAGGAGACTTTCCAAAACTCTCGCAGCTTTTAGTAAAAGAAATATCACAATGGCTCTGACAATGTCTAGAATACAGGTCAACCAAGTCGACAATTAACAAGTAAGCATCCGGCGAGACAGAGTTCATCGAGTGAGAGTTGGTTGATGAATAAGCTGGTTCCGCGAGAAAAGAGTGGAGAAGTTGCGCGCGGCAAGCGGTACAAGTATGCGAGGGAAGTGTAACTGGCAAGTCCATCAGCGGCTGCCACGCTAACGGCCAATAAGCGAGGTCAAATAGTTCCTTTGTCACGTATCCTCGTGCTGAGATTACGACACGCGTATATTCCGCCGTGGAATTAAAGACAACGCCGCTGGTGTATATCATGCGAACCCGCTAGATATATCGTTAGAGCCGCATTCCATTCGAATGAGGTGGGATTAATTAGGGAAGTTAGCCGATCGCACTGATGTAACCGAAGGTGAACCAGTTGCGCTTGCCAGCCATACCGACACCATAGCCACACCGTTCTCCCGACTTTTCCAGCTGACACTAATCTCCCCCTTTCAAAAATCAATCCGAGGGCCATGAGATCCGATTTGTTAACTAGTCACTCGAAATAAGAAAAAGGTGCTGGACTCCTGCTTGCCTATTCCAATCACAATCAGTCTAACAAATGAGGAAGAAGAGCGCGAAGCTCGTTTCCTTAGGGGGATAATTGCCTTGGCCAATGGCGTGTCGTTCCCTCCAGATCGATCCCGAGAATCGTAGATGAAGGAAAAGCCGAGTTCGTGGATTCGCGACGGGAAAAAAGCCGCTGGCATAATGGCACTATTTGTGGAAAACGTGCTTCGCCGTCGCAGACGCATCCCGGCTCTCCTCCCTGATATATTGCGCGATATCCTCGCTCTCGCTCACCCTCCCACTCGCCCCTCCGCAATCCACTCACGCTTGTGGAATTACGGATTATTCTGGACCTAGCGGGATATTACTTCATCCCATTTAGCCGTGCCGCGGCACAACGGACCCCTTCTCCAAATAATCTCGTTGCCGACGCCAGAGCGGCGTCTGGCCAACACGCTCTAAATCGCCTCAATCCTGATTTACTCCCCCGAGTGTTGGACGTGTACGGTGAAAAAATGCCCAATTTCACATGGCATTATGGAGCCCTATGATATAGGTAGCATAGAACTCCTCTTCCCATAGTACGCGGGGTATAATACTGTTAGGACGATCATTGACTCCCCGCGTTCGTCCAGTGAGTGTCCACCTGCGTCGATCGGTGAGCAACGGCGATCGGATGCAATCAGGCATCGTGCTTTTCCCCTGCAACGCGTTATTATGATGCATCTCCTAAGTACACTCCTACCAACTGGCTCCCACGGATGCTTCCGCGCATGAGGATAGGATCAACAAGCCTATTAGAAATGGTACCATGTACTAGTAGTGCAGGTCGTACAGGCTACCGCCGTTCGTCGATAATCTTATTAATCCGATCGGCTTGAAAAAGAAGATACCCAGAATTTCATATTAGCAGAGGGAAAGAAGCAGCCGATGAAACTTCTTAAGGTAGTAGCATGAAAATGATAGATCTGCAGAAGCGCATAGATGGATACTACGGGGCGCACAGTGCCTAGGGACACGGACATCGAGATGTTAAGGAATCTAAGTATACACGGCGATTCCTTTTCAAAGGGAAAGGGACCTCGAGCGAAATCGGGCCGATAAGCGATTACTATAATCTCGGGGAAGACACGGCTGTAGTCGAGCGTTCCCACAGCAGGTCACTGACTCACGCGGGGCTGCTGTTTCGAAGTTCGAAGGCGGCAGTATCCCCCGGCAGAAGATAGGTATAAGTCCACGGGGCGAACCCTTGTTGCGCACGGTACACTTGATGCGTTCGCCTAGCAATTGTACCTGCGATTCTTCCCCCTGCGCGTGTAAACTCGGCTGGTAAGACCTGATCTCGTTATATGGCGAGAGCCTTATAAGCGATTGGCGGAGCCAGCGGGCTTTAAAAGCAACGTGAGCCTTGGCGATGATGAATGCCCAGGTCTCCACGCACTCCCTCTGCTTTAGGAATTCAAATATCTACTCACTTCAGGGAGATACATATCCGCAGAGTGAAGCGGAAGCGAGACAATGTATCCGGAGAGAGGCGATCTCCAGGTACTATTGACTACTAGTCGCACTAAACGCTTCCTCGGCGCTTTATGAACGCGTATGTAAAACAGCTGCGAATTTCAATACGAATGAGGAGGGAGCGAGGAAAGTCGGAGGTTCCAGGCGAAATTGAAGGTTCTTCAAAATAGGAGAAAGTCACACGATTTAATGTGGAGGGCAACTCTCTCTCTATCACCGGACACTTATGTGGACTAGCATCATATTTGACTGGTTATGGCGGCGGCGACTGGTAATACTGGCCTTGAGAAAGGTTCGCGCGGCTTAAACGTGTGAACTGGATCCATTTGTGGCCACTGCCCGCCAACAGACTCAGCCTAGCAATAGATCATCGGACAATGCTGTGCGATCTATTGCGCTAACGAGCTAATCACAAGTGCGAACTCACTTTAACGATCTCAACAAGTCACTCGTATTCCTATTTAATCTTCGATCAAGCGAGACTTTCAATAAGACTGCTTTATTTTATACCAGCGGGAAAATTGAGACCACCTGGCAAATCGTGACATTCACCGAAAGTATTTTCGTTATCGTGTCGAGGCCGACTGTTAAACACGAAAATAGTCACTCACCACGGTCACCAGATTGCGGCGGACAAGTGCGATATTATCGAGATGCTGCATAAGTATAGCAGTAGAAAATACGGAGTGTGTCGGCTCGGGAAATTGCGGCTAAATGGGACAATCAAAACAGACGGGGCAGAAAACCGTCCCGGCGCTCGATCGGCGTCCAAGTCGAGGTTAATTACAAGATAGCCGAGATAGGCCGAGACATTGTGAATGTGGCGGAAAACCGGTACCGAAACTCTCTGACGTCAAAAGTATCCCGGCTATAAATGGACCGCGGCCTGGCAATGCATGTACGTGGATTTTTTCACCGTCGCGCCGGCCAATTTCGTTATGCAAATATACCGGGGCGACGCAACAGTGTACATTCTGTGCGACACCGATCGAACGCCACTCCATTCCTAGTAAACTACTCGGCTTATGAATATATCGACCTGGATGACGGGTGCGATGCTACGCCGCGAATAGAAGCCATGTTTCAATCTCCTCTTATTTATCTACCTGCTGGCCGAGTGTTGGCTAGAGCCCTTAACACCTTCCATGCACTCGACACTATCTCAAGTCGAATCGCATTCCCGCGAGGGAACTGCTTTGAATCTGTTAAATCAAGTTACGCAGGAGACAGGAGGAATTCAGGTAAAAAAGTGTCCCAAGTCAGGTTGGACAGTGCACCTGGCAGCAATTATGATGTACGAACCGGCTCTCCTTTCTCCCGAGCGTTGCTGCTCCACGTGCGTGTCCGGCCGGCGGAATGTAACCGGGCCCGCATTCTCCCTTTTCGAAATCGCTGGTTTCGCGAGCCCATCGCCCACGTGTGCCTCCATCATGTGTCATTAAATCGGCCCGGCTCTAGTTACTGGCGTCCGACATCGCATGTAACACTGCATTGACCAATGCCTTCCTGCCTCCAACGCCCCTCGACTTTCGATCAACTTCCAAAATTCCTCCCAAGCTTTCAAACACAGCTGGGAATCCCAGGGCTCGCGGCAATCCGAGGGGTAGTTTGCGCGGCGAGTATGCTAGCGCTTGTGGACCGGATCCGAGGCACGCGGAGCTACCTGCCGTGCCGTGGGCAGCGTGGAATGCGTGTACGCGGCCAGCATGCATTCACGGGGCATTATCGTCCTAATACCGAGGAGAGTGCGGCCACATAGCCTCGACAGGTCTTTATTAGCGCGGCGCACACCGGCGTAAAGTACAACCGGACTCGGTAAGCTGCAGGTACGCCCACGCCGTTAGATAATTCATATCACTGATACTGGGCCCCGGGGGCCCTAGCCAATGCACCGACAACTCGCTACGTCATCCAGCGTAGAGCGAGAAAGACTGGCGGATTTCACAGGCCTCTTCTCACCGTAGAGCTTTCTAGCTCATCCGAATATCTGTACCAGCGGTGGCATGCCGGTTTTCAAAGCTCTCTTGACGTCTGTCCGGATTCCCCGGGCCCCTCTGTGTACGCGAGCAATTATCGACGGAGATGCGCGCCGCTCCCGTTTGTTAAAGAGGAGAGAGCACGAATATGTAGACGGCGCGCGGCGCGCGGCGTCTCGGCACGCCCGGGGAGAAAAATTAAAGGAACGAACACACCGCCCGATACTTTAACGCTGCCGACGCCCCGCCGGCCGTCCCAAGAATGCGGTAAATAGCCGCGAATACACCGGCGGACACGTCCTTACCGTCGTTAAAGCGCACACCTTTGGAGCGTCGATTATAATGACTCGGGCTAAGCATTCCGCTTATAGCCTTATAGTATATACGGCAGCGGACGGCGGCGGACGGCGGCGAACGGCGGCGGCGTTCTCGGCTCATTAGGGCCCCAATATGAATGAGTTCGCATATCCGCTAACACCGACCTCGACGAGCTTCGAATTCCGCGAGCTATTATCGACGCAAGATTTTATTGCCCGCCTTAATGAATGACTGCTCGGCGGTGGGGCCCGATTTATCAGGCTCGTTCGTGGGATAGTGGTTCGAGGGGAACTGTGAATGGTACCGGCTACGGAGACTACTGCCACTTGCACCGCACAGTCCATCCACTCGATTAATCAAGGAGACCCAATTAACAGTTCCAGTCCCATGTAAAAGCGACTGATGCGTATTTCCAAAGAGTATCTGCAGGGACGATACGTATTCGTTTGAAAAATAATAATACTAGTAAACCAGTGGAAATAAGAGATGAATACTTGTGTAGACTTGCGGTGGTTATTCTTCGATCAGTACTGATTCGAAAGCGACTGGTATAGGTCTTGTCGGATCCTGTGTGGTATCAGATCGGGCTAGTAGTATGCTCGATCCTATCATTAATTAAAGGCATTTTCGGCCCGCCCGACACACGGAATCAGTGTTCGGAGGATAGTAATCCCCGAGTGCTCGAGGAGTCGCCAGAAATGGGCAATGAGGTCGGCACCCGCGAACTTTGTCGCGTGTCCCTTGCGACCAAGTACATACAGCAGTCGTGGCTCCCTACCGGCAAGTAGCGGCTTCGCGTCCAGGCAATTATCGGGGACGAGGCGGGTGCGTGTGTTGTTAATTTATCGTCCAAGCGGCTGCGTGCTTTTGGACGGATAGAAGGTGAAGAAAAATGGCCCGCCGCTCGGCCAAAGAGAGACCGGTAGTCTCCCTCTCACCCGGCATTCTTTCATCTGATAGAGCGGGGGAATACGGAATTGGCGGAGGAGGACACGCCGCGTAAGGGAAGTGAGCGGAAAAATTAATTGATAAGGGTAACAAGCTGCTCGGGACCTTCTATCTATGGACTGCACTCGTTACGCTCGGCCGAATGACGTGCACACATGCACTTCTTTCCAGAGAGATAGGTTCCTCCTGCAGCCGCGTTATTCCGCGCCCCCTCTCCCAACCCGTCTCCCCTGATAATTTGTCTAATTATAGGAACGTCTCATTAAATGCCCGCGCACTCCGCAGCTGAATGCCCCGCGCATTGTTATCGGGCGTTCGACATCGATGAATTCCAACTCGCTTCCGAATTGAGAGACGTCGTATTTCTTATTTATGTTTATGCCTGGCGAAATGTCGATCCACCGGGGAGGGCTGAGCTCTCTTAAACGGCCGTGAGTTAAGCCCTGCTTTATTCGGCGAGCGACAAATTTCATTTAACCCCTGCTCTCTCCGGAAGACGCTAAATCATCGCAACTCGAGGGAAAAATGCTCGCGTTATGCTTTCAAGACAAGTTTAACGTTCACGTAATTACAGGCGTTGTCTGTAGAGTTTCGCTGGCACTTTCGGCGACGTGGTAGATCGCAAGTGCATCTTTCTACCCTACCCACTGGCCCTTCTTTCAGTCGGCCCCTCTCACTGTAGTTTACGAGCCTTAAAGCATCCGCAGGCAGCCAAGGCTTTTCGGACTTTCGATCATCAGGCCAAATTTGAGGATCAATTTTTACTGGCCCACGTCGCAGTAACCATAAAGACGAGTTACGTTCGTAAAAACAGAAAGGTAAATTGTTTGGCTGATAGGTCTCCTGAACAAATGAAGTATCAGCGTTAAAGTAAACGTAGAACGGCGGACTCGAAGAAGAGACGAGATGGTATATCTTGCAGAAGTGAGCGACGGATCTTGGCGCGGCCTATCGCTCGTTGAAAGGCAATGACAAACTAATAACGTAGATCTGGCCGGGCTCGCTTTGCACTGGATCTATGTAGCCAGGACTGTTCCACCAGAGCATTTCTCCAGCACAATAACAAGCCGAAGAAAAGGCCGCACTCCAAGTGCGCTCGAATCGAATAAGGGCAAATAAGAGTAATAATTGAGGCGGATCGGCGGTGCGAGTCGGCGCGAAAAGTAATAGGCGTTCGTGCTCGCCCCGGACCGATAATCCTTTTACGTCGCTACGCCGACAGGCCGCCTATGATAGAGTAATAAATCGCATCGACGATACTTAGCTGCGATTACACTAAACAAACGCGCGCCTCGCCGTACCAGAGAACGAGAAAGTAACCCGCGGCTTTTCGTTGCCGATCGCCGCATGTTTTCACCGCTAGATCCCGATTACTCCTGTTCCACTACGAGCAAAATCGCATTATCCCTTTTTTCTCTCCTTCTCTCTCTCTTTCTCTCTCTCTCTCCGTGAAGTACGTGCGAATCAATCAATTGTACGCATTAGATGATTGGCAGATTTATTTTGCTACCCTGCGCGTCTCGACATTTCTACAGCAACGTAGTGAGAATTATTTGTGAAAAATTGAGAAGCTTGTGAATTAGCAATTAATTGTACTCATCATAGTGGTCTATCAGGAAATGTGGAGGATATCGAGAGGTCTGAATGTATTGAGTTGAATCTCGTGTTGATACGATTATTCGTTGAGCTGGAATGGGAAGCTTTTGCAGAGGAGAGGTTTCAGGGAACATTAGCCGATTTGGTGAATAACGTACTCGGACGATAGATGCGGACCGGAACGATAACGAGAGCCGGGTTAAGGGGAGACCGAGTCCAGGATCGGCGGAGCGTGAGATCGAACGTCGGGTCCCCACGATCGAAACGCGATTAAACGAAAGCGTTTTCCTGGAGGCTCGATGCAAAGCACCTTTTTCTCACGGCCCACACGCTTGCTCCGATCGCCGGGCTTTTTGCTACCCGCGCGACATGTCCGCAGAAAGTTCCCTATGTGGAACGAGCATCTGGAGCAAGGTTCCAGCTGTTCTATTAAAAGATCCTATCAGATTGGATGTCAGCACACCCGCGCATCACGCTCCACTCCAACTCTAATATCATTGCAACATCTCTCTCGCGTTCCACCCTCGAATTAAACATTAAAGCGACCGAGTGCGCGCCAGTCGGCCGGCAGAAAGCGGCGCGGGTCGCCGGTCCCAAAAAACCCCTAAGAAGCTTTTAATAGTGCGTGTTCGGGCCCGATCATAAAAAGCGGCAGTTACTCGATAACGACCGAACGAAAGCAGCGACTTGCGAAACGGTAAGTGGCGGTCTTCGCGACACCGTGCACGGCTGCTTCCAATGGCTCTGCTTCGTTAAGGCTAATTAAAAAGGAAAGTGAACGAGCGACACCTGACAGCCTTAACTCCATTAGCCACCGGTCTTATTCATGCAGCGCAACATGTCCCGTTTATATTTCCCAAGTGTTTTCTCCCACCAAAAACTTGTTATGCTCCACGTGCGATAGACGAGTGGAGAACAAGCTATCGAGAGCAGCGCAACTCGGCGATTCTGTTAATACGAAAACCGGGAGGAAAGTCGAGGGTGCGATTTCGAGTACTTGTCGCGAGACCTAAGTACACGATCATTCACAGGCGACGACACATTTTTTCACGACACCTGAATCCCCCGCTGGTCCGGTTACCGGCGGCGGCGGCGAGATAAGTGCTTCCCGATTATGTTGCCCGACTTGCCAAACTCGTTTCGGCTTCTCTCGGCTCCGCGGGTGCGAGAGAGATGAAATCCGACCGAGAGTAACGCCGTGAATGGAAGTAAGTTTCGGGGGCCGCGGCCCCGCGTGCTCTCTCGGCCGCTCGGGCCGCGCCGCTTGCGTAATTATTTTCGGTTCGCCTCCACCGCCAACACCCTCGCCATCGGGACAATTTAGACCGAGAGAAAGAGAGGTACCGGGCCGAAGGGAAGAGAGATAGGGATTCGGTGGGACGCTTTTAATTAATGGCGACTGGAAATAAGCGTGTCGCATGGCCGATTTACGAGGCCGGCGAAGCCTTGCGCGCTCTTTGCTCTCCTCTCTGTCCTGGCCTACGCGATTTATGGTAGCGCGTTCTCGTTTCCTGCTAATATTTAACCGTCTGCCCGGCGAAAGAAGACGGCTCTCCACGAAGGAGAGAGGTGAGGCTCGATCGGCGCTGCTACCCTTTATATTTCATCGGCAGTTGGATCTCCTGGCTGCCCCGGCCCGGCGGCACCGGGGGAAAAGTCTGACTCTGCCATGGTAACGCGCAGTTGCATCGATCATGCCACCGATCCTCCTCTCGATCCGGTGAAAAACGGCCCGAGCATTATGCGCGCGAGAGCACCTTGACTTCGCCGCGGTCCCCTCGCGCGTAATACGTTCGCGGGAAAACTCCGCGGGGTCTATCTGGCGAGAAGCTTTGTATTATGGAGCTTGATACCCACCGACAGCAATTGCAGGCAGTAATCCCAATGTGTGGCGGAAATTCCAGGTGGTACTTAGGCACTTAAATCTCCAGAGGTCCAAATCACCACGCACTACACCGGTACAGTGATATACTCCGCACAAAACGCAAGTGACGACAGCACGATCGAGGAATTGGTCTGGTCGCTAACAACTTGGAGTCTGGTAGTCGAAGAAAAGAATGGCCAGAGGCAGCAACGGCCTCGAGGGAGCCCGTGAATTCCGTGGCAGGTGACTCAGGGAGTACATGGTCCGTGGTGTAAGTCTTTGGGAGAACGGGCCCCGATAGACGGAGGCCCGGAGGCCGCGGGAACTGACCTACGGCGAATCGTTCACCTTCGGTAGCAGGAGCGCCAGCCGATACTTCATTCACTTGGTCCCCGTGAATGGGCCGCCACTTGGAGATCTCGACGAAAAGAGAGACGAGAGAGGCCAGCGGCGCGCTTGCCTTCTCAGTTGCCAAGTTCCCAATGGAACGCACCGGACTTGTCCACCTTCGACGATAGCACTCTAGTCGGCTCCCGGAAAATCATACTCTCCGTACTGAATACTCCAGTCAGCTGGACAGGCTCGAATGGTGGTTGCTCGAGAGAAGAAAATCCAGTCTAGTCACTCGAGAACTGTGAATAGCGCATTACTTGCCACAACCGATTGCGAGAACATCCTTGGTCCAAGGGGAAGGTGCTTTGGACAGTCATGATTCCCTCGGTGGTCCTGCTGCCCTTGAACCACTGAGCACAGTCCCGATTGTTAATGTTAAAGCTCTGGCACTGGGAGTAGTGAGTGGGACACGTGTCCGTGGCTGCGGTAGCAAGTGGCAGAGAGATGTACACAGAGTGCAGAGAGCAGCACGGAAGGTAGAACGAGAGCGGTACGAGAGAATGGATCGTATCGTACTGCGGCCGCGACGGCAATGGCCCCACGTCTCCAACTACACGCCGCCGACCCTCTACGAACCCTGGCTCCGATCCCCTCCTACAACACCAGCTGTTCCAGCTCCCCACCCTCGGCCGCGCTCCACGAACTACATACTTCGCCCGCGTCGCCGGAGCCGTCCCGTCCCGGCCCGTCCCGTCCCGACCATTCCCTACCCTTCGCGCCGCGCTGTACTTTGTACTAGCACCGTCGCGTCGCGTCGCGTCGTCGGCACTAGGTTCGCGCGAGACTCTTCAATGAATCCTTCGTCATTTTATAATTGTTATTACAATTTTATATGACGGCTGCCCTGAGCCGCGTAATTCGGTAAACGATACTTCAAATTTTGGATTTGACGAAATAATTGAATTCAAAGAATAAAATGGTTATTTTATTAAAGTTTGGTCCAAGTGATATCTGGAAGCTCATTTTCGAAAGGCCAGGGCCAAATGGAATATGGTAATGTGGCTGGCCGGCCGCCAGGACCACGAGGAGCAACCTTCCCCTCTCATTAATTGAGTCGAACGTATTACGATCGGAAGAGCGTCCCCTTGAAGGCGCACCCGCCCGACGATAAGGCCCCATGGAATATGCATATTCTCCAATTTCACGAGGAAGATGCCGAGATAAGAGGAGGCTCGCGAACATCGCGCGGACCCGAATCTCTCTTGCCGGTGGCCCTGAAATTAGGGAAGCTGCGTGGTGAGCGGTGCGTGAGAAGTGACGTCAAATAAATCACGGCCAAATAACATGGCCGCGTTAATCCGGCTTTGCGGCCCAGACATTGCGCCCCCATGAATATTCAGCACCGGTGTTAACAGGCTAACTTTCGAGCACCGTCGCCGCAAGATCGGCCCACAACCATGGAGTCCCATCCGCCGGACAGTTTCTTTACGAATTTTAATAAAAATCTCGCGAGAGTCATCTACGCATTCATCAGGCGGGATCTCCGTGGTGCGCGAGAAAAAAGCCTGTCAGAATGACAAATTACCGTCGGCGTCGGGAACGAGCGAAGGGGTAGTAACCTCGTTTCACCCCGTCGGAGCAAGTTCAGACACTCCCGAGACCTACCCTCATCCCAGCGACCCCACGCCGGATGCCAGCGAGCCATCGGAATTGCACGGGCCAAACAACCGCCAGATAACGTTGAAGATCCTCCATTATTTCTGCAACTCCCGATTCCCTGAGCTTCTTGTCGCCTCCAGGGAAACCACACACCCAGAGGCCACCGAAACTCGCACGTGTCCCCACGATTTTCTCTTTCTACAAAAATGCTAAGCTGTCGGGTTTGTCTGGAGTGGAGTTTTATTTAGAGATTAATGCAATCTCCAGACATCAAGACGCTCAGATTTATTTCACCGTACTTTCGCGTATATGTATGCAAAAAAGATTTAAAGGAAAGTGCAGGAAGACAAGGTTCCTTAGAAGGCGTAGCCTACGTTACGAGCTGCTCATCAATCTTCGAACCCTTAACTCCTCGCTCCCTACGGTGACAACCATTTCCAGTCGAGTACCGAGGACTAAACGCTTTTTTACACGCAACGTACCGTCGACATCCGGATTCGTTTATGCCCGAGTGCCTCATCGAACTCTAAATAAAACATAGTTGGCTAACACACAACCATTCACAAAAACTGAATCGGAAAGTGAAAGAAATGTCTAGATTTCGACTTTGCGGTAACTAATACGATTAGGAAGCAGTCGAAGAAGAGGAGCGCAGAGAAGTAACCGCGGGAGGATTTGCAGAGTAAGAAGGAGGTCGGTACTACTTTGTGCTAGGCTGTACCTCGCCTGACTTACTCGTGGCCCGACACACAGCACGAACATGGAAAAATATGTAAATATCGAGTCTCATCCATTATCCAACACGTGGAGAACCCTGGAGAAAGAACGGCACTAATGCTGGTGCGCCTCCAGTATGTGTGTCTGACTTAAGACCGGAAGGTACATCGACCCGCGCCCATCCTGCGCAAGGCCTCGCTCCTTTGCCATTGCCACGCAACTCCTACCCTAGATTTCTACCTAATATCCCGATTAATTTCCCCTCACGCATCCCCATTTGCAAATCACTCTTCCTCGTAAAGTTGAGTGAAGAAAGCAGTTTCATTGCGGGGGGAGCGGGGGAGAGGGATCTCTTCCGTCATAAACCTATATCGGAATACTCAGCGCAACGAGCGCAACTTTCGCCGACTCACTTTTTCTGTTGGATGCAAACGTCCCGGCTGATTAGATACGCAGTGTATTCTAATTAACGAGAGTCCACTCTATCAGACGGTGGACGGCGTCGCAGCGAACGCACTAGGGAAAAGCGTCGGGCAGTTGCTCGTCGAAGGCTGCTCTCGTAAAAGGGGAAATAATGACTCCTCGAGGGCGATACTTGAGCGAGCGATAGCTCACGGGCGTTTCGGGCCTCTTGCTTCCAATGAGGATTATAGCCCGGGTAACAAGGAATGGAAAGAGCCAAGGCTAATAGTAACGAGTGCGCTCAATAACTCCGCGCCCGGGGAGTAAAACTGCACTCTCGCTCTCCGCGCTCCCGCAGCTCAGCTCGGTCCGTGTAATCGTGTCCGTTTACTTTTCCTCGTTACGTGCCCGCAGCCGCTTGGCTTTATTGCGCTGCGATAAAAGAGGCAAGTCGCAAAAGAAAGTCTCAGACTCTCCCCCTGCTCGGCAATACCACCGCACCACCACACCACCACCCCCGGCCGCCCGAAACCTCGCTGGAACCCCGGCCGCCTCCGCCGCGCTTCCAAACCGCCAAGCCCCTAATGAGGAAACTTCGAGGGCGCGCGGATTAACATCTGATACAGAGCCGGGAGAATTTTCGCCCTATCCTCTTATCACCTTCGCCGGGGTTCCACCGGAACTCCGCGCTGTCACGAGCACTGAGAAATGTGGCCCCGAGTGCGCCCTCCATTCCGCCGTTACACCCCCCGGAGAGAGGGGGGAGATCGGGGAAACAACCACAAACGCTCTCCTCCGGTTAACGTGGCGTACCACTGTGATTTGTTGTGCCAGCTTTCACGATGGCAAGATCAATTTTCAGTTGTCGGGAGCTCACAATCGCCGCGCCGCGCCACGCCGTGGCTATTATTGGCACAACTGATGAAAGCATGGCGGAAGTTTCGCTCAAGTCATGAACAAGCTCGATCGAGCGGAGCCTGTCTCAGCTGGTGCAAATTAAATTTATTAATCGCATAGCGCGCATACGTAGGTCTCGGCCGGTCCAAAGTCGCTCGAGGGTAGGAACGGCATGCCGAGATATTATAATCGGCGTGACGACGCGATACGTAATTAATCCATCGCCCGATAGTCTCTCTCTCTCCCGCGTATGCCGCCACAACTCTGCCACCGACGCCTAGTACCATAATATTGCACATAGGGTGGCCTGCGATTTCCCGATATTCTCTAAAGGTTTCATCCCTTAGAATCTTCTTGCGTTAAAGTCGATCTGTCAGACGGTATGGCCTCGAACATTGTTCATACTGATTTTTACAGTCAACCATCATTAATTTAAAGTAATATGCGGATAATAAAGTGAAGAAAAATTTATTTCTTTTCTGGAGATCAATGGTTCGATATAAAAGTTTAAATCGGCGATTTGGAATAAATCTAAGAAATAGGGGGGTGGTAAGATTTCCGAGGAATGGAGGGGTAGGGAATCTAAGGGACACCCAGTAGATTGGCGCGGCGGTGCCTACGCCATAGAGAGCAGCTCACCTATGCCTATGCACGGGATATGATTAATGGGACTGCTATCAGTACGCGAGCGCTGCAAAACGAAGACAAATAGGGCATCTTTAAAAGCGCGCTCGCCGAGGAATTACTTCCAGCGGAAACGAGCTTACAGGACTGACGGGAGATTGTCGAGTTCTCCCATGCGCATATGGCGCAGTCGTCGGCGAGCAGTTCCACCTGGCAATCGGATTGATGAGTTTCTGCCGAAAGCCGCCGGGGCAAGCGCTGCCACCCGCGCATCTTCCCATGCTTGGAAAAAGCCGCGGAAGTAAGGTTCAACTTTAATAGAGACTGATTTATGACCGGGTCCCCTACGTAACGTGAGAAAGAGAGATTCACTCCTTCAACAGTCGGCATGACCTGGCTAAACGTAGTCTGTCCCGCGCTGCAATTCTAACCTGAGGTATGCGCATTCGTACATGTATTTGAAGATGTTTTCTCCTTGGGAAGGGCGAACTCAAAGAGCCGCTCATCTCAAGGAACCAGGGCCATCTTTACACAACAGTATCAGCTACGCGAAGAGTTTCACATTGAGCCCCAGGGAAATGTCGAACTCTCGCAGCTCGGTGTGAGGAAAGAGGAACGGGGCCAGTGGCATCCCTCGAAGACAAAGTAGCCGAGCGAGAGTGTGGCACGAAAAAAAGGGAGCACCAAAAGCGGCCGGGAAGAGGAGGAAGTGAGTAAAAGCGATGAGTACGATCGACGACGGCGGACTTTTAATTGCGAGCCGCGGTAAGTCTCGCCACGTGGAAGCGAAAGATAAGCCGCCCCCGGATGAACGAGGGCCGAACGGCGCGGCGCGCACCTCGGCCGAGGGAAGTTATGCCGCAAATTATGCAATTAAAAGTCCCGCGGACGGATGTAGGTCTCGCTTCTGTCTTCCCCGGCTAACGACTTCGATTAACAGAGCGAGCTGCCCTTATCGATCAACGCCGACGGCGTGCACTTCTAATTCGGACCAGACGTTAATTACCAACTCGAGCCTCGATACCCGCAGTTAAAAGACCGACCCGGCAAACGTCTGCCAAAACTCGCCTTCCAAAGTAACATTTTCCCCACGAAACTCAAATATTTCCTTCCTTCAAAGAGAGGTTTTTCCATGAGCAGTGTGAGGGTCGCCCTTGGGTCACGGAGGCTGGTAGCAAAGGCCGCCGCTCTCCCCATCACTCCACAGTCAATATCCCGTCGATTATTATACCTCCCAATGATATTAATAATGCCAGCGGGAAAGATGAAGCGAATTCACCTGAGTGAGAAAACACAGCTGCACAATACTTCCGGCAGGTTGCACCGGTGGATGCGAGTGTTACGTGTAATTACAGTTTCAGCGGTCTGTGTTGCGTGATGATAATGAGGCCGAGGTATTGTCCGAATGTATCCGATTGATTTGTGCGGAGCGTACACATCTAATTGGGAGCATTAAATCGTTATGTAAATCAGTCGGACCACCTATCACTACCATCCCCTAATCAATTCCTCTCCCAACATATATTACTCACATCCACTCTATACTTCCATCGCACATATCTTTACAGCTGCTCGCTTTTTGAGCCGCAACGCGGCAGCGGCGGCGGGAACGTCACTTTCGAACTCTAGGATTCCGGGGATGCGAGGAGACGCAGTGGCGTGTAATCGGCGCGGCAGAGCTGCGAGCTAAATTACATAATAGCAAGGTGGTCTTGGGGCCGGCGGGAGGTACGGCGCGGCGCGGCCGTGGCGCGAGGAGCAGAAGATGCAGATAACATTCTCGGCCCCGGCAATTACGCGTAACGACCGGCGGACATATCGATTGCGCGCGCGCTCGCGCTCGAAACAAGGTTGGCGGAAGACCTCGGCACGATCGATAGGTAAATAGGTTAATCGTGGCATCGTTCGTCCTGAATGGAGTTTCTAGCTGAGCGCGCTCGTTGCACAAACAGCCTATTCAGGATGCCCGTTCGACGGAAATCGCCTGGTCAATAGAGCCTAAACGTTGACGTCGAGCCCGTGCCATTTACTGACCGCACGCGTCCACGCATATGGAGCCAGGCGAGCATGTAGAGTGGACCGCGTGAATGCCCTAGGTACCCCTTCATGCGTGCCTCAATAGTCCCACGGGGCTCCAAGGATCACCCTCCACTCCGCCCTCACAACCCTCGCTTCTTTTCTCTTGCAGCAGCCAGCCACCTCCGTCTGCTGCCCCCAACCGATCCAATATCGATCGCCCAACGCTCTTGTACATTGTAAACTGACCTTCAGCCCCGATCGATCGATCGGCGCCAGAGTCACCTTTGTGCTACCTTGATCTCTGATTACATACGCTCCTAGAACTAGGTATGGGCTGTTATGTAACAACGATCCAATACTCAGTTCCGAGCCAAAATCGGAATGTTTGGCGCGCGGCGAATCGAGTCGGAGAGAAGGTCGAATGCTAAGTGATTCTACGAAGCTTACAGATGGCAGGTCCGCACCCTAGCTGCACGTTGCAAAGGATGGATGCGCCCACATGACACTGCGTGAGATACTGGAGGCTCGCCGCACTGTGCAACCTCACTGTCATTCGGAGACCTTAATGGTCGATTGCATAATTTGCCGATAGACTTTAGGCGAGGGGAAGTCAGTCACTAAGAAATTGGTGGGCGCAGCATCGAGATGGGGAAGTCATTTAGACAAATGGAATAGAATTTAACATCGAACTACCACCTCGGGCAGTCGGGAATAAATTAAATAAATTACTGTTTTATGAGTGGCATTAAAATAAAGACACACTTGACTTTCAAATAATTATGTACGTCCCAATTCCGCTACACCTCAATTCACATCGCGATAGTCGGTTCAGTGGCAGCATAAATTAAACTAACGAGGGTATGTGCATGCCAAAGTATACTGACTATGATGGGTGGAAAAGAGGGGGGGGCTGCATTCAGTCAGAAAAATAATTATCCCCGAACGAAGCGGACGACTGAAAATTGCGAGGCGACTGATGCATAATGGTACCTGCCGCCCGGCTGCGCAATGAGCGATTGTTTATAAGCGACCGCGGCGAGGTCATTCATTGTCATTATACATTGTATTAATGAGAACCTCAATCGGCTCGTTAACGAGCATTCGCTCGTATGCCTTGGGACTTAGAGGCCCCTTAGTAATCTCGAGGCTCGTTTCGCTGATTGAAGCTGCGAAAGGTATTTTTGTTTGAATTATATTACTACCCCCGCAGGGGTTATCAAAAATTGCCGTAGCCGATGGTATTTCACATCGTCTTGGCGGGGTATTGGTAAAAGTTTTCAACTAGCAATAATCGCACCTCGGTAGAACCTCATTGGTTACGATATCGCCACTGCGCAAAGCTAATGAATCCTGCTCGGTTCCTAGGGTATATAGAAGTGCCGGCATAAATCTGGTTGCGAGAAACTTCTCAGCGCCAGCGCCACCTGGATGTGATTCCCGGTAGCTCGCTCGCGTCCTTCTGCAGCCCCGGTTCTCCTGATACCTGTTTACTCCCCGCTCCAACTTCCCTCTTGATAAACTACTCTCGACGATTTTTTTACTGCAATTGGTGTCGAGCAATTGGATGAAAAACTGCGATTTGAGGTCGGAGAGTTGGTTGAGTGTGGCATGCGAAGACCCTGTTGCTCCGGATTGAGGGCTCGCGAGAGGCGATTAAATCGTCACTCGAGTTCAAGTATGCGGTTACGAGGTGCATAGAGCACCGGCAAAAAGGGGAAAGGACAGAGTATGTAGCTGAAGGAAATTTATAGGTGTAGCAGGGCGCACGCCATTAGCGCTCCCTCGAAAGCGAAGGAATACTTTTGCGGATGCGGGAGAGCGACGGAGCGAGTGGCCGGCTAATTATTCGAGGACTCGGCGCGCACGCCAAGATTTATTGTCGCTTTTTATAAGGGTAATGACAGGCACGCATTACCCTTTCATCGCGGCGGGCGCGCAGCACTCGCGAGGTGGCCACTCGCGAATATCCTACGCGCGCTCTCGGTTTAATGGCGTGGCGAGTTTCTCTCGACTTTAACGTAAACGCTGCATTAACGCCCGAGGGATCGAGATACGTCGGAAGCGAGACATCGCCGCGCAACAACAACTCCCGCTCCCCAATCATATGCTCCGAGCTCACTCTCAAATGTGTTGCGAAAGACAGCCGAGCCAAGTTAATCATTGCAATTAGCCTGCTATCGCACTGCGGCCAACAGCGGCCCAGGGAAAATCGGCAGAGCGTGCGCGCGCCCTGGTCTCTGTCTACCTCTGTGTGTGTGTGTGTGTGGGTAGGCAGTTGGGAGGCAGGAGCGTGCGTTCTACACTTGTCGTCGTTCACTTTCCCTGGCAAGTGCGCCGCGCGGATTTCCTACGCCCACAACTGGATCATTAATTCGTCGATCGCGCGCCGGTAAATATCCCCAAGCCGCCGCGGCACTTCACCTTCGGATTAATAGCGAGCACCGGAATTGCGTATCCGGACACGATCTTTCCGGAAGCAGCGGTTTCTCTAATTGGCGATTGCGCAATATCTAGGAATAATTGATAGTACCAGGAGGTCCGTATAAATCTCGAGGGGGTCATTGTTAAAAAGATGAAGTGACAGGATTTCAAGAGGCTCTGAAGTGTTGTCACTAATGACCTGTATTCGGAGGAGATAGATCTCGGATACTCTATCAGCCTGACAATCAATCGCACCGAAAGCCGCTGTTCACTTTCACTGCAAGGGAACACGACTCTAAACGTCTAAACACGCGATGTACCAGCGCGCCGATATCTCCTCCGTTTTCGATCGGCTGTCATCAATTTCGCCGCGCGATCCCGACAGATCAATTACTACCGTAATTATTTAATTTCCCTCCGGACCACTGGGAGGAGTGAAAACGACCGGGCTAACCTCCCGCTGAGTCCTATTAGCCGCGTGCGTTTGCTCCTCTCGGCAATTACATATTAAGAAGTGCCGATCGTTCTGTTTCACCGACAGACGATAGAAAAGAGTTATTGCTCTCGCAGTCGCTCAAGCCAAAGCGATAACCATGCTGAGTGTTGCCGATTGGACTGAAATCGTTCTAAAGCCCCGACTGGAATAATATTGGTTGGTTGCAAGTGAATCAACAAGATCCGGTGAAAAATAACACGTTGCAAATTGTAAGCCCGACGCAGTTGAACTAGAAGGGATGTGCTTGGGGAATGCGTGTTCCGCCAATTCGATTATGTCTGATACATAATGACGAAAGCGAGCCTTATTTCATCTACCTTCACGCGTGCCGATATACGAGCGCGCTACCGACAGTTTCAATTCCAAGCACTCATCTCTCACTGCGGTTTAATCTATATCCTTCCTACAATGTTCGAGTGTTGGTGTAATGGGCTAGCTACCTCGCAAGGGAATCCGAGATTCCGACGGGAGGGTGAAAATCCATTTGACTCGGAAGCCGAAAGAGGCCATCACTCGTTGTCGGAGGAACTTTGAGCGGGATGAGAGAATTGGGGGGAAAGACCTGGATTACGGAAGGTCCATGGGAGCCGATTTCGAAACAACTGGCGAGATCCCGTGAAGAATGCGAAAGGGTGGCAGCGACGGTAATGCGACAGCTTCGGTGTAGACTCTACTTGGCCTGACCATATAGACAAAACGGTGAGGTTCCCCGGATCCAGCCGAGTAAAGCACGTGCTTGAGAAGCGGCAGGAATGCGCACGGCCGGTGCTCCGTGTACGAATGGTGATGCGCGCGTACGCCGGGCGTTTTACGGGAGGAACGCGGCTTCGAAGTGCCGCGCGGCGGCCACTCGAACGCCCACGATCCGAGATCGGCCGCGAGCTTTTACAGGCCATGTGACAAGGTGATAGCAAGATTGAAAGGCACGATAGGCTCGTGCAGCGGACAGGAATAAGCCCGGATGGTTCCGCCCTGGGAAAAAAGGGAGATGGACGTGAAACGTTTCAATCAAGAGCAAAAGTAAAGGCCGCCTTACTGCTCCACTCGAGAGAAGAAGGAAGATCCACAACAGGCACGTAGGCATGTGGAATATGGAGCCGCGGCGTCGTGAAAGCCCGCTAGGTTTTCATCGAGAGAAATAGATTGGTCGGCGGAAAAGCATCTCTCGTTAACCGGCGGAGGAATCTGCTCCACTGCCGGGGTCTGCGTGTATGATTGCTTTCTCGTGGCGGCGGCGGCGGCGGCGGCTCGCTACTGTTTCATTCGATTCGACAATTTACAAAGAGACTACTTTCACCCGCTCCTCAATCTCAGGCCGCGTGTGCCGTCATATCGCGTGAGATGGCGAGGCCACCGCTGATGAGGTTCTTATATTTTTCGATTTATCGATCCCACGTATACACAGGAGGCACACATCCGTCTTCCGCGGTACTTCGGTCTGGGCGCGCGGCCGTTTTCCAGGAAGCCAAGTTCAATCCCGGAATAAGAAAATTGGAGGTGCACGCGAGGAATAAAAGAAACTTTTCCAATTGCGGCAGGTGGCAAGTGTCGCGGTGGGGCGGGGGGAGCCCTGGGCAATCACGCGGGATGATATCTCGTGGGAGTCTGGAGCCCGCCGGGAAGGACGATCTCTCGAGGTGAAAGGCGATGAAACGAGCTCTTCCAATTAAATTGTATCTCCTTTAAGAGGGCCGCTCATACGGACGACTTGCGTGCTCGGGATCTTGGAGGCAGAAGCTACTACTCCACCAGAACTCTCCCCCGCTTCTTCTTCTTCCTCTCTTCCTCTCTCCGCGAGAGTCTCGTCTTCCTGGCGGGGGACGTTGCGCCGCGGCGAGATAGCCCGGCTTATGAAGCAGCGCCAGTTTTTTCACGCTGCCCCGATGTTATGGCACTAATTTATTAACTACCTTGAAGGAGCATCCCAGGAGCAGATCCTCGCTCTCAGTCTCAGCCCCGCGAGCAAGAAACCCGCTCTCCATCTTCCCCGCTAAACTAAACGCTCGATGAGAAGCGCGCGCGTCTCTTCTCGAGCTCGGCGATTTCCACGGTGAGAGCCACTTTCTTGCGCTCGCCCCGCCACTAATTGTCCGAAGGCTCAATTCAGTTTTCTTGGCGGAGAGCTCTTTATCGGGCCGATTTCCCTCGGCTTCCGATCGGCCCTTAATTGGCGCGAACAAATCTCTCGCTCGACCTCGCCACACGCTACTGGCCACGATATCAGCTCCGGCGCCCGATCTTATCATTGTTCCTGTACCACTGCGAGTATCAGCGGGGGACGGCCAATAAATCATTCATTTCCGCGAAACAAAGGCGGAAGTGCGAGTGTGAGGAGAGCAGGGTGGACTCGCGCGGTGAGGCAGAAATTCTCTTGGGAGAAGGCGAAGGCGAGCTCTCCTTCCGAAAGAAACGAGGGGAAGCTGGCTCTCTCAGTCCCGTGGCTCTTCTGCCCGTCGCTATTGCTACCTTCCTCGTTTGCCCGTCCCGATAGCATCCCCGATGACAAGCCGGGGATCCTATCTTATCGCGATCAGCAATCGACGCAACGCGTACACACTTTAAGTGTTTTACGCTCGGCGGCGACACACTGTCCACCCGGTGCGGTCGCTGCGCCATACTCGCCGGCGATCCTGCTGCCGGCTACGCTCGAGCAGGCTGCCATTAGAAATTGGTCTCACTTTTTGCCTAAGCATTACGATTACCTCCCACTGGCACAGACTGCTCGCCCCCGGGCCGATCTCGGAATGATAGTGCGCGATCGAAGGCGGCTCGCTCTTGTTTCGCTCGCTTACGTAAATAAAGCAAAATTCCCGCGGCACGCACTTTCCTCCGGTGCGCCGCCGCTTATGTAAAACCACCTCCCAGGGAAATAACGCCCGGTTCATTTATCTCGAGCACTGGCCTGCCAACCACGCCAACCACCGCGAGTGCGCGCGAGCAAATCGCAAATCGCCGCTCGAGCCGCGGCAACTCCCCCCGTGAGTGCGGAGTTGCTAATAGGAAAGATCGAACAACACGCCCAACCAATGTCGGAAATATATATTGGCCCGATGTTTTCGGAATATCGTGGGAACGAGCGGGACTGATAAAGGTAAGAAAGGAAAGGATGATTAATCGGAATCGCGGGAGTAGCATTTGGTGGAGGGAACTCTAATCGAGCTCAATTGGCGAGGAGTCGGCTGGAAAGAAGGACAGAGGTCTCTGCGGCCGGGGAAAGATTTCTATCGGTCGATGGCGCACACTAATGGGGGAAACGCCGTTCGCCGGGATATGTCTTTTCTGCTCATTGTCCCTGGCACGGCGGTCGATCCCCGCTTATAGCAGCCATGCGATGCGGGGATCGTCGCGAGTATGTAGGTAGGTAGGTAATGCAACCAGGCAAGTACGCAGATATTGTAGCCAGCCATTCACGGATTTAACTACCTCTGCCCGTATACGCTTCCATGCTCACATACTCCTTTTCTCTCTCCCTCTCTCCCTCTCTCCCTCTCTCCCTCTCTTCCGCCCCCGTATTGATATTTAGTTTCAGCTCTCATATTTTCCGCTCGTGCACTCGATACTCTACCCGAGTCGCTACCTTATTAGCCCGCACTCTCTGCAGAGTGCCCGTTTAATCGCCGATATCTCGGCTGACCTCTCCGTTTCAGATCCAATGCGACGCACAGAATGCTAGCATCTATCGGTGCTGGGTATACATGTGTGCGTGACGGTGACCCCCTTCAACACCAGTAAAATCGAGCATGTCCTTCCACGGTGCTATTAAGACGAATGCCTCGCGCGCCCGCGCGCGCGCAAAAGGATTTCTCTGCAGTGAAAATTCCAGGCCTGGCTTGTTACAATCGATCCTGTATGATAATGAACCCACCGTAAAGCCTCCCCTCACCCTCTCGCCCATGGTGCACACCATGTACCGAGCGGAAAGGCTGCCGGCCACTACGAGTCTGTTCCTTTCGCACTTGTCATTTGTCATCCCGCGGGATTCGTGTACTCTCGTGCCCCGCTAAGATTGCGATTTTCTTTGTAGCAGACTGTTGAGAGCTCGTGCTGCTCTCGCACCTTTTCAGACAATCTGAATTTCTCAGGTTTTCCTCATAATTGCATTATGAGGCAAGAATTGCTTCGATTCCAGCCGTGTGTACAATTGTAGTTGGAGTGAGCATTGAAGTTCAGAGATCGGGTGGGAAAAGTGCAGTGCCGAATATTTACAGGGATGTTGCATCCATTGCTAAACGCACGAAGCCTCAAGAGCAATGGACTCGAAATGCAGATGCTCCAAAAGTTGCAAAGATACTGAGAGGTGGGAGCGAGGGAGACTCGAGTGGCTGAAGGAAGTGGCAAAGGGTCTCACCGGCTATAGGTTGAAACTGACCTAACAAAGCAGGAATGCACGAGGTGTCACGGAATGAGATCGAAGCGATCGGATCGGGAGAGTAAACGACAGGGAAAACGCGTGGGCCGCTCTTTCCCGTGGCAGCAGCTCCCGGCGAGATCTTGCACCGGCTGCTCGCCTCGGCAACGAGATCATCGGATAGCGAGCTAGAAATATATATCAGTGGTTTACACGAAGCCTGGAACTTCAAGGGGCAGCGCGCTCTCTCGAGGCCCGCAGCCTTCAATCATTGTCAATCAGTTCGGACGAGGCACCGTTACGGTCTCTTCGGTGTCTGTGCTCTGCTGCTCTCCCCGTCCCATGCTACTTCGGCTACACCCACTCCCATTCTTTCACAGCCATTCTACAGTTCTAGACTAGCATGCAATCCCCTTTTTCACTCTACTCGTGTCCAGCATAGATTGGGGACCCTTCTCACTAATGTCAGCTGAGATCACCTGTCCATTCAACCAATAGATCAATCGACAGGCCCAAAGTAAAGTTCGATCGATATGTTGCTGTCTGATAGTGATAAACAATCATTCCAAGCGGCGCTAATGCAATATTTCACTTGCAATTCTTTCTCAGTCTATCAACATGATTCAATTATGTTTCTTAATATTCTCGGGATAACTTGCAACTTGGATTGAACTCGTCGATAGCATTATTTCGTGGTTATTGAAGAGGAAGCCTACTGGGTCGATAATCAGGGAAATTGGTGAATCGAGTTGTCAAGATTGCGCTAGGATTTAATGACTCGGAGACGTTTTATGGGGAGAACAGTAGTGTCTGCGAAGGCCTGGTGGAATGGGATATGGGTCACCGGAGTAAGAACGCGCATTAGGCAAGGAAGTTTTCTGGTAGAGCCGGTTCTGGCTAGAACGCGATGCCGTCGGCCCCCGGCGAATGTTTGACAATGTTACACGTGACGAGATGGAAAAGAATGGCGCCGTGGCAGGCGAACAATGCTTGATTGAATAATCGTAGGTGCGCGCGCGATTTCGCGTGGGCGTCCAGCCCGCGGATAAAGTCGCTGGGCCACGCAGGTGCGCGCACCCTGAGAAAACCGCGCGACATTTATTCCTCCGGCACTCGCGAGCCTCTCGCGGTCGATCCTACTATCGAATTACACTTGGCGCACCGACGCCTGACGCCCGACGCCCGACGCCTGCCACTTACCAGCTTTGGTTTCACTCTGTTCTCTCGGCGCGCGACACTTAGAAGCACGTTACACTGAAATCCTAGACCGCAATGCGAAAGAGGTGACCGCTGCGAAATTTGGCAGTTTGCGGTTTCCCACTCCGGCAAGGAATTCCATTTCCTTCTACGTTTAAAGGAATGAACAGAATTGCGTATTTCGTAGAATTAGTGGAAAGTATACTGGGCTTATTTTTTTTTGTGTCAAGAATCGTTGAAATAGACGTAATAGTTGGGAGTCCCGGAGTCTGGATAATAATGAGGATTGTGCCGAGAGAAAAGCTCGAGAGGGCGGAGGCGAAGCATTGTTAATAATGCGCTGCTCATTATTGAGCGGGCGGGACAGAAATGAGAGACGGGGGAATTTTCACGAGAGAAGAAGAGAGAGGTAAGCAGCGCGCTGTCTCGTCTGCCGGTGGAAGAGTGTTTCCTGGTGACAAAGAGCGGAGTGACTCACCTATATTAGGTAGAACGAAGGCGCGCGCGCGAGTGCGGGGCTCTACCTACCTACTTTCAGAAATTCTGCGCTAACGAGCCTCGCGAGGAGAGCGAGACAAAGTCTCTCACCGTCGTCCTCGTAGCTCTCGGCCCGCTTTCCAGCGAGTGCGGCCAAGTCGATGTCGCTGCTGCCCCATATCTGCCAAATTGTCGCGCGCATCCTTTTCTTTATTGGCCGCCGCCCACGATTTATTGGCCCAGTGGCGACCAGTAAATCCCATTGTCGGGAATTTCACTCAGCCGCTCGCTCAGCTCACTGGTCAGCGGCCGGCCGCGGCGCTGGAAAGCGAGCGCAACGCTGCACAGAGCCGCCAACTTTTTCCTACCGGGCCTAACATCCATTAGCGTCGCTTGCCGTTAGTCATACGGCCACTTTTAACTCTCGTCGCGCGCCGCTCGATCCTCCGCGCGCCCGTCCCGTAAATCTCCACCTTCCTCGAACACTGCCAACGCGGGAAAGTGGGCTGATAATTCGGCAGCCGATTATTTAGTGCCATCGCCAGATTTCTCCCTGTAGAGTTGTAGAGTCGACTCTACCTTGTGCTATTATTATGTTATTATACTACGAGGATCCCAGTTGCCGTGAGAAATCCGACGCTTCCTATGCAACGATTTAATAACTGCTCTCTCCGCTTTGGAATAGAAATTGTTGGCGGAGATTGGCAGCGGCTTCTGGGGAAATGCCGTCGCTCGACTCTAGTGGCCGGATTCAATTAAAGGGCGGCAAGGCCGACGAGCCGAGGGAAAGAGACAGCGCTAGCGAAGGGCAGCCAACCCTTTCCCCGTTGATTCTGGCTAATAACCGCAGCAACGCGTTGCGGGGGACCGCAAGTTCCAATCCGACGCGACAGCGCGCGCGGCAACGCGCGAGGGTGCCTGCTGTCGGGCTCGCTCTCCCAGGGTGTCGGAGCACGTGCCTTCTCGAGAGTTAATTTGTTTAAGTCGAGGGTCTCCTGCCGCGCGCAGAAAGCCTTTCAAAGGGAACGCGGTGAAGCGCCGGACCTAACGACAGCCCGAATTCATCCAGGAATTTAGTGGAGCGAACGCGTTAATTAAAACTCGAGCCGCCAACAGTACGCAAAAGTATTGCCGAAATCAGCAGATATCCAGCTGGAAGTTGGTGATTGAAATGAAGGAACTTTTAAGGAAACGGCAAGAGTTGAATCGTACGATTATTACGAGAGGAAGCTCTGGATTGCAGGGACGGCAAATAGCTCTCGAGATTTCGCAATGGCTTCCTCGCAAACTGGATCCAACATGGGCGACCATACGCGGCGGTGCGACTGATTGCTTTAAACGTTTCTGGGAATCATCTATCTATCGAGAGACATTTTCCTCTCTCACCGGTCCCACCTCTGCGACCGGTCTCACGCGCGATTATACCCGAACCCAGCATCGATTCCTATTACGTACTTCTCAATTCAAACTCGTCCTGATAATGAGAGTTATGCTCAGTTCCCATTTCGAAACTAAACCTCGAGCCTATCGTCAAGCGTTTCCATTGATACCTATGTATAGTCGCCGCAAACCCAATGGGCGCTTTCAAGATTGCTCTTCTAATTGTACACCGAAAATCATAATACAGGAGGAGCAGGAATTTATCCAACTTCTATGATTGGCTACCAAAAATAATGTAAATATTGTAGGTCGAATAATATTTTAAGTCGGAAGAGCATGCGTTCGCACTGTTTACAGACACTGTTTTTGCCTGTCCAACCGGCGCGACATGCGCCAGGCACGAAAGTATACACGAAAAAACCAAGGCAGCCATTGTTTTTCGAGATGCCTTTTTAGCAAGAGGTGCGAGCAAGGGCCAGTTGCTACGAGGTCAGCCAACGAGAGAGAACTCAGAGCTGTGGCGACTAACGTGTAAGGGAGTGTCTGTGTGAATAAAGAGTAATATAGAAAAAAAAAACACTCTTTTAAAAATCCTACAATATTATGCCGAAAATGGTAATACAAGAGGAATAGGAAGCATTGAAAGCGACTTTGAAACCGCCTATTCAGTTGGCGCGACCGCAATGTTGCATTGAACGTTAGTGAAAGAAAAACTTATAACTTTATAAAATTGGCAACAAGAGCACCCACCATTTCGGAAGCGATGGTCTTCAGTTCGGCCAGTAGGTTCGCCGCCGGTGAGAGATAGGTCTTGAGGAAGCTCTCGAGGTTACCATGGTAAGCGCAGACAAGAATGTCCCTTGCCTGCCTTATCAGCAAATTTATAACGCCCTCGCCATAAATCGGGCCGAGCAGGCTGCGTACCAGGGAGGCGACGTCTCCTCGATTCTGTAACACAGAGTGCACTTTCATCAGTTTACTCCGCAGGTTGTACACGATCTTCTCATAATCTTATGATGAATTGCGTAAAGTCTCGGCGGGTAACCTGTAAACGTGAGAAAGGACATTTCCCTAACAAACATCGGTTCGAAGAGGAGGGGGCGAGATTTTCGCGGAGACAATGAGTGGTACGCGTTATGTTCCCATCAACGTTAACGGTACACGCGTGCCCTTTGGCGTGTGGTGGGTCTCGCAGAGTTCAGGACAGCAGCCACGACGTGGCGCGTTTAAGCGGCAAGAATGGTTGGCGAAAAAAAGCCTCGCGGAGCTTCGACGCCACTTGGGAAGCTGCGCGCTTCCGGAAACAGGAAGCACCGGCTGCGTCGAGGGGCGCGCACGTGGGATATAACGGTGCCCCGGCTCCTTGTATATTGTCACGCCGGCACTCAATGCCAGGATCCACGGGAAACCAGTCGCCCCCCGCGGTACGAGCGACCAGAAGGGGGAATAAATTGTGTTTTACGAGGGAATCAAGCCGGGAATCCTGAATGAGAACTGTCCAGCCCGAGGCGCGGTGAGAAAAAGCCCGAGGATGTACCGTTCGCCACTTCGTCTTCGAAAAGGTACACCTTCGACCAATCGAACTTCCAGCTCCGCTCGACCAAGAACGCGCGCCTTAATCTTTCATGAGCCGAACCTTACCAACGTCAACCTCCACTTTTATTCCGACGAAAAACCAGCCGCAGATCAAACCTTGACATACACATTCAATGCACCCAACGACCAAAAACTCGGGCTCTGTTTTTTCCCTCGCTCTCGGTACATATATTCATCTGTAAATTTCAGTACCTCATCGCGAAGAAGTGGGCAAGGTTTTGCAAACCGGCTTCCGAGCGTTTGTCAAAAACGCAATGCCGAGCGAGCGTGCGGCTGACTAAAACCAGCCGGCGATAAAGTTTCCATTAAGCGAAGCGCAGGGACGCGCGCTCCGGTTATCGGCGGCACCGAATAGGATGCACCTTCTGGGGATCGGCGGAGAGCTTTAAACTAGATTGCACTTGCATAAAATGGGGCCTCGGCACTTGGGGCCGGCATGCCATCGTCGCGTTGCCTCGTCGTCGCGGCCGGATCGCTTATCTTACGAGTTTTCATGCGAGGGGGGTGGTGGTGGTGGTGGTGGTGGTGGTGGACAAGTGTGTGCGAGAGACGGTGAGAGGCCGGTTGTCGCACTCGAGCGGGGATGTGGGTGCGTTTATATCGGCGCGGCGGTGCGCCCGCTCGCATGCACCGCCACTGCATAAACATCGGAGTTTAGTGGCCAGGCCGAGTGAAGCAGGGGAACGATGTAACCATTATACGTGCGCCGCTCGCCCACGTCTTTCCGCCCTCATATTGCCTGGCTATACGTGTATTAGCCGGGCAGGCAGGCTTGCGCGCCCTCCCGATCTCGCCTCTTCCCCCGAGACACTCGGCGCCACGGATATACCTCTTTGAAATCGTTCTGTCTGATCCTTTGACTGGATCCATTTGTGTCGCTCACTCCGACTCCGACACTCAACACAAAGGATTTCCTCACTCGTCATGTACCGTTGACACGCTGCTTACTTACCTGATGAATCTAGACACAGATCGCGGCCGGCATAGAAATCCTCTCCCTTAAAGCCACCCGAGATCTTGGCTTATATGGTCTAATTACCAATTCTTTTGATATATTGGAAAATACACGCATATCATGGAGAGTGAATCCGCGAGAGATCAACCCCCTGTGAGACTCTCACGGCTGGACTTAGACCAGTGCTTTGCAGAGAGTACAAACGTGTCCTTGGGGATGATGCTAGTTGCAGTGAAGAGGCAGGATGGTACGCGGGTTTGTCAGTACCAATATTTGGCCAACCGTGATTTATGGGTAAAGGGTAAGTCACGAGTGTATAAAGGGCTCGTTAGATCCGCCGTAACCGACCGTGTCCCTCAGGATGCACAAACGTGGAGGGGTTTCAATCGAGCCCGGAGGGAACTGGTCTACACATAAATTAACTGTGGTCCACGTGCCCAATTTGGGGTGTATTCGTATAGTACGAGACAATGACGTGTAGAGACAAGGGCGTGTAATCCACTCATAAGCCGGCTACTTTGTTAATGTGTTGACTCCGCCACAGAGGATGGAATGCGTACTAGGTTCTGATTTATTGATAAAGAATGAGAATGATTTCTACCCCCGTGGACCTGTTTTAGGGAATGAGGGCACCAGGCACTTGGACTCGAATCTAAACACCGGGGAAAATATGAGAATCGCACGTGAACACTGCGCGCGAGCACATGCGAAGGGGTGGGAACAAGTATAGTCGAATCGAGAAGTGGCACCCCTGGAGATGCGGTACACCCGTCCAGACTGTCCTTCACAGACGGTTTGCGCGGCTGTCGACAGCGGGGAGTTCCAGCCGTGAAATTGAAATTGGCTAGGGGTAGCAGAGGGTGGCGCTTGATTAGCCTCTTTCTTCCCGAACCGCTTGAAAAGCGACACCCGAGCCAAAACGAACCTCCCCCCAGTTCCCAAGTGAATTTAGATTTTGAATTTCATTGCGCCGCAATCGTCGACCATCTTCTCTTAATTGCCGCAGTGTTCGAAGCAACGTAAACGCTTTTCATATCCTCGGGGATGTTTGAGGGCTCGCGGCCAGTGCCAGCACATCTCTCGATCCGACTGGGAACAAAGGGTACAGAGAGGCAGAGTTAGTTAGCCGGAGCGAGGTTGAACGCGCGTTGTTTCGCCCGGGGAATAAAAGAGCGGAGAAGTCGACGGGCATGAGCGGAGAGGTCGAGCTCCGGGGCGGGAGGAGAGGCACACGCGTTGATTCAGTCTCGCGCCCTCCCGGTAAACGCGTTCCGTGATTCAGGAACGTTGCACGCTAATGCGATTACAAGCGATTTGTCTTGCCGGGGGAGCAGGAGAGCGCGCGCGCGCGAGAGAGAGTGCATTGCTCGGAAAAGTGCCGGCCTGAGAATGCAACGGTGCTCCGGCCTGGAAACAATGAAACTCGCGGGACAGATCACAAGGGATACCGAGGGAAAGGGAGAAAGGGAGAAAGGGAGGGTGTTGGAGGGAGTGCGCAACTATCGCTCCGAAGCGGTCGGAAGGGCGTTTGTGTGTTTCAATCGGGCGGCAATAATGCCCGTTCGCGAAAACATTGGTTTCTCCATCTCGCCGACCAATCAACCGCACGTCCAGAATCTTCACCCCACTGTCTCTGCCTCTCTAGGTTCCCGTCCGTCTGGCTGGCTGGCTCTTTTTGCATCGAGTGCGTGGCTGCGCCCGGCGGAATATAATTTAATACGTTTAGAGAACTGACGGGATATCACTCTCCCTGACACGTCTGACACTTCTCTCCGGCCGGGCCGTGCTCGACTCTGCTCCGCTCTACTCTGTCCGTGTATGCCCTCTATTCATAAGGTTGCTGTAAACTCGAGGCCGTCACTTGCGCTTTCCGTTGCCGATCTCGCGGCGAGCACATCGCCATGCTGCAATGGACCCACGCTCCTTTTCCATTATGTTACCCTTCTTTTCTCGTCTATCTTGATTATCATCGGGCGCGTTGATAGGTAAACTATCACTACAATCTGATATATCGGACGCGCAACACTGCTCCCAGGTGTTAGGTAGCTCCGACAAAGCTATGACGCAAGCGCGCGCCCGCCACTTTTCCATCGGCTCGAGATGCTTTTGATACTCAACGGTCAATTGATTACACGATTGGCTAGGTCGGCAAACTACACGAGCTCCGTAAACTTGAAGAAAAAAAGAAGGACGGTGGCTCAAGGAGACCGGAGCAGCACGGAGCCCAGGGCAGCGCCACACAAGACTGCACACAAAACGATGTCGTGAAAGCCAGAAATCACCAGGCGTGCACCGCGGCAAAAAGTAATCGGATCATTATAATACAATGACATAAATCGCGGATGTTATCTAAGTCCATTTCTCATGTCCGGCAGGCTCTTCGTTAAGGCGATAGCCCGAGCGTTTCGCATTTCAAAATACGCACAGTACCCTCTACGCTCGTACTTTCCCCAGCGCCGCCGACGTTTTCCTCCCATCATTACGTATTTTCCCAGAGTCAGTGTAGTATGGGCTCCGCGACAATCGCCGGGGAGTCCTGTGCGTTTCCCTAAACCGGTGAATTGAGACATCGGAAATCATTCATAGCGGAGAGAAGGCGGAGAATTGACATTTCGAAGACAATACTGTGCGGCGGCACGCGATTTCGTAAACGATCCCAAACGATTGCACACAGGATCCGAAAGCAGTCGTAGCTGAGCCGGTCGTCTAGTACCGCGCAGGCCCTTCGCAATGCGAGCTCTTTCAACTACACACACGCGTGTGGACTTTCTCAGGGCGTATCCGAGGGGGAGAGAGAGAGGGCGCGGGAGGCAGAGGGTCGGCAGCGCGAGGGTTAATTAAACGGGCGCACGATCGCGGCAAGCCATCGGAAGTGGAGCCAGTTGCACAATGCACCAGAAGTAGCTGCGGTATCCATCAATGCTTCTCTGGTTGTTGGCGGAACCAGATCCCGGTAAAGCGCTGGACCACCGAGCGACCGGCGCGGCCGCGCGGACTAACGACGGAGAGAGTAGCAACGCGGATACGAGCGGAGACACAGACGCGGAGACACGGCCGCCAAGGGAAAGGGAGGAGCGAGCATGAAAACCCACATTAATCAATCGCCGCGCACGTGGAAACCCCGTGCATACGCGTACTTGATCAAGTGCCGCTTCGCCATAGGCGATCGCCGCGCCGGCCTCCTCGACTTTCGCGCTGGTTAACTTGCTTGGGACATTCTCTCGCAGATGGATCACTACAAATCCGATAATAGACCTTCATTCAACCCTCCATGTACTCTGCCAATCGTAAACACTTGTAATTTAAACAAGTCCTCTCAACTGATTCCCAAACAACGTGCGCGAGTACCGCACGCAGAAACACAATTGAATAGCTCTGAGCTAGATAGATTTTCCATATGGAAACTGGGTGTGATTTTCTCGGCCAGTTCGAATCCTATCCAAGTGAATATCGGGTATTGGGAATCGGTTTCACTCGCGGAGTGTCCGAGGTGAAAATCCGCGCTTTATCTCGCATCTCGAGCGGAAAGTTGGCGCAACTCTCGCCCCACAACAATGCTGGACCGTGGAAAAGGCGAGCATAGAGGCCGAGGTGCGCTCGATTCGAGGCGACTTCGAGACGACGACGAGGACGACGACGACGACTCAATCCGGGTGTGCGGTGCATTCCGGGGATTTGTTTCCGCTCAGATTACAACGGCTGATATCGGCAGCGACAAGCGGCCCGATATTTCATGGTGGAAACGGCCAGCGCAATGGGCGCCGTTAATTCAGCAAGGAGGTATCGGTAGCTTGAGGCACTAGTAGGTGGATAGGGAATTCGCGCGCGCGCGCACGCGTGCAGCAGCCACGGGAGGCGGCGAGGTAAGTGCACGTGCGTGGACCTTTGGTCTGCCGTGTGCTTTACGCGTCCACTTGCGCAATCCTCGCAACACGGGAACACAGTTCTCTCTCTGGCGAAATCCCGAGCGGGATGTATCTCGTGTCCTGTTTTCCTGCCGGGCGAAACTCGCGCGGCCACTGTGTGCGCGCCATACAGACAGACTCACCCGGCGAACAATATCAGCCGGCGTACACATGTTCGATTCTAATGGTAATGGAATGATAATGTCAGCCTGAGCGGCTGAGCGGCTGAGCGGCGGAAAAAAGGCCAATTTGCAATGGAGACCTTTCCGAGGCTATTACTCAATCTCGATCAAGCGCTATTAACCCGTGGCTTCGCGAGACAAGGCATTTCTCCCCGCCCAATAGGAGAGAATCGAACAAGATCCTGTAGGGACCAAGAAACGGAAGAATCGCAATGTTTCCAGGTTAGTCGAACTCGTCATGAATCCCTCAAGGAAGGGTGAAGTTAACACCGGCGTCAGTCGACAAGGTCACTTGAGGTTCAGCTCTTGGGCAAGGGTGTAAAAATCGACATCGGCATGCATAATTGACTAGCTGGAGAATAGTTGTGCCGATCAGCATGATTCAGAGGTAATACACCTCGAGCGCACAGCGAGAAGGCGAGGGAGAAACAAAGTGCCACGAGGGAAAACCGTACGGGCATGCACACACATACGAGGCGAAACATGCAACACCATGCTATAATTAATTGCGCGGGCATACCGGCGTCGAATTAACAGAGTCACAATCGCGGTCCAATAACATTCCAACACAGAGACGGGAGGCGAGAGCGGGTGCGGGCGCGATACCGTCCTAATTACTGATCACAATATCTTAAGCGGCTTAATCGCGATCTCCATCTTAATTTGCATTACCCGCGGCGCATTAAGTTTTAATCGGGCGTAATCGAGGGGAATGAAGTCGCCGCTCTCGGTTCGCGGACATCAGTGTCAATGGCAGTGGCAATGTCAGTTTCAAAAGTCTCTCGAATGGCCCCCGGTATGCATCCGGTATGCTCCGGTAGACAAGAGTCCGAAAAGATTTGCGGAAAATTCGAAACTTGGGTGGGAAAAGCTGCGAATCTGAAACAGGGTATGAGGGGGCCTGGAGAAGGACGAGGTGGGAGCACGCTCGGTGACGCTCGGCTGGAATATCGAGGTGGGATTATATGGTGGAAATGAGGAATCCGCTAGGTGGGGAAGGTGGAGGTTGCGGTGGTGGGTAGTTCGGAGTGGTTCGGAGTGGTTCGGAGGGACGAATTAGCGGACGGCATAGGTCGCGGCGACGGGTCACGGCTCCGGCACCCTGTATATAGGGCGATGACGTCATAGAAAGAGCTCTGGGTTACCTAGGTGTACGGAGTGTATGAAATGCATCCGGTGGGTGTGTCGCTCCCATACCCTTTGTGACTCCGAGCGGCGCTTGGAGCTTGGACGAGGCCGCTCTGCTCTGTTCGGCTCTGAGTGTATGTTGTACGTGTGGTGCACGTTGCACCTAGGCGAACAGTCGCGCGCCGCGCGCCGCGCGCCAGTGGTCCCGTTTTAACCGTGTTGTGGCGTAAACGAGCGGCCGCGAAAGGGAAGGTGATCGTGCCCGGCGCACACGAGCGCATTCGATTTTGTCAGGTTTCCAACCTCAAACTCTCGTGATCGACGCGCGCGCGCGCGCTCCTGGCCTCCTGCTCTCCTAGTGGGACACGAGCCGACGCTCGAATTAGCCCTGCCCTTTCGGGCGGTACCCCTTTGTTATCGAGCCGCGGGAGACTGGGAATCCTGACTTCCCATTCCTAGACATATCTTGTGCGCCCACCTACTCTCGCCAACCAATTTCTATCCATGCAAACGCTTCCTCTCTCTCTAATCCATTCAAATAAACCATGTCCCCTGGAGTCTGATACTTTTAATTATTAATTGCAGATTCTTCTAATGAAAAACAAAAAGGATACTCTCATGTCAGTTAAGCTGACAATGAGGCTTATTTTGAGAATTGTGAGAAAGACAGCGATAGCGGCTTGACCGCGTCACTGAAACTGAAAGAGTTTATCGAACAAGGAGAAAATTCTCTACGGTCAGCGGGGCGAATACGCTCGCTACTCCGGTTTCGGCTCGAATTTCATACTCGAAGCACCTGAAACGGCTGAAAGTCCGCTCCGTGGCGGAGCTCTTCGTGCTCGATACTCATAGCGCCGGAAGAAAATCATAGTCGATTGCTATTCGTAGAGAAGTGCTCGAGCCAAGGGCGCGATACACTGAGATGCCATCAATCAGCGCCCATGCTTGCATCTCTAACCACAGAGTATATCACTGAATCCCGAAGGGTACGAACTCTCAATTGGAGAGCAGTTAGCCAAGGGAAATGCTTTCGAACCTGCCGGGATTTTCTCCCGATTTACATCAACAGCGCAACAGTTGGTGCAATTGCGTTTGTTAGAAATGACGTATCATCGGGCAAAAGGTGTAGACCAATTTAAGCGGCAAATCTCGCGCGATCACGAACTCCACGCCCATCCAATTGAAAAAGTAATACGCAGCCTGCCAACCGATGAAACACAGTCATTACGAACCATACGATGATTCGCTTGAGCTTTATACTTGACGAGCTTCGCCGAGACATAACCCTTATCCTACTCAAAACATACGTAGAGCCACATTTTATTTATTAGACATCAATTACAATCTTCTGCGTCGAATACAAGTGAGAATTGGTAATCGTCGTGTCTGCCGGCGATGATTTCTAAGACAGGCAGGGTGGCAGGAAAACATCCAGAAAAATCCACTACAGGGTGATTCACTTGGCTTGAAATCACTTGTCAGATGTATAGGTTGCCATGGATAATTATAGATTATACTATTAGATAGATACTATTATTATTATTATTATTATTATTGTTTTACTAGGCAGAATATCCCCTTTGGGTGACTGATTCCTTACAAAATCTTGAAGAAAATCACTAAACAGTGATCATGAATCCAAGCCAAGTGAATCATCCTGTAGAAAAGTGCCGCATTCAAATGCCCCTATCTTTCTCTTTCCGTTTCTGCTCCGATCGAACGATCCAAAGCAAATGCTCTTATAGCCCAATCACATTCATCTGCTCACGGCGCGGCGACTAGGTGCGTACCTTCGAAATAAATAGGGGAAAGTCTAATAACGTCGGGCGCGGAACGGGTAATAATGGAAATGTGACAGATCATACGAAACGACCACTTGCGAGCCTCATACCTGCTCCAACTCTCTCCTGACTTACGAAAAATAGCGCCAGCGAAAAGGAGCATTACACAACGATGCCCCAATTTTCTTAAAACTGTACAATGATACCCCAATTATATCGTCCTGCAATTCCTACTGATTAACCGTGCACATCGATTGGCTTTGCATAATAGAAAGCAAGCTATTAACTCCGGCATCATTAAAAGAAAGCATAGGGAAATTAAAGTCGAGTTTTTTGCGCAACACAATTTCTTTGAGATACGTTTAAAGCGTTAACTGAGATACAGTCCCCCAATTCTGAGGCCGAAAATGACAATAACGTGACGTCGAGGCAACGTCGAGCAGTTAATCAAATTGCCGCTTCCTGGGGAAGAAGCAAGCGTCGAAGAAAGTGACAAAGCGTAAAATTATAGGCCCTGGCGGAGATGCACGAAAGCCAGCCACGGTAGAGAAAAAGCAGCCGAGGGCGAGTGCCGGGAGGTTTCGTGACGAAAGCGCACGATATAGCGAAGGTCCAATCGAAGGGAATCAGATTTCCTCGTGATTTTCCGTGAGCCAGCTGCGAGGAGTGAGCTGCTAGAACTAGAATCGCGTGGAAACCAGAGCCGCGAGGACGAGGTGGTAAAGGAGCGAGACCAGCTGGGAGTCCCTTCCCGAGGAAGACTGCCCGGGAGGAACTGACGGAGAACAGTGGCGATAGAGACGGAGAGACTTTCACCCGGACCACGGCCTCATGCGCACCACCACGGCGATCCCTGATCGAGGTTGCCGCATAAACCGGAGGATGAAAGGTACAGGGAATCGCCTGGTGCGCGCACCTCTCCTTACGGAATTCCACGCGAAATCAAATCTTTTCTCACCCGGCCTTGGAAATAATAACGACCTATTTAACTGCTGGTCAATAATCTAATGAATTTGAGTCCGAAGTTAGTCGATGGGTTTGTTCTAGAGTGGAAACTTGATGGGAAATGGTGTTTGACGAAAAGATCGAGATTCCGGAGCGAAGAGTAGTCGGAACACGATTGCCCTTAGAATGTAAATAGAAAGCGATAAAAACCGAAAGTTGGAAGCTGAAGCATTAGGTGGTAATGGATTGCCGTGGGTGGACCAGGGAGTTTCCAGAGATCGTGGTGCAGGAGAGCAACCACCTCTCGAGTGGTTCGAGTGCACCTTTACTCGGCACCGATTCTCGTTCCTCTTGGGCCTGGCATTCCCCGGTGCTTTCCCTTCCAGCCCTATCCTTCCTTTTCCCTTTACCCTAGCTGCTGCTTTTATTGGAAGCCGGTCGTGCGGCCTGTACTCTCTCGGCAACGACGATACCGCAAATATTTGCTTGGTGATCTTGAGTCCCGACCGGACTCGACTCGACTCGGCCCTCGGAAGGCAAGTCTCTCTGCCCTCTATAAACACGCGACTCGCCAGAGGCTTCTTGCTCGTCTGGATCGCCGAGGACAGATAAAACGATATTCCACCAGCTCCAACAGCATGAAACCAAATCGGATTCCAGGCTTAATTTCTCCGAATCGTATATAACGCACACCTCCTAATTACATTGATTACACAGAATCTCTCAATAATAAGTATGTTTACTATCCCCGCAAGTAAAATAGTTTACTTGCTATTGTGTGGTTCATTGCAAATACAGTTGATTCGGATCTGACTGACGATGGCAGTCGAGATGGTGTATAATTAACGAGTACCGCCACCCAAGTGGCATATCCCGGGTGCCAAGCTATCAAGAAGCTCGTCGCGGCGAGGATAATTAATAACGATCCCTAGGATCGAGCAATGCACTGTGGCCAGTCGGAACCGTGATAAATCGTGGCACCGCCCGGACCACCAACCAAAGCGAGATCAAGATTTGTCCAGCCTCGCCCCATATCGCGACACACTCTCATTTCCCGATTACGTACACTCTCTCCCTGACACACGCGCGCACGCGCGCGGGCATTCATCAGGCCAGCTAATTATTTTCGCGCTTCAGATCTCAAGGAACCGGCGCCTATTCGTTGCGAGCGGTGCGGCTATACAAATTCCCGACGTGGGAATATTCATCCTGATTGGGCTGACTGGGCTGACTGGGCTGACTGGGATACGTCGGGGGAGAGAGTTCGGTAAATCATAACTGGCGTGCACAGTGGAGTGTGTCAGTCGCTCTCAGAATACACGAGGAAAAATGCGGCTCTCTCGAGCGGGAGTCTTCGCCTCTCGACTTCCCGAGCTGGCATAAAGTTGGCGCGAGGCATAAAGTTGGCGCGAGGCGATTCAAAGGCCTGCGTATCGAAGGATTCCGCCGCAGGGGAGAGGACAAGACGCATCGTTCCAATAAGCATAATCCGCGAGAAAAGCGATCCGCTCGATAGGTAAACGCAACACCGTGAACAGGTAGGCAGGCAGGCAAGGGAGCAGAGTTGGCCTAGCGGGCAGGCTCCAGCGGCATTGGAAGACACAGAGGCTAGGCATCGAATGCAAATTTGTCCAGGATTTATCAGCGGTAGCCGCGTTATCCACATACCTCTCTCTGTCTCTCCGCTGAGGCACAAGAGCAGCCGGAAGCGTGGTGCTCTAACGGAACCCTTAATAAACGCGGACCGCGTGCCGGCAGCATCCCGCTCGCTCCAACAGATCGAGGGAGTGTGTGTCGCGAGCGAGAAAGAGAGCCTCGCTCTCTGCGGAATAGCCACGGAGAGTATCATTGTAAGCAGAGTGCCGACCGAGTGTACACTGCCGCTCGTAGATTAGAGTGATAAAGGTACTCTAAAAGAGCGCGAGCGCGAGCGCGAGCGCGCGCCTGTGTTTGTGGTGTGTGTCCCCGGTGGCTCTGGCTACTAGAGCCGGAGCATTGTGCGTGTCGCGCTCTACGACAGCACAGTAAGCGCGTACTGTCACTCGCCAGGCGTTTAGGAGCACCCGCCGCGGTGCCTTTTGCAATGCTGCAAAGGCCCTTGACTTCTGGCCGATAGCCGGGCCTGGATATATCCACCCACCCACCTTCCCTCCTCAGCGCGATCTTGTCGCGTGGGTGGAAGCCTGCCACTTTTCTCTTTTCCGCATTACGCCGCGCGCTCTCCTGCTTCCCGTAACGGGCGAACCCCGTGCTCACCGAGAATCACGGAACCGACCATGCGGAGGACTTGTTACGCGCGATCGTTCGCCGCTCGCCGCTCACTGGAAACGGTACCGCTCGCTCACTGGACAGCTCTCGCTCCTCGACCAGGGAGTGATGGATGCTGCGACTCAATTAGAAGTAATCACCGAAATGGCCGAAATTCCCTGTGGTCTACTACCGTTTGCTACTAATACTATTAGCGGAGCTTCTTGCTTAAACAGTTGGCAGTAATCTCGAGAGTCCAAACATGACATTACCTTCTTGCACAGTAAATCGAGTTACCGCGACCGGGACCATCGTTCGAGCGGCAAAGTGCACTCGAAGACCGGTGACCCCTTTTCCCCGGATCGGGGAGTCAGGTGGCTTCGATCGTGAAGAGAAGACTGACACGCGGATGAGAAGGTAATCGAGGGTTCACCGCGGCTATACGTCGAGAGGCTCTGCTTCCAGGTTAGAGGAAGCATTAGCGCCGCGAACTGTCATCATGTAACTACCTATCAACAGGTACGCACGTACTTCTACCAGAGATGCGTGAGTAAACCGTTTCCCGGCAAGTGCTTCTTTTTTTCATTACTCAAACTTTCATCTCGATTGCTGTGTCGAAGAGGAACTTGCAATCAAGGCTGGGACCAACGCGACCAGGGATTCGAAAACTTCCGGAAGCTCGGAGTCAAAGCATCGATGAATAAGTAATGCGTGCTATAAAGGTACGAGCTCAACGTTCGAAGGAAACTTCCGCGAGTAAATACATGCAGGGATTCGCGCAGCCCGCTGACAGAGGAATTAATCAACACGTGATATCGTGGCCCTCGGTGCATGTAGCTCGTCAAGGGCGTCAAGCAGTGCCCACTATTCCAATGCCACATATCACAGGAATAATAATCCAGGAGTGGTCAGAGCCGCACTAGGAGGCAACATCCCAAGAACCGCGTGTACCTCGTAAAATGCCGTATCGTATCTCTTAATAATCACCGCGAGCGATGCCGCGGGATAGGTTGGACGCTCGAACGAGGGCTACCAGCAGCGTGTAAGTCGTATTATTACATCGAGCTAGCTGTCGCGTCGTATCTCATGGAAAACGCCCGGACACGAGCTTAAATTCTCGGTGGATTCGCGACTACTAATCCCGGCGGCACTAGAGCGAGCCGGCGATTCGATTCGCAGCACCGGAAAGGTAGGAACGAGCCTCACTCGTCCTATGTGGTCCGCAGTCCGCCAGTCAGAGAGCCGGAGAGCATGCGCTGCTACAGGCAATTACGGCAATAATAAATATCGAGCAACGAGAACGCGCGCCCGAGCGTTTCCCCAGCGAGAGAGCTATCGCCGTAAGTGCGTGGGCTTCTATATCGGCCGATTAACTTTTCTTACAGCGACCATTCTAATGACTCTCGCGTGCCATCCAGTGCCACCGTAATAACCTCGCCGGTTCCCGCCTTCCTCTCTCTCTCCCTCTAAGTATTATGTATGTGAAGTGACATTCCACCGATCGCTTTCCAGTTTGCCGAGAATCAAGAGTCAGTTTGATCTCTGACAGTGAACTGGCGGCGCGGCGGGGCAAATGGTAGCCGCAGGGTTGTGCCGTGGCTTCCTGGACTAGGTAGGTGGAATCGAAAGTCGCAGGCGCAAAGTGGAGTTTTCTTGGGGTTGCCGAGGGGGTGACCTTTAATCGGCGGAGTGCGAGGCTATCGGGAGGTTTGGCGGCTGAAAGCCGGTGTCCGCTCTCGCACCGGGAGTTCGCAGCAACCGTTGGGTCCGTTGGAGATTGAGCCGTCCAGGTGGACGTCCCGACACGCCGGGACGCCTGAACGGTCTTTAATGAAGAGAGACGTCCAGTGTCGTGCCGCCTGACGGACTACAAGCGTTGCTAACGCGCACGGTGATCCTCGCTCCGCCAGCACATCTTCTTCATCTCTTCCTGGACCATCTCGCGCGCTCGCGCCACTGCCACCTCGCCGCGTCATCCCGCTCCCTTCTCTCCCTTGCCAACGCCACTTTCCAGCGACCCTTAGCAGCTTTCTTCCGAGAAAGAAACCGAACCGACCGGCCGCAGGGTACTTTCTACCGCACACGGCGCGGCTCGGCCAGGGGGAAAAGGAGCGTCCTCGCGTACTGCGTGCCAAAAGCGAGCGCCTCTTCTTCGAGAACGGCGGCTCGCCGCGCTCCTACCAATCTTAGCACCTTTCTGCAATCAAGCTCGGTCGGCGAATCCTTTAGGAGCTTGCGATTTTCTTGGAAAATCACTATTTCTTCAAATTTTACGTTCACTATAATCTTGCAGCCGCCAATTGAGTTGGCAACGAGTATCTTAACTGTCAAGAATAATCTTCCAAGGAAAGATTTGTCGTTTGAGTCGAACTCGGAGATATTGAATCACAGTATGGAGAGGAGGTCAGGCGGTAAGCACCAAGGGCCAAACACTGAAAAAGGAGAGTCGCTATCGGCAACTATCGGAGCGTTCGCGTGCCCCGCAAGTCAGAGACTCAGAGGATCGGCATGCTTTCCATTATACAACGTGATTCAACGGGGAGAATCGAAACCCGGCTGTATTAGGGGATCGCATGGGACGCGGCGCGGTAACCCTTTGTCACGAAGATAAATACGCCGTCCCACTTTCCGCCCGGTAATACCGCACATCTTTCTCTCTGTGTGCATCGGGAAGGCGGAGGGTAGGAGGAGGGTAGGAGGGAGAGGCACGGTTACGGTGCCTTCCACCGCATGTTCCTAGGACTTCAATCATAACGGCGGAACCGGCACCATAAATTTGTCACAATAGCCGGGCAGAGAGGAGCGCGAGCGCGAGCGCGCGTTCCCCGCTGCAGATGCACGTACCACGACGTACACACACCATACGCCAGGGGTACAGGAGCGGCTTTGCCTCTGCTTGCTTGCCGCGCGCGCGGCGGCTCATCGCCTGGCACAAATCCTCGTGGAAAATGTCATTCGCCTGCTGCGGAAGAGACGAACGAGCTCGCCAGAGGAGAAGACTTGTGCCGAGCGAACGTGGGATGTGGGTCACAGGGCTTGCCGGGTGTGATCGCCTCCCCAAGTTCTTGGGTCGCTCCGAGCTCCGAGCTCCAAGTGCCCCCTCGTAAGCGACCGCGATCCAAAGCTACCTATGTATGTATGTACTTCTTACAGAGAGCCAACTCGGAGAAACCTTCCTGACACATTTAGACGACCAGTCTTTGATAGGATAGCAAGTCCGGCGAATCATACGAAGTGTGATAGTCTAAATGGAAACTGAAGCATCGGCAAACCATGATAAGAACGACAATTAATTATTTTCAAATGTCATTCAATTAAATGATTTTGCATTGATTTTGTTATATTACAAGGTGGAATGTAACGACAAGTGTGTCAATAATATTGGCAACATTGTGGGGCATATAAGATATTGTAGGTGCGTTAACAGTGGGTTTTCAGTGTACCTGTCTCCGAGGCAATTGTGCCTTCAGAATGCCATCGCCGAGGCTGACACCGCCCGAGGCTACTCACGTCACGCTATTAATGGCCATCTATTACTTAATAACCGCCCAAGGGAGAGGTCCATCATCTCCAGGGTTACCCTGTCGCCAATAGCGGCGGCGACACTCCCGTTTACGGCAGTCGCTCATGTTGCGAATCCCATGGCCGAGGAGCAAAGCGAGAGGGGAGGAGGATAGGGAACCGCGGAAACGTGCGCACTGCCCCATTCGCCGTGACAAGTGGAACATACCAAGCCGTACGAAAGCATTGTCTCCTCTCGCAGAAAGGTGGCATTTTTACGATCAAGTATACCAGAACTGGGTAAATCAATAGTCTCGGGTATCCAAGGTGTACGAGTGAGGTTTCACCGAGGGCCTGAGCCTCCGGGTAAATATTTACCAGAGACCGGGATGGCTGAGTGTCGCAGCAAGGAGATCCCCCGGAGGTCCGTGAACGCTGTAATCGATATGTGCAAATTGACTTTTTCGAGCGACTATAAATAGATATAGACACGCATATCGCCTGGCATGGAACCTCGAGATTCTTAATGGCAAGTTGATGCCTGAGAGACTTAGAGGCTGCCCCCGCTCACGTTGGTGCACCTGCTGGTTGCGCAATTATGTTTTCGGAAGCACGCTACCTAGAATGCTTTCAGGATGATCTCGTGACCGTAATGATTCTTGCGGGTTGACTGCTCGGATGTGGGTTACACCGGCTGGCAAAGTTCGCTCGGGGGGAACAGTATCACGCGAGGTTTGCCCTGAATTCTGCCGGGTCGCGGCATTCCCTCGCTATAAAGCGGAATGAGTGAGCCCTGTCATTGATTCACTTTTATCGAAACAACAATTATCCAACGGCTCCATTTTTCCAAGGGGATCTCCGCGCTGTCTTACATAAAGTCACTAAGCCGCGGTGTGACATCTCACAAAGTGGTAACAATGGCCGGGCAACATCCAAGAAGTAGTTCGTGCGCGCTAACAATAAAGGTATCGAGAGCGGGAGAGCACTCCGGAGATGTTCGAATGCACAATGCACAGGCCTCACGCAGCACAAATCAATGTCTCGATGAATTCTCACGTAATCGGACGTACCCCCCCGGCCCCGGGTTCATCGGCCCACTCGATCGAGGCTCATTGCGAAAGAAAGCTCCGGAGAGTCCCGTAACAACCCGAGGATTACGAATTCAGGGTCATTAAATGAATGACAAAAGCGGCGAAAAGCCCTGGTCGTCTTATGCAATCGCTCGTCGGGATTCGCCCGATGGAAAACGGTGCGGCGCGGCGCGCGCCTCGTTAAAGTCCAACTTTCACTCGGATCGAATGACATTATTTATTCGCGCGCTAGCTAATAGCTTTATCGCGGTGGCGGGACGAAAATAAAAGGGGTTCGCCGTTGTGTCGCGCCTTCCTACGATCGTAAAGGGTTGACGCGCTACGACGAGCGCACGTCAAGTCGTAAAGTGACGCCGCGCCGGGTTCTCTCCCCCCAGGATGTAGTGTTCTCCCGTGTACTTACAACGCGCGCTGTCCCGTCCGGCGCGTTTCAGTTCTACGTAAAGGTCAATCGTGCCCAGACACACAGGCACACTGCCAGTGTTTACGAGCCTGGCGGTAATAAGCAGCCAATAAACGCTTTAACGGAAGAACGGGCCCCTTCGTTAAAGTAATATCGACGAGCTTTATTTATTGTCACGGCGCCGCTCGCTGCCAGAGCCTGGCAACGTGCCAGTCGTACATTTAATTAGAATGATCTCTCCCGCCGCCGCAGCAGCCGCCGTCGCCGCCCCCCACCCTCCGCCTCTTTCTCTCTTATCTCTGGTACCCGCCAGCCTGAAAGTGTTAATGATCACCCGTGGGACAGAGTTTTACGATGCAGTAATGTTATTAAGAAGCAATTATGCGTCGATTGCGGAGCCAGTGAAAGCTGCTCGCCGCGCGTCGGCAAGTAAGAAGCAGTGGTCCGGTGCTGGGTGGTGCTAATGAAACAGTTGGACTGCTCGCGAGTGCGTACCATATTAAGGCATAACATGCGCTACCAGAGGCCTGTCTCAATAAATACGCGGTTGGGTCAGCCGAGGGAGATTCGGTCAAGTGGGAGATTCGGGAGTGGAGGTATTCTCTGGAGGCGCCAACGAGTTTTGAGGGTGGATTGTCGAGGTCGGCGAACTCGGGGCCACCGATGAGACGAACGATCGACAGATGTAGCCGACGAGAAGTGACCTCGGCGATGACGTGAGCCATTAATTACCGGAAACGTGACCCGCTCGGCGACCGGTGACACGCGGTGCACGGCTCATACGTGGAGAATGGGTGGAGGGCGCAGGGGCGGGAGGATATCGCGCCGTATCACGAGCATCACGAAAGAACGTCGAGGAGCGGGCGGTATGTCGGTGCCCGTCTCGCCGTCTCTCCCTCGGCCAAATCACTTTCTCTCCCGCGAAAACACGTCCGGATGATTCCCATCCGAACGTGAACCGCAGGCGCCGAGCGACCAATCGCTCACTTCCAGGCCTTCGAACTCGTTAGCATAAGGCACGATATGCTCCCGGTACACCCGGGGCTCCAAAAATCACGGCTACTCGCATACCAAATGAACAATAGAAAGTCACTTTTCTCAGCTCTGCCCGCTCAAGAGCTCTCACTCGGATGATTGACGGAACCGCTCGGTGCCGGACCTCCTCAAAAACTGCCCGAACCCTCCACGCCTCCATTCTTAAACATTGCCAAGGACTCGCGCTCCAAAAAAGTAGTCCCAATACCAACACTCTCCACTTGTTGCCACTTCTCAATGGTAATTGGGCTTGAGGACGGTGCGCTGTATTGACTAACGAAATTAAAGAAGGCAAAGTGAAGCCGGAAGGCAACGCCCCGCGGCCAGTGCACTGTGAGGAACGTCTCCTCGTAAACTCGAATTAACTACCAGGCAGTGGTTCGCTCACGAAAAATACACCGTTAAGGTAATCCGCGGTTTCGTGAAAGCCATCGCGGCTTCCTACGTCGCGCCCCGAATGGAATGCTTTCTCCCGGACCTATTGCACCTCCGACGCCCATTTTTCTCTCGCGTAAACTGATCTCTTCCTCGTGACGGTGCGGAGACCCTTCCGAGAGAAGACACCAAATGATCGGTCGATTCCCGCAGCATTACATTTCACACAATAGCGGGAGAATTTCTTGGGCTTTGGTGGTTCGATTGATAGAAGGCAAGCGCGCGCCGCGATGCGCCGCGACGCGCCGTCGTCTAGTCTAACCGGCAAGCGCCGAGAGAAGAGTCGTGCGGTAAGCCACGAGATGACAATAAACGTGGGTGGGGCACGCGGTTAAGAAACCACGAGATTTAGTTGCCGATTAATCGCACCCTGAGTTCCCGATGCCCTTCGACTCAGCGGGAAAAACAGAGAGGTTGGAGGTTGAAGGTCCAGTCGCGAACCAGGACTCGATGGACGGAGCCAGCTGCGTTTTGTCTTGACACGGCGTGAAACACGCGTTTCTCCGACTCTTGCCGATTCCACCTTTGGTAGCCCCGCGATCGGTATCCCGGCATGATACTTCAGCATAGAGTGCTCGCGCAAGCGAATCCCCCCACAACACGATGTAAAACATATATTTAACGGTAGTCGGGTATACCGTAGCCGAGGATTGTAATCTTATACGTTTAAAGTGCCGGGTATCGGGTGTTCCTGCCTCCACAGGCCGCTGAATATTAATGACGAGCTCGCACTGTTTTCTGAGGATCGCGCGCTTTAGTCATTCCCGCGCCACGCAATCCCATAAATATCGCTCGGCACGAATGAGAGAAAGAGAGGAGGAGGAGCAGAGCACACCAGCGGAGAGCAGGATTACTTTATTGCTCCCGTGTACGCTGTAGACCCGGGAGAATCGTGATGCTGAACCCGTTTCCCTGGTGATAACGATCGTGTGAGAATCGGCCGCGGGTTTTTCGACGGTTTGCATTAGCAATCCCTCAAACCACTGGCGAACCAAACTACCAGCTCTTCTCAGATCAGTGGACACTGTTCGCAAGTGAAGAAGACGTGATTGAGTATTTCCAGCGAAATCGCAGGCGAACCCGTGTATCCTCATGACCGGCCGACACTCCGTCGAATCTCGGCCAAATGAGCACCCTGACCGAGCAAGGTCTGTTTCGGGTGACTGTTCGAGTTCGCAGGGAGATCATCCTTTGGAACGATGTCCTGTAGAACGAAAGGGGCGAACAAAGTGAAGCGAGCCGAATGGAGGTTGCGGATCGGGCTGGGATATTGTGGCGGGGTTTCGCACGGAGCATAACCCGGAAACGATCTGACAGGGGGTCCGCGAGAGCGTTGACACCTTATTATCGGCGAGGCCGCCGGTGCCCGGGGCGGCGATCATCGCAGGTCGAGGAGGAAGAAATTGCACTCTCTGCACTCTCGAGTGGAGGTTGTGGAGCGGCGGACAGTCGAGCGGCCGCGGCGAAAGTCCCAGGGTCCGAAGTGCGAGGGGAGAAAAGAATGGCCCGCTAAACTATATTCCGATCGGAAGTCACGCGGAATAATCCTGCGGCCCGCCGGCTTGTCTCTGGGGAGTGCGCGGGGGAGAGCGGATCGCTGGCACAGCCTCTCTCTTTTTCTCTCTCTCTGCGTATATGCGATTTGATCGGGGCCCAAGCTCTCGAGAGCTCGAGCGGCTCGAGTGCTGGAGGGAGGAGAGCGCGCGGGTGCGCTGCGTCGCCGCCACGCTCGAATGAAGAAACGATCCTTTATCCGGCGCAACACTTAAAGCCCGAGCGACGTAACCGCCTTATTCAATTTCCCCGTCCACCCCATTTAAATGCCGGCGAATACAATGTTAATAAAGGTACTAGAAAGGTACCTGCTTCTTGCGGTCGCGCTGAAACCGTAGAGCGTCCGGCGAGCATCAGCGAGCATACCGCAGAGACAGGTTCGAATATTGCCGGGCGCATCAGATCGCTCTGCCGATCCGTATCGCCGATGGTATTAGCTGAATCCAAGGGATACAAGCTTTCCGCCGTAACGAGCCGTTTTCCATCGCTCGATCATCGCGAAAGGTTACATATCCCTGACTCCCTGTCGGGAGCGAGGAGAGCGACGGTTGCCGCAACACAGTGCATGCGCACCTCGCCGAGATTTATAATCATCACTGAGGTCGCGCCTCCGCGAAAACTGGACGGGCGAAAGGGCAGAGTGGGAAACGGGCGTCAGCCGGCATTATTCTCCAAGCCCAATCGGAATCGTGGCGACTTATAAAGCGAGAATTAAGCGCTCCCAGTCGCCACGCTCAGCGATACTCATATAACGGTCCGTCAGGTTTATTACTCGCGTGGTACGTCGCCCGTAAAATATTGAGCAATCATCTCCAAGCGCCCGCACTCGCACGCCTTCCCGCGAAGCTTCTTCGAGATAAAAGACCATTTGCCAATAAACTTGGTTATTTCTTCACCATTTCTGGGAACAAGTGTGGCCTAATAGAGGACGATATCTTCGATGTGTCGCGTAAAGCATTACAAAACGAGCCTGCGCGAATTACGTATTAGGGGGGTGATGAGTGAGCTCGCACGGAATGAGCAGTGAGTAGCATAGGGGTGAGCGCGCTCAGCCGAGTGCGAACGCACGTACTCGGCCGTTCCACGTTCCACGGTGACTTACGAGCCTAAATCCTAGCGGAGCGAGTGGAGGACTCTCACTGCCACCTCAGACGTACTGTTCAGCGGTGCTAGTGAACTAGCTACGCCGGCAGCGTAAAACCATCATTACCACCAATTACAGTAAATCCAGCGGCGTATTCCACTTATCGTTTCCAATACGTGCTCCACGCCGCGCGCCGAACCGGGAGGGAGAGGGGGAGGCCACTCTATGTGGAGGGTGTGTTGAAATTCACTGCCTGCGCCTTGCATAGCCGCATCGGTTCTCGCGACACGCGCAAATACATAGTCCAGAATACTTGCAGAATGTGAATTGAAATGTCAAGGTTAAACAAACTTTGAAATAGCTCTGGAAGTTTATAAAAATGTGAAAAAAGAAAGAAATTATGGAAGCGCGAACATGTAACCAGGGGCCGAGAAGCCCCATCGACTATTAAATGTAAAATTGTTAACGAGCGCGCGCGCGTTAAGAGTTGCGCGAAAACGAAACAGTACTCGGATAAGGAAGAAGCGAAGCCAGCGGAACGAGAAGAGGAAGCAACCAACGAAGAGCGATCGGCGAAGCAATCATTTTCCATAGCTGCACTTTCACAGCTGATGATCGGTTAGCGTTCCAAGCGGCGATCGGCACTGTCCAGCAAGGATTTACGCCAGCACCCCGTCACTGCTGCGTGGCTGTGCTCGCACATGCGTCGGAAATCATCTACATGGGAGGGTACCGGACTCCGAACGGCCCAGTAATGCTAGGACAAACCTATCTACCTTTCCATGCTCTCAGTCCGAGGCTAGCGTCTCCTCGACCAAACTCTCCCCCGGGCAATTCTCCACGACGCATGACTTCCATAACATCGAATCTACCCCTTGACTTCCGGCTCGAGCGCGCGGATTCTGGACACCTTTTATTAATGCGCCATATATCAAGATAGCTATCTGACCAGACGGACTTTCCTTTTCGATCGGCGCGGCGCTCGTTACGTGAGAACTGTGTCCCGAAACTCAACCGATTCGAACTCACTTCCCATCTAGCCAGACCCGATGAACCCTCCGCAGAAAGGATTCTGAGGAAAATGTCCTTTAGCGGGTTTATAACTCGCAGTGATTCCCCATGGTTTATCCTCCAAGTACCCCAAGGTTTGATTGATCGCTACACCTTCCATTCCGAGTTATCGAAACCTTCACATCCATCGTCAACTAGCAATGGAGAGACCTCTCGGCAAAGGAGCAGCACGACGTAGGAACCTCGCGGAGAGTGCACGTGGTGACTCTCGAGAGCGGCTCAACAGCGCCGGAGAGTCAGAGAGCCCGTGGTCCAGATAGATCACGTCCGATATAATTAATGAGCACGACCCGCAATTCCCATACACACCTCCGGCTCCGACGGGTCCGCCCTAACAAGTACCTGGGCTAAGAGGCTAGTCTAACTCCAGGTGAACCTGGGCCCCGTCTTTGCCGACACAACGGAACTATTCTCGCTCCACGCGGAGGAGGCATTATCTAGGTATCTGGGTGAAAAAGGCCGCCGGTGCTTTCCTTTTCAAGTCAATTACCCTCCCCGATCACTGCTAAATACACACCACGTCCCCAATAACCTCGTTAACACGAAGCGACCCCCAAAAAGTGCGAAGCTTAGCTCTCGTAATGAGATGTATCCTCGAAGAAACGCGGTCAACGCAAGACCAAAAGCAGTTTAGCCCGAGGGCTGCAACGCCCAGATGGATGTTCACGCATGATCGATAGCCAGTATTACGATATCCTCGCCCGCAGTCACTGCTGCGTACTGTTCTCGTGATTCCCCGCCGTATTCATTATCGACCAGGCATTTTTCATCGCCCCGCATCGATAACAATGTTCAGGTAACGCGAGCAAAAAACTAATCATTTCCTTAACACGCGCGAGCTTAGGAAGCACAGACTCTAAGCCTCTAAATTGTGTAGGTTGTCAAAGGTGTGAGTTATGGGAGAGGCGGAGGAACGCGTCGCCCTGGGAGGATTTCGGAATCTCCATCTAATATCCAAGTATGACGGATGGCGAATGTCGGAGTATAGCGCTAAATAAAATGGCTGAACCAGATAGAATCTCCGGCTGGCACAGCGGGATAGTCATTAAATGGACTAATGTCCTTTGTCACGGCGAGGAGGCCGGCCGATGCAGGTCGGACTGAATCGCGACGAGTCATGTTCCTCCGGCGCACTCTCATCGATAAGCCGGCGCCGATAAAACAGGACAAATTCGCGAGTCGCGACGATCTCGACGGTACGGGCGACACCCACGCAAATTTCAGTTGACGGTGGGAGCCGCGGAGACAACGATCAAAGGAGCAGGATTGGGCGGCACTGCCAGCCGCAACGAGACTTGGTCGATAACGTGCCCTTTTCCTTTCGCTCTCGGCGAGCCGAAAGTGCCCCCAACTGGGTCACGACCTCCTCACGTACCGCGGTATTACAAGATGTATTACACGAGCCTCTCTCCAACCGTTTTCTAGGTGTCCTCTCAGAGCTAATATCCTAATATCATAATCAGCTGTATAATCATTTTATCAATCGAATCAAGTTCAGATAGGATAAATTAACGAGCAGTCTGGCCGAGCTGGCACATGCTTTCCTCGGCAATACCGTTACGTTTAATATTACTGCCTGAGATATCAGCGGCGATAAGCCGATTTTGTCGGCGGAATGAAGCAAGCAAAGTATTTGCAAAAAGAAAGAGAGAGAGAAAGAGTCAGTCTGACTTACCCCTGACAAGAGACTGGGTAGAGCTGCGTCGCTGTCTGCAGCCGTCTCATGCTCCTCTTTCTGCTGTTGAAGCGGCGGAGGTGGATTCCCACTATCAGTCGGCGCACTGGCAGTCGCTTCCGGCACTTCCGCAATTAGCGTGTCGTTGGAGTCGCACTTGTTTAAGCTGGTGTCCTCGCCGGTTAGAGTCTCGAGGGAGATGGTCTCGTTTCCCTGGCACGAGCCGCCCTCGAGCTCGAGCGGCGTCTTGACGGGAGTCCTTTCATCGCACGAGTCTTTCTCGTTGTCGCGACTTTTCTCGAGGTCCTGCTTCCGATCCTCCTCGAGGAGTCTCGCCAAAGCCTCGTCCGGACTCTCTTTAGTCTCGAGGTGCGAGCTAGTCGCTAGTCGATCGTCCTCGGGCTCGGCTTCGATCTCCGAAGTGGCAAGGGGTAACGCGTCCTGGATTCCTGGCACTCTCTCCTCCGAAATTCCCGTGTACTTCTCCGTCGGGACGTCGTTATCCTCTTGATGGCCCGTCGAGTACCAAGACGTGCAGTTCTCCTGTCGCTTCCGCTCGGCGGTACCCTCGTCGCCTTTCGAAAGCGCACCCTTGCACTTTCTCAGGTAGCTCTTCACTTTCTTCGTCTTGCTCTTACGCGTCTCTTGTGTTCGCGGCAGCGTACTGTCCGCGCTCTCGTGGCTCTCGCTGCCGATCGCGTTCTCCGCTGCCACCCGCGACTGCGTCACTTTTTCCGGCTCGTGCTGTGCTTTTACCTTAGAGTCACTCGACTCCTCGTAAAAGGCAAAAGGAACTTCTTGCTGCTCCGACGCTAGGCTCCAGGTCTCCTCTTTCTCTAGGATTCGACGATCCGCCGGTATTACCTGCAACAGGACAGATTGACCAGTCAATCTATTGTATCCAACAAGAAAACAGACCGCAAGCAAGTACATAGCGCAATCATCCGATCACACTGATAATGCATCTCTTTGAGCGAGCAAGGGTCAGCGCAGCGCGAAGCCAGGAGGATGACATTTTCCGGAATGGAATAGCGGCACTTCTCCCAGCTCGAATGCGCCCGTAACATCCCCGTGAATACAACTCCTCCGCATAATATCTCCGATTTCATAATGCGACTTCCTGGTCTTGCTGCTTTCCGAACACCGCACCGGCGCACCGCCGCACCGCCGCACCGCACCAAGAGATGCTCCGATTCGCCGGGCGACTGACTCACAGACCCACGCCAATAAACTATGGCCCCATATTACGTGCCTCAGTTCCACGTGTAGCTACTCCCGATACAGAACCGAGCAACGAATGAATGCGAGTCACCCTTATTCACGGCGACCCTATCGCTAATGACGAATATATCAACAAGCCACTGCATTGAAACGAGAGTAGCCAAACCAACCCCTTCTTTCCTGAGGCTCGTTAAACAGGAGCAAAAACACTGGGCGGTCGGCAGGGATAAAAGCATGTTTAATTACTCATCATCGTAAATATCGCAACTGGCCCGGAACGATCTGCCGTGAAAGTATAATCAATAAAGACGTGAGCCGAGATATTGATTTTCCGGGTCGATCCTTTCCTAAGCTGAATGAAGTATGTATATGTGGTTCGATAAGCAAGCGAGAAGAGAGGGTGTAGAGGGCAGGAACACGATATTGGAGTCGTCAATTATAACTCAGGCGCGAACTGTTTGATAGAGAGAGACGCGGAAGCGCGAGGCGAGAAATATATCTCTCTTCCTTAATAAGTTTGCTTGAAGGTTAGCCTGGTGGCGTATAGTTTTTGCGGGGACTCGGCAAGGATCGACAGGGAGGACCCCGCGGCTGGTTGGTTTCGTTCGGTCCGCGCAGGAGTCTGGAGCGGTGAGAGATTGAATCTCTAGCGCGATGGCGCGATGGCGCGATAGCGAGAGATGAGGCGTGGGAGCGAGTCGCGGGGCTAATCTCTCGTGCTCGAAGCGCGTGTCTCTGCTGCTCGCTCTCCGCCGCTCTCTGTATGAGCCATCAAGAGGGAAAGTTGGTTCGAGTGGCTGACTGGCTGGCTGCTGCCTAGCTCTCGAAGCCTCCGCTCTCTGTGCCTGCCGAGTGACCGAGACGCGGCGACGGCGACGGCGGCGGCGCTCGTCGGGGAAAAATCGAAAAAACGAATATTAAATGGCCGGGCTTGTTTGCTGGCAGAAGAAAACTGAAGGAACATGCACCGGCGACGTGTACCCTTTCTCTTGGATCAACCCTTTCTCTCGCGGATCAGCAGAGAGTGCCTGCTTGTCTCGCTGGCTGGCACGTCGTTGCTTTGCTCGCTTGCGTGCCCGCTGTCTCTCGCTCTTCGCTCGGATTCCACCTTTCTCCTTCCGAAATCCTGCGGTTCCCCGGAACTCGACCTCGGAGGTTTCCAATCGAAGATTGCCGCTTGCGGTCGCAGCGAAACCCGATCTCACGGAAAGCGTAGGTCTCGCGCTGGAAAATTGTCCGAAGCGAGTGATATCGAGAAAAGCCGATCGCAAATGGGTGCGCGCGTATCCTATCTGTCTAGGCGCCTTATGCAACTCTACTCTCCCTAACAGGGACTGCTCGCGCAGATATAATTGCGCAACAATGCCCGACGAGACAATGAAATATCGTGTCATCGCCAGTATTAGCTAAACCCACCACCCGCCCTCCGCAAGATCATCTAGTTTGCTCGGCCTGCGAATCGATCTCTCTGCTCTCGGCAAGAGTTCCAGTAGAGTACTCGGCGCGCGGCGGCGGCCTGTATAGTCAAGACAGGACAGGTCCGCAACTGGCAGCCTCCTGGAATTTCGCCCGGATCAACTATCGGCTGGTAAGCGAGCCAGCCCGGGCATAAAACAACTGGCGGGAGGAAGTTATGTTGTCAATGCATTTAAATCGGAATCGGTCCGGATCGTCGGTGTTGAAACCCTGTTGGCTCCAAGGTACGAGAGAGACTTTAACTAGCCGGCTCGACGACTCGCCGCACGAGATACTGCCGACTGTGGTAGAGGCCACCGTCCACCCAGACGACAGTGTTAATTGGCTCGCGAATAATTTATACATCAGTATAGGGTATCTGTCGCTGCCAGCCGAGCGAAGAGCACGCCACGCCGGGTAAGTACATATGTGCCACTCGTAAATCACGCCAAGGGAGTACATAGATATAGCGCGCGCGACGCGCGTAGAGAAACTCCGCCCGACGGAGCTTTCCAACCTTAAATATTCAATCAACAACCGTCCCTTTCCTATCTTTACGTTAAATAGATGCAACTAATGTCCACATGCCAGCTCTACCGGCGAGAAGAGCTGAGAGCTGAGCTACTACACGAGCAACTTGCCGCGAGTCACAAGCTTTCGTGCACGGCAACAGGAGGCCAAACTCAATCCTTATTCACTGAATGACACTTTGGAATCCTCTCGACAAAGAGCACCGAAATCTCCTCGGCGAGCTGTGATTCGCGAGCGTGTAAACCCTAATCAAAGGACCTGCAACGCTGAATCGTGCAGTAATTGCCAGCCGGAATTCAAAAGAGTGGCCTGTGTATACTTTACTTTCTAAAGGAAGGCTGAGCTGGCTTCCTGGTGCAGAGACCACTCGAGGCATCCTGCTTTCAATTGGATAATGGCGACTCTGACGCGACGCGATCGCAAGATGGAATTGGATCTCGGAGAGTTTTCGGGAAGATCGTTAATCAACGTTCCGGCGCGGCACTGTTTACCGAGCGGGCGTGTTTGTGCTCTGTCATTCATCAAACTTCCCAGTTCTCCGCCGACACGGAAGCGGTTTCTCCGCTTGCATATTAACGAGGATTTCCACCAAGGAACCGACGGAAGAGGAAAGGGGATACGGTGAGGAGTAATAGCGAGGAATAGTGCGCGCATTGATTATTAAATGTTAATCGTGCAGGATGCTCGCGCGCACTGCCGAACAAATCGCCGTTTATAAGTGGAACATGACTGATTTACTACGTCAGTATAGGGAACACGGCGCAGGTAGCCTGTCGTTGTGCGATAACGCATGCCTATAACTGTAACGTATGGGACTACTTCGTTAATGTCCACCGCGGCACCGGCGCAGCGTGCAAATAAACTTAATAAATATCGGCCGATAGCCGATGATGATAACGCACGGCCCTAATAGTCGCTTGAAATCAACGGCTCCGCCGGCCGACTCGTTTCATTCCTCGCCACACGACACATCAATATTAGCTTCGTGTTTGCACCGAGCTATGCCAATAAGTCGATTGCGGCAGTCGCTATTTTTACAACCGCTCGAGATAACACTTGCCCACCTGCTGTCTACAACATTCAGTAATAATGAGTTCGCCAATATTTTCAGCGGCCGCATCGCCGCAGCCTCTTCCTGTCGGAAGATAGTAAGATGCCTCCAAGAATCTAATTATAAACGCTCGCACGTACAATTCTTAATATTGAGCCAAAATCGATTAGGATGTGACGAGTGTCTTGCGCGTATCAACTTTCACTAAGCAGATCGATATTCAATATTCCGGCCCGCAAATATGCGATATACAAGGCTGGTATAGGAAGCTGTGCCCGCGAATTTATGGGATGCGTATCCGAAAGATATCGTAATGAAGCGGGACAAAAAGCGAGAAACTACATAAGAATGGCAACATCCGCTTCCTGCAGCTTCTGCACTTTCCGTTAATTAATGAATGAAGGATATGCGCGCTTGGTAGAATGATAGGAAGGTAGACGTAGTCGACAGTATAAAGAAGTGTAAAGTGTCGGCGTCGCGGCGAGGCTGGCCAGTACGTAGAATTTCATTCACGGAGCATGCTCCACTGGTCACGTAGCTGCTCACAGGAGTAATGCGTGTACGTGAACACCATACTCCACGAAGCTGGATAAATCGCGATTACGCGGCTGATTTATGCACATTACCAAAAGGGCAACCTAATGTCGAAAGCACCGCCCGCACGCGTTTCGAATGGCAAGCCGCGGCAGCGCACACACAGTCACACAGACACACAGATACACCCACATGGAGGCGCACGTGTGCACCACGCACACCGACATATGAGCAAACCGCCGCGGCCGCGGCCGCGCCGCTATTTACAATGCGTGCTCCCGTAACGCTGCGCGGATATTCTCGTTTACCCGGACAATCCTATAAAGGATTGTCTCACGTGAGTAACATATCACTGAAATTACATCTACCCCCGAGGGCGCGCGCGCCCGCACAGCCCGACACGAATTCTCTCACGCATGAATACCTCCTTCCCGAACGCTGTCGGCTAATAACCATACATCTTGCTCGATAGAGCCAGCGAGCTGACTTCAGAAACAATGTTATCCTAGGTACATATTGATGCTGAGTGCGCCAGCTCTCCAAGGTGAGTACCGCGGAGCTCCCTCCCCGCGGCGGCTCTCGGGTGCAAAAACCTCCCGAGTCAACAGAAAGGGAGCCTGACAAAAGCTTCCTGAAAGTGAAAACCGCGGGGCCAGAGAGAGAGAGAGAGAGAGAGAGAGAGAAAGAGAGAGTGCGCGTGTTTCATTGGAGGCAGCGAGGATGAAGTGGGCCGTCGGTTCGGTGGCCGAACTTTAGCAGAAATGCACAGTCCAAGGGCAAGGTGAGCCAAGGAGGGGGAGGAGAGAGTGGCTGGCTGCGGGAAGATGAGACCAGGACCAGAGGGATGGGGAACTCATCCGCGGGAGATAGGAGGACCCGGTTCACAAAGCGACGACGCTTAAGGGGAAAAAGAGCTTTTTCGCTCGAGGGGTTGAAGTCGGCTCGAGAGTAGCTCGGCTATCCGAGAGCGGAGCCACGGGGTGATCGGACAGGGGTGACCGATCGATTTTAGCCCCACCCGCTGCGCCAAGCCACCGCTCGAGAAAGCAACGCCGCCGCTCCCGCAGCCGATCCCTTTGTGCCCGGTGCGCCTCTGCCGCCCTCGGCATCGCAATTTAATCATCTCTTCTCTCTTCATCCACCCCCAACCCCCAGCCCCCAGCCACCACCGCGCCAACCCCTCCGGGAATAATCAATGCGGCGTTTTGAAAATTTACACCAGCCGCTACCGGTCTAATTAAATCCGGCAGGGCAGCCGACACGTTTGTTAAATGGGAATTGAAACACGAAATGCACCGAGCCTCGGGAGTTTAGGGCGATCGTCCGATTATGGTGAACCTTGAGTGCATAACATCGCGAGGGGTTGACGCGATAAGGAACTATAACGGGATATGAAATTCGCCGGGCGAGTCAAGCAGAAAATGGAGGCTGGCTTTTCAATGTTTGGCTAAAGTCGGTCGCACGACCCGCTATTGCGGCGCCGCGCTCGCCCAGTTTTATAATAAGAGACGAGGGCGCACACATATACGCGAAGAAAGCCGCGCGCCCGCTTGATTCTGCGACACGACTGGCGCGCAAAGTCGCGCAGTATATCATTTGTCGGAAGCATCTATTGTTCGCGTCCCATGTGGCAGCGCTAAAACCAGGAGAATCCAGCAGCAGCGGCGCGTGGAACGATCCGCCGGCAAAGCCAGCTCCTACCTAAATTTATGATATACCTTTCTCTAAAGGCAATTTGTTTAGCGGCACCCTCTCGCCGCCGCGCCGGCCAGGAGGAACAATTTCCGCGGAGTGGTCACTTGCCGCGATTGGACCTTTCAGGAGATGCTCACGCACTGTTATAGACGTGGAGCGCTCGATGCGGCAACCATCAAGTCAAAATCCCGAGTACATTGCCGATTCGTGTGAGTTCTCTTTGTATTGAAAATCAGTACGTGGATAAACTTGTTTGCGGTCTCGCAGGTACGCGTACCCGAGGACGCGACGACTTTGTCCAATGGACGGAGCTGCCGGGATCCAAAAGTCTCCTTAGTCGCAGTTAAATGAGGAAACTTTCCCTTCGTGCGAACCAACAGCGCAGCATGCATTTCAGGGCGACTGTTCCGGCGGCGCGCGCTCGTATAATGAATACCATTAGCAGTTTGCACAGCAATACTCCGCAATAAGTTTCGCACTTCTTCCGCAGCCGGGTGCCGTGCGGCCACATGTAGCGAACGCCGGTGCGTTCGGAAAAGTTTCGAGTGTGCGCGACTGAAATTGTTCGTTTCACCCGAAGCTTGCGAGATAGGATCTCGCCGGCGGCGAATCGCGAGGAACGAAGCTCCGTACGCGATAAGGGGATATGTTGGAGGGAGCGAGTTTATCAGCGGGGAAAACTTAAATAGCGAACCGCAGACAGGATTATTGATTTGGAACTGCATCGACCATCCGACCCACCCTCGTGGTGCCGGCCGATACTCGCTTCCGTTGGCCTAGTTTAACTCCGTACGTGCGGACGCAGCAGCGAGCGAGCGCGTTCTATGCACTCCTGGCGAACTCGCAACTGCATATAACAAGACACGTCAACTCGCTTTCCGATGATATATGAAACGCGGAAATGAGATCGATCCCCCGCCGCCAGCCTCCCCTCGACACCCGCCAAGTCAAATGTCACATGCGCCGAAAGCGAGCCCGAGGTATCAAGTAGTAGAGGAAGGTGTGGCTCAGACAAAGCAATGGGGACTATCTGGGAAAAATCGAATCTTGGACAGATGCATTCCCGGCAGTTCGAAATACGACAACTTTCGCACCCTTAAAACTAGGTATCCCTAACAAGTGGATATTAGAATTCTACGAGGCTTTCCTCGCCATATTTGAAGGAGCATGAATGTCCCGGAGGGGTTCGAGTATATCAAGCTTTTCAGAGGGTGTCTGGCCTCTCCCATCAATGATACATTTGCCCGAGCCCCGCTCGGCGGGCTCTTGCACTCCTTGCCGGCGCTCTTTCCAATTTCCTGGCACGAATTCAACGCTCCCCGCAGCTTGAATACCAAATCCCCTTAAAACTCTTCTTCCCAGAGAAGAACCGATGCCCGCCGATACTCTCGCAGTCCAGCCCACAGAAAGGACGAATATCGAGCTGCACTTCGCAGATCGAACATACATACAATCGTTATCCCAGTGTGATTGCGCAATGCGTATCGAATCGACTATCCGCGCGCAGTCAGAAGTGATACTTTTCGCTGTCGACAGCGCGGCTCGATATATGCGGCCGAGTGCGCTAATAAAATCGTAAATAGCCGGCCAACTGCCTTTACACGACGTACGTGTGGCGAGCACTGCTCAGGCTTAAGTAAGGGGAAAAAAAGGGTGATATTAGCCGGGACTCCGAGCCCATTAAATCAAAAGTAGGAAACCTCTCGGGCCGGCCAATGTTCCGCGAGCATTTCGAAGCGTGGGAAAGCGCACCCAGGCCAAAGCGAAGCAGAGTATGTGCACACCGAAGAGAGCTCGCCGCGAGCGCGCGCCCGAGCGCCCGCGCGGGGATACGTTCCGCCGAGATCAATTTATCGCGTGCACTTCGACTTTCTTCTTTTTCCAGCCGCCGAGAATTTCGTCATCGGCCACGCTCGAATTAAACTAGAAAGAGAGAGAGAGAGAGCCGGCGGCATAATGAAAAGTGCTCCGGCGAGTGGGGACTCGAGCGACAATTACCTACTCAACAGGCCCGTTGCGTTTCAATGAGAGCTGCCGGAATGGCGTCACTTGAACGCGCGCTCATTACGATTAATGTTACCGCGCGAAAGGACCACCAGTTGCCGAGCAAACAAGCGCGTCAATTTTCCATCCCGCAAAGTGGATACTCTCGGCGCGTTGCATAATTAAAGTATCCTGCGTATTAAGCCGGCAATGTCGGGGCTTATGCTCGACAAAACTAGATATGAAAATGAGAAAATCTCCCGAGTACCGTGTTCGAGTACCGACCAATTATGAGCCAGCCAGCAACCAGCCTGTTCGAATCTCAGTGATATCTTAATTACCATGTGTACAGGGCGATTCACATGACTTGGAATCACTGGTCACAACTTTATCATTATTATGCCACGATTATATTACAAACCACTTAGGGCACTCATTCCATCAAGAGTCTTTCTTAATTTCTAGGTTTAAACTAAACAAATATCAAGCATTAGGCCAAGTTCGGGAATCTTCGAAAAATCGAAAATCGAAAGTCACATTTTCCACACTTCGGAAGAAAATCACTAAACAGTCAGAACGATATCAAGCCAACTGAATCATCCTGTACCCTATCGATCACACTGGAGTGATTGCCTTGCAGCAAAGAATCAATAGTTGTTCGAGTTATGCCGAATAGATAATTTTATGCAACATGGCTCGTGATAGTAAATGCATGTAAGGATCTACTACAAGAAAATATGTGACAAAGAGCGGGAGGGGAGAGAGAGAGGGAGAGTACACATCAGAATGATGTACACCCTTCAAGTATCGCACGCGTGCACTCTCGATGCAAGTGGGACAATGGGCCTCTTCCATCAATTAGTTCGTGCGCCAAGCCAAGAAGCATTCGCTATTAGCCGAGCACACAATGATAATTAACGATTTGGAAAAAGTGGGCCAACATGACACGGGCGATCGGTAGCTCGTTGAGCGCGTGTCTCCTTTTCCCTCTTGGGAAGCTCGAATCTCGCAATGTTCTCACAAAGAGAGCCGATCGAGCGCGCAGGGCAGAGAGTAAAAAAGACCAAGCCACGATCTGGAAGAGGCCGGCAATGCAGAGCGGTGGGCGCCGGCACATAATCGCGATCACTATATCTTATTGGCGAACCCGTCCATCATGCGGCCCCGCCAGTTACCTAACTCCTAAACGATCGTTAATTGGAAATCAGTTTGTTATGCACTTTACACGACGTCCCGATGTAACCGGGCGAGCGCTCGGTCGCTCGGTCGCTCGGTCGATCGGGAAATTAAAGCCAACTGATAGAGCGGGGTGCTGGAGCCCGACGTGGGCTTGTGCAAGAGAGGCGAGCTATAAGAACTATCAGATTTATGTCGAGTCGAAACCCTTTCGAGCCCGCTGTATCCGCCGTTCGTGTAATTCGGTTATTAATTAAGCGAACCCTGTCGCAGCGCGGCCAGTTTTTTATTGGCGGAGCGACGATGTGCCAACCGTGTCATCGACAGAGAAAGCCGGGCTTTAGAGTTTAGAGTTTAGATCCTACACACGCCCAGGCCGCCCTCTCGATTCCACGCTCTTTAAAGTGGCGTACGCGATCGGCCAGAATCGCAACTCGAAATTCCCATTAGCGGCGCTCCTAGTGACACTGCATACCTCGGCACCGCCTCGACGTCGTCCTCGTCGTCCTCCGCCTCGTCGCTATCCTAGAGTTTCCATCGTCGGGCCGGCCCCACGTACACATATCTGAATGAAAGGAGCGGAATTCCGGGAGAGAATATCGCGCGGCTCGAAAGTAGCGGCCTAATGCCAGGGTTAAGGTAGCCGGCAGGTTCTCGGCGGTTCGCGGGTAAAAACGCTGGGAACGAGCGGATCGCGCACCGAACACCACTGGGAACGGGCGAGGGAGCGCGAGTGAGATAGGCGGCCGAAGATTCGCGTCGAGTGGAGAATTCCTCAAAGTGTATGAGGCGCAGGAGGAGAGTAGGAGCGCGCGAGTGAGGGGGCAAATCTACTTTGGAGAAAAATCGGCTTCAATGTTCCATGCACGACCCAGCCTCCCATCCAGTGCGCCTGCCTACGTGCACCTCCCGTCGACTTAACGTACAGTTACTCCACTTTCATCAGAAGCGACGAGCGCCAGTGACTCGGCCGCTTTGCACGGGAGCCGCATTAAGGACTCTCTGCCCCTCTTTGCCGCTCTCTCACTCAGAGTCATTAACCGGTTTGAATGAGACGCGGCCGTGTACGCGCGGGACACTTGGATGCACCCTCTGACAAATGGAGCGGCGTCGGCGTCGGCGGCGTCTTGCGTTGGCTTTCCGGTGGGCCAGTCAGCGATGCCCACCATCCATTTACCTGTCGGTCGAACCGGGGTACCCCGACCTCGGCGAAGTCTATCTGCTGAAAGGGGGCCATTCACTCCCCCGCGCTAATTTCTCCGGCGATCGATAAGTCGAGCATGCGAGAATGGGGAAGGATGATAGGGCTGGCTGTCAAGGGAGCTTCCGGGAAAGCTCTCGTCTACTAGATCCCTAAGTGGCGAGTGTTGCGAGTGTTGTTACCTTCTTCCGGCGCAGCAGCTTCCAGTCGAAGTGACTCATCGTGCTCGCCTTGTTATCCTTACTCCTTAAACGTTACTTCTCTCGGACGTGTTGGTATTGTTGGGCGGTGGTGAAGCGACTCCCGACTCCCGTCACCCTCGGCCCGGATTCCTTCCCACGCTGGGCGTCCTGTGGGACCGGGGCGAGGCGAGGCGAGGCGAGGCGAGGCTGGTCCGGCTAGGTTTCGTTTATGCGTCTCGCGAACGAGGCGAGCCAAGTGAACGAGAGGCTACGGGCTACGGCGTTCGCATTCCCGGCACGGCATCACCTCGGCGAGCCTCCTCGAGGCTCAAGTCCGCATTGTTCTCGGGGCCCGGCCACCCGGGGATACGTGTCCTTGGCTTAGACAGCGGCATCCGCCCACCTCTAGTGCACCGATCACGATCCCTCCCTCCCGCCCTCAGCCCCAACTCTCCGCGCCGCACGGAGATGAGTCGGGAACGCGCGGCAAGACCTTCCGGGAATATCTTTTCAATTTTCGTTACTCTCGCGTCGAGGAGTATCACACGGGAAGCGAGCCGCCTGTGAAATTGGCTCTTGCGCGCTGACTCGTTTCACTTCTCTCGGAACTGCTGCTCTCCTCGGACCTTCATCAGGGATACATCGCTCGGGCCTCGCTCTCTCGTGGTCTCTCCCGCGAGACGAAAGGGACAGGAAATGTGCTTGACGGAATTCCACACTTGTTCAAGCATTAGCGCAGCATCCTCGAAGGTTCGCGGCGAGAGCCCGCGAACTCGGCTCGTCGTCAACCCCCGGAGGAAGTATTCATGTTTCCGCACGAGCCGTCGAGCACTCGCTCGAGTAATCTATTCACGTCCGGCGGACGTGATCGCACATTCCACCGCACGATCCTTTACACGAATTCATACGGTCACCACCCTCCGCCGCGAGGAACTCAATACCACCCCGCTCGAACACTCTCACCTTACCGAGTAGCGTAAAGGAACCATCACAGAAACCACCACCGCGAGAATCACACCGCCAAAGACGCTTTCGACAGTACTTGACACAGCAATCTCCTATTCACCACCGATAGAACCAATCAGTTCATTCACTAGAGGAATGTTCAAGGGGTTGCTCGAGGGTGCCAGCCACTGCACTTTCATCCACGCAGACACATTGCTTCCTCGCCCCGAGGTCTATCGACTGACCCGATTCCAAGAGCTCCGCGCTGACTCTCGTCGAGTCTCTCTCTCTCTCTCGCTCGCTCGCTCGCTCGCCCTCGACGTGTGCCCGGTCGGCGAACTCCGCGTCGTCGTGATGTCAGAGCACGCGAGTTGGACTCGGTGCAGGGATTAAAGCGGCGGGGCTGGAGCGGCCGAAGGGCACGCGGCAGGACGACGGTCGCTGGGGATGGAGATAGACTGAGGGAGCCAGGGCGGCGTACTCGGAAAATGCGCGGCGCTTCCGAGCCGAGCGAGAATCTCTCGGTGGGGTGCAGCGTTTCCTCTCTGTTTCGCAGGGTCGCGCGCAAGCGACATCATCACGGGCATGCGTGATGACGACTGGCTCGGCCGGCCATCCCGCTCGCCTTTAACCACCACGGCCACCACGCCGGGGGATGATCGAAGCTACACCCTCGCGGAGTCCGTGCACACTCGCTCGCCACCGCCGCCACCGTCAATGAAACTTGTGCAGCAGATCGAGCCGGTGCGTCGCGGCCAACGAGCCACTGGGGGGAAGACGAGCACGAAAATTGCCTGCCGCCGCCTGCCGCCACGAGACTCGCGAGGAACAACACGGCCGCTTTTAGATAGGGGAGGCGAGTTCGTTCGACGCGAGCGTATTCTGCGCGCGCCAGCCAATCGACGAGACACTAGACACTACGTCGCTGGAATCGAGGGCGGGTGCCGGCTGCGCTCTGTTATTTTCTCTCAGGCAAAGTCGACTTTAAAGAGAATATTCAACAGCGCCGTCCCTTTCGTATGCATGTTGGAGACCCAATTTTGAAGTTAGACGGCTTGTTAATTGAATTTCATGAATCCGGGCCGACTACGCCGATCGGGATAAAGAGATAAAGCTCTCGCGAGGCTGCCATCCCCGTCACGGATCAATGAGTTTGCGCAACACCGTACTCCCTCGGTGTCTCGCGATTGTTGCCAATGTACCGGAGAGTCGTCCCTCTCATTCTGAGGGAACCACCAACCGACGCTCTCTCCATCTTTTTCCACGTGCAGGCCACTTGAATTTATTGCGCACTCCAGTTTACCCACGGCACAGAAACAACGTCGCAAGAGCTACGAGCTACGTGTGCGTAGATGCCGTAGATGTACTAACATTTTGCTCGCCCGGTGATTTCCCTTCGAGAGAGCTCGACTGGCCTTGTCGAGGATCGACGATAAAGCGATTAACCCCGCTCTTCTCGACGGCTGGATCCCGCTAATGAGTTTTTTCTCTCGCTAACTGCCGGCCGCAAACGGCGCGAACACTAGCGCGGCGCTCGCCTGTCCAAGTGCGAGCGGCCAATGCTATTAGCAGCTACTGTCACTCTCCTCTCGCATTCGAGAGCTTTGTCACTCTGGTGCTACCAGCACCTGGAGTTCGAAACCGTATTACTGAAATTTCGTTTCAACTCCGCTAGGGCTACTAACTCAATCGTACACTTTCCCCGGCGACGACCAACTCTACACTCTGGTTACTTGCAGCGTGCTCTCGCCGGGGATTTCGAGGAGCGATCGCTGACGGTGAACACATTGTGAGTATCAAGTCGTGCTCTCAAATGCTGACAGTGAGAAACTCAAGGAGAAGAAAAAGACGAAGGCGTGACAAATGTTTCTTTAAAACTCGCGTACTCTGCAAAGACATTGCGACTTTTATCATCGTAAAGTCTCGGTTAATTGAATGACTCTTTTACGAGTGAGCTTTCCTTCCAATCCAAACTATCCATCTATAACCTATTCAGAATCTAAGACCAAATTGAAATTGGCCAAAGTAGGTCGGAAATGTAATTTTTAAATTAAAACTAATATTTTCAAGCTCCTGATTCAAGACAAACTCTCTTTCTCGTAAGTTGTTAATCACAGAAGCCACAGAAGGAAGCGGATGTACTTTGATGACTGACCGACTTTCAGAAGGACCCGCATCACAAGTGTAGTTATTAGTAATTAAAGTCGATGTTGCTCAACCGCATCGTTTTCCCATGCAAGTTAATTATAATTCCCGTGATAAGCTGACTGGCGCCATCTGACAGAGCAGTACTGCACCCGGCCAGGCTCTTCCTTGTTTCATCAACAATGCAGGCTGACTGCAAGAGAAAGTATACGGCCACTGCCGAGGTAGAGTGCTGCTCTTTACTGGAAACTCTCCACTCGACAAATCATTCCGACACCCTTCGCAGAGCTGCCCAAATACGCCTCGATCTCATCAGACAGCGGACATCCTCCTAAGTGAAGATAAATCATATCAAGTCCCGAGTCCAGCTCAAAAGATTCAAAAAACGTCCGAATCCAAACGAAGCTTTAAGACTTATCCACGCAGGGCAGGGTTATCGCAGCGATCTTGAGCTCGGAAATTAATGGTAAAGCAATTACGACCTAATTAGGAGGCGGCGGGTTGAGCCGGCCAGTACAGGTACTCTCCAAGGGAAACTTGTGGAATGTGGAATGTGACATTGTTCTGTCATCGAAACAATGAGCGGAGGATAACGGGGGCTGGGAGTCGGCTTTAATAACAGGTCGCGCCAAGAGAAACGAATGCCATTTAATTGAAAGCACCCGGCAATCTCCTTCAATCTAAACTTCCAGCCCGTTTAACTGTAAGTAAGAAGCACCCACTGGTACTTGTAATTGTCTAATAAACGGCCGAAAAAATAATCCACCGATCATCAGTGGTACGGGACTTCGGGGCTGGAGTGTCTGCCGCGAGAGAGAGAGAGACGAGCTGGTGGACATCTTTTGAAATTGCATAAGCCTGGGAAGAAATAGGCGCCGCGCCACGCCGGCAGGAAAAGCGAGCGGCGAAAGTCTCTCAACCTGCACATTTTGAGTGCTCAATTACCCTGCACTGTTATCTTCGCCGCGCAGTATTTACATAAGAAATTGATAGTTGGGTCCCATCTTACGCTCGGTCCACTCGCGGTCCCATGGACGCGGCATGTTAATCCTCGAGAGTAATTACACGGCCGATCATATACGCATACGATTAGCCATGAATTAATTAGGTAAATATATAGGAGGATAGCTGCCGGACGATCTCCAGGGATATTCGCTTAAGGAGCCTCTTATCGAGGCGCTTGGCAATCGCGTCGATAATTACTCGATAAATCTCCGCGCGCGGTAAATCCGGCGATTAGTAACTCGCTGCTCAATCAGTGTCCTGGTCGACGTACGATAGAGTACATACCGAGTATCGAATAATATATATGGAAATGGCGGCGATCGTTTCCGTATTCCTGGAAAAGCTCTCGCGGTGAAAGAAGTGCGACAGGGCGTGTTGGGCGCGTTAAACAAAGGCGATCTTATTAGAGGAACGATCGGCGTCGATAATTCCCAACAATAGGCGAGAAACCCCATTGTACATTGTGTTCCGGGCTGCCGATTTATCATGCAATTGATTTAATGCCACGATTATCAGTAGCCATCCAGCCCGGAAGGTTCGCACTGTCCCACACTGACCTCCGAAAAGTTTCGGATCCCGTTCTCCCCACCGGAAACCCGTTTTACGGAAGACTGGTGACGAAACCCACTCTCGTCGACTACACACATAGCACAGTCGGTCCAAGTCGCCAGTGGACTATGTACAAGTGCACACAGGTGCTTCAATTTATCGACCGAGCTAGGCGAGCTCTGTGCACAGTTAGCCGTGAGCCGTGCGAAGTTGCGAACAGTGAGTCTAATAACATTATAAATAAAGATAAGCATCCGAGCGCGCCCTTTGCCAGCCGAGGCTAGGGACGAGATCAGCTACTCATCACACGATACCACCGCTTTGCCATTCAAAGCTCCCAGCTCAATTCCCATAGCGGCTCTACGTGTTCGAGCAACAATTAGCGGGGTATGCCAGGATGCTTATGATATAGACTTCATTAGCATCGTGCCGCTAGCTTCCTCCTCGAGGACGACGCTTCTTTCGGCTATTCTTCTCAGGATATCGCGGCGGAAATCGCGAGGGCGGCCGAGAGCCGAGCCGCTCTAGGAGTGGAAGCTCGCAGAGCTAAAGCGATAAAAGTGGCACTCATAAATCTCCCTAATTAAGGCTTTCGTTGGCGAAATGCTTGATAGTGGCCACAATGTACACAAAGGATCGCGCGCTGTGATGCTCGAGATTCGGGGAAATCGGCCGATATGCCGCGCGGGGATGTTTCGAAAGAGATGGCGCGCATGCGATTCCGGCTTCGAATGTGTGCTTTATACCTGCACGTGTACCTACGTGTATGTATGTAGAGGTAATGCGCTGGACTCGCGCTCCAGCGCTTCCAACCGTAGAGTTACGATATCTCCGTGGCCGATGGAAGATAGGACCAGTGCGCTCCTGAGAGTCAGCCGATCCTCTAATGTCAGGGGAATTCCTCGTGACTCTTTATCGAGGCTCCGGGAGTACGTTTTCACGCTGGATTTCGCCGGCGAGCGCCTCCCGGCTGGTGTAAAGGAAGGAACGTTGTCTCGACTCGAGAACGCAATGGCTCATAGCACCGGCTAACAACTTCCTGAGCAATAGCGATAAATAAAGCAAGTTACGCGCGCGCGCTTCCTCATTGCGCCGGCAGCGCGTTTCTTATTTTCTGCCTTCGTAACTTTGACACCGTTTCAGTGTACCCTGTTGCCTGCCTGGCTGCCTGGCTGCCTGGCAGCCTGCCTCTCGCGCTCCATTGCGCTCAGCCACTTTTCGAGATTTATGCCTGGTTGATTAGTCTGCGCCGTGTTCTAGGTGACTACTGACGCCTGCAACCATCAGCGCCGGCACCTTCGCCTCCCGATAACTGGGGGTCTCTGTGTAATCTGCCAAAGTGGATTAATCAGCCTTGGAATTTACAGTTGTTCCGATCATTAAAGCGCCCCCGCCGCCTACCATAAGGTTAAACAGTTCCCCCCCCCCCCCCCCTCTCTCTCTCTCTCGCCCTCGACGAGGCACATGGGCCGATGGGCCGAGCACAAGTTTCAGGCGAGCGCAAAAAAGAAACTGGATCTTAAAAAGCCCGAGTGTGTTTATATATTGTGCGCCGTACAGGAGAGCGTAACGGGATAGTGCGAAGATGAAGTCCTGTCACGATCGAGCAAGATCTTGGCCGACAATTGGGTGAAATCTTAATGAGGAATTTCACGGGTCCCGTGTTACGTGTCGGGCCAAGACAAAGGTACAAGTAGCCCGGCACCATCCCACGGCCTACTGCCGACCAAATCCATCGCGGCTAAATTAATACTGGACTTCCTAGCCGCGCGAGAGCTGCCGGTGAAGCGATTACTAAGCGGGTCAAGTGCATTGTTAGCTTATAGCGCAATATTAGGATGTAAACAGGCGTTCACGGGCGATTTCCCGGAAGAGTTCGCAGAGCAGTGAGGAAAGGTTCGGCGGCGCGTCGGGGGGGAAATGCTTTCTTCGCGAAACTAGTACACGCACGCTTTCTAGTCGCGCGGTTTTAACGCCGTTAATTTCATCCACGCGCGGCCACTCGGCATCGCGAGCACCGATTAATCCAGGCCTTAACCGGCGTCATTAGTTTCCGCGGCCAATAAAGTGGCGCCGCTGAAAAATCGACCTCCATAAATCGAGCGGCGGGAAGCGAGCGCGTTCTCGGTGCTCGTCTGTCTGCCCGGAGTCGGCCAGGGGAATCGCCTCGGCAATAATAATGTTTTTGCCGCAACAGAGAGCGCGCTCGCCTATACCACTAGGCATCTTTCGATCGGACGGAGGCTGCGCGCGAGCAAAAAACATGGAGGGACTATTTTAAAGAGGTCGTTCGGTGAAACCGTTCTGATGATATTCTTCGGGCAAGCCGCGTCTAATGAAGCGAGAGAGGGGAAAAATCCCCGCAATAATACACCTGCGCGCTTATAGTGGCGAATCTCTTTCTTCCGGAAAAACGGCTGGATTGTAGGCCAGTAATGGCGCGGATTTGAGACAATGCTCATTCCTGCTGTGAAATTACGTTAATTGTGCCCAAAGTTTTTGCCCGCTCTATGGACGCTGCATTTCTATTTGGCGGCGAGGAGTGAGGTAGTATATGTGTGCGCGTGTGCGACGGAATTTCCGGTGGCAGCCGGCAGTGGTTTCTCTCGAGATGCCGTGGCACATACATTCCCGGAGCCTGAATGGAACATGAATGAGAAGCCGGATTGCTTTTAGCCCGCGCTATTAAAAGTCCCGGCAATGCAGATATCGTCCGGCGAGCATTCGGCGGACTCGATTAAACGAAACTCGAGCCAATCTCGCGGATAAGTGTGCGATTTCGATTACGCCCAAGTAAGATGGCGAGATTCGTCAATAAGAAATCGGGTAGGATCTGCTGACAGTCAGACAATACCAATATCATTATACTTTCTCCGATTGGAAATGGCTGGTCGGCGATCCCGTCACTTCTTAAAGGTAATCCGCTGGATTATCAGAGAGTGGACGATAGCGCGACGCGCCAACGATCCCCGGGCGAGATTCAGCGGAGCGCGAATCGTCCGAGAGACTAGGAAGAATGAGACCGGACCTTTTTTCCGACATTTGCATAGCGCGTTTCTCCGCGGGACACGCGCGAACACGGGAAGTCGGCCGGCGCGGCGGCCGCCGTCTGGAAGCGCACTCGATTAATTAGCGGCGAAAGTGAGTGAAATTGCGCGGCGTGCATTGTAACCGAACCGGCGCGGCGCATCTCTCTCCGTTTTCCTATCTGCCTCAGTGCTACCTAGGATTCGGAAGGAAAGATTCATCCAACAGCTGCTCCGGTTTCTAGTTGACTGAAAATCTCCAGAGAGTCCGGCGCCGGCTATTGAATTCCATTGCGAAATATTGAATAAACATCGCTTTACATTCCACCAACCAATCTTTAAGAGAAAAGATTTAGCATTGAAAGGGCGGCGAATTTTTGTATTACCTTTTCTTTGATGCTAGTTTCGTAAAACACCAGTAGTATCTCGGGAGGAATCGCGCTTGCATAAACACGAGGGACTCGCTATCTCCTGGAAACTGTGAGGAGAGCGTTCGGCCGAGTGGTGTGCTCGCATTAACTAGCTTGGGAACGAGAGAAACGGGCAAATATGTGCCGAGCAATATATCAGTGACAGCGACGAGGGCAACATTAAAGTGCGAGAGCGTACGCGCAGCGCACTACACGCCCCAAGCGTATCTCCTCGCTGCAGCGATAAGTGTTTATAATCATCCTGACAGAATCATCCTCTTTGTACTCGAGCAAGGCGAAGCGCGCGGTATCTGCTCGGAAGATGGATTTGCCTCGCAGCTTCGAGGCGGGAAATCCTCGTGTGTCGGTGCCAAGTGTGCCGCTCGACTTATCCTCGATCTCGGCCAATTCATAAGAGCGCGCGCGCGCGTCCCTGCGAATTCCCGCTAAACGGAGATTCGTGAAAGTGAAAGAAGCGACTGGGTGTAGGAGAGTCTCCGTTGGCGTGGTCATATTCCCCGGGCCCGTGGGCAACCAGTCTTTTAGGAGTTCCTTGATGGAAGCTGTTGCGGCCGCGGGACAAGCTCCTCTCGCGCCGATTTAATAAGCCGACCTCGTGTCGGGCATGTTATATTCTCTCGGCTATCCGGCTGGCAAGCAACGAGAGGCCGGCCTTAATAAATAGTGCGCGCGAGCATAATTTGTCTAGCATTTTGAAGTGAGAAATGGTCCGACGAGAAATTTCCCACATTCTACACGAGCCCTCCGGAGCCTGTTGGCTTGTATCCACCTCTCCGAGAGTGCCTTACGGACTCTTGCGGCCTTTCTCCCAGCGGACTTAATACCCGCGCGATTACCGATTAATAGAGCAGTATCTGCTATCATTAGCCAATAAAGCCACAAACCTATTAAACCTATTATACACGCGAGTAAGAGCCCGTGAGAATATTTATCCCCTGAAACGCATGCTAATTTCCAGCCGCAGTAGGTACTAAAGTCGCACCTCGACCACCGCGCGACTCTGCACGGAGGAAATGGATCGCTCCGAGTGACTCTCCACTGAGAGAGGATGCATGCGAGACAATTGGCATCGGGGCATATATAAAGCCTGGAAGACGGAGTGGAGCGAGTGGTTCGTTCAACTGCGCGGGACTCATCTCGGCCGATCCGATTTGCTGGCTCCGCGAACGTTAACAATAGCGATTAGAGAGGCATCGATCAATCTGTCCGCCTACATTCGCCTCGCGTCTGATCTTCCTCGACTTTCCTCACGGTCCCCTGATAACAGAGCGCGAATTGGCCGAATTGAGACTAACCGAATGATCGATATACACCCAGCACGTCGTTCGTTAGCGCAATCAACAGTTCACTCCTCCCTTTGCGCGCGCGCGCGGGGGGCAAGCTCCGCGAGAGAAATTTCACTTAAAACTAGAGCTTCATTAGCCAGCCATTTGTTACTTGAGCAGAGAAGGAGTTTCGCTGGAATTAGAGCTGACTCAACACGAACGGCGATTGAAGGAGAGACGGTGTGTGCTCGAGCAGTGGGAACGGATCGAGAGGTGAGCGTTGCGGTGGGTGCACCGGGCATTGTTTCAGAGAAACGACGAAAGGAAGAAAGAGGGATGTAAGAGGGTGGGACACGATATGGAAAATCGAAATAGATCAGGGCTCGCCCACACGCGGTCAACGTGTTCCTCTCCCTCTCATTCTCCTCGCTCCACGATAAACCCGGGAAACGGTTAAACCGGGGAGGGGAGGGAAGGGGGCGAGAGCGCGCGCGCGGTCCGCCGGGAAGAGAGCGGAACCGCATCTCGCTGAGAGAGGACAGATAGGTAGATATAAAAGGAGAGGAGGGTGGCAGCAGTATTTATCACTGGAGGATCCCGAAGAGCGCACAATGCGAGGCGAGAGAGCGCGGACCGCGCGCCGCTTCAGCTACGGAACGAGACGCGATGTAGTGCAGGTAGATTTATGGAAGGTGGGAGGCCGGGAAGAGGGACGAGGGGAGAACAGAGGGGGCCGAGCACGGGGAGAGAGAAAGAGAGAGAGAGGGAGGGAGAAGCCTGGAGAGAAGAGAGCGTGTGTTTGTGTCGCAGGTCAGCCGCGGTTCACGGTCACGGGGACCGACCACCGGACTAACCTAACGTAACCTGACTCGGCGACCGCAAACTGAATTGCACCCTCCGCCGTCCCGCCGCCCGAGCACCCTCCTCCTGACCACCTACCGATCCTTTAAGACTCCTGCTCACCCACTACGATACCCTTTCCCCCATCCTCCGCCCTCCCTCGCTCCGCGCCCTTCCTCGCCCTTCCCAGCCACGTTCACTACTCCCTTTCTCTATTCCCTTTTTTCTAAGCCCTTCCCGCCGCCACAAGAGGATGCGCTCTCGCTCGCTGCGTCTTCCTCCTGCTGCTGGAAACTCATCTTTAAAAGTTCATCTAGTGATCGGAGCTTTGATATTTCTGATTTGTTACTAGTCCTTGTACTACATTCCGGTAATGAGGAATATGTGTGCCAATTGCCGAAACCAATCCTCGATTCTGCCAATTTATTGGTTGTGGATGGTTGGAGTGGTGGATCGAGTGTGTTAATACTCATATGATCCTTTTGGATACTGTTATTCATTTATTAGTTAGTTGCTTTACATCAGAACGTATTACCTTCTAGGTGTCTAACGGAAGAGGGAGAGTGATTACTGTCGGTAATCGCCCTAGAGCAGGTGGCGCGCTCGCTATCTACAGTTCAATCTAATTGTATACTTATGTAAATTCGGCGCTCAATACGATTTTAGGATCAATCGCATATACCAACACAATTACAGTTTTCAGATGTCTTTTGACAACGCTCATTAGTGGTCCGGGCTGCCTAATGAAAGACTATATGTATATCGATTTGAAGCACCTTGAAACCCGTCTGCATTCGGTGCACCCTATCGAGTATGTGCGAGCGGTATATCCAACGACACTTTACAACCCCCTTTCAGAGCACCCCGCTCGCTCACTCGCTCACTCGTTCTCCGTTTCTGGAGAAGGGGCACCACCTACTCAGAATTCCCTCGAGCATGCGGCATAGGAGGAACTCTAATTTATTAAGATCCCGAGGCCCCCGGCTTGATTCGCTAACACTCTCGGCGAAGCCGCTGCCTTTTTGCGGGCCGCTCGTCGATAATTATACAATGTGCGATGGGCGTCTTTTGGCCGGTTCGATTTCGAGGAACGAGACTATAAGTCCGACTGGTGATTACCAGCTCCCTCGGCGATTCTGTATTCCTCGGGAGGATTTATGCCCGCGTATACCCGGGTGGAGAGCGCGCGGGCGAGCGCTCTTGTTATACACTTGGCGAGCCGAGTGGTTTGCGTTCCGGGTTCAACGGGCGTACGATTCAATTTCGTACGCGTGCGACTTGGGCTTCGAGTGACAACGGCGCGATGTAAACTCCGCGGGGTCGGTCGGCCCGATCAAAGTAATGCGCTCCGACACGTCGTAAATCGCATTACAACCTCCCTATTCCTGTTCCGCGAGACCAAGGTGGATTTATTCGCCTGCCTCCTTCCACTCGTCTCCGGCGACGGGACACTCGTTCCTGATTGATTGGACGCCAGGCGTTTGCCTGGAGGAGCCTGCGTTCCCTCGGCGCAGTCGCCTTTCGAGAGCTACGTAACTGCCTACTTACTAGCCCGATCTACTACTTCATTGTGATTCGCATATCGAAATGCAACTGCCGAATGACAGGATCAAGCGCGACTTTCAAGTCTCACCTGCCTGCCTACGGATTTTCATTATTTATTTATTGCGCCCCTCCGGCGGAAATTCACTCAGATGTATATTTAATTCCTCGTGTACGTGGAACTGTACAAGGACGCTACTTAAACAAATCCGAGTGTACGCCGATGCATGGAGTCCATGGACAGTAGTTTCAGTCCGTCCTTTTTTGCATAATACTTCCGCAGATCACACTGGACAATGTCGAGGAGTTGACAGAGGAGAGAATTGAGAGCTCAACTAGCACGAGTCCAACTAGTTTCCTTCGCTCTCTGTTACTCATCGGTAACAATTAGAAAGAGGAATACAGTACTTGGTATCCGCGCGAGGAAAGGAATGTGTTGCGCAAAAAAGAAAAAGAAGCAAGTTCCCACTGGAAGAAATCCACTGAAACGGCGTAATCACATCGGACGATACGCAAGTCACCTGAAGACGCTCTTTAGAAACGAATCTCGAGGAAGAATAATTGGAGCCGGACAGTGGAAATCAGTGGAGCGTGGGTCTTGCCTCGATGGCTCATGATAAACGGCGATATAAATCGGCACGCACGGTGGTACACGTTTCCGATGAAAAAAAAGATGTGGGGGGGGGAGAATCCGCGAACGGCGTACGCGCTCGTGCTGACTATAATTATCCAATTACTGCCTTCGCATTAGACGTAGTTGCAGTCTAATAATTGCACCTTCGCCGCGCGCTTACACACCGAGAACGACCGGGCCCACTGGTGGGGGCTCTTCTATGAGGTTCTACGTGTGCGGCCAATACTCCATCCAGATTCCAGGCGATCGAACACTCGAAAAATGACCCTCCCTCTCACTCTTTCTCATGCTCCCTTCAAAGGGGACACGGGATATACACGCGTACAAACATTACCGATGAATGACTACGCGAACGCGTCTGTTTATCTTGGAAGACTGGCTACTATATACACGTTCCCCGTAACTACCTGTTTTCCGATAGCAATTATGCCCCCCACATCTTTTTCAACTCAAACAGTTTATCTTTCCGAGCGGATGAGAGTACATGCAGATTATCACTCTGCGAAAGTTCGGACTTGAGAATAATACAAATAGATCGGAATGAATTTCCTATGAATTTTAATTGCTAAATGTTTTAATCGGTTGGACGAGAATAGGAAAAAGTGACCGTTTAATGGTTTTCTCATAGGATGTGTGCAAATCCAGGGTCAACCGGTTATGTAATTTCCAATTGGGGCCGCGACTGCAATAGTAATTTAGAGGAAATGCGATCCCCCGTCATAAAATCCCGACCTTGCGCGCGACAATACAAACCAAATCACGAATACCGAGTATTTAGATCGGAAACATTGCAACGTGCACGCACGAATTGCTGCTGCATAGCATTACATGTAAAATGAGTATCAGGTAAATTACATCGACTTCAAGAAATAGAAAGTATGCGTAATATAAATCTGAATCGATTGCTCCAATTTCGTGGAGAAAATGTATAGTACGTATCAGATTCGACAAATCAACTAACCACACAACCTGATGTAGCAAAATGGCCATTTTGAAGGATCCTTTTGCAAGTTGTGTAGTTGACGCTGGTGTCATGTTTGTGCCTGGCACAATTCATCGAAAGAGAGGGAAATACTTTGATTGATAGTATGCGGGAGTGAGTGGAAAATTGTGGGGTTAACTTACCGGCAAGTTCATCAGTCCGAGCCGCACCTTCGTATACTTCTTCATAAAAATCCTCCAAAGTACGTACGCCATTCTGGCAGTATTCTCTCGAAGAACGTGCACCACTAATTCTCCACGGAGCACTTGGCACAAGCGCAAACCCGCGAGAGTCGTTATACTCTACGCGCACGGCGAACTTTAGTTACTAATCAGGGACGAACTTCACTTCTCCCTTTCGACACGCTGCGACTCTCGATATCGGACGTGCGCGCTCGCACGAGATCGTGGAATTGATTGGTCGATAATCCTTGCAGACGATCTGTTAAACGGGAAATATTCACGCGAGTCCTCCGATGTCAGGAACAGCTGGGCTTCATTTGTACTGGAATCCTCGTGTGCCAATGTCCCGAGAAGGCTGTCCACTCGACACTCATAGCACTGGGCCCTCGATCATATTCAAGTCAGAGGTTATAATAAAACTAGGCACGGGCTTCCAACTGGAAGAAGGCACTCGCGTTTAAAGTTCGCGGTTCTCACACACAGGACGAAAAATGCAATCCCCCAAACTTCCTGCAGAGTTACTATCTCTCAACACACTCACTATTCCCGAAGCGAGATCGGCAATTGCATGATTCGGGCCGGAGCGGAGTCTATCCTGCACCGGCGATTAAGGCAACAACGCGCGCGTAGTGATAACCAGGCAGGCAGGGAGGCTAGCTAAGTGGGCTTGCGGGGGTACACTCTTTTCGGTGGAGTGAAGTTAGACTATCTAGTGCGCGGCTAGCGATGCTAACCTTGACCAAGGCGGTGACGAAAAGAGCGTGGGGTGTCGGAGAGAGACAGAGGCAAAGAGAGCGAGAGGGAGAGCCGGTGGAAAAAGGCGGCACGCGATCGGGCCGAGTGTCATAATTCGAGGATGGTCGGCTGAGTCGGACGCTGCTCGCCGGCGCCCAGCGCTCCACGGGATTGCCGTTTGCCGATCGACATTTCCCCGGTTAAAGACATAAGCGAGAGCTCGCGCGCAGTGGCTGGCGACGGGCGACGGGCAACGGGCGGAGAGGAGTCGCGGGTGCGTGCACAAGTTGGCGTGGTTGCAGCTGATAGACTCGGCTCGGCCGGTGGTCGATTTAAATAGACAGCGCGCGCACTACGAAAGGAAGGACCGTGCGCCTGCCGGCGCTCACTGCCGCGATATAACTGACACGACACACGCAACTGGCTACTCGCGCGCCCGAACGGTGGAACGGTGAAACGAAGCGGCGGAACGGCGGAACGATCCTTGTTGTACACACGCTCATTGTGTACGGTGTACGTATACCCTAGGCCGTGGATCGCGGATCGCCTTTCAGCTTTCAGGCCGCTTTTAGGTGCGCCCGGCGCCCCGGCGCCCCGACGCCCGACGGCCTTGCATTACCCAGGAATTAAGGGGTGCCATCGAGGTCTACGACCGCCAATCGCTTCATTCACTCAATCTTCCACCAACCTTCGCAACATCGCCACCCATTCTTCACTACCAAATTCTCCCTCTCGCGCGCCTTGCGTTCCGCCGTTTCATCCGCTTTCAACTTACCACAATTCCACCTGTGCGCTTCGGGACGTCGAGCTTCGCCGCTTCTCCCAAACGTCAATTCCGAGAAATAAACCATCATAACGAAATTCATAAATGAAACCTTGCATATAGTTGGGGATAAGTTTCCTCGGCTGTCACGCGCTGTACTACTACTACTTAATGCGAGGCTTTACCGTCGAATCTCCTCACATATCGTATAACACGATAAACTAGTGGCTCGATGACAGACTCTACATCGAACGCATTAGAATGGTTTGAGTACTCGCAGTGAGTTTGGCTGGTTCGCGCGAAAAGTGCGTCGGCCGTCGACCCTCATTTCTGCCGGCGCAGCGCGGAATGATGAACGCACTAGAAAGGAGCAGAAGTTGGCGGGAGAATGAGGGGGTTATGGGTGGGAGGTGGGAGGTGGCGAGAAGGAAAGACGGTTCATCGTTTAAAAGGGCAATATAACACCAGAATCGTAATAGAGCCGCGGAGTTAATGCGAAACAGCGTGTCCTGCCGTGGCAGTCAAAACAAACAGAGCTAAACAAGCGCACCGCGGGTGTATATCCACACACCCCCTCCCCCCCTTATGTGCACACGCCTGCTCTTGTTTGCACTCGCTGGCTTTTACTTGGTTCGTCGGTTGACTTCCAGGCCTCGGCTCGACGCGATGTGTACGGAGCCGCCAGTCGACAACGCGAGGGCGCGCGCGCCTGATGGCCATGAAATTTACTCGGCAAATTGCTAGATCCCATGCACAAGCCTTGCCTTGTACCGAGAGTCCCGAGGGTTTGCTCTTTCGTCGAGCAAAAGTGCAAGGAAAGCTCGCCGGCTCCTCTCTCGCTCATTCCTTCCTCCGTGAAAGAATAGCGAGGCGCATGTAGAAGGTAACCAGAGTGAATATAAGATATATGCGTAAGCACCTTTCCGTTCTGCTGGCCATGCGGGTGTCTAATTGCCCGGAGTCAGCTGACATCCGATTCATGGAAAGTGCTTCGTAGGTAAACCAGGATAAATAGCGGTCGCGTCCGAACAGCGTGGAAGGACGCCAGGAGAAAAATCTGCTGGCAGTACACGCGGCAACTTGATCGTCCAAATTCATACTCAGCACCCAGTAAATATTCGATCAACGCGAGGATCCCGTGAGCATTTTGTGAATTGGACGCCTAGTAGGACTCGGAGAGTCAGAGTAAGTGTTGACGGTGATAGATCGGCGATGGGACTGGCGAGGCCGGAAAGAGGAAGTCTTTAGATAAAGAAATAGAGCCTGGCAAAATGCTTCTCTTTCACGATTAGCGGCGGTGTCGCGGCACTTCCGCTCCTTTAGCCTCACTGCCGGCTGTCCCATCGCCTTTTACTTATTCCCCTCTTTTATATGCAGCCACCGTTCTCGTAACCTGCGTCGACCAGTGCCGCAGCGCCGCGCCGCGCCGGTGCTGTTAGCCCCACGTACACAGGAAATGCGAGTCACCGTGCTCACTGCATGTATAGACGAAAAGCCAGTATGGCGGGGTGTGCGTGCGACTATGCCTCTTGGTGTCGGTGAGGCATTCGCGAGGCTCGCGCACGCACACACGCACCAGTGTTGATGCATTCTCCGCGAGACAATGGGTGTGCCTCCTCACCTCACGTGACGGCCACGTGAGAGCACCCTCCAAAAGGGACCCTTGCTCTCCCAGCTTTCCATTCATACATCGGTCACCCACCACTTGAGCTTGCAAAAGTCAAGACCAGCCAGCTTGAGTGCTGGTTGGCGACGAGGCAAAGAAAAAGCCGCGACGACCCTTTCACGGCTTAATAATCGCGAGTGAAACAGTCCCGCTGACTGGCAGGGATTATGCTTGCCGTTAACTCAATGCTCGCTTTTCCGATTCTACACTGAAAATTATTACACAGAAGGAATAGCAACTTATCCAACTTGTGTGGTTTTCTACCGAAAATAATACAAGTTCGAGGAGTTGGTACCAAATGATAAAAGTCGGACAGTTGGTACCAGATAATCAAAATTAGATAACTTTCGCACAACTGTTATTTGTCACCCCATATGTAAATCTGTTAGAGTATATAAACTAGCCGAAAAATGCGGAAAGGTTGATTTTGAAAATTGGGCGAAAGTCTCGGGTCGGGCGGATGACGTGGGCTCCGAATGGCCGGGAAGGCATTTACGGACAGGGCGGCAATAGAGCCGAGGCATTGCAATTTGAGGAGTGTGCATTAAGGCAGAGGTTGGCCAGAGCGGATATTAAGATTTCCGCGCGGTATGCATTAGTAGTAATGGCCGGAGCTGGCGGCCGAGTGCGCACTGCGCAGAGGCCCCGGTGAAATATTCGTCCGGCTAGTGGGTGTGTGAGTGGTGGTGCTCGCGATGTCCATAGATCTCGCTGTAACATCGAGGCACATCGTGTGCCACGTCTCGGATCGATCAGGGGCTGCACACGTCTGTTATTTTCCTCGGGCACCCTCGCGTCGGGAGAAGGAGCGACCCCCTGCAAATCGTAATTACTAGGCACCGTATCAAGGTGTACGTCTATCTTTGCCCTACGAAATAGCTGGCCTCTGACTCACTGGGTTGTGCTGCGGTCTAGTTGAATTTTTAACGCCGACCCGGCCCCGGTATACGCGTGTACTTACATGCGACACTCCGAAGCCTTTCAGTCCGCGCCGATAATTGGACCGTGCACACACGACTTATTGGCAAATCGCGTCTATCAAGACTTCCTGCGAATAAACGCCAGCCAGCCGGCGCGGCGTCTCGGGACTCGGGACTCGTTTCGAGCGTCCAATTCATTAAGACGTAACCTGTGCACGCCGAGAGATGGAGAACAATGTGGAGGGAGTGACGGCTGCTTCTTGCCAGCCGCTCGATGGAATTATAAATCGCTGAGCATGCATCCGCAGACGCGTGGAAGGAAACGGAGATAATTAGAGAGTAGATTAAGGTGTCGCAAGGCGTACCGGTAGGAGAGTGAGTGTACCCACCTCTCTCTCTCTCTCTCTCTCTCTCTCTCTCTCTCTCTCTCTCTCTCTCTAGCACTGGAGAGGTGGATATGTGTGTATCGCACTGAAATCGTAACGTGCAATGCGAATCGTGAATCATTGGCCTGGTGCGGTGGCCTGTGTTGTGCAAGAGGGAGTGCTTGCCACGAATAAGCCGCGCCACGAATTGACGATAGATAATGCGAGGAGATCGCATTATCACGATCTTCGACGAGGGGAGCCGCGGGGTTATCCGGGGTTAATCGAGGAACCAGCCAATGTAACGACGACGATTATTATTCGATCTGGCGAAATTCAGAGTTGCATATCGATCACTTATAAAGGCGCTTTCGCGCGCGGCCCTTTCAAGAGCCACTTATTATCGGGCGCCGATTCCGCCGACTGATTGGGAATACCTCACGACCACGAGACACCATCGTCGTCATTCCCAGGAGAGCTTGCGCGAGCTTTAATCCCCCGAGTCGACTTGGATTGTCCCCCGCGCCTCGAGAGCTTTCCCCGTCATCCGGCCCGAGCACTTTTGCCGCGCGGTGTTTTGCGCGCAAGAAAACTTGCCGCTTTCATTAACACTCTCTAGACAGTTGGAGTTGTTGGCTCGCGTGTCACGGAGTCGTCGTAAAATAATCGGGGACACACTGAATCATCGGGTGGCTCTTCGAGACGCTCTCGGCTAGGCGGGATTTACGATCGGCAGCGCAGTGAAAGAGTACGCTTCATAAATCTTCATCTCGTTCGGCCGCGCAGAAAGTTTACGTCCCCCTGCGTGGCGGGGAGTTAATTGAAAACGGCTAGTTAAAGACGGGGAAAATGACGGGCGCTGAATGCCGCTGCAGTTATAAAAGTTGGGGAATCCACGGATTTACGATTCTCGCCCGGAGGATCGCGCGCCGAGCCGCGCCGAGCCGCGCCGAGTAGTATAGTCTACACTACGAGAGCGGCCGGGCTCTTATAGGCCCCCGCCGCATTTGCAAACCCGTCGTGCCGCGCACCGTACGGCCGGGGCTCCTTTTTGCACGTTACACTTTATATCCCGGGCGCATGCCACGGCCACGGCAAGTAAGTGCCCGAGGCGGCGGCGGCGACGGCGGCGGCAGCGCCGCGACGGTATAAGGTTACACGGGCGAAAAATATATAACGAAGGGACATTTGTCGAGCGCGCGCGGCCCGCGTAACAATTGACCGTTCGCGAGGCCCGTTCGTCTCGAGAGCATGCAGCCGTCAAGTGGCCGCGAATAAGGCGAGCTATCACCGAAATCAAAGGAGAGCAGAGCGGACGCGGCCCGGATGAACCTAACCGTCCCAACCGGACAGATGGCGCGGCTGGATTGCCGCATAGGCGGCCTCGTCGAGCTGCGTCCGCCGTTATTCCGGCTATCGTGGATATAATTTTCATAAATCAGGCCGGATAAAGAGGAGGGAAACCGTTGGCCACGCTTCCCGGGAAAGAGGAACCCCCGACCACGTGGAATATCCGTATAACAGAGGATGGTTTTATGATGCAACCGCGGCCGGGTAGGCGTCCGCTTGTCTTTCTAATAAGGACTGCCGGGCCGCGGGCCGAGCCAGATGACTTCATACCGCCGATGCCGGAGGAATCATTCTGCCGCTCTTCCCGACATCACCAGTCAAGGGAACACTCTCTCTCTCTCTCCCTCTCGTTTTCCCATTCCCATCACGCAACCCAATTATTTTTCATATGATCCAATTCGAAGGCGACATCGTTCACCGGCGACATCGGACATCGCGCCGCACTCTCGGTGTCGAGGAGAAGCGGCCCCTCGGCACAAGTCACTTTTTGCCGTCTTCGCGCAATACATCGCGCTTCGCTCTCCTCTCGGGGCAAGTGAGTAGAGCAGAGCAAGCAGCGCGGCCCGTCATCGAGACTTTCTTTTTCGCCCTGGCGGAATCGTCGACGTTTTGCCCGACGCTGTACTAAACCGCGGCCGAGGCACGTCTCGATCCTTTTTTACAGCCGGCTTGCTACGTCGAAGCAACATTTATGGCGCGGCCTTTTTGTTGCTCTTCGGCGACGAGAGGCGGCCGCCGACGCCGACGCCGCAAGGGAACTTGGTCCGCACATGTACCCTCTCGCCGGCCAACTCTGTCGTCCTTTCGGCGCCTTTGTCCTCATCAACATTGCCAACGGTTTCCTGCCAATTCGCCTCCTCTGTAATTGCAGAATGCTTGACAATAACTTGTACAAAGAAAAAAAGCGGCAAAGGGGGTGGACTGGGGGGCACTGAGAGATCGGTGGGCAGAAAAAGTTGGGGAAGAAACGGCAGAAGAAACGGTACACGAGACAGCAGCGATGCGGGAGAGAGGGACACCTTGCAGCGGCGAATCATCGCCGGGGAAGAAAACTAATGGGCCACTGCTTCGATTCTAGCGATCAGGCTCCCTGTATCTGAGTTCTCCTCTAGCGGTTTTTGCCATCGAAGCGTACCGGTTCTCCCGCCGGCTTAATTCATAAAACTGCAGTTGTATTATAAGACGCGGTCGGTGTATCGGCCGGGCGAATGTGAGATTGGAAAATTGAGGGGACGATTGATGTGGTCAGTGACAAGCATGATCCGGATGGTCGGCCACCGGGAACCGGGCTCGGAGAATCTCCAGCAGGCTATGCACCTTCGATTCGAGATTCTGCTAGAAGGTAACCTGATTTTTCGACCAAACTCAGATCTCTCCGTGTCCCCCATCCGACTCCCTCTCTTCAGGTTCTCTTCAAAGAATGAGTCTCTAGCGCTCGACTACGGAATAATGCATTATTGCAGGGAGATGGCCACTCTGGAATTGTCGAGTGCATAGGATGGACCGTTAGACGGATGCGGGTAGGTTCGTATCTCCCTAGAGGGGGAATAAAGGGCGGGCACGAAATCGGAAGATGCGTTGGTAAGGTACGAGGTTCCCAGATGCGCTGGAGCGCGCGCGGTGGCCTCAGAAAGTGGCAAGACAAAGTGGCGCTCTCTAGGGACTAGATAAATATTTTCTTTAACGGGAGGAAAGCGCGCGCCGCGCGCTATATGCCATCAGTGAGTTATGCGAGCGAGCTCCTTATCTCGGCAAGATTTTCGCATTGCGTAAGCGGGGCACGGTTGCGATACAAGGACGCGATGTAACTCGACCCTTGCTCCTCACCGATCTGCCCACTGATGCGATTACGGCTCGCTTTCTTTGGCTCTGTGTGGCTGTATCTGTGTGAGCGCAATTCTCCAGTGCAAATGCGCGAGACGCTAGATCGGTATCGAGAAGCGCGCTCCGCGAGATACGGAACTCTCCTCTGTCCTCTCTCTCGGCACGGGAGAAGAGCGCAACGCGCACTTTCGCGGAACAAGACGTTCATTCTGATGCTCGAGTTTACGAGCACTGCTCCGATGCGAACCGCCCGATATCTACCCTGCGTCCATCTCATCTATTTTGACCAGTCCGTAAATTAGCTCCTCCACTTGCTCTGCGCGCCTCGTGCCAATTCATTGGAAACCCTCTGTCCAATTCTTATAGCAAAGGAATCTGGTTAATCCAAATTCCATCAATCAATAAATAATCACTAGATCGCGGATTTTCTTGGAAATTAGGCTGCTACGAATTCTGCAAAATCTACGATGTCTGCCGGAATCTATCAAATTCTGAATCCACTTCTAATATAATTCATCTAACAAAAAGAATTCATTATTGCATAAAAAAGCGCAGCTTAATAATCGCTGTCAATCGTCAAATGCGCAAAAAAAGCGCATTTATTAATATTATTAAAGTGTACAGGTGGTGTAAAGTAGCTTCTCGGCAAGTTACGATCAAGAGCGACATGTAGACATAGTTGAAGCGCAAATGTCCTCGGTGACGCCCCGTCTCGGGCGAAAAGTGCCGAATTGGCACGGATGAGGTCTGAGGAGGACTCGGTGCGCGTCGAGCGGATATCGGGGCCGCGGAAAGGGGAAAATTGGTGCGTGGGTGCCGGGAGCCGGCAAGAGGAAATACGTGGTGGGAGATGCAAATCGCGCGGCGCCCGGGAATAAAGCCTAATGGCCGCGTGTCCTTGCGGATCCGGCTGTGCACGGCGCCACGCCCTCCTCGCAAATTGACACTCGCTCTTTCGGCCTGCACGCCAGCGCTTTTTCCCTGCAGCTCGTCCTCGGCGCCGCGCCGCACCGCCGCCGCCGGTATAAAAAGTCCGCGAGAGACAGAGACGATAAAGACGTACCTAACGCACTAACGTAACAGGGCCGATTATGGTGTTGCTCGTGGGTGCGATTATGTTCGGGGGGAGGACCAGCGCGAATTCGTCTCGGGACGACCTAGTACTCGGGCGACGCTTCTTATATGGGCTGACCTGTCAAAAAGCAGCCCGAGTGACCCAGATCGAGCGCCCCAACCATTAATAATGAATGAACGAAAGCTAGAGTGACATAGGGCAACGACGATTTCGACTCGGAAACCGACAGTAAATAGGTGAGGCTTCGCTCGCTCGCTCGCTCGAGCGCCGGGCGGGCGGCACACGCCGATTAAGAAAGGAAGTGACGAATCATTAGAGAGGGAGACGCGCTCACTTGATCGTCAATCGAACAAACGCCCGATGAGCTTCCTGGTAATGAAGGACTGACTCACAATAACCAGTAGGAAGCAGCTGCAGCCGCGCTATGCTTGTGCAATTCAAGCGGGAAAAAGTGCCGCTTTCAGTATGAACCTTTCAATTAGCCAACGCACTCGCGCGCGCGCTCCGATCAGACTTCCAGGACGAGTCTCCGGTAAGAACAACCACTTCCCCTATCTCGTCAATTGCAATGTTTAGTGAGGCCGCTCTTAATAAACAACTGGAATCTCGACCTGTACCACTTCTGTAATTATAGTTCAGGTTGGATTAATTCCAAGAACTTGACAGTTATATTATCCCGGGGGCCCCGGGGCGGATGCGCAGCTCTCCATAATCGAAGATAGACAATGGGCACGGCAGGCACGCGCGACGACTGCCAATCCCCTCCTTCAATATACATAGGTACATAGTATGCGAGTTTCCTTCTCCAAAACCGAAGAGAGCCCTACGAGCAACACTCCGCTTGCTGATACGTAATCTGACACTTTCTACTCCCTGACGTCATTCGTGAGAACAAACTTATTAATACTCGAGAGCAGCACTAATGATCGAGACGTATGTTGTTGTACGTACACTAACAAGAGTGAAAAATCTCTATTTCCGTGGAACAGCGATTTCCCTCGGCGGAGTTGTTATGCCGAGTATATTAATAAAATCATGTGAGAGCATTGTCTGGGAGAGTACGAAACAACACCCCAGGAAAGATTTGCGCCAACTGACGCGCGCGATCCTGCGTGCAACGCTTGCGTAATTCGCGTTACGTAATGAACTGCGGTGCGGTGGCAATGGCAGATAGCGTCATCGGCTTTGTCCCCGGCTGAATATCGTTCACCTACTCGATTATTATCGCAGTCTGACCGTCTGGCGATTCTCTAGCGACCCCCCTTCCGAGGAAGAACTCGCCGGGAGACTCGAGGAAGGTTTCGCACTTGGCGATATCTTGCGAAAGAGCCAACTCTGTCACCAACTACATATTGCACAATATGTATATGTACCACCGGGACCCACTCGAGTGCCACGTTTTCCCCTCATTGCGAGCCCGTTGGTGAAGAAAGAAATGTATCGCGTGAAAGACGTGGGTGGGGGTTTTTTAAGTCCTCTCCTTCCGCCTGACTTTTGACAAGCTCGACGGGCCCAGCGAGTCCCACTTTGCACATGTGGATTGAGCTTTCCATTTGGCCGTGTTGTAGATCCATGTGAGTCATATGCTTCAAAGGCGCGCGCTCTAGTGAAGACATAAATCCGCTCGATTTGAATAGCGGTCGCTGGGCCAGCGGACTATTCGAAAGGCTGGAAGAGCAGGATCAGAGATTTCGAAGCAGAGACCTAGTGCTCCGGCTTATAAATCCTGGGATAATCACGCTGTTCGAGTTGGGTGAGCCAGGTATGAGCGAGAGAGAGCGGCATTCATTCATTATATGGCAAAGCATCGGCAGTGGTCACGCTTCGCCGATGAATTCATTCGCGCGACGCAACACTCGCCAATGAGCTAACAACATCCTCTGTAATTAAAGTACGCGTACTGACACTGCTCCTCAAGATAACTGGGACGACCAATGCCCTAAAGATCCTGCCGGTGAAATCGGCCGGTATTAATCTCCAACTATCAAATACCCGACTTGTTATCCGCCAGTTTCTCAGTATACGTGCTTCGGATCTCCTCCGGTAATCGAGTCGGACGACAAAACCTTCTACCCGATGAGACGAGATTCCTTTCCCTTGAAGAAATTGCTCTGGTTAAAGTCTCCAATTAAAGTTTTATTGCCAACAATTACTTAAGCTACGGAACACGTAACGATCGGCTGCGCTCCAAGCTTGTAAGCATGTAATTTATGGAGTCGTATGGCTCATCAAGAGGAATTATTCCGCTGCCGAGCGATAATCTGGCCGGCACATTGAATAGTCAAATTTACCGAGCCATAATTCCCGCGTGATTGCCCGGTATAGTAATAGTTATAATATACTCGATAATAGATGCCAAGGGTTAATTCGGTCGGCGGCTCTTTCTCGTGCGAAGCGTTGCGCTCGAGATGATCGTCGCATTCTCGTCGAGCCGTCGAGCCGTCGAGCTTGGTCATGGAGCGTCTAGGTGGTCCACATGAAAAGGAAACTGCATAATATATGTACGTGCGTTTTATTGCGACACGCAGGCAGACGCGTAAAGGAAAGGCAGCCGCGAGCGGCGAGTTCACCGACACGCCGGCGATCCCTAGTGATGGGAGCAACCCCGATACCACTGCACATCGACACCGATTTTACGCCCAAATCTTTAACTGATTGCTTTCAGAAGCCTTCGAAAAATCTCCCTTCTGACCTACGCACATTTCACCTTGGCTTCAGTGTTGTATGTGCGGCTAATTAATAATTAGAATCGAATGAAGATCGGCCACTGTGGATATAATGATCGTCTACATATAGCACTGTGTATATTCTTCGATACTCTTTCGAATTACTCCCAAGTTTTGGCTATGTCACACGTATAAAAGTTGTCAGTTTCAAAGTTGATTATCGCTGAAACGGTGGCGGTCAAATCCAAGAAGGTTTGGTCAGTAATTGCAAGATCGTGTAAAGATTAATACGGGAAAGTTTAAAGAAAAGTTGAAGAACAGTGGTTTTCTGCAACCAACTACCTTAAAGAATGTGGAGGTTGCTGAGAGTGGGAGAGATAATCCGATTGGTAGAACCGTTGGATATTGCAAAGGATTAATTGGCTGGCTGTCCCTCAGCGAATGATAAGCGGACAGGGTGAGTGGCATTATTCGTAGCATTATGCCAGCGGGGAAGAAATCGAGCTCGATAATCAGACGCGGCGTGCGAAGCGGGCCCTCGGCTCTGTAGCCTGTATCATGCCCATCACTACCTATGCATCCTGCAAACTCACGTACACACAACACCTCATCGAGTACACGGGGCGGATTATGGAGGTAGCGATCGAGAGCGGAGAAGTTGTTCCATTCTTTCTCTATCGTCCGATTCGATCTACAAGGACGTGTACCCTTTATCAGTGCTCGCTTTTCATCGCGCTCCTCTTTCTTGATTTACCGAGGCGAAAAGTAGAAAGTCACTTGCCTACGTGCGGACATACATCGCCGGCCAACAGCCAACTCTACCCCGTCGCTCATTTGCACCACGCATTGCGATCCGTCGATAGACACTGCCGCTCGTTTTTAGTCAATGCCTGAGAAATGCAACGGGGCCCGGCCGAATGAATTCACCTCAAGCAACAGGGTATACATATACATACATATACATGTACCGAAAGCGTGAAAGTCGCTGACTTAAATCGTGGTAAAGGCCACTTATGAAATCAGGCTTCTTGTTAAAAATGGGAAAGTTGGAGATTCTTCAATTTCTTTCTTCATTAGAGCCGCAGCCAGCCTCCATAAGGTACCGGCAGAAAGTCGGTCTCTCGAAGATCGCGGAGATACGGTCGGCAATTATTTCTCTTAATTATGCGAGATCGCTTTCAAGTACGAAAGCAAAGGCCCCGAGAAGTATTAACAATAAGACACGTAAATTATCAAGAGGCGGCTTTGCCGCCGCGCCGTAGCGTAGAAACAAGAGTCTGCCCGATGCATCCGGTCTAATAAGGCATTCGCTCGAGATGCGCGCTCGGCGAATCTCGAAATTGCTCGGCCTTGAGGGGCTTTTTCGTAGGACGCGCTATCTCATCGGTATGGGGGTCTTCAGGTGAGTCGCGTGAGATCTTCTGGTACGTGCGGTGAGCGTCGATATTGTCGTCGACACGTAAAGGAGGGGACCGTGGGAGGCGAGGAGAGTGCATTCGCGTGGGCCTGTATCCTGTGCCATGTCCATTTGTCCCGGTGTCCGTTTGGTTTGTCGACAGTAGTATGTATGCGCTGTCGCGCGCCCCGCGAGATTATCTTTTGGGTGGAAAACGAGTCGCCGTAAATTGTGCCGTCCCGCTTAAGATACCCCACCCTCCTCCCCCCAATCCACACACGAGGACAGCCACTTTCACCCTTCCTAATCCGAATCCCTCGTCGATCGATCATTCCCACTGATAAATATAACAGTTTCGTCTAATAGCAAGATGCACGCTCGAGGAAGCCACTGCTAATCAATAACTTCGACTCGTTCAATTCGAGAATCTGGTCGACTTGGGGAAGGACACTCCTCCATATAATGATTCCTCAATCAAACTGTTTAAAGCTGATGAAGCAGAGGATCATTCAGTCAGGGCTATCATGTCCGAGAGAGAGAGCGAAGACCTAATAATTAATTCGGCAGGTAATATTGAATTGATGAAAAATGTGGTTGAGTAACTCGAACCTATGACAATACGCCTTCGATTAATGCGGCTTTTCAATGAATACAAAGGTAGAAGGACGCAGAGGATGTTCGGGGAGAAGAGGACGGTCCACGGCTTCGGTAACAATGAGCGACCGATGTTCAAGGTGATGCTCGGATATGGAGGAACTTTGTCATGACAGAGGGGTCTCTGTTATCCCGGGTTTATACACCCGGATCATCAAAGTTTGCCGACATCGGCAGAGGCATTCGCGTGCGTGGAATTCTGCGCGTATTGTTGCGCCCGCTTTCATTCGACATTCCTTTGAAAGGGAGATTGTTATTACGTCCTACGACGCGTGCGCGCGCGCAGAATATAAATGGAGGCGTGAAGCGTCGCCCCGGGAAAACGAAGAAACCGTCCTACCCCTCGGGCTATAAATCACCAATGCCCTGTCACGAAACTCCCGCAAGAGAACAAGTGGAAAAAATACCCAGCATGGACGAAGGACTGTCATAAAGTTTTGGTTCGCCGGAGAAAATACTTGACACGAGTCTACCAAGAATGCAATAACACCGAAAGAAAGAAATGAATTTTTTGACTTGAATCAAAATGTATTTCCGATGACGTTCGATTGTCGTAAAGAAGGGAGGACAATGTAATCATATAATTCAGATAAGAGCCTCATCTGGCTGGAGTCAGAGTAGTCGCTCGACAATTGCAGTCGCTCTTAATTAGTTTGGCAAATAGGAAAGGATATCTGCCCTCCGGGGCCCGGGCTCTATTGCTACTCGTGGTAAGTTCTATAAATATGCCTCGATAAACGAGCCGGCTGCACGTAGTACCTATGGGGTTGTTGACCAGGGGTGGTCTTGGGTGCGGTCGTTCCTAATAACGTTAACAGCCCGAGCAAACGCACCACAGCCGTCCGTGGATTATTTACGACACGAAATCATATGCGCGATCGTCAATTGCTGGCATAGTACGAAATACTGCTAATGGGAAAGGCAAAGGGAGTATGAATATACCCACTCGCGTTTAATGTGGACAAGTTTTAATGTTGCATTGTTGTGTACATACATACAAGAAGTGGGCCGTCCACGGTTCACGCTTGCAAATTAACAGCCAACGAAAAGCTTGGCGCCGTAAACAATACGAATTGTTTAGATATAAAAAACTTACAATGCCTAATAGTGTGTCCTGTAGACTAATAGTGAGTCTGCCCATGTGTCTATTTAATAAAAAGAAGGTACTGTTGAGGATGACTCGGAGCTTAGCTTCTCCAGCGCGTGCTTGCTTCCGTGTATAGCGATCATAATTTGTGGAGCATATTTTTTTGGTTTTATTTAAGAAAGTACTTCCTAGCGAAGAGAACTTAGTCGATCATTAAATTACAATTTTACAACTGGGTCCTTACAAAATGGTGTACTTTTATTTTTACAATTCGGGCTCTTATCGCGATAAGTTAGACTACTTATTTTACAAGCACTAAGAAACGCACAAGATTAGATGACACACATCGCTGTGTTATAAATTTTAACGCGGTTATCGCGTTCGCGAAGAAATTCCTTAGAATCGACACGATCAATTGTAAGGAATAATCATCTCCCGCCGAAGAAGGCTAGTGCCTGCCTATTATACATGTCTAGAAAAAAGAAAGAAAAAAAAACATAAATCCGGGGAGGAAAAGGACGTAGATTTTAGTAGTATAGAACGTGTGTCTATTAACGAACGAAAGATGCTTGCAAGTACAGCAATAGAAAAAGTAAGTGTTAGAAATATGGTGATGACAATAAGATTACCCTCTACAATATTAGATTACTTTCTGCCATTACTACTTTTACATATTAATAAAAAGTTTGGCTTTACATAGTCATAATCACTGACAATATTCGTAGATACTTATTTGTAAAACGACAGTTTATTATTACTATGAAATACGTACATAGAGCGGTGAACGTAATATCTTCCAGGTGAACAAAAAAATCAATGGTTAGCGATAATGTACCTCTGTGATCGTCACCCGCTCGCCGGACACCTACCCGCGCAGAGCTACTCGTATACGATAACGCAAAGTTGTGTTAACCGAAAATGAATTCTCGCCTCGAACAATCTTGTATTGTCTACAAGAGACACGCATGCCCTACCAGTCCAGAAAACGTCTTGTGGCGGTAAGCGTTTATTTACATTGCAGCCTCACTTTACCCCATAAATGTAACGTTGTTCTCCATCTGGCAACTCTAGAATCAATCTTTGCCAACATCTTACTAGCGCTGTTCTGTGCTTTTACGTGCAAGTCTTAAATAACTCGTTTAAAAATATTATGCCAACCTATATTACTAATATATTTGTCCTCATTATTAACATCCTTCATCTCTTAAGGTCGTACCCGAACGGAGTTAAACTGTTTCACTGATAATAAAGTAAAATAATATTTTACATTATCATAATTGTACATTTCAATTGATATTCCGCTAGAACCACAAAACTACAGTTTTTTCCATAAATTATTACATATATCTAATGCACTAGTGGCAAAAAAAGTTCTTGTACCATGTATGTGGACCACACTAGCCCCAAACGGTAGCTCCATTGGAGCTATGCACGAAGTTTTTAAATAGTCAATACACTGCACCCACAGATTCTGTACAGGGTGCATACACCTGACATTGTGAGCGAGAGATAAAACATTTAACTATTTTATAGGTACATTCCTGCACTTTCGTTTCTTATTACGAAATGGTCTGTAATATGTTCACATTACTACTTTCTTCTTCCTCCTCTTCCTCTTCCTGCAAGTAAGCAATAACATTAACGATTCATTCATATTGTCGTAAAGAGTATGGGGAATTATGTTGATATCTACGTACCTCATCAAAGCCGAAACAGGTTTCCATTTCTTTTTGCAATTTCGGGTCGCCTTGACCTTGCGATTTATCCTCTATCTTTATTGTTGTTACTTCACCGTCTTCCATTTCGATTTCATCTCCTTGTTCGCTGCTTCCAGTAACAATGCCACTTTCCTGGCCAAGGGGATCCTGCATGACAATGTCACCATCTTCACTCGCGACGACAGCCATCTGCTAAACATATATTGAAACGTTGCATGAATCGATGTTAGATCTTTAAAGGGAGAAAAGTCCCACGAAACTTACCTGATCCGTCCCTTGGTTATCCGCTAATTGAATGACCTCGAGCACCACGTACTGTTGCCCATCGCTTCCTTCAACTGCCATCATGTCGTCCTCGTCTTCTTCATCCTCGTCTTCGTAACCTTTAAGTTTAAAAGCTAAGTAAGTCACCTATTTCCATAGCGAACAGATGGATATCACTCGATGCTCTATGTATAGATCATATCGTAAGCCTCCATGTGGTTGTTTGTCTGTACACATGATACAATTCGACTTTTAAACAATGTCTGGGAAAGCGAATATTGTGGGGTCTGACCTGTCATCACTTCGACTCTTTGTCCATCTATGATCTGGATTTTCTTTTGTCTGCCAATCTTAAGAGCTTGTTGCTTCTCTTGAAGAGAGGATTCTGGATCGTGGACTGCCATATGCCGAATAAGGTTCCCTTTGTGCCTGCAGAGATTAAACGAGTGTTCTTTATTTCTCTTGAATCAGTTGCACGACTTGTTGCACGCGTGCAATAGCTGAGATTCCTTAGTTTTCGACCTACCTAAATGGTCTCTCGCATTCGGGACAATGATGCGTCTTCTTTTGCGGTGGAGGTGGAACGTAAGATGGGTTGTGGTAGAGGTTGCAGTGCCGCTTGAGGAGCTGCTTCTGCCTGAACGATTGGAAGCAGTGGTCGCATTGATACGGTTTCTGATCGGTGTGAATAAGCATGTGGCTTTCCAAATGCCGCGCTGATATTGACGCGTACGGGCACAAATCACACTTATAACATTTTTCTCCCTCGTGGGTTTTGCTGTGCAGTTTATAGCTATATCTGTCCGGGAATGTTTTTCCACAGCGTTTACACTTCAGGGGCTTGTCCGAGGTGTGTAGTTTTTGTACGTGGATTCTGAGATCGGTTTTCCTGCCGCAGGTCGTCGGACACAGCTCGCATTGGAAAACGGGTTTATCGCCTACTAAAATAGGTGGCATCATTATCCGTGAAAGAAACAGGGAGTACGCAGCTTTTGCGTAGCAGGGACGAGTATCGTCTTTTGTGCTGGAATTGTGGAAAAGCTAAGACTTGAACTCTACACCAAGTTCAACATACCATTATGAATAAGTTTATGAGCTTTCAAACTGTTGGACTGGGTAAACCTGGCTGGACACATATCACATTCGTACGGTTTTTCACCAGTATGAATACGCAAGTGCCGTTTCAGTTTGAAGGTATCCGGACTTGCGTATGTACAATGCGGACACTGTTGGAAGAAGAAATTGTTTCCTTATTACATTCTGGACAATTTTTAGGAATTATCCAAGCCTTGGCACGCTGAAATGACTGAAATACCTGGTATGGACGCTCTCCTGTGTGACACCTAATGTGTCGCTTTAACTTTGATAACTCGACCGATGCGTAGTCACATTCGTGACACTTGTGTGGTTTTTCATGAGTATGTCGGTATCGAACGTGACGGACAAGTTCACCTAGAAAGATACACGCAATTACATATAAAATCCTTCGGCTACTGTTACCATGAAAGCTTTGATTTCTTCACTCACCAGATGTAGTGAAAGCACTATCACAAAATTTACAGTGGTGGGGCTTGGTCCCTGTATGCGTATTGACGTGATTCTGAAGCGACGCTAAGGTTTTAAAACCTCTTTCACAAACGCTACATTTGTGTGGCCGTTCTTCAGAATGTGATTTCATATGCCGCGATAACAGATACCTAAAGTTAAGGAACAATAATTTTATCTGATACTACTCCTTTTGAGCAATTCTTTTAGCAATAGTTGTGGATATTTACCGCTTTGGACTCGTGTAGTTACAGTAATTACACATGTGAGCTTGTGTAACGGTTTGGGATTTCTTGGGGAGGTACTTAATGATTTTTGATTTGTCATCTTCGATTTCCGACTCTGCAGGAACTTCATTGTCCTCATTGTCTTCGAAATCATAGACGGTAAGGTCTTGTTCACCCTCTCCTTCATCGCCATCTCCTCCTTGACCTTTGCCCTTTTCATCTCCATCAGGCTGCTGTACTATCAGTACATAACTGACCTCACCAGGATTTGTATCGGACGGCACAATTGTGACCGTCTGATAGGCATCCCCAGAGTTTATTACTACTTGATTATTTCCACTGTTGGCCACTTGTACCTGAGTAAAAATCGTGAGTTTAGCTCCCCCATCGATTATCATGCAGGATGCTTTCTACTTACATCTTCTTCTCCATCGACTTGTTCCAGCTCTTCGATCTCCTGATACTGTTCTTCCTGATTTTCGTCTTCATTTTGTACATCAGCCTCATCTATCTCCTGTATTTGCACTTGTGTCATTACAGGTGCTTCATCACTATTCGCTTGATAATAATATTGGCCAGATTGGTCGACAAAATACGTTCCACCTTCTTCTCCACCGGATAGTCCTTCCACTTGTTGCACTGCAGCATATTAGATTCCTTAGTATGCACAAATTACAACACAAGTACATCGCGCTGGGAACGTCTAACTGACGAATAATACTACTAACACTGTACATGTTGTAACTGCTCCCCTTGCCCGCCTTCTATCTCCTTGTTAAAAGTTTCCAAGTACGTTTGAATCTCGGTGACCGATTCCTGCCCCTCCTCTAACTTAATAGTTGCTACATTACTAGCCATGGCTGCTTCATCAATTCAGACACCTGCCGCTTGTTTCATTAGCCTGAAAGAAGAGGAATCCCTTGGTTTAACAGAGGCTCCAGCGGTTCCTGGTATGCTAAGCATAAACTTTCAGTGCCATTGCAGTATGAAATGCATGTGCACTCAAGTTGTATGAGTATCAGTGCACACCCTTCCGTGCTCCAAACAAGAAATCGACTCTACAGCAATAACAGTCATAACAAGGAAAACTGCTGCTCGCGAAAGAAGCGCCCGATTCTCCGATGCCGCAACTAGTCATACGGCACAACATTGTGTAGCTGGCGAGTAATGTATGCAGCACGTGTAGGTGAACTAGAACCGCAGCAATTGTAATTGCCTATTTGAAGGAAGCATTCGAACTCGATACGAATGAGAAAGGGTCTGCAGTCGGAGTCATCTTTGAGCACCGACGGGATCTCGCTGAGCGAGTGCATCGGTACGAGCGCAATCAGAGCACGCTCTCAAACGCGACACTGCACCAACGGCACCAACTACATTCGAACACGCGTGACATCTTACAATTGCAGCCACAATCTTGCCGAGGCCAGTGAAAACGAGAGTGACCACCGCGAAGCGCTTGTGCTCGGACCGCGCTCTCGGGATATTGGGCCTGAGGGCAGCGTAACGTACGCAGCGGCAATACTGTTTTGGAAGTACGCAGAGGAGACAGCCGACCGACTAGCCGACTACACTCGGGCAGCGAGCGAGCGCGAGAACGAGACTGAACGAGACCGAGAACGAGAGAGAGGGAGAGAGAGAGAGACGGAGAAAAGACGAAGATAGAGAAAGACTACGGCAGAAAGATGTGCGCAAATACGGACATTGTTGCAGGCCGATTAACGGTGTGATGCAGGAGGAGGCAATAAGAGGCAAGGACCGCGTGGTGGATTCGTGGAAAATCAATATTACCGGAGGGAAATTGAAAGATGCGGTGGGAAAGCGAGAGCGAGAGCGAGGGACGAGGATGCGCCCGCTCTCTTAGTCTACTACAGTGAAACGTAGCGCGGTCGGTCGGGCAGGCGGCCAGCCAGCCAGCCATCCAGGCAAGAGAAATGCTTGGGGAAACGAAAGCGTGGTGAAGCTGGTGGGTCGGCCTGGGACAGCTGGGTTTCCCGGTCGTACCCTGGACGGCCCAGGTCGAGCAGGGTCCGAGTGAGATAGAGAGAGAGAGAGAGAGAAATGGGCTATAGGAACGAGGATGGCGAGGATGGAGAGAGGGTACCGTGCGGAAGGGCGAGCGGGCGAGCGAGCAAGCGGCAGCGGCGGAAGAGCGGGCAAGGAAGAGGAAGGTGACGCCATGGGTAAAATGCGTGAGCGCGTGGATATACGTTTGGGAGCTCATGGGAGCGCCGAGGGTGCCGTGGATCGCGAATTCCCTCGCGGTGCAACGGTGGCCAGAGTTGCGCATTCTGTCGGGGAGCTTTTAAGACAACGCGGCTGCTTTCGATTTCAGGACACAGGGGGCATTAACGACAAAAATTTCAGAAAATTATCACCGTCGGCGCTGTCATCAATATGGAGGACGCGACGGAAGGGAATGCCGTCCGTTCTGCTACGTGCTGCGGATAACTCACCGAACTTGCGCCCTCCGCACGCGCTCCGCCGCCACGGGAACACTTCGATACTAGCGAAAATCGCCGCGGCGAGCCCACGATCCTAGTTTCACGCCACGCAAAGCACACTCGCGACGCGAAACCTCCAATTATTCGCTTACCTCGTAAACTTTCGATCATTCGTGTGAGGGCGTTGTGTAAGACCCGGAGGCCAATATGGCAGATCGAACTACGAATGTTCAAATGCTGCGCGTTGGCAGCTGCGCAAAAGAACGCGTCACTACCGTGTTTACACCGGACGACCGTCCTTTCGGATACTTCCGGGGCTCAAACCTCCTTCGATTCCGCTGCTTCCGAGTTTCCGGTCATGAGGTTCCCTTCGTTACTCCTCCCGTCCACCCTTTCCTAATCAGTTGCGTATACTTCACCGGGGATTCGCGTCCGATTAACTTCTTGGCCCCGAGTCTCTCCAATCATTTCCCGCCCGTTTCTTTTCCGGCTACACAACATTCCGCAAGTGCGCCAGAAATGACGCCGTCCCCTACGAAAGCGCGGGAAGCCACGTATCACTGGTGGGGGTAAATTAATTCGGCATAGTGGGGAGACCAACACCCATACCTATCCATTCTTTACATGGCAACTACGTTTCTCTGGCCCTGGTACATAGAAAGACTGGCACATGTTCATATTGAGAGCAGTTGCAACCCACTTACAGCAATTCATAAGTCCGTTCAATTCGGACATTGTTTTTGCATTGTTTTTTCATTCATCCAATTACGTCCCCGGCTGTTAGGGGTAAGGCATGAGAGGAATTCTGGGAAAATCGGCAAAGCAAAACAAACTTTTCTAAAATGTTTCTTTCAATAACATCTTTGAATGACAAAGTAGTGAATTATTGGGAAAGCATGGGACGACTCATAATGCACAGGAGATTCGCGGGAGTCAGTATAGTTAGAGTCAGCGCAATCCGCTGACACTTGCAGCCCTAGATTCTGACTGACATTACCTTGCACTTGCATACGCCTTTTGATTCAGAAAGGAGCAGTCTTTTCTACTCTCTCGCAAAATCAATTGAGATCAAGGATTGATTGGTAGAGGGGTGAATACAGTCATCGAGTAAAACAAATCACAAAATATAAGAAAGAGCATTCAGATAAATGTTTAGTGTGTTTAACACATAGACATGTATAAAATCTTACAAAAATAATGCTAATCTATTCCTGTATTTTTATAATCGTTTAAATGCATTTTCCCGTTTGATATATTATATGCATTACATAATTGTATATTATGTAGTAGAAAACGCTTAGTTAAGCAAGCTTCACTTAACCATTACTAATATTTGCCAAATATATTATATTTTACAACACCCCATAAGAAAAGTTCGAAAACAAAGTAAAAAGGAATCACATACTAGAACAAAGAACGGCCTCTTCCACGATTATTCACGAGGAACATAATGCTAACAAAATCGTGTTAGAAACATAAATATACAAAAGTTCGACCTCTTTTTTTAAATATAAATTGTTAAGAATATGTACTTATGTGGAAATTATATAGTGCGCAAGTTGAAAATATTTTGTTGAAGGTAGCTGCTGCACATAATTGGCTAAGATTGCATAGTAACACTTTATACATGACACGCGACATCGTCCTCGAAGACTCGCCTGTGTTTGAAATCCATATCGGTTGTGGAACTGTAAATACCGACTATTCCGACGCAGATCACCAGTACTATAAGCAGCCAGATTGAATATTTTATAACAGTAATGTCATGCCGTGCTTCAGCAATCATCTTCTCCAAGTTAGATATCTGCAATTATTCATATATGTAGAGATATGTATATGTATAAATGGATGGACTAGGGACTATGTAGGCCTTCAATTTCCGCATACGTGCTATAATGTTTTTTCTTACTTTGGAGGAGAGTACTGCATCAGGAGTCCGATCGCTACTCGATGTACTGGAGTATAGCGCGGATTGCGATTTATGAGTTTCACTGTTCTCGATATCGCCATCGCATACTAATCTGTGCTGTTCTGCTGCTTTTCCAGACTACGAGGGAGAAGCGTGTAAATGAAAAAGGTGCACATATAATCACGAGTTAATGTATAATGATATTGTCGGGGGCGTATTGAATTCACCTTCCAGAGAGCAGCCAACTCCTGCGAGGTTGGATTTGGGGTTTTCAAGGGAAGGCACATAACTAAAAACCTATCCTGCAGGAAATGCTTGCGAACTGTATATCCAGGCTGCAACACTACTGCGATAACACGTTGTTCCTGCGGTTGCAAAACTCCCAAAGTTGGCCGAACGCGGAATTTCTCGGGTGATGTGGTTTTTATCTGAAAGTCACATAGAACATATATTTTAAAGAAACATATCATTTTCTAGTGGATCTCGTGAATTTGTAGAATCAATATCTGCTAGTACCTTAAAAGATAGGGCCTTATCAGTTGTTACGTTTCTAAGAGTGATGCTTCCAGCAATTTCATTGTCTGTCTTTGTAAATGGTATTGATTGAGGTTCTACCAACAATACTGTAACAGGTAGACACAATTTAATATCAATGACGCTTGGATTTAGCAGATGGATACATACATTTGTCTTCAGACTGGTTGGTTGCACCAAAACCAGTTGGTGACTCTTCTGTCATTGGCGATCCCTCTGCAAAATGAACCTACAGACCAGTATAAATAAACGTAAATGCACATATCTAATGATTAAAAATATTTCTATGCACCTTTTTATTATTTAAACTGCCATTCATTGCCCCGTCTATGTCATTTTTTGCTTCCGACACAAAGACAAATGTGTACTCATTGTTTCCACCCCAGCATTTGAGGGCCTCATTGGGGTCTACGTATTCCTTCAGACTTGTCTTATTGACAAACTTTATTTTTGGCACCGCCTTAGGTGGCAACCATGTTTTAATCAGTTTAAATGCAGCGTTCAAAACCCATGGCATTTCAAAGACAATGATGTTATTTAAAAAATTTGGGTAGTATGTTTTGAATAGGCCAATGAGGTACTTTGTCAATTCCATATCCATATTGGAAAGTCCAGTTTCACTCATATCGAAAAATAATGATATTTGGTTCCCATTTGTTTGCCTACAACATGATCCTATGACATTTTTGCTTGATTTCTTTCCAGTTTAGAAGCTTGTTACCTCTCTAGTCTCTCGAACCAGTAGACAATACATTTTTGAACATCCGTAAAGTCTTTGGCACCCTTAATGTGCAACTTGGACTTTATTATAAACAGTAGTTTGCCATCTTTGTCTTGACCATGGGCAAAACAAAATCCTTCTTCTAAGTAGTCTTTCCTAATATTGTCTTCTGTGATATCTACAATTGTAATTACATAGAACCTTGCAAGAGCAATTTGACAGTAAAAGAAACAGGACAGCTGAATATTCAGAGAATTCAAGTGCATACCGTTGGCTCCAAACTTTTTCCTCCAGGTACAAGACTCCCAGAGCATAGTAACTGACTCTTGTAAATTCCATTCATTATGCTCAAGGAATCTCTTAAGCCAGTCATCATTAGTTTTTATTCTAGCGATATCCGCTGGATGAAAACCTTCTGCAATAACAATTTTAATGCAGTTTTTAATACCATCTGTCGTTCGTCCAAGTTATTGCATTACAATATCGAAGGATTATTACGGCGACCTGGTCGAAAACATTGCTAAACCATAGGAGAAAGGAGGAGTATAGAGCTCAAAAGTAATCTGACAATTTACCGTTGCTCCCTGTAAAGTCGGTGCGAAGCCAGAATACATTGACCTTTGCACAGATCTCAAGATGATGTTTCTAATTGTTAGACGTGTACATGTACATACGAGGGGACGCGTAGGAGTAGGAATCCGATTAATGGAATCTCAGATTGATTTAAAGAAAGTATATTAAATGATCTGTACACACTGGCATCGGGTGGTCCCTCGTCGTCCAATTTTTTAAAAAACTTCTCGCGTAGTTCCGGAATCAGCTCCACCCGTTCTTCCATCGTCGGTTAACCTGCCGATGATAGATGACACTTTGACCCACTTTGACCGGCACTACTCACTCGGCCTCCCCGATAGGCAAATGATACTTGTTTATCCAAACGTCTGATCAGTGCGCTGGTAATCTCGCATGCCGATCCTCTGGACTCGCATGGACTCGCTAGACTCACTCCACTCGCACTTTAGCCTGTTTGAACTTGCCTTACTCAAGTTGCTTGACCATACCCACTGATACCCACTCTACCGAGAGGATCCAGATACACCCAGGCCAACCCAGGCGAAACCCGTTTATCGCGCTATCCTTCGCTCGGAGGCAGACGCAAGTCGTCGCCAGTTGAAGAGAATGTATAGTATCTGCACATTGCTGCACATGCCTCTTCCCGCATATATTACCACACTAAAGCGGCAATAAATATTTTATAAATATATAGAATATTCATTGGTAGTATATATTTCATCACGGCAATTCATTTAATTGTAAGATTACTGCGAAAAGAATGCGCCGGTGGAGCGGTCCGGATGGTCCGGATCACTCGGGATAAGCAGGATTAAATTAAGACTGTTTTCAATCATCTTACAATGCGAGCAATATATATATATATCTATATATGTGTGTGAGTACAACATATATATTTAATTGATTTATTCGATCAGATTCTGACAATTGAGTACTATTCCTGTGTTTCATTACTTCGAGGCACGCGGTTTTGTACACAATCGTATATACGGATTTCATGCCTGTTATACGGACGGAGGAAATCAAAAGGGAAGAAACCATGATACGCCAGCTTATCGACATTTATACACATTGCAATATAATGCAAACATCGTGTGGACTGAAAAACTGCGGGAGATAATCAGGCCTTTCACGTGTTAGATAAAGCCACAAACCGATAACAGCGATTCGATTAGTTTTCTGGCAAATTAGGCCGGGAGAATTATGAAAGTTGGACCTTTCTTTGTATGAAGTACAATGTTGCGATTTGCTAAAGAATAAATCACACAAATTCTCATTGATTATTGGTCAAACTATGCGGTCCATCATTTACCTATTGTAGTATGATTAATCGATGTGCGATTATGTCTAGTCAGTCGTTTTGCGAAGTCTCCTGAAAATGCACGTGTTGCAAGCATTGCTCTTATGAATATTCTATGTATATTAAAAAATCCGGCCTGACGCATCAGGCTAACAGGAGAGGGTTACATACAAACGAATTAATTATGGTTTTTTCAATATACATGCACACTTGGGTGCGTTGTATAGATATATAATATACGGGCATTAAAATATACAACTAGTTGCATATCGTATGACAATATGTATATGTATATACAATATTTGACATGTCAAATAATCCACAAGTATTTCTGCATTTTCTCTTTTACAACAATATATACTTTCTGGTCAACATGTAACAAAGGCGTGAAATATGAAGATCTCAATTTACACGAAACAAAATTCTTGGAGCATGAAATAGGTACGCGCGATTGACTCATATTATCCACTTTACCAGCACGATTTTTACAATCAGCTCGCGATAACACAGAGCGGTACAAAAAGACAGGCTTCTCTTTCGCATTAAAGTTACTTCCATTATGGCAGCATTGTCGCAATACCGCATCCGTGCAAGAAGACTTGTTTATCCTCGCCTTCAGTATCGTTATAATAGACATATGGATACATGAGTGTATATATAACCCAGTCAGTTGCTACTGCTATAGTTAAAAATCATATGTATGTACATTTACACACACACATATATGTATATTTATATATATAGATATATCAATATGTATGTGTATATCTATAAATACATGTGGGGGAGGAGGGCGGGCTATCCCATTTCGTTTAATCTGTCATAGTCCACTCTCGTATTAATAAAGGCAACACTAAACTTGAGCAGGCATACTAAAGTGTACTTTCTTACAACAATGCGTATTATGGACTGTGGAACTCTTTATACAAATTCTATTTAGAAATCAACAAGCATATACAAATCTTCGGATCTTTACATGCGGTTACGCTAATCTTATGAATCAGTCGCAGCTATCCGTACTAGGTAATTACACACTGTGCAGTTCTCATAATATGTACCAAACACGTCTCGCCGTAACTTCGGAGTTAGTGTACACTCGAAAAAAATTGCCTTATTTCAAAATTAGATTTGCAAATAGCCCTCCGTACATGGATGCTATCTTAAAGTGCCTTTATTACATTAGTTGTAGACTAGGTGAGTGGATTAAAATGGGGCAGCCATTGTGAGTATATATCTATTCCAGAGTTATAAAATCCTCTTAAATGGCACGAAGATGCCATAAGAGAGACTCTGAATTTCAAGAATAATACAGCGGTTGAAGGCATCGTTTGTATAACACAGAATTAGTTTGTATAAAATATTCAGAACACTGTAACACTCAGATGCCATTCAAGAGCGCACCACTGATTAGTACTCGGTTAATGAATTGTCCTTTTATGAATATTCATACTGTCTGGCCGTACGATTCTTTATGTAAAATGTATTTATTCTAATCGGTTTTGACATCCCCATCAGACGGCAAGTTTGTTTTTTCATCACCTATACATCTCGATAGCGGTAAATTTTGATCAGCAATTGGCTACTTATTCAATTCGTTCGCCTTCAATTATTTATAGATATCCAAAATATTTACAACATTACCCGCAGGATCAGTAAATTCCTGCTCTTTTGTTTTAAACTAAAATTCATCCTCTCTTAATAGGAGAGGACAAATTTTCTCTCTATATAATCCCTTGCTATAGCTCGCAACAGTGTTACCGACTTTCCAGCTGATTTCGAGTATCACTAATTCTCGAGATTCCTTCCTAGTCGGGGGTTCAATTGCTTTCGGGATTCGGCTCTTTTTCACCCTCGCCATCGCCCTCTTCGCGAGTCATGCCTTCTATAGGGGCTGGTGTGTCCTCGGCGTTCGACATACTCGATGATAATTGCCCTGAACCAGGCTGGACTGATTGCGGACCGTTGTGCGCAGCACCTTGCGGGAAACCCGTCTCCGCGGACACTAAATGCGACGGCATGTGGGGCGATGCTGTTTGCGACTTCCTACTCTTTTCACCTTTTCTCCAAAGTGTTATTTCCTGGAAAGATCGGATGCATTCGTATATATAAAAAAACTATCCTACATCTTCCCTATCTTTTTCAATATACATCAAACAGTTCAATGCACCTGTTGTTTGAAGTACCGACGATCTTCTTCATCCATAAGAACTAAATTAAGGTAATACCTAACGCTGAACTTTTTGTTAATGTCGCGCATGGTAGGTGCGAGGTCATAGCCTGCCAAGAATACCCTTATAGGAATGGATTCTCCTCTAACAGGCGCTCCATCCATTATTTCATATTTGGCTATTGTGTCATTCTCCGTGAAAGTATGCGGACCTGAAAAAATATATTCTAATTATTCTTGTAGTACCACTGTGGAGCATAAATCTTTACAAAATAAAATGATATTTCCAATGCCTTTAGCATGCATGGAAAATCCACTCAAATTATAATCAACAACAGCCACTTTTTCATAAGAACAATAGAAATCTTTTCTACTATACCAGAGCCAGTCGTCTCCCTCTTAATTATGGCAATCTCCATGTGTTTGATTTTTATTCTAACCAGCAGAAAATATATCTTTCCAACGATGACATCTTTCAAATGGTACCTGGAATACAATTATCGGAAAATAGAAAAAAAGCCATAACACCGCTTAAAATAAAAGCAAATGATATGCTTACTTGCTCTTATTGTATTCAAATTCAATATGCAGACAGTCTTCAATTCCAACTTCCATTTTAATAGGATTGTTCATGTCTGGATAGGAACTAAGAGTATGCACAACTAATTCAAGTTCTTTAACAATATCACTGAGCCTCCTAACAATGGTCACTTTGAGGAAATATCTTAGCCGCACATTCGATCCAGTATAGCTCTCGAATGGCTTTTCTACATTTGGAAACTCAAAGGTATAGACAGTATTGTGTGTTAGTTCTCCTGGCCTAGCCAGCCCTTTAACCAGGCTTGTAAATTCATGATGATTTCCCCTGTCATAATACAGTTCGATCTGTCCAATGAATTCTACTTTCACACCCTGATGCTCCAATTTCCCGGCTTTCCTCAGACTGATATTAATCTGTAACAAGATGCAGCCTGTAAGTAACAAGACTTAAACGTATACATGTGATGCATTTGACTTGCTTAATTGGATAGGTCAAATAAGATGGCAACAGACGCATTTATGATACTGGAATAACAGACATATATTTCGTCTTAGCATCTATATCTGGAAGCCATGTCGAGCATTAATACTTTTGACATGTGTTAAAAAATGAGAGTATGCGAAAGCAGGAGAATTGTGTGAACCATTGAGGGCTAAGTCGAGTACTGGTTCAAGGTTTTTGTAGTAGGTTGGTGGTGTCATTAACAGTTGCCGCCTGACCATATTGGACAAAGTGGTTATTTAACAGGGGCAGCACACCATCCGAACGTCTCAGCGCAGGATGATGTTGGGCGAAAACACTAATTTTCTTACCTTTCCGGACACCGTTTCCCCATCATAATAGAGCAAGTGGCGCTCTTTCTTGCCATCCTCGGTTTTGATGTCCGCAGTCTTGCGACTCTCGGCACCGTCCAGAGTAATCTCTATGTCAGCGGACTGACCGAACCCAAAGAAACTCTAGGGAAGAAGGAGATTTCGAAGGGAGTGAGTAACACTATGCCGAAGGTTGACGGGAGTGCACTTGGAGGCGGAGAGCCAACGGCCACCTCGAGCAACATACCATTTTCCGTTTAAAAAAAGCTGCACCCGCAAAGGAGGACTGTCTGCTTACTCGTAGCCGCTGTCGCGCTGATCTCGCCGCTCTGCGTGATCAATGAAAAATCCTCGGAGGCAACATTTCTTCCACAGAGAAACGAGAAAAGTTGGGTTATTTTTTGCTCGCTGCCTCCCAAAAGTCACAAGTAGCCAATATGGCTGCAAACACTGCGGCCCCCACCCCGGCGTTCGCCTACTGTCAAACTTGCACTCGCTGCTCTCCGTGTTCTCTTGCAGCGGGAACACCGCGCGCTGCTACGTTTCAATCGGCGAGATCAAGCTGCTTTCACGCGCATCCCTGCTCGCCTGATTCCTTTGACACCCAGTTGAGTAATAAATAGTGACGACAGCCTGTAAACGCGCTGCACACCGGGTGCATCAGGCTGCATTGGGCTGCATCTCTCTCTCTCTCTCTCTCTCTCTGTCTCTCTTTCTCTCCCCCCTCCCTCTATCTGGCGCGCTCACTCACTGGCCCTGTGGACGGTGCGGACTGGTGCGGACGGTGCGGACGGTGGACGGAGGACGAAGGAGGACGCCGGAGGGTGAGTGCTCGCGTGCTCCTCGGGTGCGTTCGTACAATAGTGCACACGGGTGCACTGTGAGCGATATGTGGTGGAATGTGGTGGGTATGTCCGCGGAGAAACGTTGACGTTTAGGATCCGTCCAGAGATCCGTCTAGCGCAATACACACGTGATAACGCAGGAGGTGAACCTCCCGCTGTCCGATTAGCTCTGTGCTTGAGCTTCGGCCCCGTTATAAGCGCGTTCTAATAAAATCCCGTAATTGCTCGTACGTAATCGGCATAACAAGTCTCTTTCCCGCGGAGCTAGTCTGCCGTCCGTCCGCCCGCCCGAGACTGCCCGAGAGCCCGACTCGTCGCTTCCGATTCCGAGAGAGAGCCGTCATCGCGCAATCTATCCGATTTGTTCCCTGCTTCTAAGTCGCTCTCCTGGACTATACACACCTCAACATGAGCTCGATCGATGGGAAGACTATTGTTCAAAGTTCGATGAACATAGATTTGAATAAGTGTAAGTCTCTAATGATGTTGTTACCACGGGACTTGGCTTGCTAGCTAGGTTGTTACTTGCTGCACTGTTGTGCTTTCCCCGCTCCTCCTCGACGATCGAATCTTTTCTCCGATCTCCCGATCTCTTCTCTTCCACTGCTAATTCCCATCCGTAGTAGGCAGCATTGATTTCTGTTCTAGGACGAGCAGGATGTTTGTATTGGCAAAGTGCAATAGTGGTACTCCCTTGTATGACTGAAACTAGATATAGGGGTCCAAATTCTAATCATAAGCCATGGATTATGATTATATTCCCTTTCATAGGGAGAAAGATATTCACAACAAGTGTTGTGGCGGAAAGCTTTGGTGCATTAAGGTATTATTCCAAGTTCAGCTGTTATTCAGAGTATGTGACGACTAAGTGAATTAATGCTTAATCTTTCTCTAGGATATTTGTGGCATAATATGTGTCATTCTGACGTGGTTTCTCATTATTTATGCCGAATTCGTTGTGATGGCAGTGATCCTTATTCCTACGATTAATTCTTTGTACTCTAGTTTAAATATGGCTATATTCCAGTCATTAGCATTTTTAGCCTTCGCTTCACATTTAAAGACAATGTTCACTGATCCCGTAAGTACATGGGCGTTATGTTGGAAATGTGCGAGATAAACCAGAGGATGGCTGCTAATTTCTGTGTGTAAACAGGGTGCTGTTCCGAAAGGCAATGCTACTAAAGAAATGATAGAACAAATGGGATTTAGAGAAGGGCAACTTATTTTCAAGTGTCCAAAATGTTGTTCCATAAAACCGGACAGAGCACATCATTGTTCTGTCTGCCAAAGGTAACTCCGTAGTAGATAAACTTCCTTTTAGAGTATTATTTACACTAATGACATTAGTCACTTCTTTTCACATTCCACCTTTATATCCAATTTCCACAGATGTATTAGAAAAATGGACCATCATTGTCCATGGGTGAATAACTGTGTAGGAGAGAATAATCAAAAATACTTTGTACTTTTTACTGTAAGTCTACCAAGGATTGCATTACCGCAATGGTACTCCGATAAGCCTCGAATAACACGAGTTCACAGTGTTTCTGTTTGATTTCAGTTCTATATAGCAGGAATTTCCCTGCAGTCCTTTTTCTTGTGCGTGCAACAATTCACTGCATGCGTTAGACAAGAGTGGAAAGAGTGTTCTACATTCAGTCCACCAGCAACTGTTGTGCTTCTACTGTTCTTAGCATTTGAGGCTCTGCTTTTTGCCATTTTTACTGCTATAATGTTGGGAACACAATTGCAAGCAATCTGGAACGACGAGACTGTATGTACAATAAGTTTATTATTGACGGAGCTTGCGCGCCGAGCGGTTGACGATGTTTTTGTGATTTTTGTAGGGCATAGAGCAGCTAAAGAAAGAAGAAGCTAGATGGGTTAGAAATAGTAGATGGAAGTCCATACAAGCAGTATTTGGTAGATTTTCCATTGCTTGGTTTTCACCCTTTACCTCGCCCCCCAACACAAAAAGTAAATTGGAATCGTACTTGTGTTCCGTATAAGTTATCGTAATATGTGACGGCATCCCAGGGATATTTAATACATGTAAATATGAAGCAAATGTGATGTACCATGAATCCATATAATATTATACATATGTGTGCGTAAGGATATGTATCTGATTGTGTTCAATTTTGGCATAATATCGAAGGTACTGTATACGAATGGAGGATCTCTCTGAGAAATGCAGTATACCATTAACTTTCATACAGCCAACATTCTTTCGGCAATTTCATGCTTGCTATTATACCTACTGGAAATCATGTATTCATCGTGATAGTACAAGTACTAAAATAGAATAGTTGTGAATGCCACGAAACGGAGTAACACTTATATTTTTGGTCATGTATTATGTATTTTCTTTAGATATATTTTATTGATTGTCATCATTCGTAATGAAATGCCATATACTTAGAAGTGCAGATGAGATATGTCACAGTATGATTTGTGCTTTGCGTGAAACTGTGTGTAAATAGAATTCGCGATGAAGAGAGCGACTATATTCGGAAAATTGTGGAATGTTTGTAATTTTATACTATTATCCGATGTCTCCCTTCCGGTAGATGCACCTTGCAGCTGTACTTAAAGAAATGCCGTTAGCGCTTTATCGTCTATCTTAATCGTCATTTTGCGTCAGTTTCGCCCAGTGATATGCAACATAAATCGCCTATTTATGGACTTAGAAATGTATACCTCACCGTACTGTAATTGCGCTTCTATATCGCGCGAATTACTTTTGATATTTGATTTATCACTATCAGTATGGCTTTACTGAATAAGCGCAGTACGATACTCGAATACGATTGCACATAGTCGCACTGGCGATCCTCATGACAATTCGTATGTGCCGTGACGACTCTTCCCATGATATTGTATCTACTACTAAATTCCTGCGGATCTTGCAACTGACGTTTCGACACTTTGCACTCTTTCCGGAGATGAAAGTTCACGCACTGTGATATCGAATACACTGCCTTTGTTAAAAGTAAAACGCGGTACAAAGGTCTTGGAGCCTGCTAACGTTAATGTGATATACTTTTTTCTTTCCCTCGAAATTGAACTCTACTTATAGACAATAACTTCGGTCGTGTGGTCATTCCGATCGAGAGGCAAACAAACTTCGTCACGACATCCACAAGCCCCTCTGACTATGTATAACAATATTTTTATTTTACACATTTATTCTTCGACTCTCTATGTACATGGTGATGTCTGATTCTTTGTATAAATAAACCGTTGTACAGTCTTTCTTATATATGTATATATGTCCATGCTGCTTTTCACTTTGGCACAAGTTCTCGGCCGCATCAATCATCCCAGGAATTTCCGCACGCGCATGTATTTTATCACGCTGATCGCGTAAAATTTATGTCTGCTGTTTATAAACCCCCGCAAGAGCAGTCATTTCATACGTAACTTTAGAAATTTGTCAATATATTTTAGTGCTTGCTACCAATTTCTAGTTTAATATCGAGCTCACACCAGCCCACATTTTAATCTAGATTCATGTCGCGATACCGCGCGGAATCATGTGCGCTCGAGATCGAATGCTTTCTAATTTTCCCAAATTGCCGCCCGTTTACCGCATAACATTCCTTGCTGTGTGCCAGTACATAATTTACTTAGACTGAGAAATATCGCTCTGTTCACTGAAACTGTGGTGGAATCGAGTGTTAACGAGTATTCATTTTATTATACACGTGTGTGCGGTTGTATATACCCTTGCCGGGAGAATGCCGAGAGAACTGGTTTCACAGTGGCGATACAAGTGCAGATCTTTAAAATAAATTGGAATCTGCCGTCGACTTTCATCGTCTTCCATTAGGTCCGAAAAAAGTAACTTGAGTAAAAGTGGTAAGATCAATATACTCCGGTGCGTACAGTCGTGGAGATAGGTAGGACTCAGCCGCTAACTACATATATAGCGACACGTTAGAATCTTCCGTCAGCTTTATCAGAGGGGGAAGGTTAGTCATATACTCATTAAAAAATATTACGTTGACACGATAACGAGGCCCGCGTGAATATTAAGATATCGGTTAACTGCTGCTGACTTTCGCAATTAAAGACGAATTAACTTCTTACTCCCTACCTTCCTCTTCCAGGAAAGAAAGTACTTAGTAATATAGTTTTGATTGCAAGCTCGTGTGTTACTTATTTTGTCAGGTATAGGAAACTCTATGATTAAAATGTCGAAAACTGTAGAAATCACACTTAATTTTGAATAGTAATTGAATGAGAAACGAGGTTTAGATTGCGCTCGAAATCGTATGACTAATGAAGATAGAGGCTGGTAGTCTGGCTGGATGACTGTGGGGATTCAACTGGCCGACAGGACTAATCGCTTAGAAAGGGTCTCACTTGTGCAATGAAACAAATAGCACTCGTTATAACAGTCCGCTTGGAAGAAGTTGGCGAATTACACGGCGGCAGTCGTTCCGACAACTGAAAAAAGTTGGAATGCAGTGTTCTCGAGTCAAAGAGTCCCGGCTATCGTATTGTTACTGCAAAAGGACACGAATCGCGTGCCGCCTACCACTCTATAGCTCCCTAGCAGGGTCTTTCTCTACTTTCATCGGCTTCCGACTCTCGACTTCTCGAGCGGCGGCCGATCGGGCGGCTCTCTCGAGGCGTTTGCGAGCGCGGTAGTAGCTACATACTAGGTGGACCTCTCGTGGGGGTATCACCTTCGTGCGGCAAGGACATCAAACGCACAGCCACACAGAGGAAACGTGTGTACACACGAGCAGAGCGGCGGACTTGGCGGACTTGGCGGACGATCGAGAGCGAGCGACGCCGAGCTGCTGCTTTCACTTTTACTCGCGAGACGTCTGCCTCCTTACGGTAAGTCTGAAATATTGAAAACTTGCACGCCTACTCACTTGACGTATATTGGTTGCTTCCCTCTGCACTCTCGCGGCTGGGAGGATCCGATATCCTCGCCAATCACCACGCCACAAACGCTTAGACGCGCGTTTCGAGTTCGTGTGTTCTCGGAGGGAAAAACGCGCACGTCGCGGCGGCAACCGGCTTTCATGAAGGCAGACTCGCTCGTGTTTTAAAGAGCCCGTCGCCACTTCTTCTCGGTTTCTAATGGAAAAATGATAAATGAAAGTTATATACCAAGGAACTCCGGAGATTGGCCGATAAGGATCCTTATGGGAGAATAATGCGTAGCGACGGATGTACGATGGTGTGGCTGCGCCGGGTTCATCCAGCCGTTAAATTTCGTAAACGCCTTGTTGCATGAGAGCGACGCATAACCGTAAATAAGCTTTGCAATTCAATGAACTTACTTGCACTTAACTCAGAACGAAAGCCGGGACGCGCAATCGCCGCGAAAGAGTGAGACATGTGTCTTGGAAAGTGACACTGGCAGGAAGCTCGCTCTCGAAGCGTTTGGAGTTTTAGAGTTTCGTGATAAGTAGATAGGGTCGCGGGACATCGGAAACCAGCCTTTTTACTGACTTTTAATTCTGTTTTTCTGATTCCTTTTTTACGCATCGCATGTAATTCCTCGCACGTATCTCGAATGCGATGCGCCGATTGGAATGCCGACAGAGAAAGATTCTCTATTAAATGCAGCTTGAATATGGTTTGCATTCGTTACAGTTTAAGATCTGCTCCTGGCATGATTTTTATCACGACAATTTTCGGACCTCGCCTTTTCCACGCGCAACCCCGCCGCTTTTCCATAGTGCATCACGCACTTTTCCAATCACGACATGCATGATGAGAAGAGATATTTCACAGTAGACTGATACGAGTGGTTTAATACTCGCTTCGATAAGTAATCTGCATTTTTCTTACAGTTCGTACTCTCATCTCCGCATCTCATTGTGAAGGAGGGAAAGTCTTGGACTTGTGCAGAATGACCTCAAAAATCGTTTTTCTTCTATGGGTAATTAGCTGGTCACATATGACCAATACGATGTCAAGTTTGAACAAATTTAAAGGATGCTCTTCCAGGTTCTCCTGCTCTCGTGCGTCGGGATGGATGCTTTCCCATACGACCCTAACGACAAATCCTTGAAGGATATCCTCCTGCCGGAGGGACAGTTCGAGGCTTTCTACTTGAAAGGCCAGCAAGAAGAGGAACAAAATGCAGTGCGACCGCCTCACCTTCACGGATCATTTAATCAGTATCGCAACCCCGCCTTGGTCGGCGTGCCAAATAGTGCGGCGTACGGTTTCCGCTTTGATGGCAAGCGGCGATTCAACTACGATTAGTCGGTGAAAGGCGGTTTCGATGGTGCATGTATTCATATACAATAAAGGAACTTGATGACGTGTACGTTCGAGCGTCACAATTCGACTCAAATGGAAGAAAGTCTTTTTAATCAGTTGGCCGACTTATTCTTCGTTTCCTCTCCTAGTTTCCATGAGATTCTGCAAATGTTCTCTTCGTCAAAAACGAATCCTGACGAGTTGGGCTTTTCAGTACACTGGACCCGCAGTGCGGCCACTTGACTTCTTCTCCACTCAGGAGTGAAAGAGCGTTTCGGCGGGTAGAAAGGAAAATGAACAGTAGCTTATTACTTGCCTCGAATACATGTTTATATGCACACATGTATCAAATATTTATGCATACCCGTAATATATATCTCGTGACGCTTTGTAAAGGCTCACTTTTGCCGCAACACGATAATCCTCTCGGCACTTTTACTCTCACCGAGCCTTTTTCCCAAAGCGGCGAGCCGCGAGAGTAGAGCCATTTGCGCGGTGGTGCGATGATCACGTTCTTTATGTTTAATAAATATGTCAGGACCAATCGGCCTCTACTCCGAACTCTCCATCGATTTGCTACCGAGAGATTTTCTCCAACATGACGCGCGCGGGTCAATCATTGCAGCGTAGAAGGTGCATTATTGCAGTTTTTTCGATACCGCAATCATGGTAGAGACCGAGTGCTAGCGATTTCTAATTGATTCCTTTTGTATCCGGCGTGATAGACCAAGCAATTCCTCGCAACTTTTCATTGGAGCTCTGATTAATTCTCGAGTGCGACACACCTTATTGCGATAATGACTCAATGTACTCGTCCGTCGTAGGGGGCGTTGAACGATCCCGGGTGTCATGAATTTCCTATCGCGTAAGGAGAGGTTGCTTTCATTCGGAATTAATTGGCTGGCTGTGTATAAACAGGTCCGGTGAGAATTCTTGCTGCCGGCGCAAGCTTGGTATTCCATCTTCGTCGGGCGCGAGCGCCGGCGGTCAATAATATTAGACATTTAAGTAGAAATGTTGTTTTCTCGAGCGACTTTCCATCCCCGTCGGCGGGACAGCCATTCTTGTAACGTTCATCCCAGAGGCGGGCATGCGGCCAGACGGCAATTAAACCAAAGCCTCTTCAAGTAGGGAAATTCACTTTCATTAAGCCAATGGCCTTCGCCGCTGGATGCCTGCCTGCCCCCGGTGGAATAGAATTTTCGTACCCCGTGGGAAGCTCTAGCTCTATATATACATACGGCGAAATCCTTAGGCCCCAGATACTCTGCTCGGGACGGTCGCGTAGCTCGCATCCACGAAATCTCGGCGATCCCTTTCGACAATCGTCTGGTAACGATTCCCCCAATCCGAAACATTAGGCCTGCTAAATATCAATTGCAGTTTCTCGATTTTCCAAACCTTCAATTAACTCATTATTCAAGTTCTAGTGAAAAATTGGGGATCCTTTTCAAAAGTCTATCTGTGAAAAATATTCATTTCCACCTACGCCTCGCCGAATTTCTCTTTCGGTAAAGATTCTGAAGATCCAAAATAAAGATTGAAAGTGTTGGTTTTCCTTGATTCCACGCAGGGAAGAAATCGAGAATCATCGAAGCGCCGTCTGCCAGTACTCCAGTTTCTCGACGCCGGCGAGATCGGTATAGCTTTTTCGAGAGAAAACCACCGATACCCGGCGAAGCCTACGTGCATCGATGGCATCGGATCCAGTTCCGAAGTGCCCGTTCTAGCGGCTCGGCGCAACCTTTAAAAGACGGGGATAATATTGCCGCGGGACAGTCGCTCCCCTAGGTACGATCGGTGAAGTGATCTAGTGGGATCTCCAGTGTGATCTAGACATGAGGATCGCGTGTCTAGTTACGGTGAGTGGATCGAGCAGTCTTCAAGATACTCTCCAACGTGAACAATGTGGATTAAGAGCCTCCTCTAATCACTGTGCAACGCGCAACTTTGTGGAAATGATCGAGCATACTTTCACGACGTTTTTGGTGAATCTTAGTGCATCCTCCGATTATCGTTAATAATGTGCCAACTTGTCGCGGATTAGAGATTCGCCCCCCAATTTAGAATCATATTTAAACCGATTTATTAATTTCATAATTTTACCTATTTCTCGGTTCGATGTATTCTTCTCCGCAATGATACTCGTGTTTACTCATGCATAGATGAAAATTGTGCCAATCTTTCCAATTCATTTCGTTATCGTTTAATGTTGATGATATTTATTTCGAACCGCAGGAGATTTTACAAATCGATTACGAAACTACCCATTGAGATGGGCATTAACTTCTGCGCGTCTATGTGTCAACAAATAACCATTGAAAATATTCGGGAATAAACTTAATGCTGAATGCAGTTTTTGTGAGTACAGGTGTGCGCTGCGCTGACAACCATATTATGCTCTGGCACGGTGTCATCAGTGAAGAGGTACGTTAATAAAGGACGGGGAGCTTAGACCCCGAGATTGAAGACGCTGTCATTTGGTTCCTTGTCGCCAGATATCAGACGAAGGATTACCGGGTGGCAGTTGAATCGCGGAACTCGAGCCTCGCATCCGACGTGAGCCGCCATCCCGATGACTTCCCATTCCTGCGCGAGATTCCCAGTCGAAGGGCTCGCAGGGCTCACCACGTCCAGGTCTTTCCGACGAGACAGTACAGCTCGCGAGGTTTGACTCGAGCCAGGGCAAGAAGACAGCTCCGAAAGCTGAGCACGAGGTCTCTCCCTATATCGAGGTCTCTGGATGTCTCCCAGAATCAAAACCAAATCGAGAGCATTCAATCCCCGGAAAGTTTCGACGACGGCGCCATCCACATCGAGCCGCTCTATCGAATCTCCAAGAAGAAGGGCATTTGGGACTCGTTGATCGACGTTCTGCGTCGTGTCGTTACTCCACCCAAGTCACATTTGGGCCCACTGGTTGGTCCGCTGCATGTGCCAGGCCTGGGTGACAAGGTCTACATCAGATTGCTCGAGCCACCCGAGTCGAACCATCTTGTCATCAAAGTGGTGACCCATGTACCGCATGAAATCGAGGCTCCTCCGCATCACCCTTCCCTCACAACAATAGTGAAGAGTGCCGAACCAATATCCATCGATCATCATTCGTCCGTTCTCTCGAGCGATCTTGCCTCGGAATCGCCGGGACACTTGCTGCAAGTACACCCGACGTCGGTCGACTTGTCATCAGACGGTCTCCCAGTTCTTTCGAATCATCACCCCGGTAGCTCGGTTTCTCCCCTACCAGATTTTCTCTCGAGTCCATCGAATCAATATCGACAGGTTCATCAACCGTCGTCAGCTCCTTTCTCGGCGGACAGTCATGCGAGCACCTCCAATCAGTATCAACAAGTCCATCAAACAAAACACCATTCAGGCTCCCATCACTCGGACAATGCGCCGAGCTCTTCGAGTCATCACTATCGTCATGCACGTCCGATATCGCAGTCCAAGGGACCAGTGAATACCTCGAGCAAAACTGTCATGAAGATCCCGAAGAGCATGTCGGCCATGTATAAACCTCCCAAGGAACTCGTTCGTGGTTCTAGGATGTTCAAGGGCAAGCAGAAGCAGAATCATAATTCACCCTCACCGACAATCCAGACTCTGTCATCGACGAGTATCCCGCCCACCAAAGATCCCAATAGTATTCAGCACAAAGTTCGAATCGAGGAAAACAGGCAGTCGCCATCATCGACGAAAGCAACGAGTATTTCATCCCCCCGTCCTCCGCAAGCTCTCCGCTCCGAGAGCCGGGAGCCGCATTTCCACAGTAGTGTTCATTTCGAAAACTCGGACTTTAAACCTTTCTACAGCGAGCAATACGACCCATCGGCAATACATCATCACTATCGGCCGACTCCGACGGTCGAGATCCAGGAGTTCAATCACAACGACGTGCTCAAGCCGAAGATGACTCAACCGACAATCCCCTTGAATCCAATATTCGCTGATATTCCGAGTTCCCCGGCGACGAGGGTGAGTCGCGTGGTAGCAATGGAAGGTTCGCCGCCGGAGACACACATAGGTAGTGGGCAAGCATTCGAGATGGTGAGGGCACCTACCCTTATACCAACTTACGCTCCCTTCATTCCCCACCCTCCTTTTACTCTTCCTCGCGAACCGATCGACATGTCACCGACCAAGTTCAATCTCTTCACCCCGATGGACGAACCGCAACCAATTCAACCAATCCCTCGCCCGGAGAAGCCGATTAAGAGCGACAAGGAAGTCAAGTCTGCTTGGAGCACTCCTCATGGATCGTCCAGGGTGAGCGCGTCACAGAGTAGAAGCAACAGTTCCTGGGAGTCGGTGAAGACGAAGCACGTAGATCACAGCAAGACGGAGACCAGGGTCGGCAAGATTCTAGCTAATGTTACACCGACGCCCAAAAACTTGAGGGCTTTCGAGTCGTTTGTTACTTTGGCCAGTGTTTCGCCAAGTGTACCTCCTACGATTAGAGGTCCTACTGTCGTGCCCTCGGGTAAACCTATTAGTGAGGCAGCTGCGATTCTACCATCAAGCAAACCAACGATTCTGTCATCGAACAAACCTCCTGCGATTCTACCTGCGAGCAAAACACCTACGATTCTACCTGCGAGCAAAGCTCCTGCGATTCTACCTGCGAACAAAGCTCCTACGGTTCTACCTGCGAGCAAAGCTCCTACGATTCTACCTGTGAGCAATGTTGGCAGCAGCAGTCACATGATTCCGCTGACGAGTCCCGTGCGGAAAGTCCCTTCGCCGAGTGGGATGCCACCAGCGAAGAGATCCGAAGGAAAGGACGAGCCGAAATGCCTCAAGTGCCAGCAGCATTCAAAGGAGAAGAAAGTTCCGGCGGTCACGGAGCATCCTAAGCCGCTCGACTCGATTTTCCACGAGCAAGCCCCTTCGCTCACCATGGGAAAGACGACACCGGCCACAAAGGTGTCACCGGCTAGTTCGAGTGGCACCAAGCCGCCAAGTAATGCGGCAACGAGCAAGCCGGTACCGATAAGTAGTACGACTAAAAGGCCGCTGCCAAAGAGGCCGTCGGTCGGTAGTTTGTCGCAGAAGTCGATGCCAAGCACCAGTCTGAAGAAGGCGAGCGTCAGTAGTCCTACGAGGAAGCCAGGGTTCCTCGCCCATACGACGAGGCAGTCGCCAGTAAGCAGCAACACCGGCAACGTCACCACCACCACGAGGAAACCGCTGTTACCGCAGTCCGAATTCAAGAAGCGGCTCGACCAGTGGAAGAAGAACCGGAAGGTTTGACGCGCGGCGTTCGATGCCCATTTGCAGCGGCGCTTCCTTCCTACATGATGAAATCTCCTACTTTTAACTACACACACACACACACATACACACATGCGTTTAAGATGCTGTTAGACCAATAAGCTCCAGTCAATGTACGCGAGGACGATGCGAGGCAGATATTACACTAGAACTCTAATCCCTCCTTCCCTTAACAGTATCCGGTAATATCATTCATCGTTAACACAATCGCAGTACAAGCAGTTTATAGTTGTTGCGGCAAAGTGTCAGGTAGTTGGTTGCAGAAAACCGGTTTTCTTAAGATTTTCTTTAGACCTTGAGACATTAATCTTTCCACGATCTTGCAACTACTGACCAAATTTTCTTAGACTCGACCGCAGCGCTTTCGAAGTCTCACGACCTTAAAATCGGCAACTATTATACGTGCGACATATTAAAAGCCCGGCAAAAATGTTACGAGTCCTTGCGGAGATTATTATGTGGAGGTTTAAAGAAATTCTTAAGAAAAGTGTTTTTCTGCAATCAACTACGTTAATTAAGCGAGGCTGGGGTCGTGCGATCGACCACTGATTAAATATCGTCACGCGGCCAGCTTTAGATCCCGAGTAATGGACTATGTCGAGAATAAAGGATCCCGCATAGTTTCTTGTTGTTAGCTGTTTTTATTTAAGTCTAGTATATATATATATATATGACGGACGAGCAGGAGGCGGATCATTGACTTGTAGATTCGGCCGGTTGCACGTTGCGTGCGCGCTGCTCGCCGAAGGAGTTGTTGACTACCAAGTGCTAATATAATTTAATTATAACGAGTTCTTTCTACATATCGCCTGAAGCTTTATTTGTCCGACGAGCGCGCATTGCGCGCTTCGCTTTCACCGCTTGGACGGTAACTCGACACTCGACCGCTCCATTTTTATCCCGCAATCCCTCGTCGCTTATTCGCATAATTGGAGCGACTTTCCTCCAATGCACCGCCGGATATAGAGAGATACATATATACGCGGTCAGAGTGCTGTGATTGAATTCTAGCTGATGCATGACCGGTGGTCCCTCTTCTCATCGAGCAAGCCTGATAAGAACCGGCTATTTCACGAGGTGCACGAGCATAACGATACTTTCCAGCGATGGAAAGTGAATCTGGATATACATGTATATATGTGTGTGGGTGCCTTTAGCAACGAGCGCCTCCGAATTGGATTCTTATCGCAAGAGATCCAGAGAAGATGCCGAGCGATCCGAGAGTGGAAATGGACTTTCGAAATGCGCGACTCGGTGATCACGATTGTTCCAGAGTCTCGCAGGCTCCCGCATTACTCGGATTCGACGTAGCCGTGAAATTAGTGGCTAGCGAGAATAAGCAGGTTTACAGGTGTGCGACACCATGGCGACGGCCACCTTCACCCAACTCCGGGTCCCCATCTTTGCCGCTGCTTTCCACCGGTCGACAAGCTTCGCACTTTTAATTTAATTGACCCAATCATCCGTCTAATTAGCTCCACTTGCCAATCAAGAAAATCATTGCTTCTCGAATGGTCGTTCAACGAGAAACCATAGAGCGGATCATCGCCAGCTTTCTGTAACTCCACCTACCATCGCGGAGCCTGTCCCAATTAACCTAATGGTTTCGGGTAGGTAAATCTCTTATTCCAGCGCCGTCAGGACTCGAGAAAGCCAGGAGGTATCGCCGGAAAAGGGATGGCGACTCGTGGCCGGCGAGGAGAAGTCGATTTAAATGGACTGGCGTGGCGTTTGATAGCAACGGGATTCTATACTGAGTAGAGAGCTGATATTTTCTTCGGATTCCTGGTGCTTGTAGCGAACTTTTGACTGACAGACAAAACGACCAAGTTTCGTCCACTCTGCCTGTGGCTTGGACGGGTATGGCCAGCCGGTTTTCAATCGGGCGCTGCCTTGCTCAATCTATCAGTGGCAGCTTTCGAGTCGAAGGTGCTGGGCTTCGCGTATATACACCCGCGGACTTTCTTACGGTTTATGCATCGCTGGCGAAAACGGCGTGGCTTCGCACCAGTCTATCCACAAACGGCCGAGGATCGGCGTTAAAGAGTTTCTTTTGTAAACCTGCCGACGTGATACACAAGAAGAGCAATTCACTTTCACCGGGCATCCAATCGAAAGCTGATTAACAGGATCAAATTTTAATGCTCAATTAATGATTTCTCTGAATGGTCTTGCCGCCAACCTTGCCGTTCCTAACTGACCGATAGGGAGCTAATGCCAATCTGTCAATCGCCAATCTCGACGACATCGTAAGCTACTTGACTATTTCTTTCACCGTTGCTTTTGAAACCACCAAAATGATGCGATATTTCGACAAAACATTAATATTTACAAAGAAGCGTTCGTAGTTCAAGAAGGTGTGTCTTATGTGGGTCATCCAACTACTCCGCGCTCTTTTTTACATTTTAATGTTTTTGCCGAGATTTCTTCTGTCTTGACATTGCAGTAAATGAAACCAACAATTATTCTATCATCTTATGGTCGATTAACCTGTAATTATCTGGAGTGTTGTTAATCATCTTTGTCGGCGGAGCCAAACTGTCAATAAGAAATCAAAGATTGTTAAACCGAATGGCTTTGTAATTAGGGTCGATTACAGACTCCAATTGGTTCTGTCGGCTTTCGCTGTCTATTACAGTGACAGTGGATGCATGCATAATTCCCCGACTGCACCCGCTTGATTATTCGCGCGTGTGTACACGCTGTCCAGTACTTAAACGATTTCACCTCTAATTGCGCATATGTACGTGACTTCCCGGGATTTCCCCTCGGTCTTTTCCACGGATTGCGGGTTGTTATAATTGCTCGCCTCCCGTCGGTTAAAACTGCCGGAAAGCGTTCAAGTTAATTAGAGTTTTTGTAAGACGATTCTATGACGATTCCCGTCCCGTAGCCGGCGCACACGAATCTCCGTCGACAGATCTCTGAAATATGTGGCAGTGAGTTGTGTGCAATTTTGCAATGTGGAGATTGTTGATGGAATCAAGGATCCGTGAGATGATTCGATGGCTATCTGAGAAAGTCTAACAATGTGGACTCAAGCTTTTCGTAATAAATTTCCGAGTTCGGCCGTTATTGTTAAATAGAATTGCATCTAATTTTAATTCACTCCGCGCCAATTAAGTGGACGGATACGGGAAAGAGTAAAGGAAATGAAACGCGCATTTGCAATTAGAGATCGCATAGTTTTCGCGCCCTCCCCTCTGAATGAAGTCTGGGCGACTGGCATTAGGCGCATCCAATTACTGGCGATTTCGTTATGCCGTGGTGACTGGTTATTCGACTGGTTCTTTTAGTTCACCGATGCAGGATAGCTGCCCGTGACCCAGACTGGCTCCGGCCGTGTTGGCACGCACGGTAATATGAATTTACGGTGCTTGAGTGCAGCAGGCTCGGCTTGCGCCACGGAAGTGCAATCGCCGTGATCGGCACACACCTCGCGCTTCCTGAAAGGTGGCCAGCTCTCAGTCGGCCATCGTCGGCCAGCCGAGTGACCACGGATTTCCCACAGGCAAAAGTCCCTCTTCAATTACATTTCTTTTCCAAAGTGTTGCTCGAGAATTCTTTTCCGTTTGCGTCCTGTGTCCTGTTACAAGTTACAAGATGTCGTTCGCTGTGAGTGGAAGAGGACTCTCGTGGCCAGCCGGCGTCGTCTAGTAAGGATTAGTGCGAGAGGAATGCGAATCTCCCGCACGCCTACACGCAATTTCTGTGAAACGCTATTAAGGCTCTTAAGTGCGCGATGGGAGTAGTGGACGATGGGAGTGGGATGGTTAATGCCACGTTCGAATTAAGATCTCGATTTCTCGTGCGGAGTCATTAAGAGAATGATTATAAGCTGCGAGCGGGTGGCCCCGAGGGACACTGGCATTTCTTCCCTCGGCGACGCGACGGCGTGCGTCGTCTCGAGATTACACTTGTTAAGGATTCGGTGAAAAGGATCCAGTGAAAAGTCTCATTGTACGCTTACTATCCTTGAAAATTCTCCGCCCCGCTGGATCTCGAAACCCCGTGGGGCGGAGTTTCACGGAACACTTTGTAAAGCTGGCGCGATTCGCCTCGGTTATTTCTACTCTCGCGCTATATAAACCGAACGATTGTGTTTGCACGCGCAGATGTACAGTAGCTTCTTCTTCAGTGAAAACATACACACTCCTCTCTCCCTCTTTCCCTTTTATTGTTTTCTTTCCCTCGGCGCATAGAGGCTCAACGATTGCCGAAAACTTGGCGAGAGTTCTTCTATCGAAATGGATAAAAAGCTTCTGGTAAGAACGTTTCCTCGATCACTAAAACTATCGCGTGTAAATCTCCACAATTTCTAATTGAACCCAATCTTTTTCAGTGCATCGTTCTGTTGCTGGTGGTCCTCGCGTTACTGCAGGATAACGTCGAGTCGTAAGTAACCGATTTTAATTGAACAATGAGACTCCAATCTTCGGATTTTCAGATTATCTTTGATTACCATCTTAAAATCAGCCAGAGCGAATCTCTGCTTTCAGGAAGAAGGTAGTGATACATGTGCCGTATCGCGTGAAGAACGTCAAGCACACGCATACCGTAATCAAGATCGTCCCGCACCACCACCATCACCATGATCTCCATGATCACGAGGAACACAAGCATCCCGACGAGGACGATAAATACGAGTTCTACCGGAAATAATAACAGTTTCCTCCAGAGAAACACCCGGTTTCTGAGTTAGAAGACAGTCATCGAATAGTAGCCACACCTAGATTATTGTAATAAAGTCATGTAGTCCTAGGTACAAATAATAATATATTTATTCATGAATGCTCGTTTCACCGCTCGTTTGATTCTCCCTGTCTGGAATGTCCCGCAATACCATGACAACTTGTCGCAAGACTTCTCATTCGTTTAGATCGTGTTAGAATTATTACCCGGCCAACCGGCTGCAAGACCTCGCGCATAATAATATAATTATGGAGGGGCACGCTCCGACTGAATACCCCCCCATTACCACAATTTTCTAAGGAATATACGCGGATTGAGCTATAAATTACAAAGGGCAATTAAGTTTATACTATGCTGCACTGGATAGTCATCTGCGATATGCGCCATAAATCCTTGAGAAGCACCCGGCGGGATGCATTTACGGGTGTTGAATATGGTTGTAAGAAAAGCAGCATCAGATCAGATGTGGTCCACGATTATTATCGGAAACGCTAAATACAGATGTACGCATAGTCTACTGAAAGTTCTGTAAGTCTATCGAGTTAATCTACGCACGTTTATAGCTGAATTAAATGCGAGAAATCGCAAGGAGTTACAAGCTTAGATTTGCCAAAAGGAAGTAATAGTAAACTGAAAGAGGAAGGTGAGAGCGGCTCAGTGTGCAGGCATAGGATGAATAACTTTTTTAGATCTATTATTGAAAGTAATATGGATAACGTGTGCTTGTGTAGGTGGAGTGTTCACCATGACAATGATCATGACCACTGGATTCGATTCGTTGGCCTGGAGATGGTGCAAAGCGGTACCAGTCGTTGAACCATCAGACACGCTGCATCTCCTGAGAATCGCGAAAGCGTTTAGTGCTCCATAAGCACCGTCCAGTATCCATCGCCGCTTGCAGATCAGCGACGATAGCCTGATGCATCGATCATGCGGAAATGTCGGATATAAAGGAAGGAAGCTGGCACTGAGTGTCAAACGGTGCCGGTCTGATCCTAGCGACACTTGGATCCAGATATATCTCTCGCAATGGTAATTGTTTCTTCTACTATCGACCGTGCACAGTGAGAAATAGTTTTGAGTGTGGTATATTGTGTAATGAGTAATAAAACATTTGCAGAGGCCGCTTGTCTGGTGTTCCCTCGTTATCATCGCCGGCGCGATCTGTAGCGGAAGCGGCGACGATGGACAGTAAGTATAACGTGCGGATCCAGTTAAATTACAGGCTTTCGTACATGCACGCTTTCTGATTTAACCGACATTACATATGTCAGGATTGTTCTCGCCCTCGCTAAAGTAATCAAAGGACATATTGTCTCTGCTCCGTAGCGTCCACTTCAAGATTCACGTACCGGATGTCGTGAACCATCAGATCCACACAAAGACTATCTTCGTGCATGTTCACAAGCCGAAGCCGAGGAAGAAGCCTGCGAAGAAAAAGCCACCGGTCCAAGATCATCATAAGGACGAAGAGCATCACGAAGAGTGGAGCTCGTGGAGCAGTTACGGTCATCACGAGGATCACGAGGATAAAAACTCCTTCGAGAAACATCACACCGACAGTCATCTGGATCATCAGGAAGAAAGAACTCGCCAGAAAAACGAGGGCGGACAGAAACATTACCCGACTTCGCCTGTGAATTCTCCGAATGACGAATTCCAGAAAACGTCCCACAACGATCTGCCTAGACAAGGTCACAGGGACTCCCATAAGGTGGAGCCTGAGAAAATTCCGCCTTATAATCACCACTCGGACTCTCACTCCCATTTCCCACAATGGAATTCGTACGATGCAGAACAGTACCGCCATTCTGGGAATCGCGATTGGACTCCAGGAAGAATGGTGGAGTTCTCCCATCCCCCCCAGTACGCAGTTCACGAGAATGTTAGGGATAGGTCGAACGAGGTCGAGCCTTACGAATACCAGTACGAAAAGGGCTACACAAAGGGATTGATCTCCCAGAGCAAGCACTTGTTCGAAGACCAGTCGAGTAAATTCGAAGATAGTAAGCACGAAGAGAGTGAATCGAACGAATCGAACGAGTCGTACGAAAAGGACTCTGTGGAACGAACTCATGCAGGACGCTATCTTGTTGATGATACTGAGTATGAAAATTACCTTAATCATCGAAGAGATAAAGATTCTTTTTCGCGAAGGTATAAATAGTACTTTCAGTTATATTACAAAGTACTTATACATTAGCTCTTCATTAATGTCAATTCATTGTTATGTCATTGATACAAAAGCGTTATTGCAAAAGTGCATTATTGTCAAAGCGTTGTTGCAAAAGTGCATTATTGTCAAAGCGTTATTGTACTAACGCATTATTGTATCAATTCATGCATCATTGCCAAAACGTTATTGTACATACATTGCGATCGTAAAGAAGCCGAACTAAACAAGTAGTGAAAGGGCAAAACTTCCTTGGGTATTAGCACTGACATCTGTATGACAACAGCACAAGTCGAATTTCGGACGGAAGTTGGAGTTCGCGTTAGGGTGAATTAAGTAGAGAATTGGGGAAGGCCGTGCGAAGGCAACGCACCCTCGTGACCGAGTAAACTGTATCTCGTCCTAACTGGTCCTGGGCCCTGACCTAGGTTGAATTCCGATTAAGAACGGGAGCAAGGTCATGAGTAGCAAGGACGCGCAGGCTGTCAGTGGTGGGAACAGTGCAAGACGGCGCAGCTGTTCTTGCTCTGCTGTGCTGTTCAACCCCAACTTAGTTGCCGCACGCGCACTCCAGTGCTCAAGATTCCTGTTGGAGTGATGTCGCTTCCTTCGCTCTTGCCTTTTTCGAATTATCCATTGCTCAATTGTATTACACGCCATCTACTGTACTGTTTTACACTAACTAACCAACATCGCGACTTCAAGGAATCATCTTAGTTAGAATATACTAATTATTATTAAAACTTTTCTAAGTGTTAGTTTCTTCCCTTCATTATCGTTCAGTTTTTGGACCCATTTTCATGTAGGAAGAGCGAACTCTATTATGGAAGGAACAACTTGGGTTTGGGTACTTGATAAATTCATACACACACACACGCACACCCACACATGTATGTATAAAGTGAAGGAAGAGGGTGTGATTCAGGTACACGCACAATTTATTGTAAGCGGTGACATGAGACAATGTACAATCGCGCCACATCGGGCCGCGTGTGAACAACAACAGTGGTAAAACGAAAACGAATGAGAAACAGAAAGTAAAAACAAAACGAGAAAACGTATAACGAGAGTAACGGATATTTACACATCACTAAAGGTTATGCTTGCGACAGTGCGACGAGAGACTAGGACGAGAGGTAAGAGAGAGGGGTGGTCAGGATGTACGATAAGTCTAGAAACTAGAGTACATAGACGGGAGCACTCCCCAGGAAAGACCGGTCAAAGTAAGAGAAATGATTATGCTGCGATAATCTTGGCGCTTACCCCTAACGAAAGCTATACGTGTCGCAAATGTGGGGAGCTGCTTGCGTTCGCTTCCTCGAAGCTCCGCGGAAGCCGTCGCTCGTCAACCAATTTACAATTTACATTTACAAGCATCACTCTCTTGCAATCGTTCGACTTTTTGATTCGACTTGCTCGACCGGTTCGACAGCAATTGAGGGAACGTGTTTTGCCGCTCGCGTTTCGGCATGCCAAACCGGCAGGAAGTTTAAACACGGCGAGCGTACCGGTTTCCTTCCTTTCTCCGTGGGAATTGATTGCCAATTGAGCGGCGCAAATTTTAATGCTCCCGGAATAGTAAGATATTCCCGTTGGCACGCTTGATTGATTTGCTAAGTGGTACCCTTTGGGACTACCAGCACTCGTTAGTGAAGTTAGATTCAAGTTGACGGTCGCGCAAGTCCAGGGTTCGAAGTTTAAGCGAACGTCGAACGATAGTGGCAACTATGTGATTCTTAGAGAATGGGCTCACAAACTTGCCACTGAATTGCAATGAGAAAAGTATGCGACCGTTGACAGCGACAACGCGTTCCCTCTAATGGCTGGCCCATTCTTCGTGGCCGCCGCCGCCGCCCCCGAATCCTCCGCCGTATCCGCCACCCCCGTAACCGCCGCCCCCGTAACTGCCGCCGAAGTCGTATCCTCCGCTGCTGTGCTCGATGCCACCGCCACCACCTCCGCCGCCGCCGCCGTATTCGATGTGGCCGCCGCCGCCGATGTCGCCACCGCCTCCGAAATCGTGGCCGCCGAAGTCGTGTCCGCCACCTCCGCCGCCACCGCCGCCCCCGTGGCCGCCGACGTCAATGGGGTGGCCGACTGTGTAACCAAGCACCTCGTACTTGTCGCCACCGCCTCCGCCGCCATGGTGGACGTGCTTCGTGATCGTGTGCGTGTGGTGGATCGTCTTGATCTTGTAAGGCACATGGATCACCACGTGGTGGCTGCGGACGAACAGTGTATTCCCATTAGGCATCGATCCTCGCTTGGAGCGATAGGCATTTCAAGGTGGAAAGTAGCCAGACAGAATTGCTGCTCAAGTTGCAATATCGCTCCTAAAGTAGATTATTGCAGATCGTGAGAGAAAAATTAAACGGCGATCCTAGTTCAGTCGGTGGAAAGTGATTGTTGAAAGTTCGCAGTGACCACGCGGGCGAGCAAGATCTGATGGTTGGTAGTACGCAAATAGTTGCAATCTGTATTGTTCATCTTTTTGCGAAAGAATCCTTTCTTATTCAAAAACCGTGCATTTGAAATTACCCCAGAACGTTCGGAAAAGCATCCTTGGTGATATCATTGCAAGATAGTTTATCGATCTTTCTTGGAATAATCAATCAGTTTCGCCTAGCGATGAACGAAGAAATGACCGTCATTTCCGAGGTTCGTAAAGCGTAAAGATCGGCCAATGGCTTGGCACTGAAAACGCAGGAAGTGCCACGGCCTATTAAACTTTATGACACACCGGCGCCGACATCGCTTTTTCCAAGCAGTTTTCCCAGGCAGCAATTCATGCTTTACTACTTTCCATGCTTGTACCGCTAATGAATCTCGTAGAACTTACTGTCCTCCGCTGTGTCCGGCAAGGACTGCGTTGAGAAGGGTAGCGGCCAGAATAATGGCCGGCTGTAAAATGAAATCTTTAATTACTAACCGGCCGCAGTAATCCGCGTAGCTAGAAGATGAGAATCTCAACGTAATTTGGCACATCACTGCTGGACACTTTCTACCCAACCACCGTAGAATATTTTCTCGCATTAGTATGGTCGATTACCGATTTCATGTTGCCAGCTAAACACGATCACCGCTCGTTATTCTAATTTATCTTAACTGCTGCCAATTTATATTCATCCTTTCATCACGGTTCAAGGGACTGCTGCTTTTAATGTCTTCCCGGCAGAGAGTGAAAACATTACGTAACAGAGCCGAGTTGATAATAAGAGGCGGTTCTCGGGAAAAGGGTGCTTTTAATTATTCTCGAATTTGATTGGTAGAAGGTTCAAGTGGGACTTACCAGAAGGCTGGTCATTTTGACACTCGTAAAGGGCGAAGCCCGCCTGAACTCCGATAACAGCTAGTCCGAAGGGTAGGACAATCCAGACGGGCAGGTGTGGCACGTTTACTAGGTCGATGAATAGAGAAGACCGGCGTTTTGCTTCCCGGCGCTCTCGAGGACGGTCCGTTGGCAGTTGGCGGTTTAAGCTGCGGTTTTGATCTGTTGGCTGTTCCGAAGACGCGTGCCGCTTTTATACAGGTGCGTGATTGGAGTCGGATAAGAATGAAAGGGAGTCTTTTGCGGGCCGTGCGCGAGAGACCGCACGTGAAAGGATCCCGGCTAATCGGCTAGGAGACCAAGCAGCGGCGGCGACGTGGCAAAAACCGGAGGACCGCCGCTCGGTAACCGGCCCCTCCACCAGCTTCCTCTACCCTTCACCACCAGACACACACACCACACCTTCTCGCCCTCTCCGTCGCCCTCTCCGCAATCTCTTTCCCGTCCCGTCACTGTCTTTCCTCTTTTTCTCCTCGGGCACGCCGCCGATTCTCTAGCGTAGCACCGCTCGTCTTTTTAATGAAAGCCGGACGTCGGGTGAACGGCCAAGATCAAGATCAGATCGGCCGCCTCGTAATACGAGGTGGGTGCTCTACCATCGTTTCACTTGTCCCTTGGACCTGGAAGCCACGCCGCGGCGCCTATTTCTCCTCTCACGAATCCCCCCCGCGACCCCCTTCCGTACGCGCCAATGCATCCTTCCACTCTTTCCTTGAAAGCCACTTTTACTAGCGTTAACCAGAATCGACCTCTGCCTCTCTTACTTCTCAGACGACAAGGTAACAAGTGTCTTCGCACGACTAACAACCATAGTGCACTCTTTCCTTTTTTCCTTCGGCCAGGATTCCTGGTACCGATGGTTTAAAGCGACAGGACTCATTGGCTTTGGTAAACAGGCTCTATATGGAGCTGTTATAGAACACTTGCTCTATTCTCGCTTTTAATTTTCTCGATTTAAGAGAATAAACGCTCGTTAGTCGCGTTTACTGCCAAATAGTAGGGCGAGAGTATGAAGAACTGGTCAGTGAACTGTTGGATATCATCATGTAATTGCTGGTCATTACAGCGATTTCCAATGCTTTCAACGATCGTTTCCCATGCGATAACCTCGGAATTGGATTCATATGCGGATTCCATCTGCCGACGCAAAAGTGCCTGCGAACCTGTATTACTAGATTCAGAATGGTTGGAGAAGTGGCGAAATTCTAAGGCTCCTAGAGAAATGGGCGTCTGAGCATTGTGACCGATAGACGATCTACAGACTGAACGCTAATTAGTCAGAATTTCATTTAGTTCTTGTCTGTGCGCAGTGCACAACTATTATTAATTAGGAAACCTCGAGTGACTTATCTCAATGATATCATAACAGATCGAGTTGCGAGAAACGAGGACTGCCTCGTTCTTAATTAGTCTGGAGGCATTCGATCGGCTCTCTATCTTGCTATAAACACGAATCCTCCCAACACGCGGCACGTGGGTGGTGCATCATCTTGATCTTATCTTGCCAATCCGTATGATTAAAGAGCGAGGAAAAGTACTCGTGGAATGCGGTGCGCACGCGAGCGAGCACGTGGGCTTGGATGGAAATTAATGAAAGTGTAAGGCATATTTTCCGGTTACCTCCCCACACTCTGCCGGCCCGATTTTCCCGCCGATTATATATACGGCCGGTGCTAGATCGCGATTTGCCACACGCGTCTTCACCGTGGCTTGGTCGACGTCGAGCTCATGCGATTCCTCGCGCTCGGCTTAATGACGCGTGAGGCGTGAGATGGTCAGAGTGGGATTAACAGCTTTTCTAGTTTTTCTCTTCGATTCTTCCACCGGGCCGTGTAAACAAAAATTGCCGATACTCCTGATCTCCTCGAGGATGTCTTTGTGTATCGCGTTACACCTTTCTCTTCGGGGCGGCGAGTTTCGCGATGACACTAGACAACGATATCGCCGAGATCGACCGACTAATGCTTGCGGCTCCGGGCGCGTATCTAGTACAACAGGTGTAAAAATCAGTCGCCTTAGGTAAAAGCCTAAGACGGCATTGCGAGGTGTGAGGTTACCAGGGACACGAAGGGTGCGCACACACTTGTCGCCCGCGACCGAGGTAGAAAACGGCATTTTGCTTTCTACGAGCGCGCGCCCCCTTTGCGCGGCGTCTGGGAATTTCTACGCTCGATCTGCGGCCCAGGATATTGCATAGGATCCCTCGAGTCTACTTTCCGCGATGCCACCCTGGGAATTGATCCGAGGCCGGTTCCCCCCGGAGTGCCGGAGAAAGAGGGTCAGCTAGCTGCGATCGGCTTTCAATGGTCGGTTTCACCCTCGCAGCGGTATAGGACCGGCCACTAGTATACGCACCCGCCGTTCGGCTTGGTTTCGCGTGCGTGCAACCACGCGTGTACACGAAGGTCGGCCGATGCCTGGAGAAGTGGAGCAGTATCGAGTGGTCGTTTTCACTGTTTACCACTTGGCGAGCTAGGAAAAATGCATGGTAACAGCGGATTCGTCAAAACGACCTAAAAGTACCAATGACTTCTTCCCGTCTTTGCAGATGCATAAACTTCCGGTACTTCACTTATGCAATTTCTAAATTCTTCGAATTCTCGTGTCAGAATTTTTATTCAAATACATGAAACCTTCGCTGAAGTAATAGTCAGTGAATGTCTGATCCTTTGGGGGGGGGGGGGGGGGGGGGGGGGGCTAAGTTAGTTAGTAGTCTTCTACTTTATACTAAGGAATTTGATTTGATTTCTTTATTCACGGGCCAGAGCCCCTTGTCGAACAGAAAAAATACTCTCTTCCCGAGTCAACTGGTAGATACAACGCACGATAATCGGCGTTTAACACTTCACATTGATGTGTTAAAAGTGTTGTTTCAAGTACAACATCCGTTTGTTAACACGAATGAAGGCATCAGTGTGTAAAAGAGCATAGTGCTCTGAGCTAATGATGTCCCGGAGCGAGTGTGGCTTGTATGTACAGTAGCCAGATCCGCTCGTACCTCAGGTGAATTCAGAGAGAAAGGGAAACCGATCCCCTATCAGCCGAGAACAGTAGAAGGAGGTGATGGAAGTCCTAGTGAAGAGTAACTGGACGAAAAGGAAAAGGAGTAGCGTGCAGCGCGGTCGTTTGTCCTTTTCCTGAAAGATCGTGAGACCGTGACAGTGAACTCTCTACTCTTGGTATTCCGTTCGAGCGGTTGGGTCGGGGGATATTTGCAATCACCGATGCCTCACCTAAGCGCGCTGACCATCATTAATTACTACGATCTAGTTCCTACCGCGAAAGGCAACATCATAGTCGCTTGGAAGCTTCGTTGCGCCTCTTCGCCGCGTGCATTTTAGTTTGGTCAAACTTTAATTGAGTTCCAATTGACCTCGGAAAGTGGGAAGTTCATAATTCGTCGGGCATGTTATTGTTTAGCATAGTATTCAAGGGAACGTTCGTAGGACCAGGACCTAACGACTAGGCTGCCGGTTTTTCGGCAAATTAGGCGAAAAAATCGGCCGGATTCTGAATTCATGTTTTCTAGGTGTTTGCTATCAAGAAAGTATTGAACACTTTTGTTCCATTCCTTCTACATATTTACATGTGCAGTGTTATAATGGAAGTTTAAACTTCGATAGAAGTCCGCAGTGTACTGATGACAGACAGTATTTTGTTGACCCAGTGACCATCGGGCGACTGCCAAAATGCTCGCGATTAATTGGAGCATGACAGGATCGTTCCAGCACTGGAAGCCAGCCACTCGAATTAAATGTAATTCCATGAGCTTCGAGCAATACGTGATACGAATTACGGACACATATTGTACATGATTAGATTTAACGGTGAGTGGGCGCGTTCCTTCAATTTCTCTGGGGAGTCTTTGGCGCATCGCTCTCTCTCTCTCTCTCTCTCTTCGAAATTAGATTCAGCATCTGGCGGCACGTCGAAATATTTCACAAGAAAGGGGCCGGCCTGTCGTTTCTTTTCCACTTTCGTGGCAGTAGCGATCGAATGAAACTGCGCAACTCATAAATCCCGCGGACGCACTCTCGTTTCGATTCTAAAATTAAGGCGGATTTCAGCCGTGTCCTCGTTGCCTCGGGACATTCTGTTTCCATTACCATCAACCGCGCTACCGCCGCTGCAGACCGATTTCCTAATTATGGAATCGAGAGGCTTCCTAATTAGTGTAAACTATTCATACTACGCGTTTCAGTGACGAGTATGCGTGTCTGCATAAGTCGGCGACTCCTCGAGCGAGGTAAACATCTCATCCGAACGCCGCGCGGCGAGAGTGTGCGAGCAAGTTTTTCCGCGGGGCGAGCTACCTAACGAACACATACCTTGACCATCGGACGATCGGTCCAGATTGAGCAGATCCAGCTGAGCGAGAGAGAGAGGGGGTGAGGAAAACTCGGCCCACTCGAGAGGCTTAGAAAGTGACTGTGCTCGGCTGTGTCTCTCGCCTAAGCCGAGATGCACTTGCCAATTGCAGTGTGGGCTTGGTTTGCCTTGCTTGCCCGGGCCAAGCATTCGAGTCACTCGCACAATGCACTGGCCGGCCATTCCATTGTCATCTCAACGATCTTGACCTCAGTATTTACACTTATTTAGTATTTACCGCTTTCGTTCCCCTAAGTAGAATCGAGCTCTTTTCCCAATGAAGTAGGTACCGTCGGAAAGAAAAGTTAGATCCGCGTTCTAGGTTCGCCTTTCTTAAAATCCTCCAGAAAAAGTCAATCGACGGTGCGAGTTAATGACCTTCGGCGAGCCAGGGTGACTTTCACTCTCGAATATAATGTGGGCTCGCCTACTCGCGAAATGCTAGGCAGCAAAGAGATCGCTCCTAGAAGCTTTCGCTGGGCGTCTCGGACTTTTTTCTTGGCAGCCGCCAAGACGAAAAGTCAGGGAAGACAGCGAGAGGTACGATGCAGGAAACGCCGGGGGAAGAAAGTGCATTGCGCGTGAATGAGTTAATTGAAGTTCCCAACCAGCCACTCCCGATGTCTACTCTTGTCATTATGAGAAAGGATTCGCATATATGGCCCGGAACGTTGATTACTGAGCTCCCTCCGGTTTTTATTCCGAAGAGTGAAATTCTTCCCTACTGATCGCCGCTCGCCACCACCAAGACAAATGCGGAGAATTACAATTTCAACTATGACGGCGCGGGGTAACCATCCGTTTCGCCTCTAAATCATCCTGGTCTAGACCCACTCTCGCTGCTTCAGAATGTCCTGCCGCGCTAAGTACCGCCCGAGCAAAAGTACTAGTCCAAGTGGGCTTTCTGCCCGTGACACCTTGGTATGCCGAGTTTAAGGCCACCTCTTCGCCACTGATGCGTCAAGAAGCCGCGGTGGCCATTCGGGCGAAAAAAGTGCAGCGAATTCGAGGTGTAGGCAAATCGAAGAGCATTCGCTGCGGTTGCTCTTGGCGGAGGTAAAAACTGTCGCGTTACAAGAGCGAATGATCTCGAAATGGAGTTCTCTGCCAAAAAGTGAGAACGGAGTTGACGATCTGGCGTCTGGCCTTCCCCAAGAAAATGTAGAGCGAGTGCGGCTTCGTAGCCTTTCGTGTTAGTCTTGTTTTGGAAAGCACGTCTAGGGCGCGGTCGCATCCAAGAACACTATGTTACGCTGTGCCTGAAATGCACGTAGAGAGGCAGCGGATGGAGGAAAGGGAAAGGATACACACGTACTATTCGATAATTGCAGGATAAACTTCTATCATAGAGTTTCAGTTTTAATCCACGACTCTAAGAGGCTGACACTTTTCCTTCCTGAATCTGCGCTCATTCTTTTACCAAGTCTGCGACACGTTCTCAGGGAGCGGCGGTGAAAAGCTGTCTAGGACTATTATTAATCCCGAGCGAGGAAACGAGTTTCCCAGAGATCAAAGTTCCTCATTTACTGGCGCATCTTTTTTACTCTCATTCCCCACCCCAATTCCGGTCGCTGTCACCGTCTGAAACTAGCCCGTTTTCTTTCTTCTCTTTTCGGCCGGCTCTCCCTAGGCTGCTCTCCTAACTCAAGTACACACGGTCGTGCTGCAATGGCGTGTCGGCCGGCAGAAGAAAGTGTCGATTTCCCCCGAAACAAAAATGCAATCGAGCAGCTTTGCACGCGCTCCTTGCTCGCTCGCTCGCTCGCTCGCTCGCCTGTCTGTTAGGGTATCGCCGGGCGACAGTGGGTCATGCCCACACCAGGTTTCCACCGGCGATCCACCGGCGAGAGACTGAGCGACCACCAGACGCATTTCCACGACTGGGCAGCTCAGCTAGGTGGGAGGCGTCCGTCCATCGGCACACGATTATGCTCTTTTTATCTTGTATAAAAGCGAAGAGCATCGCCAGAACCTCCCGCAAAAGATCTGGATCTCTCGTGCGGCTGAGTACGCGGATAGAGAGGCGACAGCACTCGAGCAGAGCACACGGGTGCACCTGTCGCTCGCACTTACACCGGAATCCATCGCGTCTTCCCTGGGATACTTCGCGGAGCTTGGCGCCTCTAGAGAACTGACTATTTGGGACCAGCAGCATGCAGTGGACCGTAAGTTAGATTTTAATCTTTCATTTCATGTCAAGTAGATTCTTCACTGGGGTTGTTTTGTGACTTTTTCATATCTCAATATTAAAGTGCTCTAGCCGTATTCAATATCTGTATTCATGGATATCCCTTAAGGAATAGGGTCTAGATATGGGAATCTAGATATCCCTTAAGGAATAGGGTCTCCTCATTGAGATGCATTTGTCAAGCAATAAAAAGATTTTATTTCTTAAGGAACACCTGTGTATACATATGTCTGTTAGGACTTCGGTCATAGTCAAGTTGTATTAAGTTCCGATTTCACAAGTGATCTGATAGTATTAAAAAAAAATCCGAAATAGCAGATTGTAGAACTTAGTGAACGAAACATGTGTAAAATTCGTCTTGCAAAAGTCAGACTTTTGTTCAGCTAGCATGTCAAGTGTTATGTGAAAGTAAATATGTTGATTATTGAGGGGAGTTGCTCTTCTCCAAGTGAAGTGATATTTCCAAATGCAACATTTTTCAAGCACATTCTCATTCTCATTTGTATTCACAGACTCTCTGCATCGTGCTGTTGGCGATTAGCGAGCCCCTTCTTAGCTGCGCGTAAGTACACCGAGATCTAACAACCCGTGTCCAATTTATATACCACGCTTCGTTTGCGAATCTCTTTGAAAACCGGCCGACTTTCCTCACCCATCGAGAATAAACTACTCGCAAATGAACCCTTGCACTGACGCTCTTTTAATCGTATTTTAGGAAGAAGTTGGTGGTAGTGGTACCAAGGCAGATAAAGCGCAGCCCAGCGATACAATGGCGACCTGGTCCCGTGCACTACAGGAAATCTGCTCACGGTAGCGATTTTCGTCATCAGGGTTATCACAGCCATCCGGCCCCTTACTACAGTAAGAGACCTTACCACCGAGCTCCCTCCTACCCGCACACCGGGGGCGACTACGACCAGGGCTACGAGAGTGTCAATCATGTGCAAATCCCTTACGGCAAGAGCATCGGCCACGGAATGCACTACGGTAAAGGGTACAACCCCTACGACTCGATGAATGTCGGCTACTCCTATGGTCATGAAAGGTAAACCTGCCTCCAAAGTGTGCTACACCTGATAGTAGAAAGGCGATCAGCCCAAGTACCCTAGAATCCCCTCATGCTCAATAAGAAACTGGAATGCTGTTCGTCTCCATTGAGATATCTATGCCTCGCTGGGCGTGAAAGTGTTAATGGCGTCCATGCTGGATCGCGTGATCCATCTTGTCTATATTGCGTTCCACATAGCGCGTGAACTTTCTACTTGGCCTGTAAAAAGGAGACCGTCTTTAACAAATCGCACCCGAGCGATTCTCTGGTAATAAGATCGTCGAGAGGGTGGGCATCGAACTAGATCGGTGCTCAGCCGGTACTCGGATACTGGGGGTTGTCTGACCACTGACGCGCTTATTCTACTTGCACTGGTATAACACGCTGCATTCCATTACGAAACTCGTTCTAGATTCCATCGCCCTTTCTAATATTATGCGGGCGAATTAAGTCAGTGTCGAGTACTTGACACTACCCTGAGAAAACATGTTTCAGCCGATACCCGAGGTACAAGCAGAAGTACGTGGAACCGGATTACCCGACAACAGGCTACTCCTCCACCGGTCCGGACTACCCAACGGGCCAGTCTTACGACGGTTCGGCCATGGATACGATGTTCCCTGACATCGAGAGTGCTCTAGACTATCGGGAGCGACGGAACGACCGAAAGAAGTATTACGCGTCGAGGTCCATTGAGAAGGAGCTCGGCTTGAAGGCTCAATTTGATTTGAACAGTCTGCTGGAGAAGGAGAAGGAGCAGCTGCAGCAGCAACAACAAGAACTACAGCAGCAGCAGCAGCAGATACAACAACAGCAATTACAGCAGCAGCAGCAGCAGCTGCAACACCAGCAATTGCAGCAGCAGCAGCTACAGGAACAACAGCTCCAGCAACACCAGCAACAGCTGCAGCAGCTACAACAGCAACAGTTGCAGCAGCAACAGCTACAGCAGCAACAGGCCAAAGCTGGTTCGACCAACGAGATGTACAGCGAGGCGCTGACTCAGGCTCGCGACATACACTCTGGGGTACTACTCCCATCGGGTATACCATCGGCTACCATCGGTGGTAGCAAAGACGGCGTCGTGCTGAGCGACACCGTGTCCATGGACGACTACCATCGGAAACTCGAAGAGATCACCAAGTCCTGGCCGTCCTTCTTGAACGCTGCTGTACCTGACGGTAGCTCCATTCAACAGCAGGTACAACAGGCCGACTATCCGACCGCCGGGTTGCAAGGTTCCAGTTTTACCGATTCGCCCAATTGGTTCACGAATTACGCGCAAGCGAAGCAAGGCTACGCGGTTAAAGAGGAGCTCGCCGAGCCGAGTCATGACTTTAGGAACATGCCCATTCAGACGACGCAATTCCAGAACTTACCGTTGACTGTGAACATGGGCGTGCCAGGTCTTACGCAGCCGGTGCATGGATAATCTCGCCCGGTTGCTTTCTTAGAGATTATGTCAACCCCGAGTAGTTGTACTCATCGCGATTCTCCTATGGTTCATTCGACATTGCTGAAAAGCAGAAGGCCGCCGCCCTCGACGGTTATGGCTATATCGTTCGGAATGGCGAGGAATTGTTTTTGTTCAAACGGGTACTCGGCTTTCGAGTGTCGGTTGGAGTATCTCGCATGTTCGGGTTTTGTTTTATTCTGTTGGGTTTGTTGTTGATTATTTATAATGATAGCCGTAGATGACTGGGCATAGATTGAGCGGCCTGTTAAAGTTACATCGATGAGTGACGACGTGGGGTATGCCAATAAGTGTACTCTACCGATAATTAAGTTGTAGACGTAAGTTACTTTAGTTTAATTGAGATTACGCGATGACCTGTATTCACTTAACAAAACGACGGTGGCTAATCAATCTGAGTCCGGCTAGGAATTAATTAATCGATTCGGTCGTCGATTTTCATTGTCGAATTGACAATTGCGAGAACGATGCCGATATTTTTACTTGAAAACTCTACGTTGGCAGTATCCGGCGACGACGTTGATTTGTGTTGCACTCGAGAAACGTCGGCGATTGTTAAGGAACTTTCACTCATCGTCGATCGGCCGGTGTCGCAAAAAGCTTGATCTCGACGGACGGTGCATACGGACGACACAGAACCTTTCTTCTTTGTGTCTTTTTCTCTCCCTCTTTGAAATGGTTGTTTAGTCTTAGTAGCGTAAGGACGTGGAAGTGAACTTCCGATGCTGTTTGTTACAATCATGTACCCCGTCTCGTTTTTCTACTTAAGCATAGGTCATTTAGGTGTTTCTGACGAATAAAACTCTCTTTGACTGACGTGGAATGATCGATCACATGCAATAGGCTACCAACTATTCTCCGGACGTTCCTTTGCTTTTTTTGAGGAGAGAATCATCTAGCTCTTGGATTCTCATTCTAGAATCGACGAGAGCCAAGGTTTCCAGCCGGGCAATCGGCATTGAAGTGCGCCTGAGTGCTTAGCTCACTTTCCTGGCCGGGTGTGCGCGAAGTAGTTAACTAGCGTTTTACCTGCTATTCGCATGGTCCAGCGATCATCGCGGTGAGTACGGTACGTGTATACCCGGTCGAACGAGATACGAGAGCGCCGAGAGTGGTATGAGGCGATTGGCGAATGCCACGGTCAGAGGGATCGCATCCTACCCTTTCGTTTACTTTCACTTCGAGGACCGATGACCGCCGGAACAGTCGAAAGTCGAGAAAGTCCCGACTGCATTGCCAGCCCATCCGAGAGCCTTTCAGCGTCCGAGACGCCCTGCTAGATAACATCCCGATCAACGCCCTAGCTCGTAATACTTTATATCAAACCATAAACCCACCATCATCAGTGAAAGCTTTCCGATCTCTCGGCAAATCACCGAATTATTGTATCACGACTTCTTGAAAGTTTCGGACATTTCGGGATATGTTATATCATTGTTTTCCCTTCAGCATTCATTTGCGATACATTGTACAAGCATTAATGGTCAATATTTTTATACGATTTTCAGAGTTTATGATAATAAAAAAAGGCGTCGGCAAAGTAATACAAGGAAACTTGAATCGAAATCGTTAAAACATATGCATTGAGATCGTATTTCAGTACTCCACATATCTAGCAAGCGCCCACGCAACTTTCTTCGATGGAAACCATATTTTCAGAGACAAGGAATAGATATTCGCAGGATACGAGCAATTTCAACGAATCCGAGGCAGCGTTGGGAGCGAGATCCGATGGGGAGATCCCGTCATCCATGGGAAACCGCATCGAGCTCTCGACTTCGGCGAAGTGAAATCAAAATCCCAGTAGCAGCGTAGACTCTTTAATTGCACGAAGTCGTACTTCATACGTGGCTGACGTTCTATTTAACGGAACTTCCATTCTTGGTTTGCCCACAATCTCTAGCTCGTCGTTCCCTCACGCACTAGGACTCGAAGGAGAGATCGCTCTTCCTGCCGAACGCGCCGAATTCCCAAGGAAACGAGATTTCGTGAGAAGGAAATCAGTGTTCCTGTGCTCCTGGTAGACGATACAGTCTCGCGATAATACATAATAGAAGACGCCGTCGAAGCGTGTGAAATGACGTTTAAGTTTGTGCGCGCGGCCGGAACTTACGTTCGCCTGTACATATTTTCCAGCGACGCTGATCGAGGCTCGTGGTGTGGAGTAGAAATCGAAAGGAGCGACCCGGGGGGGTTTTAAAGCACGGGCTCTTTGCTGTCGATGTACTTTTACTCTCCGGAACAGTACACTGTGCCCGGAACGATCCCTGCGCCTCTGGATGAATGGTTACATACATATGCCGCTCGTACCTCTTTCCAGTCCTTCTTTCTTTTTGCACTCTCTCCGTCTCTCTCCCACTCTCTCCCTCTCTCGTTCTCTCCTCGCAGCAAGTTTTATGTTCTGTCTTGGAAGATCCGGGTTCCCAATAATGAGTTCGTTGCTTCGCACGAAAGTCCGCCGCGCCGCCTCGCGTGTACCACGGCGGCAATCGTGTCTAATGGACTCTGAAGACGCACTGATAAGAGCCACGGGGCGGCGCATTGCAGAAGGAACCTGGAAGGAACACAAATCTAATGGGAGTCACTTTCCAAATATATTTTTATTTTCAAACCATTTGCTGTGATTATAACAATAAGGTTGACGAAGTCTACTGTGCCTGTACTGCGTAAGAGTCCTGCTTAAACAGTTTTTAATAATTGTACGGTTTATATCCGGAAACAGTTTTTAAGAATTGTACAGTTTATATCAGAAAACAGTTTTTAATAATTAAGATCGACTTATAATTGTCAATGTGTTCATTGCGATTGGCTTATAATCAACAAGGAATTCATGATTCGGTGTTTGTGGAAACAATGTCCATTGCTGCGAAAGAAGAACAGAGTAACAAAAGGGGAGCAGGTTCTCCCTTTCGCCGAGAGAAAAAGTGAAACCACGGCATTCGAGGAGCGCGGAAAAATCAGCCGGCGAAGTTCAGGGTGATATAATGTCTAGGCTGCGAATGCCAGTGACTGTCAAGGCCAATAGCCAGCGAGGAGTGGCGAGCGTAATTGCTGGGACGGATATGGGACTCCTCGAGCCAAATCAAACGAGTCGAACCATATCGGGGAAATGAAGCGAGTGAAAGGGTAATCGAGTGGCCGGTGGTTCTCACGATTATTCCACGTGTCTCTTTTCGCATCTCCGAGCTGCATTATGTATGGATGTATCCCAGGAAGCCTCTCCATCCGGCCTATTTCTCCCACTTTCTATTTCGTTACCAGGTAACAGCTCATATTGTGAATAAGTGCGCAATTAGCGAGGACACATTGAGGTGGTCCTTTGATGGATGCGGCATACCGCGTTCCTCTCAGTGAACACGTCTCCTCCGAGTGGAAAGACTTGTCGCAAAAAATCGCCGCCGCCGCTCTTATCCACCGGCAGAAGGTCGACGGACTCCTCGGGAATGCGCTGATGTTCCAAGGTACACATTTCCGTATCGCCATTCTTTCCTTACAATTTCCGTTTTCACTTGCCCACCACTCGGACCGGCATTGTGCTCCGATTAGGTATGCTGCGATCAGTTTCACTCGCGTGCTCGACGCGACGTCATCGAATCATTATTGCCACTGGCAGACGGCGCACGCCAATATGCAGGATTCGAGCGGCCAAGCGGAATCTCGATCCCTAATTGCTACCATATCGGCAGGAGGATTATGCTTTCACGCGGCATTCCTCCTGCAGGCAAGATTTCGCCGTCTGGCCAGGAGTGAGGGCCAACGATTCCTGATATTCACTGTGAAAAGCTGATTAAAGCCAATATGGAGCCGAGAAAGAAATCGAGCGTGCACCTGTGCCTTCCACGAAATCGTTCTCGTTTGGAGGCGGCTTCCTTTAAATCACGGCGTCGTTCCAATCCACCTTTCTCTGGCGTGCGCTCCAGTCAAAACTTATTACCCGCAATACCCTTCCAACTATGCGCTCGAATAACAGTTAACGTTATACCAATTTGCAGGTTTACTGCGAGACTCAGCGGTAAACAAGCCAATAATGTCGTGAAATGGATAACTCGAAAGCATGCGTCCCCTGCCTCATTGCGATATCGCATTCCTGCTGGGATGATTGGTACTAAAATCAACGGAGTGTTACCGACACTCATGAAAAAAATACTCGGCTCACCCCAAGAGTTTCTAGATCCGCGTCTAGCACTAAGAGTGTGATTAATCGTATTTCGGATGTGCAGAAAAAGGTCTGTAGTCGAAAAGTGGCTTGTCTGACCACCGCTGTCCAATATTACTTGGGATCACTGAACATGGTGAAATCGGACTCACATCTCTTTGATGGATTCCAATAGAGACACGATATCTGACTGAGATCTGCGTGCTGGGTGTGGTTTTAGTCTTCCAATATCCACTTTCTTTCGGCGAACATCGTACTTCGCGCACCCATGAAATCGAGATACTTTCTGCCCGAGCTAAAGTTACACTCTCCGATTTCCTCGAGCGGTGTAGTCAATGATTAAACTCCATCGGTACTTGATGCGCAGCCGATCTAGGAGTAGTTTCATTGCTTTTACGAGCCTCCTCGAGCACCCTAGGAAGATGGGACTATCGCTTTCTTATGTCCGACTCCTGCTTGGCTTAAGTGTACCTTCACTTCAACTACAAGTCGACAGATGTACATTTGCTAGTCGACGAAGTAGCGGAACTAAGACAATCGACCATAAGCAGTACCAGCTGGCTTGTTATTAGCGAAAGCAGGGATGTCACTCAGTCGTAGCATTAAGTACTTAAGGGAATTGTAACTGATTCGACTACACTGTTAAGGTGACTCTGACTCTCAAAGTCATTATTCACGACGCGATGAAGGAAACTCTTTCGAGCAGTCTTCATAAAACTGCCTCAACATGTCCGCGTGATTACTCGTCATTAATGATGCAGAACGTGACACGCAGCGGTTCGATTCGCAATCCCGGAATCCTCCCTGCAGCTCTCTAATACCGCTCTTGTTTCTCTTCGTCCTAAGCGGAATTCTCTTCACTTGCCGCGTGCGTGACGGGTTATGACTTTACTTGGTCTCAAGTTGGAACGTCCAAAATTAATAAACGTCCGATGCCAAGAGACATTTCCTAACGTCGCGGCGATTCGCTTGTAATTTCCTTCCTGCGGTATCGCAGTTTATTGCTCGGCTTGGATTCCATTTGCAGTTGACGTGCGATTTCTGACACGTTTCGCACATTCTCGCGTTTATTTTGCCCGCAGGTTTATCGTGCGTCCTCTCCCCGGTTCAATTTGTCCCCGAGATATACTAGAGAAAGCGAAGTTCTGTTTATACAACAAGTTCTAGGAAGTAAATTCATGTCTCGGCCGAGGGTCCGACATTGCTGAAGAGTTCAGTGCACCGAGCAGAGCTATGGGAAATCAAAGAGCTATCAAAATGAGCTCTCAGCCTGTGAAGAGTCGGGGCTCCGAGTCTCTTTTACGTATTCGGAGAGGAATGCAAATACTTCGGGCGGAGAATGTCGCTCGTGTATAGAGAAGCTGCAAAGTTAGAAGTCGTCTTTCCAAGTGGAAAGCACTGAAGCCAGTTGAAATGCATATGTGCGCTCATCGCGAGCATATACGTGCGGAAACTGAAAGTGGAAAAGGTCAGGCGGTCGAGAGAAAACCATCGATCTGTAGTAGAACTGGTTGCTCGTATATCTTAGCTGCCACAGGAAATTCGAATTCGAAATACGAATTTCGTCACCCGACGAAATTGGTCTACTCGACCAACTGCCGATACTTTTTCCAATTGCGATTTTGCTGTTTCTTTTCTCGAGAATCTCTCACCGATTGTCCGATTGGGGCGAAGTAAGTTGGCGCAAAAGTAGGACATACACGGCGCGGCGGTTCGATCGGCGGCGACTGGCTGTCTCTCCGGAAATTACGCTATTACGGTACACGCCGCCCCAATTAAGCCTAGGCTGGCCTAGCAATTATAACACATCGCGTAGCCGCAGTTGGAATATATCGAATTTCTCGCGGAACCCAAAGTTCGATCTCTTTCGCTCATTAACCCCGCTACTTTCTACCATGAGGCGAACTTTTCCTCTCTTCGCAGCCCCGTTTTTATAGACCTGTGATTAATAAATCTTTATTAATCCAAACTTTCGATAAAAACTATACATTAACTGACGTTGACGAGCTGATAATTCAGATGTTACAACCCAATATATTCCTCCGAACTACATTTTGAAGCATCCACTTAATAAAGACTGGCGGACGCTTTCTCGTTTTTCGGTCAACTACTCACAGAGCCACTTAATTTCGCGATAGCATCGAGTGCCCCGCGTCAAAGTAACGTATCCCAATTAGATATAACACTGGAGACCGCTTGCATCACAAGTATATCATCCTTTCTCATCAGCAGCAAGCCGATTCGCAAGCGTGCTCGATCTTCTCCGTAGGAAGGGACGGCGATCTCACCCGTCGAGCAATTTCACTTTCAAACTCGTCACGATTCCCGCGAGGAAGTATACCTTCCTATCCTGAGGATGCATGCTCGAGGAGGAAGCGAGGGCCGTTGGTTGGCGCCGTTTCGAAAATCGGTGTTGCAAACTGGTTCGAGAGCAAGTGGTCCAGAAAGTCTGAATTCGACTGATTAGCCGGTGGTCCAGTGGAGACGGCCAGTTGGCGCGGCGGCATTGAAGAGCGCCCGGAGCATGAATTTCTCTGGACGGTCGGCTCTGGGTCACGGCCGTTCCTCCTCTACGAGGATCGCTGTATCCACGTGACCCTATACACACAAACAAGCCAACTCGGAAGAGTACGCTCTCGGACATACAGGGAAAGGTGCCAGGATGCCAGGTGTGTACGAAAGTGGAGACTCGCGGACAACACACCGGTGCAAGTAACTCCGCTCGACTCCGTAGAGGACCGATCGTCCTCCCCCACCTGGGACCTTCCCTTCCGGTACTTCCTCCAGCTCGGTATATATAGCCAGGATCCTGGCCGGATATATATGACAGTTTGCGCCGGAGCGTCGCCGTGAATTTACCTGGACCACCTCTGGAACACGGGATAACCCGGAACCGGCAACCAGCGACCAGCGACCATGGGGACCAAAATCGCTGTAAGGATCGGACTTTCTTCGCTTCTCTCAAGGACCACGAGCCTCGTGGATACTGCGGGATAGTTTCGCGGCAAAAGGAAGACTAGTTTCGCTGATAGTGTCTGGTTGCTTGTGCAGCCAATCCTGTGTAGAATTGTAATTGAGTGCGGTCGGCTTTGATCTCTTATGTAGATCCGAATCGGTGGATCCGATTTCTGTTATCTCACGGCACGTGTCCGTCGGGAAATTTCGTAATACGAAACGACAAGTAGAATGTCAATTGGGAGGAAAAATAATGTTGGTAAGAAGAAAGGATATATGTTCTAATGATACACTTTTTATTGCAGCTGCGGTCCCTCATCCTAGCGACTGTAGTGACGACGGTATTAGCGACCTTCGGCAAAGAACAGTAAGTCCACTTCTACTTGTGTTTAATGTTCACTCTCACCTATTAGTAGCCGTCGAGCTCAGCTCGCTTTAACTAAGTACCGATCGAGCAAGCGATAATAGCTGCTTGATGATAATTACTCTCGACCGCGGTTTCTATGTAATTACAAATGTACCCATTGGACTTTCCAGCGTGCACATACGAATCCACGTGCCGGAGATTATAGACCACCATGAGAAGAAGGTGGTGAAGTACGAAGATCACGGCGGCGGTCATGGGGGTGGCGGAGGCGACGAGCACCACCATGTCGAAATTACTAGCCCAGGATTCGGAGGCCATGGAGACATAGGAGGTGGCCATGACTTCGGAGGTGGACATGGTGGCGGATTTGGAGGTGGCCATGGCGGCGGATTTGGAGGTGGTCATGGCGGTGGTTTCGGTGGAGGATATGGAGGAGGTGGAGGCCACGGGGATGATTTCGGAGACGACCACCATGGCGGTGGATTTGGTGGAGGCCATGGTGGCGGATTCGGAGGTGGACACGGCGGTGGTGGTGGTGGTGGTCATGCCATCATTGTTAGTGGAGGTCACGATATCGGCGGTGGCGGTGGCGGACATGGAGGTGGATTCGGCGGTGGCCACGGCGGTGGTTTCGGCGGAGGACACGGCGGAGGACACGGCGGTGGATTCGGCGGCGGACACGGGGGTGGAGGTGGTGGTCATGCCATCATTGTGAGTGGAGGACACGATCTCGGCGGGGGCGGCGGCGGGCATGGAGGTGGTGGACATGGCGGCGGCGGATATGGTGGTGGCGGACATGGAGGTGGAGGCGGTGGTCATGCCATCATTGTGAGTGGAGGACACGATATCGGCGGTGGCGGCGGCGGTTATGGAGGTGGAGGTAAGAAATTAAGAAGCTCAAATTATTAAGCACATCCTTAGAATTCCCTTTTTTTAACTAAATCGGCAGTAAATGAATGGAAAATGTTAACCAAACTTACGGAAACAATATCTTAATGGAAAACAATTGGTTGATGCCGCTGTAAAACAATACAGCGGTCTGGTAAAAATCTCAGCCCCATTCATGAGATAAAGACACTACTTCATGAATATGCATATTCCTTTCACAAACGGTACGTGCCGCACTCTTTCACCTCGGTAGTAAAAAGCGCATATCAGTCTGGACAATGAGTGAGCATTACAATAAAAGTTCCTCTCAGGCAGTTAGTGTAACGATATATCTCTGTCACGCGGGCGAAATGTCTACCCATTTCTCTCCGGTTCTTGAGAGGCAGAGTATCACCGGCAGAACTCGCTTTGTCAGTTTTCACATCCGGCCCGTTTCAGTCGAGAGATTTCGTACTAAAGTCCTTCTGAAACTTTATAATCCCACGTGTGCTTTATCGGGTAGTTTGCGGTTTTGCGCGTGGCATTGTTCGTGATCTTTGTGAAGAGCGAATTCTACTGCCGCGATACACATATTTCTCTCTCTAAACTCTTACATCCGTAGCTTTTCCTTTTCCTCAAGATTTTCTTTAAACCTTCACATTTCAATCTTTACACGGTCTTGCGTCAACTTTGAAAAGGGCAAGTTTTATCCTACGTGCGACATAGCCAAAACTTGTCGGTCATTCAAAAAAGTTACGAGAAATATGATGACAAAATGTTGTGGTCATCAGATTTCTCAATTTGGCCAGTGGTTTCAAGACCTTGTAAAGATTCTTACGTACAAGTTTAAAAAAATCCTTAAGAACAGTGCCTTTCTTCACCAACTACCTTAAACCCACAACTCTCGTTTAATAAGAACAACAATTTTTAGGTGGCCACGACGACGTCAGCATAGCAAGCGACGGTGGAGATTTCGGCGGAGGTCATGGAGGTGGATTCGGAGGTGGTCATGGAGGTGGATACGGCGGCGGAGGCGGCCACGGTGGTGGATTCGGTGGTGGCCACGGAGGTGGCGGATATGGCGGTGGAGGTGGCCACGGAGGTGGTTTCGGCGGAGGTCACGGTGACATAGGTGGAGGATACGGAGGAGACGATCATTCCTTTGGATCTGGTGGCTACGGAAACAGTATATCATCCGGATTCGGTGGAAGGTGAGTTGGATTATACTACCTTCTATTATTTCAATTATTAAATATTATCTAATATTATTAGAAGACTCCGTAGAGTCTCGCGCCAAGTAGAGTACTAGACACAAAACTTTCACCTTGATTAATTCAGAATTTTTCTACTTCATCGCTGACTTTTTTAATTATTATTTCTGATATTTTCACTGATTACTTGAGTCTAATACGCCTAATTCATTCTCAGCAGTCACGGTGGGAGCAGCTACAGTTCCGGCGGCGGTTACGACTCTTACTCCAGTGGTCATGGTGGACATTCGTTCGGCGGGGGTGGCGGAGGTTTCGGTGGCAGCGGACACGGCGGCGGTGGTCACGGGGGCGGCGGTGGTTTCTCGGGATACCACAAGAAGAAATAATTGTTAGCTAGCGCGCCCGTAATTTGTATAGTTAGTTTTCGGTTGACTGTTCATCGATTGCCATTACAGTCCTTTGTCACTGCCAGTATACTGACAACGAGCACCGATTGGTGCTGCGTCCATTATCCATGATACTCATAAGTCGATCTTCTCATCTTAACAGTCCCTACACGTCCTTAGAGACGCCAGCATCTCAAGGATTCTCTTTAAGTATTGTTACCGAACCGCAAGTAGATTCGGGGCCTTCAGAGTTCAGACATTTTTGCCACGTGACCAGACCCCGACTGAAGATCGTGTGTGGTCAATCGTTGATCCAAATGGCACTGCCAACCTGTGAATCGTTTTGTTGATTACTTTTATCTACCTGACGTATATGTTTTTTGTTTGGAACTCGCACAGGGTTTCATCGTTATTTTTACGCATTGTATTCCATCGAGAGTGCGCTTGCTCTCGTTTAGCCTTACTCGTATCGCGACTCAGCGCCACCTCTCAATCGAACACTCGCAGTTGTGTTTGTATGTATTATATGACCTGTAAATACTGTTTCGTTGTGTTGTCTTTGAATAAAGAATTTTGTACGTTTTTTTGTAAGAACGACTCTGGACTTGAATAACCCGTGGGACCAACCTGAGGGGGGGGGGGGGGGGCAAAGTGAAAGCATAATGCCGTGGGAGCACCCACACCAAGGCCATTATTCAGACTTGCAATTACCAAGTAGACACGTAGCCCATTTCACCAAAGCAATTCCCGCATTCTCGCGAATTCCAAGACAGCGCACCATAAATGCCGATCGATTCCAGGGACACGGGGGAATTTGTCGCGAAGCTGTCAGTGTCAAGAGCATTACTTCCTGCGGATCGGAGTGCGGTTTCTTCAGAGTGAGCGATGGCACTGGTCGCCCGGTAAAGCTCGATAATCCGAAGCAATTAATCACCAGGAATCAAGGAGCAAAAAGCTGCCCGACAAAATGCGAGCTTGGACCGTTCCATGCGGTTGGTAACCAAGGATTTTTCTCTGAGAATAATTGCCCCGGTGGATGCGGGGATTAGTGCGAGATGGAAAGTAAGCGGAAAGTGAAAGAGGCTGGGAAGGATTCCAGTGCTGCTGCAGACGGATCGCGATTTCTCCTCTGCCCACGTGAGCCACGGATCTTGACCCTAAATCATCATTAACTTCCGCATCAGCCCAACAGGATCCCAATTTTCATGCTTTTCATGATTATGCTATAATAACTCTTTTCCTTAATCGAAGAAAGAAATGGCGAAAAGTAAATGAATTTTTTTTCATATGTTTGTTCTCTGTTTCTGATCATATGAAAGTATGTTGAGATGAAATTCTCGGGCAACGGCGTGGCGTGGCGGAACTGGATCATTGTCGCTAGTTCAAGGACATAATAGCATTCCACTGGATCAAACAGCCGCGTCTGAAGGAGCAAAAAGATCGGAGCGAAAGGACGAGCCAACCAAAACGGGTGCTCATACTCATACAGTTTTAGGTAGAATGGAAGGCCTGGAAATGAAAGTGCTTGAGACAATCGTAAATGGCTTCATTAAGAAGGATGTTCAGGTTCTCTGAACTTTCTATCACACTTTGTATTCTAATACTCGCATGTATCGAGATCGCTGAATATGAATCAGCTTTTCCTAATTCCCTTGCACTTCATTAAAAAATCGGCCTTTGAATTGCACAAGAACATACCTTCAATTTTGCCAAAACAATCGACGCGTCGAAAGGAGCCAATCTCCAATTAGTGATCAAGTGTTAATGATCACTAATTCACGCTCTATCTTATGCAAGTGATCAATAAGAAATCCGCGCACGCAATAGAATCGAGTGGAACGAACTTGAGTTCTCGAAAGTTTCGTGCTTCACACATGAGCGCACGAGATCCGGGGAAAGAGCGCACGGAAGGAGCAGCGGGCGCTCGTCGCACTTTCGAATTTTCCCAATTTCATGAAAATTGCGGTGTCACGTCCCGTGACATGGAGACCAATTTCAGTACGCAGCGCTTGAAGCCCTCTCTGTCCACTTTCGGGTGCACGCAAGAAATCTACATGGAAAAAGAAGAAGCAGGTTCTCGATGGTTCCGAACTCCTGCGGAAGTAGGTTTATTTGCTCCTGTGGAAGAAGTAATTCGCCATTACTTTCCTCCTGACATTGGCGTAATGTCATTCCAATCCCTGAATTGGGATGCGAAATTGAAACTGGTCATAACCAACGTCCAGGATTATTTCCAAAAGAAAGAAAATACAAATACCCTCGCACTAACCATAGTAGATCCTCGAGGAAAAAGGCAAAGACCTTCGCTTGGGCCAAAACTTTCTTCAGCGACCCTTTTCTCTAATTTCTATAAAAAATGATCCTGACGTTAAACCTACCCGATTTATTGTCATCAATTCTGAGCGACCTTTAGATTCCATTTCTTGATGACCCACTGGAGAAAACAGAAAAAACTATTATGTTACTCGTAAATTAATGTGGTGTGAAATTGTAGACGCTCAAGTTCATGGAAATACCCTAATGACAGTTATACACGGACGATGTACAAAGTAGACGTACATTCCACGTAATTCCTCGATAATATCAGACATTATTACAATCGTGTTATGAGCCTTGTTCTATCCACATCACATAAATACCCATCAGCATCATCCAAGACACCTGTGATTACCTAAAATTACAGTAATTTAACTAGACCCACACTTTTCTAAATGATAATGAAATTACTATTTCTAGCATCCAATCTATTTATATTCCATCTTAGTATTCCGATGTTTATCTTTAGCGTTATTTATACCTTAAACGCGGAAATATGGTATTTCTTTGACTGAGTGGTTGACATGTGCCGGAATAACGGCCTATCAATCTCGCATTGTAATTAATAGGCTTGTTTACATTTTCGAGACACGGTCAAGTGCTTTCCTCGCTTTCCTTACCAATTACTCTCGTTCCTTTTGCAGTGATCCTCGAGCACCGACTATTATAATGGCAGCTCTTGTAGTGTAGCATGGACGTTTATGTCCCGGAAACCTTATCCGGCTTCCTATATGTATCAGCCACTTTCATTCCCGGTGGTTTGCGCCTCGAATGTCATGAGAACGGGGATATTAATTTTCGATTGCACGGGTGCATGTCCTGCTGCGATCACTGCTAGTTCACATTACCATATATTTTGTTCTCTTCCAATTGTTCCCGATTGTCAAAATTTACGCCGAAGGAGCTCGCTGTTTATAATTACAATCTGACTGAATAATTATTATTATAACGCGAGTGTTTTCGTTGGTTCTTTTTGTAGCATTCCTTGCAGTAGGAGCTTACCATTATTGAAGGCGCAATGCAGATCAGTTCTACGACAATGTGATCCACAGTGCGCACGTGAGGTTTCCTGTAATCGCGAGTGAGAGCGATTGGGTTGGGTGGGGGTGCTATACTTGGCGCAGGAACTATTTTGCCCGTCAGTACACCGTTCACTGATTATGCTTCCGTTTATAAGGCTCGCCGGAATCCTGTCTTTTAGTCCCCGGATAGCATCAGTCACGAAAGAACAGAGTAGAACCTCGACCCAGTCGGAGCTTTCGAGATGGCCGCACTACGAGCGCACGTGGGTCTCCAGTTTTATTTACTGCTTTGTTGTTCGTGATGTCAATTTATTTTCCATCGTACTACATCCAAGTTTCCATACGTATATTGTTGCTCAAGTTTGTTTACGGTTCAATGCAATTTTTATTCAATATCCGAATTCAAGTTTTAGTTTCGCGAAAGTGTAAATCCGCACGGATTGTAAAAACGATTGTTGATGTTAACGTTTTTGTGTGTAAAAAATCTTACGATTTATGACACGAGGTGTTGGGATTGTTAACTTGTCAACTGTCATCCAATTTCACCGTTTGAAAAGCGAGGCAGATTGACTTTATTCTGACACTCAAATTAATGGCACAGAGGCGCACATTTCTTCGTGTTGCATTTAGCGGACTTTCTACAAGATAAGTGCAAAAAGTCTCGGTGTCACCGACGTCCCAGTGTGTCGCGAACTCATAATTTGCAGAAGTGAAACACACTAAACACAGACGTTGTTGAATTTCGGGCGGAATACAATTAATGGATAACGAAAACTACCCACAACACGATCTACTTCTCACGCATCATTCCAATTTACGATAAGGCAACGGATTTGCATAAGATTCGCATTTCACACGTAATAAAACGAAGTTTTATCTGCTTAACATAACGAGGTGTCAAAGTTACACTAAGCGATCGGCAGGGGAGATGAAACGATAAAAAATGGTGTGCTAGGTTAATTAACAGAAGTTTGATGTCTCAGGTTTTGCTGCTGCTGGTTTTAGCTGCTGCTGTGGTGACATCGATGCCTCATCCCGGAGGAGGAGGACACGATCAGTAAGTATCGACTCGCATCTTTAATAAATTTCGATGCCTGCAACATCGGGCAATTTCAATAAATCGCTTCGAGAGCGTCTCCGTGGAATTTCACTTTTACTGGCGTATCCGTTGCAGCACCCACTTCATCATCCACGTGCCTCATCATATTCACAAGCACCATCACACGCACGTGAAGAAGATTTATATTCCAGTAAAGCATGAAGACGACGACCACGGCCACGATCATGAGCACATAGACGAGTGGTGATGACGGACTCTTAGCTACCAAGTGGATCTCAATGTTATTTTGTTATGTAAATGTTATTAAACCTGTTAAACACTCGTCGTTGTTACAATCCGAAATAAAGGACATAAACAGTTATTCTTGTTAGTAGGCTGCTCGAATGAATGAAGTTCTCTCGAAAAGTACTCCTTCTACATATTTAGTAATACTCATTGATTCCGGAGTGCTTGGGAGAACTTTGGGGGATGGGCAGAGAGAAACCGAGTCAAGTTTCTTTAACGTGTATTGTAAAAAAATATCGTAACATTGTGTAGTATGTACAGGGTATCTTTGCAAGCTCTCGCTCGTGCGCACGGGGTTACTTGACCTTATCCTAGGGGATCCTTAACATAAAGCAGAGGGCGCTTCGAGCTACTTTGTACCGTACGGTTCCGCCGCTTTGCTGACATGCAGAGTGAAATTCCCATATCGCGTGCAACTGGAACGCCCCCTCTCATAATCTGCAAGGAAAATAGTTGAATAGTCAATACGAGAAATGTCGGTCAACGTAAAGGCATTGCGCGTGCAGTTGTAAGAACCGATTAACAATTGTAAGAAAGAATTTCGCTGGCCACTTTCAGCGAAAGTACTCGAATGCCATGGTTCAAGGTAGACGATAAACGGAATACTTTTCCTAATCTTTCCGGCGATTGAGCTCAGTATGAAATGTTCAAGTACCTAAAGTCCATGGGGTTGGCGCTGCCATTTACCACCAGCCACCCTTTTCTTCGTGAACTGGTACGTGGACGGGTACATGGACCTTCTCGACGACAGGGTAAGGTACGGGAACCTTCTCAACCACATGGACAGGTACGTGGACCTTCTCGACATGGTGAACGGGCACGGGGTATGGCACCTTCTTCACGTGGTGCACGGGGATCGGCACTGGTACGTGGACTTTCTCGACGTGGTGCACTGGGATCTTCTTCACGTGATGATGGTGGACCGTGTGCACGTGGTATGGCACGTGGATGCGCACATGGTGCGATGAACTGAACGGGAGGGGCTAATTTAATATTTCCTATATTTTGCTATTGCATTTAAAGGTAGTTGGTAAAGAAAACCACTTTTCTTAAGATTTTCGTTAAACTCTTACTTAATAATCCTTACACGGTTGCAACTACTGGCCAAATTTTATTCGATATGCACAGACCGTTTTCCACAATTAACTTTGAAATTGACAAGATTTAGCAATGAAACATAGCCAAAACTTGTCAGTTATTCAAATTCGGTCAGTAGTTTTAAGAAATTCTTGAGAAAAGTGCTTTTTTGCAACCAACTACCTTAAAACAGTGGTCGATCTACTTACTGGTGGTAGCCCGGCACCGGTGTTGCTAACGCCACGGCAAGTACGCTGAACAAGAGCAGCTGCAACAGAATAAATCAATTACTAATTGTGTTGGCGAGGCCTACGCGATTATGGAAGCGTAAGACGATCCGCACGGTGCACTGCCGCTCTTTAAAATGCGAAGCTGTCTCTCCCCAAGTTTCACTAGCCCCGCCACGCACCCGATCAATTAATTCTTGGCTCCTTGACAATTCGTGGCCATTGTCAGTGCGCGCGATCCACTTTGAAGTTAAATCCCTGCTCTCGACCTTTATCAAAATGGCAAAGTAATACTTCGCGAAAGCTACGGAAAGGAACGATTACTGCTAATCCCAGACGAGTATAATAATTGGGCATTTTGCACTTTGTTGGATACAGCGAGTATCACCAGGATACGAGTCACACAGGAGTAGTTTAGAAGTGTCGAGGGCGAGTTTCCATTTCACAGTGCATCTTCCAGCTCACGTTAGGGCGACTCTCGCACAGTGGAACTTTTAGGTACCGAGAGACGCTTTTCGAAAAACAAACGGTTGCACCGTGGACCACGCAGCCTCTCAGCGTCTCGCGATTTACTCACAGCGACGAACTGGGAGTGCATCTTGAAGAAGTGGATTGCAACTGTTGGTTTATGCGACGAAGCCGGGAAGCGTTGTTGCAGAAGTGTCGAACTTCACTTGGTTGAAGTGTTTGCAAGTAGGCGAGTGCGACTGCCTTTTTGCGGAGCTCCGAACGTTTCTGGCTGACCACGAGCCGCGGATGTGTGCTTATAAAGGACGAACCCGCGTGGCACGGTGTCCAAAACCACCCGGGTGAAAATCCGAGCCGGGCGACCGGTGGGAGAGCAAAGTCGCTCGAGTTTACGGTTACGTAAATCCTAGGAAGCGGCGATCGGCTCCTGCAAGCGCGCGCGCTCGCTCTTTCGCGCTCGCCCGTCTGTTACGCCCGACGGCCATCGAAGCTGCGTAACAACCCACGTGCTCTCCCCGATTATTATAATACCCCCGATTTCGGCGAGTGACTCTTCTATTGATTGACGCTTAATTGCCCGGTTCTTTCTCTCACTGGCTAACAAGCCGACTAATCTTGGAAAGTTGATTATCATCGCCTCTTTCGCAACTCCGACGAAAGAATTCTAATTCTAATGTATGCGCTTAGAATTGATGTTGCTATTTCTGGTGAAAATTCCGATCATTCGCAGACGGAATTAATTTTACATGGCTCGAGTGACATCCATTAGCGGGGCCTTTCGCATATGTCAAGGGACATTTCTCCTGGCTCTCTCAGATTCGCGCGCTGCTGGGCTCAAACGATCCGTGAGCATCGATGATTACAGCTTCTTCCCCGGGCGCGACTCTTATCGGAAGCGGAGCCAGGCTCGCGCACGTGAAAGTGAATTAACTGCCGCACCGCTAGATGTGTAATAAGGTGTAATTGCTGGAGGAAAGCTACATCGCGTAATAGGAATAATGGTGTTTACGGATGGACGCGAGGCACAAATCGCTGATTCACTTCTGCCCCAGGCCAATGATTTTGCAATGTGAATCCTCGCAGTTGGCGCCGATCTTTCCAACCAAATCGGAGAATTATGCATAAGCTTGAACCCGCAATAAATACTCTGAGTCAGACCACACGCAGGGAAGAAATGTCTGGTGGTTTGATGGTTTCGGGAATTGCGCTAGTATTTGCCAACGCAATGCCTGTCTTTCTCGCGGAAATTTCACTATGTATTTCTTGAGGCCATTGATAATACTTAAAAACATATCATATTCCGATAATAGCCCCGATAATAGCCCCGATGATAGCCCCGGCAATCAGGCGGGGGAGTCAAGATTTTCACGGCATTCCGGCATCGCAACACGAATCCACGTGTCTGATAACACTTTCCATTGGCAGTGCAAGCTGGAATCCCCAATTGAGTGATTCGCCCGATCGCCTGCGGACGATCGTCAACCAACAAATTATCCCGAACGCTTATACTGTCAATAAATCCTCCCGATTTCACCCGAAATCTACGAGCAGCTTCGCCCAAGGTGCCAATGAATTAGCATATTTCTGCTGTCAATCGGACAGAGAGCATAGGTCAATGGGAGAGAGAGAGAGAATTCGAAATGTGCAAACGTGAAACTGCCAGACCCTTGTAAAATGCAAATTTGTTATATAATCCTGATGAAGTCAGCTCAACAAGTGTTTGCTTGTTGTGTTTAGCGACATTACTGGGATCGATGATATAATTCGGTGACCCTAAAAATCTTACGCGACTTGAATGCCAATAAGGCCGAGTGCTCTTGTTAAGCGTCATCTTTGGTAATCCGGTCCACACTCTACCGAGCGGAACCAGTCAAGTGAAGCAAGAAAAGTGATTTGAAGGATGAATAGTTTTCGCAAGGATCATTCTGATAACACCTTTCTCATACATCCTTCTTCCCCATTCGTATTATCAGATCGATAGAGCTACGCATGATTTTATTCAATTTGTCAGTCTTGTTGTATTCGCTTTCCGAATTTCTTAGCCCAATTAACTCGGTGAGATTTCATCGGTCTATTCCCCTTGTTATCTACGAGGATCATTGCGCATCATGTAAACTACTACGACCTCGTAACCAAATCATTTCCTTCCCCTACCTTCTTATTATCAGGATTATCCCCTTTAAATAACAGACCTAACTATTTGTGATAGTCTAGCATTAGAGAATTGGTTCCGCACTTCCGATCGAAACAATAGTACCAGATATAGACTCGCCGGAGAACAAGTTGTCTCTCACTTATCGGGTGGCTTTCTCGTCTAGATTATCCTGGGTTTAACAAGACAGTCAGTGTTAAGAGCAAGGTAACGATCGAGACCGTTGCATGGCCGAGTGTAATGTCCATTACAGCCGGGCATTTTTCGCTCGGTGCATCGCTGGCTCGGCCAGTGTTACAGGAAGTGGTGCAGCTTGCATACATAAAGTGTATCCATCATACAGGGAGAAAGCGTTTCGTAAGGCTCGCCCGACTACCTGCGGATCTATCTGCGAAAAGGTGGACGAAGGGGCAGGACCAGGACCGGTAATGCGAGCTTCGGAGGAAGAGGATGCCCAGCGCGCTCATAAGCATTGCGTAATGCTCTCTTACTCTTAAGTCCGTCTGGACCGACTTGCACCTATATCGGAAGGGGTCCCGCCTTCCCTCCCTCATACTTCCCGTGAAAGTCCTTCCGTCGCCGGATTTCGGTCGGCTTCTTACCTCTGCTCGAGCGATCGCTGAATTTTGCAATACTTCTTGCCAGTTATGATTTTATGGCTCTTTATCGCGATGCGCACTTAATAGTCCGCATTTTTTTGTCGAAATGAAACGAATCTTTCTCAATCGGGTGATGGCGCCCGTTTTATCCGGGGATTCAACATTGGAGAAGAAATTAACGTTACGCATTTGATACGTGAGAATCGGCAGGGGCAGGGACACACGCACACTCGAGACTTGGCTCCGTTACGTGTAACTCGGAAGAAACTTGTTTCTCCGTCAGTCGCATGGGCGTATATCCCTCTATTGCGCAAGGATGATTACGTGTTTCTTTTCTCCGTCGATGTTCCGTGGAGGTTCTCGCCGTAATTTGCGACGGGGCGTTCACGATCGCCAACGAAATCCTGCAATTTCGGGGGAACATCTCTAGCAGCGCATCTGGTGCTCGATGACTCTCGCGATTCTTGAGTACATGTCGGGAGTGCGTCGGGAAGAGCCGCTGATTCCGCAGGTTCCTATAATAATCTCATTATTGGATTACGCAAGGTTTGACGGGTATGCTCTTTCAGCGTTGCAAAAAAAGCAGAAGTAGCAGACGAAGAGTTTCTACCTAGAGGCGTCGGTGGTGGTTCGTGAAAGTGGGCGCAGTGCGTGGATTTTGAGGGAAATATGCTCGGCGATGCTCAGCGTGCGAAGGAAGAGAATGAGGAACGTGGCCGATGAAAGTGCCGCATTTGGAACTCGTCCAACGGAGCATGTTCCATCGCGTAAACATAAGCGATGGTTTATTGTTCCGAGTACCCATAGGACTCCGAAATCAATCCACCGGCTAATTTGCCGCATGCTATTTCAATGCTAGCAAGTTGAGAGAGCGGATTCCAGTGCAGGAGCTGGAGGAACCACTTCCACCTTTTCAGGACTGCGATTATATAAGAATAATGTTTCCGAAGCGGAAGGGAAACGTTCGGACTCCGATATTTTAAATGTATAAGCCCCGCGATTCCCGTGTTGCGTGTTTCGTTACGCATACGCCTCGCTTTCCTTTTATGTGTAATTGATACCACCTTATAAAAACTCATCCTCTGTCGCTCCCGCCCTTCTTTCCCTGTTCACGTAACTCCTCACAGTCCACCCAAATTCGCCGCGGCTCTGGGTTAATACTGACTTCACTTCTTTACATATTTCGCTTTTTTTATTCAAAGTTCGAGCATTCGCATAAAGATATAGATACGGAACTATGGGTGGAGGAGTTTGTGTACTACGCGCACAGTGACTCCATACAAATTATACTTTCGCACCAGGCCAACATATAAAACAATCAGTTACGCATGTCACATACTTTGGGGAACTGAACAGGTCCAGAGCAGTGCCTATAGAACTTGTCAAAGAATGATGGTACTTCAGTATGGATCGTATCGTGAATGTAAAGTGTAAATGCAGGTCGATACAAGATCTCTTTCATGGTGTAACAGACTCGAAAGTCCAATAGTTTATCTTAGATCATTAAGTACGATATCTAAATGCAGGCTTATTTTTTCTTCTTGGGTTTGGCGGTTGTCTCTGACTGAGGTTTCTGCCAATCCAGTGGTTTGCGACGGTACATGGGCCATGGCGGGACTGTGATCAACGCTGCCATAACAAAGCCAGCACCTAGTATATAGATTGTCTGGGAGAACTGTTGGATGACATATCCCCAAATCAGCCCCACCACCTGTGACACAAACCAGTATTAATTAGTTGCACGTCTAAATGAGCGAGCAAAGTATACTTACTCCAAATAGTGTAATAATGACCCTAGACAGTTTCTCTGCCCTCGCCTGGCCATCATAGTCCTGAAAAATGTCATTGTTTATTAACTCTCCATTTTAAAATCACTTCATTTTGTTAAAATGAACCATCGCTCTTCGCAAAATTCCAGCTAGATTCAGTAACAGACTTTGACATACGGCGAGACATAACCTACCAGTAGTATTCGCACAGCGATTCCTTAAGAAATACAGAAAAGTCTGGCTTGCTACTGATCTAAATTGGCGATGGATCAGATGCTAATACTAACCATGTGCGTGGGGAAGCTTTTGAAGTATTGCGACCAGGACATCATTGTAAACAAATCCTACGTACGTGGCGGTAACGATCGACTCACACAAACACAGGCAGTCGTCGGCTGCGTAACCCACACTGGGTTAAACCTCAGACGTGGATCGTGTACGTGTGGAGCGCACTGCGCACGCCTCCTCGGACCTCGAGTGCTCACGCGTACTTTCCACCGCGCAGCATTTCGACAGGTCTTTAATTTGTATTTACGATGAGTGAGAAATATTTAATTTCTGGTAACTCTACGTCTACTATAGTCGAGGGCAGTGTTTCGAGATAAGTCTCGGGTATATGCCCGTATATGCCCGTATATGCGAGCCAATTTCCTGGGAGAACTCGTATGGAAGAATTATAGGCGGAATGCTCCTCGATTCCTCTAATATGGTGAGCGCTCTTACGTCACAGCGATAGATTCTCATTGTGAGCATATAAATCCTGTTACGTGGATACGACTTTCTAATGCACGCACGTCTCTAACGGTAATGAACGCAATTGCGTTTCAATTAAGTTTCCGCGCTGGAAATTGGATTAACTGCGATGGCCTGTAATGCATTTAATAACCTCCGATGTTACACATTATTTCCTTGAAATGAATAAGTGCCGTTAGCGATGTGTAAGGTAGGTTTGTAAACGTCCAGAGCCACGCGTGTTCTAACCTAATTGAATATTCTACTTGGAAATGTGTGTTGCTACACGTGCCAACTAGATCGTGTCAATGATCGCACGGTGTTATACTATCAATTAGTTTTTAACTCCGCTATTGTAGCAAGAGACTGGAACGCGCATTGACATATCCGCGTAGTGCGCAATCATATTTTCTTATGATAAAGTGAGCGGAATTGGGATAGAAATCGTGCGGACCGAATACTAAACGAGACATGACTGAGACAATCGGAAAGTGTTCGTATTGGCAGGAATTGGTATTCGTAAGGGAATCTTGGATCATTGAGGGGCAACAGGTAGAAATCAATACTGAATCATCAGGTACTAGAAAACAGATTGAGTATAACTTATTTCATAACTTGTACAACAACATGTAACACGAGGTTTCCGTAATACTAGCAAAATCATAAATGTAACGTGGATGTATATCAAACACAGTTTTATGACGGCAGAATCCGACGCGTGAAAATCTGTCGATTGGTGTTTAATAAATACAATAAGCTGCAGGCCTTGATCAGTGAGATTTAGCAGGCAGTTTTTGGTCCCTCGATAATCCGATCTTTCGAAAGGCACTTCCTTAACTTTCTATTCCCGTGCAACTTTTGCAACTTGCCATTTCAAAGTGTCGCGGTAAGTAACTAGATTGCCAGGCACCTTCAAGGTAATAGCTCGTACCGAGTTTAAAGTAGACTTGACCCTAAGTCAGGTACCATCCACGGAGTTCAAGAAATCTCCTTTGCAATGAGAACCTGCGCCAAAGTAATCGTGCCGCGTGTCTCTTTGGAAAACCTGTGCTCTCGCATTCCGCGCGGCTGCCGAGCAATGCGAGCGTCTCCCGTGTTTCGAAAAGTGATTCCGAGGCGGAGCATCCGCCGCGGCAACCAGAAAGTGAAGTCCTGGTGAATCGTGCTCGGGCCCCGTGACGGAATGCCGCGGCGTGTTTGCGCGATCTGACTGCGAAACGTGGTAAACAGACTCGGACGGCATACGGCAGTAGGATGTGTCTCCCCGACACGGTGAAGACATGAATGAACCGGCCCGGCTGGATCGTGACGGAATGAATCACAATCGGCTGATGCAGTTCTCGTCGTAGATGTAGGAGCTCCAGGGCGCCGGCATACTTGGCACCTCGTTGTTGCACTTGGCGTAATGCACCGCGTCCGCGACTGTTGGGAACATCGCGAAGAGACGGTCCTCTTTGTATTCCGCGAGGTTGCACTTTCTCATCGTCTCGTATACGGGGCCTGCAATACGCAAAAAACTCGCTCGACTCAAGTCCCCGTAAGAGTAGCTGTGTGCGCTCCCTTCAATCTCAAAGACTCGTTACAGTGAATAATCACTGTCACTTGATTCGTGAAAGAGAGGGCGAACTGAAAGCACCGCAGTCGGTAGTTGAGACATCCTGGAATCAGGTCGTCTGTCGAAAGTGACATTCGCTCGGTTTCTTTCCCGATTTACCACAGTACATGTCCCTTTAACATAGTTCGTGCAATTCCTTAAGGATTCCTTTAAACTTGCAAATAATCTTTAAAAGACTTGAACTACTGGCAACATTTTATTAGACTTGATCACAACATGATTTGTTTTATTGTCTCATGTCGTGTTTTATGAAAGTTGTCAATTTCAAAATGCATTATCTCGGAAACGGTGGGTTGTCAAGTCCGATAAAATTTGGCCAGTGGTTGCAACACCGTGTAAAGTTTAATAAGCGAAAGTTTAACAGAAATCTGAAGAAAAGGTGGTTTTCTTTACCAATTACCAGAAAATTTATCGATATTGGGTAAGAAATTCCATATTTGGAAGATTTGTCTTGTACTCCCGTTTGCTCTACATTGTTCCTTCCCTCCTCGCCCCCCCTAATCAGGCAATCATGGATCGAACTGTTCTAGTACTTACCGGAGCATCCGGTGATGTAGACAATGATCTCAAGCTCACTATACTCGTGCACGAGATTACGCAGCGTGGTAGCACCGGCCAAGTCCATATGGCTCGTAGCAGTCAGATCCAAAATTAGAATTCTCAACTGTAATAATAAATTTATTTCTCGTTCGTAAATGTTTCCTTTCCCAACTTGGAAGAGCTCCTTCGGCCCCGATCACTGGCCAATACTAATATTAGGAATCTCTTTTGTCATACCTTTGCCATTTCCGCGGCCTCGCCATGTTTCGCAGCGAGTTTCGCTCGCCGATGCAATTCCTCGCGCGGCACAAGCTCCGCGACTTTGTACACGTCCTCACGAAATCGCTGCCGACAGGCGAAATTCAAACTGCCCGAGTAGTGGAAGATCTTTATGCCAGGCACTTCGACGGTCTGGAAAAGTTAACGCTGCCATTACGGAGACGCCTTTGGACAAGTGGTGAATACATGCGCGCACAATTTGTCTATACATTCGTGTCCTAAAGAGAAATCATTTTCGGACGGAAGAGCAAATGAATGAATCGAAAGAGAGAAAAACTAGTGCTTCATACTCCTCTATATCTCTTGGTATCGAGATAAAGCTCGGTACCAGGTGCAAGGGCGAGTTTGCAAGTGTAAGGATGAACCGCCAGCAGCACCAGTCTGCCAACGCAGAGGACGATTCCGACAAGTAGACCATACTCGACGTCCATCACTATGACTATGATGAAGGTGACGGCCCAGATGGCCGCGTCGGATTTGTCCAGCCTCCAGAACTTGCCAAACTCCGTAACCTTCAACAGCATCCCTTTGAGCGCCACCACGATTATGCCCGCTAGAACGCACTGGAACCAATCAACATCGCCGATATGAAATAGGTCCGCTGCAGACGCGGATCCGGACGATTACAAATGGACGGAAGTCGCTAATTACCCGCGGTAGCGGCTCGAAGAACGGTCCGATCCAGAGAAGAACGCAGAAGAGAATTAC